>VDFB02271358.1:886473581-886701903 GCA_007258455.2 Sequoia sempervirens
GTGGACTAGTAGATTGTAAGTGTGGTTGGTTATTTCACTCAAGAACATGTTAAATATAGTGATTTGAAGGTCTTGTAATAGGTTAAAAAAAAGATTAAAAGAAAGAATGTATGACTAGTTGTTTATTTTCCTTGGAAAAAGAGTTGTATTGTAGAGTGAAAGAATGGATAGTGAAAGAGATGAATGGTTTAGTTTGTTTCTAATCAGGTTTTGTGTTGGTACAGTCATTTTAGGGATGGAAAATAATTTTTTGAGTCTAATGATGGTTAAGAAACAAGTTTGGTAATCTGATGCTTTGTGGTATGAAGTGAATTTGAAGAGTTTTGATGAAAAGTTAAGTGAAATAATGATGTTTGTTCAATTTGATCTTCTCCAAATGAGTATGGGTTTGATGTACCCTAGTTGATTAGTTGTTGAATTGATGTTCTTGATAGATGCCCTTGCATCAAAATGCTACTCATATGCCTCCCTATTAGCTATGTCAAAATGAAAACACTATCCCAAACAACATATTTGCAACAAGTCTCTATATTTTCCTATTGTTTATCACCCAACCACTCTTTCTTAGCCTTCTTTATATCCTAATAAACATCTTGATAAAATGAGAATTAAATATATGATGTTGAACTTACAAAAGCAATTAGATGATGTTAATAAAAAGTAGGAGTATAACTTGTAGTAGGAGGAGATGGCTTATCAATCCTACCTTCACCAACAAGAGATGGAGGCACAAAGAATATATGAAGAAGAATTCCTTGCTAGGAAGGCTATAGCTAAGGAAGAATGGTTAAAGCTAGAAACACGAGAAACCTCCTCCAAACTTCATTTTAAAATTCAAAGTTATAGAGGTACTCTTCCATTGTAGGAGCTTGTACCTATGCAAGCTCAACCTATTACTCCACAAGAGAAACCCTCTCAAAATACCATCTTTCCTCTAGAGGTTAAAAAAACTCTCTAAGTTTCTCTTTCAAATTCCAAGAACCATTTATATTTTCAAGGGTGAACCTATTTTTTGGAAAGATAAATGGTTTTGTGAGTAGAAGAAGGAGATATTTGGGGTAAAATAAGAACAATTTTCTACTAATGAAATTTCATGTGATATAGAAAAAATAGACTTCTCACAAGAGGGAATTGAGTGTAACCAATCGAGGCAATAGGATATTGAGAAAGAAGGAGGTGATGCAAATAAAGAGCCAACAATGTTGTTTGACGAACTTCCTTGTTTTGTTGAAAAGGATGAAGAGAGAATACAAATGTCAATGTTAACACATGTTTTGGAGCAACAAGAGGATATAAATGACCATGATAAGATGTTGATCTATGAGGAGGAAAATGAAGAAAGCCTTGTTTTAGAGAGGGGAGCTACTGACATACTTGAGGTTGGTGGTCAAGTTGAGCAAGCTATCAAGTAAGAAATTACACTTCGAAAGGAAGAACTTAATTTTTCTTCAAGCCTTCAAGAGGTTTTCCATGAAGAGAAAATGGGTCTTATCATGCAAAAGAGTAAGGAGGACCTTGAATAATTTTTTTTTAGGGATGAGATAGAAGACTTATGCTCAAACCTTGATATCGAATCGACATCTCAAAAATTATAAAATTATGAACACCATGAACCAAAAGAGAAAGAGACCATGTATTCACATGAGCCACATGAATTCGATCATTCCAATCATAAATATGATAAAGAAGCAAAGAAAAATCATGGAATCAACAATGGTTGTTTGAACTTGTATCTTTCATGAGGATGCGCTATTAGACATCTAGCCTAGTTGGAGTTCAATAAGACACCACCTATTATGATTTCTCCCAAGAATGGAGTCAAATATCAAGAAGAAAAAATCAACTTTCCTATCCACTCCAAGACATCAACATGTTCAATCAACTCATGTGGGTAAGTGATATTGTCTTCACTCTTAAAGGAATATTTTGCAAATATATTATTTATCATTTCTTCTACAAGTTATAAATGAATATGGTTCTATATTTATTTAACTTGGTTGTTTGCTAAGATACTGCCTTCTCCATATTAATAATTAATTTTAGCTAGATATTTGAACCTTTATTGGCTTATCCATGATATTTCTTTCATGACACCTCTTGACGTTGAATCCAATTTTACTTGATAACTATCTCTTGCATCTCCACGAATTATTCTATTTCTAAATTTGATATTTTCCTTCACATGCTACTTATGAATTAAATTTGATTCACAAGTTTATGAAGATACACAAACATAGATCATTATATAAGAGTAAACCTTGATCACCCTAGTTGATTGCATGATTTATCCTAGCCTATATTAGCATAATAAACTAAAATCTACCAAATTTTTCCTTTTGACTTGATAGTTCTTTGACACCCATTAAACATCATTTACATAAGCATATAAAAATATGATACTTGCCTCCACTTTTATTATATCCTATGACCACCTACCAAGTTGTTTCAATCATTACATATGAAAATTAATTCTTTTATTTTGACAACAATATATAACAAAGAGGAAAGAATAATCACCGTGTTAAGAATGTACATGAAATAATTAGTAACTTTTAGTAGAGGCCTTTGTTGATAAATTGAATTATTTATCCATAGGATAATTTTATTCAAGAAACATATTCATGATATTCATGCTAGTATAATATCTATCATCTAAAGTAACCCTAGCCTATTTTATGAAGTTATCCATTTTTGTTTTGAGGGACTAACCTTGTCAATATAACAATTGAAAAAATGGGATCCATCTTTTCTTCTTGTAAAGGTATGAAAAAACATATATCAAACCATCAAAGTCACTCTTCTAGCCCCATAATACCATTTTTTATCCATTAGATTCCATCATGGTATGGGTTCCTAAGTCAACCAAAGACAATGGATCCCACATCTTGTCTCTTAATATGCTTTTTGTTTTATTTATAAATGTAGAGTAAATGTAGAGACATCATTTAGTAATTTTGACATTTCATACGTCTTTACAATTTTATTGGATCTTCTAAGTGCATATTTAGAATTTCTATGAATAAAATTTATTGTAACCACTTTACAAAGCCATTATATATATATATTTCAATTTTGTGCTTCAATGGTGAATTTGGCTTATGGATTTTTGACTATCGGCATTGTATTCCCATCTGTCACATTTTATCCTATTGAGGTTTGATACTCTATATTTAAATACACCATTTATTTTATCTTCAAAGTATTACTTGGTCATATTTTTCCACATCTATTTCTCTTCTTGTAAAGAAATTTATCAATCCGGTAAAATTTGTTCATATCCTATTGAGAGATATTACCACTATGGAACATGCTAGGAGTAGGCATGCTATAGATTGTCTTTAGTAATTAAATTTGGGCTATTTATCCCTCTATCTTGACCCTTTCTTCTCCAAACTCCTTATTCAGTTTTCTAACATGTTGAAATAATTAATTATAATTTATTTATAACATTTTAATAGTGGCCTCACTAAATTATGTAGTGTATACCACTAGTGAAATTTCCTCTTTTATAAGAATATCGCCTACTCTTTTGGAAATTAACTACATAGGTAATCCTTGAGGACCGTCATACACTTGTGGCTTGTCATGGTCTAAGTTAATTGCCCACATTGTTAGAGTCTCTTGAGTGGGAAAATATTCTAAACCCAAGTAGAAATGGGATACCCCTATCTGACTCCACTCTTGAGCTCTTGAAAAATAGGAGAGCCATTAGTAAAACTGAATACTTTATAGTAGAGATCATCTACAAAATTAAGAATGAATTTATCCCTAAATTTGAATCCTCTTAGCACTCTAATAGGAATAACCACACCACCTTATCATAGGTTTTTGGCGTAAGGAAGCGGGCTTCGCTGGGAGGTCTTACCGAAGGCAGATGTCTCGCCGAAATGAGGCGGCGTCGACAAAGGAGGAATCTTCGACAAAAGGTCTTGCCGAATGCAAGAGGTCATGCTGACGGTAGTTCATTGGAGAGCTCTCGGCTTAAAGTTCTTTTCTTTGGAAAGATGTCTATCCAAAAGGATGGGCTCTTGGCAAAGGATGGAGGATTTTCCATAAGGTCTTAGCAAACGAAGCTTGTCTTCCCGAAATGTTTTGTGCCCACCCAAAGATAAAGGGATCGGCGTAAGGTTTTGCTGACCCAAGTGTCTCGCCGATGGAGTAGTAGCGGTATGAGATGGTGGTCTCAGTGAGAGGTCTCACCGACCTAGCGATGTCTCCCTGACTGAGGGTAGAGTAAACTCATCGCCGAAAGATAAGGAGCCCGGCGAGAGGTCTCGCCGATAACAAAGGGTCTCACCAAGAGTTGAAGACTTTGCCCTAAGGTCCTGCTGACACGAGAAGGTCTTGGCGACATAGGAGGAGTCATTGGCAGAGGTATCACCGACTAGCAGAAGGTCTCCCTGACATAAATGACATTGGTGTAGCGCCCGACCGTCAGAGTGATGTCTTGTCGACACGGTGTGGTCTCATCGACTGAAGCGGGAATCGGTATGACTGGTGGACTTCGCTATGAAGTCTTCCCAACTTGGCACGGTCTTGCTGAAAGAAATGTAGAGCTTGGTAGAATGAAGTGCGTTCGGGGTGACATCAATCAACTCCTGCCGAAGATGAGGGGTCTTAGGGTAACGTTTTTCCTTCACTAGGATGTCTCACTGACACTCAGGTGTCTTGCAGAATGAAGAGGAGCTTGGGGAGATATCGAAATGAACTCAGAGAATGAAGAGGAGGTCGGTGGAAGGTCTCACCGACCAAGCGAGCTCTGACCGAAGTGGTTTTGAAGCTCGCCAAGAGGTTGAAGGCTTCACTATGAAGTCTTGTTGAACACACGATCTCTTGTTGACAGTAGTGGAATCGCCGAATAAAAGTGGTGCTCGTTGTGACTTCAGACCGATGCTGATTGTCTAGCTGATGTTTTCAGTGATATCGGTATGCCTTTGCGAGCTTGATAAGAACTCTCATCGACAGTGTCATGTTATGCCAATAGCTTCAGAGGGGCATAATCGCATCGCTAAGACACTTCTAGTGTCTCGCCGAGATGCGATTCTGACTAATGGTCTTTTGACCGCCGAAGAATCTGCGTGGAGTATACTCGACCAATCAGAGGGATCTGAAAGCAAGCTGTGGCAGTCTGACCTAGATGAAGAACATCAACGGAATGAAAGGAAATGTGTATCTGTTCTGAGCTCAAGAGCATTCAAAGCACTCGGCTGAGGAGGTTCAAGGAGGACATGAGGATCATAAATGAATGTGGTAGCTGCGAAAGATCTAAAGGCTTCTCCGGGGATGACTCTTCGCTGACATGGACATGCAGGGTGCAACATTAAATTCAATAAAAAGATCTAAGGAGAGAGCTATCCCGAGGACTGATATTTTGTAAGCCCTAAGGGGCCGAGATCTTTTTTCTATATAAGGCATTTTTTCCTTTTTGTAAGGAGTTCAGATAGTACAGTAAAAAGAGTTAGTTATTTTTATCAATCCTTTCTCAACTAATGTATGTTTTTGTAACTCAACTGGAAGTCTGGAATACAACATAGAGTTTACCTTGGAAGCTAGTGTTCATGTTTGTACTACTCTCATTTATGTATTTCCTTTTGATTATGCATGTCTTTGACTATGTTTTATAAGTCTACACTCATACATTAAGGTTGTAAAATTTATCTTTCATTCCTAAGATGTGTATGTAGATCGAGCCTGTTAAGAATGATGCATAAGTCTAAAGGGGTCATGTTGAGTAAGAAAAATACTAATTATAAGCTTTCCAGTGTATGATTACCTTGTTTAATTCCATATTTTCTTACAAGTTCGGTGTATCACCTTAGGATTTAATCTTCATTTTCATGCATTCTCCTTCTCCCTTTCCCTTCAAAGAATCAGTAGTTTAGGTGATAGCACATAAGAAGCCGACCTTCTCCGGAGGTTCATTTCAATTTAGGTGACCCATAGCCTTGAAGTGATCCCATGTTTCTCTAGAAAGCTCAGTTTCATCACTATACCTAGGGTGCATTTCTGGGAGATAACAATTTTGGCACGCCCAGTGGGACCATTTCCATGTAATATTGTTGGGTTGGTATGCAACCAGCAAGTTTCAAACTTTACAGAAGTCATTCTGGCATACTTGGCGACTTCGTAGAGAGAAAGAGCTGTAGAATCAGTGCCTTCTATAGTTTATGAGAAGAATTCAGACAAGGAGCAGCTCAGGTCCTTTCGAATATTTGCAGCTGTCACCACCAAGAAGACAGGGCAGAGCAACAGAAAGACAAGGAATAACAATTATCTATTCTAGAAGAACTCAATCCAATCCTCCATCTGTGGGATCACACATTGCCATCCCGTCTTTGGTTTCATCTAGAGTACTAGTAAACCGACCTCAGCCACCTCCAATGGCCGCTCCAAGGAATCAACCCTTTGTTGCTTTTAATGGAGGGAGCCCCTTGAATTTGGCATAGCACAATGACATTCCAATGGCAGCCTTGAAGAGTCTGCCAACTTTCATAGGGGAAGACCAAACTACCCCGATTGAACACATGCGAGATGTGGCTTCGTTATGCGAGTCCATTACATAACCCAAGAGGATGTTGCAGTGAGACTGCTAGCTGCTTCATTGAAAGAAAGAGTTGTGCAATGGTATAGGAGCTTACCAGTCAGTTCAATTGCAACTTGGGATGAATTCAGAGACAAGTTGCATAAACAATTTTAGGATAGGTTTGATAACTTGTCTTTATTGGAACAACTGACTACAATTAAGAGGGCTCCACAAGAGCAGATGAATGATTTCAATTTCAGATTTCAGAAAACCTGGGATAGAATCCCTGCAATGGTGAGGCCACTTCCAGAATATGCATTTTTGTACTTTTTGAGGGCTCTTAACATCGATATAGCTGTTATGATACAATCAATGGGAGGGGTTTCTCTACCAGATGCTTTTGAAATAGCAATCAGAGCTGAAAACAACCTAATACAGGCTGGTAAACTAGCTCCTCACCCACCAATGCCTATATTTTCAGAGATTCATGCAAATATTCCTTTACAGATACCACCTTTTACACCTCTACCAGCTGTACCAACACTGCCAGCTGCTGTTCTAGCCGTTGATAAACAAGAAAGTGCTGCTTCAAGCTCATCACAAGAGTTACAAGAGATCAAAAATCTTTTATAGACTTTTGGTAACAAGTTGGTGAACTTGGAAAAACAACAATCTTATTCTAGGCCTTATCAGCAGTAGAATCAAGCTTCAAGTCAGCATTTTCAAGGTCAACAACAACAATTCTAGGGGAATAGACAGCAGTACCAAGGTAATTACCAAGGCTCAAGACAAAATGTTGCCACAAGACCTTTTTAGGCCTATATTCTAACTCCAATTAGTGCTGTCAAGGAGCTTGTTCCTGTTCAAAACAATCTGGCTGCTGACTATGAGTGGTGTTATCCATGTAATCAGCCACATAATCAAGCTACATGCTCTAATGGTGTCATAAATCAAGCTCTTATGGTGCAAAATGCTATAGGTGTGAAATATTTTCCTAAAGAGGGGTATTCACAACAACAGGATCAACCCGGAAATGATTCAACTCTCCTGAATTGGCAGAGAGAAGAATTTTGTGGAGTGAACCAGGAGGACACATCTATTGTTGCTAATACCAGAGCCAAGAAGAGGGCTTTTGAAATAGAACAAGCAACAAACAAAGATAAGGGAGTTGTTGGTCCATCAAATCAACAAGTACCACACACTTTGCAGCAAGGTCATGACACTAGTAAGGAGCAGCCTTTACATGCTTCATCCGCAAGTCAAGTGCAGCCTGACCATGCTGTTGTAAAGACACGACCAAGGGTAAATATATCTGCACCTTTCAACATTGTTGAAAGTATGAAAAAAATGAATGTTTCAATTTCAATGTGGGATTCTTTAGAAATCCCTGGTCAAATCAATTTGTTACAGTCAGCCTTATCAAATCCAGTTAGTTCCAATTTTCCAAATCAAGTCTCTATAGGCCAAACAAAGTCAATTTTAACCAATGCACTTTTGGATAATACCACGCAACAAAGTAATGGTGCCAAGCCCCCTCCTTTCTATGTTTCCTTAATAGTGGGGAATAAATTGGTGCACAATTGCATGGTTGATAGCGGGGCTAGCAGTTCGGTAATGCCAAAAAAGATTGCAGACAAGCTAGATTTACAATACCAGCCATTAGAAAAGGGAGTACTCCAATTGGATGGGACACCAGTAAACACTATAGGTGTTATTAAAAATCTGCATCTTACACTTCATGCCTGTCCTAATTTTTCAATCCCGCAAGATGTGTTTGTCATAGATTTTCCTCCGTTTTTTGCTTTATGCCTGTCTAGAGACTTCGCAGCTAAAATTGGAGGGTATTTATCTTCAGATTGGTCCCATATGATTTTTAGGACCAGGTATGGTACTAAGGTAACTATAACTTCTAAGTCCCTTGCCAAGGATCACATCGAACCTTATGTGCCATCTGCTATAAATCTTAATTCTATTGTCTTAGAGGATACCAAACTTACTGCAACACAAGAATTACAGGCTGTGTGTGTACCTGAGGTACTCCTGAATGAATGGGAAGCTGATAACATGGTTGATAATCCAAATGAGCTTATTCAAGATGTTGTTCTGGGCAATTATGTATTGCATGAAGCTGGGACAAAAATTCCAAATCTTGAAAGAAGTGCAAAAAGTCATTTTAAGCAGCAAAATGAATTATGGGAGATGCATTTTGATGGTTCTAGAAGCAAAAATGGAGCTGGAGGAGGTGCAATGCTTGTATCTCTGCAGGGTGATAAGTATTATTCTGCATTCCGTTTTGCTTTTGTGTGCTCTAATAACACTGCTGAGTATGAGGGCCTTGTTCAAGGTCTTGAGTGGGCAAGGAAGAGAGGAATTACCTGCTTGAAAGTTTATGGGGACAGTGAGTTAATTTTCAATCAAGTAAGAGGCCTGAATATTGCTAAAAATGACACACTAAAGTCTTATAGAAACAAAGTGTGGAATGTGATTGAGGAATTTGATGCCTTTAACTTGGTATCTATCCCAAGGAACCAGAACAAGCATGCTAATAGAATTGCAGCCGTTGGAGCATAGTTTGATATTCCAGGAGATATTAGAAAAGAGAGAGTACAACATTATGTGAAAGTGGTAGTCAGGCCATCAATTCCTGATAACAACATTCACTGGAAATTTTTTGACAGTGATGAACAAATTCTTTCTTTTTTGCTCGAAGAAGATCAATTCTCCACGGTGAATCAAGCAAAACTTAAGCAACAGTATGATAATCAAGTCATACAGCTAAAGACCAACAAGCTTTCCAAAGGGCTGGTTACCTTAGAATCCATATTCAATTATGATGACCAGCTTAAGAAGAACAAAGTTAGCATCCAAGTGAAAGAAGATCATTATGAGGAAGTTGAAATCTTTAAAGGTAAGAACTCAAATTGGGAAAAATCTATTCAGCTGAAGATAAAAAAGCTTTCATTGTTTTATGCCAAGAGTATCATGATGTTTTTGCTTGGCAATATTTTGATTTAATGGGGTTTGATCCTCACATTGTACAACATACAATTGAGTTAGAACTTGGTGTCAAGCCTATTAGACAAAAACAAAGGCCCTTGAATCCTAAGCTTGAGCCCTTAATGATTAAAGAGTTGACCAAACTAGTTGAGGGGGGTATCATATTTCCTATTAAGCACACTTCATGGGTTTCTAACCTTGTTCCAGTTAGAAAAAAGAGCGGTGAGATAAGACTTTGTGTAGACTTTAGGGATCTTAACCGAGCATCTTTGAAAGATCATTACCCGCTGCCCTCTATGGAACAAATCTTACAAGTAGTTGCTAGTTCTGAAAGATTTTCCTTATTAGATGGTTTTTCAGGCTATAATCAGGTGCTGGTTAAAGAGGAAGATCAGTTTAAAACTGCTTTTACAACTAAGTGGGGCACTATGGCATACAAAAGGATGCCTTTTGGTTTATCTAATGTCGGTGCCATGTTTCAAAGGGCCATGGATATGGCATTTCAGAGTTTAATCCAGAAAATTTTGCTGGTTTATTTAGATGATATAATAGTTTATTCTAAGAACGTTGATGAACATTTGTCACATCTCAAGCAAGTTTTTGCAAAATGTAGGGAGTTTGGGATATCCCTTAATCCTACGAAAAGTATTTTTGCAGTTCATGAAGGTAGACTGTTAGGCCATATAGTATCAAAGGATGGAGTTACCATTGATCCAGAAAGAGTCAAAGCTATACTTGAACTGCCATTGCCCAATCACAAGAAAGGATTGCAAAGCTTTTTAGGGAGAATCAATTTTCTAAGAAGATTTATTGCTAATGTTGCAAATTTGCTACAACCTTTGACTGCCATGCTAAAAAAGAACACAGTTTTTAGTTGGACAAAAGAGGCAAAGCGTAGTTTTGAAGAAATCAAGAAGGCTTTAGCATTTGCTCCAACATTGGTAAATCCAGATTTCTCTAAAGACTTCTTTTTGTATGCTTTTGGTAGCAGTAGTTCAATCTCTGCCATGCTGGTTCAGAAAAATAGTGATAACTTAGAACAACCCATAGCTTTCTTTAGCCAAGTACTTATCGATTATGAAGAGAGGTATACTTTTATTGAGAAACATGCCCTTGCTGTGATCAGAAGCCTAAAGAAGTTTAAACCTCTAGTGTCAAACAATAAGATTCATATTCTGGTGGCACACTCAAGTGTGAAGGAGTTTCTGTTGAACAAAGATCTGAATGAAAAAAGAGCAGGATGGATCACCAAGGTCATGGAGTATGATGTAGATATTAAGATCACCAAACTGGTTAGAGGTAAAGGTCTTTGTGAGTAGCTTGCTACAGGGTCAAGCAGTAAAAATGAATTAGAAAAGGATGCTGTGTTTACTAATACAAATGAGTTTCAGAATGCTCAAAATGATGTGCCTATGGGGATAAATAACTGGGTTCAAGATATGACCCAATTTCTACAAACTGGTGAATGCCCATTAGGATTAAATAGAGCTAAAAGAAGATACTTTAGATTGCAGTCCATACCGTATGTGCTGGTAAACAATGTTATTTTAAAAAAGGATCTGAATGGTGTTCTGTTAAGATGTATTCACAGTGATCAGATTGAAAAGGTACTTCATGAATTTCATGATGGAGCTACATGAGGCCACTTTGCTCCAAGGACAACTACTTGGAAAATCATGAGAGCTGGTTACTACTGGCCCAACTTATTTAAGGATGTGCATGCTTAGTCAAGAAAGTGTATCAAATGTGCCTTGTTTGCAAGAAAGGAAAAACTGTCCACTATGCCTCTGCATCTAATTCAAGTGGAGCAACCCTTCATGAGATGGGGCATCGACTTTATTGGGCCGATTAATCCACCATCTAGTACTGGTCACAAGTGGGTGCTCATTGCCATAGACTATTTCACGTGGTGGACAAAAGCAATAGCTTTGAAAGGAGCAAAAGAGGCTTTAGTTTTGAGCTTTTATGAGGATATAGTCACCAGATTTGGAGTTCCTTACTCTATCATATCTGATAATGCTCTTGCATTTGTGGGATTAAGATTAACTGATTGGTCTGTTAAGCATGACATTCATTTGAATACATCTTCAAATTATTACCCTCAGGGTAATGGTTTAGCTGAAAGCACAAATAAGAATCTCATCAGGATTATCAAAAGAACAATGGAGGATAATCAAAGAACCTGGCACATTAATTTGAAGTATGCACTTTGGGCAGATAGAGTGACTCCTAAGAGGTCTGTTGGTAATTCACCATACATGTTAGTTTATGGCAAAGAGGCAAGATTGCCTTTGTTTGTAGAGCTTCCAGCTCTTGACATTGTTCGCCATTTGGAGATGTTTGAGGAACAAGACCCCATGTCTGTGAGATATGCAGAGCTCATGGAGCTCGAAGAATCAAGTGACAAAGCAATGAAGGTTTTGGAGTATCATCAACTCCAAATAAAGAAGACATTTGACAAGAAGGCTACAATTTTTTTTTTCAAGGAGGGTGATATGGTTCTCAAATGGGATGTTCTGAAAAGCAGGCCAGGCCATGACACCAAGTTTGATAACATGTGGACAAGTCCGTTTATTATTAGAGACTGTAAGGAGCATAATGCTTATCAACTGACCATGATAGAAAGTGAATTACTTCCTATCCCAGTCAACGGGATTCACCTTAAGCCTTGTTTTCAAGTCTGATGAATTCCTCTATTGTACATATTAGGTTAGGTTTTATGTTTTCCATAAGTGATGTTCCAACACAGTAAATATTCCTTTTTTGGTTTCCCCTGTTTCTTGAGGTTTGGAAAATCTGTTATGACCTATAAGTTACAGACACATTTGAGCTATGTACAAAGTTGATGTTTTAATTTTTCTGAGCTTCCTAACGACTCCATGCCCAATGGAAAAGTTTTGGCTACTGGTTTTCCATGTTTAGCAGGCAAACATCTAGCAAAGGTTACCATAAATGTTACCTAATTTTCACCCATGGGCTCAATCAGGCAGGATAAATCATGTGACAGAGGTTCGAGAAGGCCAAATGCAGCATTCGCACAAGGGAAAAAGTCATGAATCTGATGCTAGGTCACAAGGAGCTCAGTTGAAAAGCATGCCTTAATCAATTTGACATAATTTTCCTTTAAGAAGAAAGTCGGCAAGACCTTTCAGATGTCTTGCTGACTAGCAGAGGTTTCATCAAGTCTGAATGCTTCATATTAGGAATCCTATCGACATGAAATTATCTGGGTCTCCCCGACCCATTGTGCATTTGGTTAAATATTCATATATGTTTCCTATAGGCAAGACCCCAGGGTGTCACGACGAGTGGAATTCATCTACAGGTTGCCTATCGGCAAGACATCGATCATCGTCCCGGCGACAAAAGGATATGCACTTTGGCAGAGGTTTTTTCCTTTGGGGTAGAGTCTTGGTGACTTCTTAAAGTCTCACCGAAGGATGCCTTCGGCGTAAGGAAGCGGGCTTCTCTGGGAGGTCTTATCGAAAGCGGATGTCTCACTAAAATGAGGCGGCGTCAGCAAAGGAGGCATCTTCGACAAAAGGTCTTGCCGAATGCAAGAGGTCACACTGATAGTAGTTCACCGGAGAGCTCTTGGCTTAAAGTTTTTTTCTTCGGCAAGATGTCTTCCCGAAAGGATGGGCTCTCGGCAAAGGATGGAGGATTCGCCATAAGGTCTCGGTGAATGAAGCTTGTCTTCCCAAAATGTTTCATGCCCACGCAAAGATAAAGGGATCAGCGTAAGGTTTTTCCGACCCAAGTGTCTCGCCGACGGAGTAGCAACGGTATGAGATGGTGGTCTCAGCGAGAGGTCTCACCGACCTAGCGATGTCTCCCCAACTGAGGGGAGAGTAAACTCATCGCCGAAAGATAAGGAGCCCGGCGAGAGGTCTGGCTGATAGGCTAATGTCTCGTCGACAACAAAGGGTCTCGCCAAGAGTTGAAGACTTCGCCCTGAGGTCCTACCGACATAGGAAGGTCTTGGCGACATAGGAGGAGTCATCGACAGAGGTCTCACTGACTATCAGAAGGACTCCCCGACATAAATGACATTGGTGTAGTGCCCGACCGTTGGAGTGATGTCTTGTTGACACGATGTGGTCTCAGCGACGGAAGCGGGAATCGGTATGACTGGTGGACTTCGCTATGAAGTCTTCCCGACTTGCCACGGTCTTGCCGAAAGAAATGTAGAGCTCGGTAGAATGAAGTGCGTTCGGGGTGACATCAATCAACTCTTGCTGAAGATGGGGGGTCTCGGGGTAACATTTTTCCTTCGCTAGGACGTCTCACCGACACTCGAGTGTCTTGCAGAATGAAGAGGAGCTTGGGGAGATATCGAAATGAACTCGAAGAATGAAGAGGAGGTCGGTGGAAGGTCTCACCGACCAAGCAAGCTTTGACCGAAGTGGTTTTGAAGCTTGCCAAGAGGTTGAAGGCTTCTCTATGAAGTCTTGTCGAACACATGATCTCTTGCCAACAACAGTGGAATCACCAAATAAAAGTGGTGCTCGCTGTGACTTCAGACCGATGCTGATTTTCTGGCCGATGTTTTTAGTGATATAGGTATGCCTTTGCGAGCTCAATAAGAACTCTCATCGACAGTATCATGTTATGCTGATAGCTTCAGAGGGGCATAATCGCATCGGTGAGACACTTCCAGTGTCTCGTCAAGATGCAATTCTGACTGATGGGCTTTTGACCGCCGAAGAATCTGCGTGGAGTATACCCGACCAATCAGAGTGATCTGAAAGCGAGCCGTGGCAGTCTAACCAGGATGAAGAACATCAATGGAATGAAAAGCAACATGTATCTATTTTGAGCTCAGGAGCATTCAAAGCACTCGGCCAAGGAGGTTCAAGGAGGACACGAGGATCAGAAATGAATGCGGTAGCTGTGAAAGATCTGAAGGCTTCTCCGAGGATGACTCTTCACCGACATGGACACGCAGGGTGCAATATTAAATTCAATAAAAATATCTAAGGAGAGAGCTATCTTGAGGAATGATATTTTGTAAGCCCTAAGGGGCCGAGATCTTTTTTGTATATAAGGCGTTTTTGCCTTTTTGTAAGGAGTTCGAACAGTATACTAAAAAGAGTTAGTGATTTTTATCAATCCTTTCTCAACTAATGTATGTTTTTGTAACTCAACTGGAAGTCTGGAATACGACATAGAGTTTACCTTGTAAGCTAGTGTTCATGTTTGTACTACTCTCATTTCTGTATTTCCTTTTGATTATGCATGTCTTTGATTGTGTTTTATAAGTCTACACTCATACATTAAGGTTGTGAAATTTATCTTTCATTCCTAAGATGTGTATGTAGATCGAGCCTATTAAGAATGATGCATAAGTCTAAAGGGGTCATGTTGAGTAAGAAAAATACTAATTATAAGCTTTCCAGTGTATGATTACCTTGTTTAATTCCATATTTTCTTACAAGTTCAATGTATCACCTTAGGATTTAATCTTCATTTTCATGCATTCTCCTTCTCCCTTTCCCTTCAAAGAATCAGTAGTTTAGGTGATAGCACATAGGAAGCTGGCCTTCTCCAGAGGTTCATTTCAATTTAGGTGACCCACAGCCTTGAAGTGATCCCATGTTTCTCTAGAAAGCTTAGTTTCATCACTGTGCCTAGGGTGCATTTCTGGGAGATAACAATACCAATATAAAATTGAGAATTTCCTATTGTAACCTTGGAGCTATAATATTTAAGAAAATATTATAAACAAAGTTACAAATACTAATCAACATGAAGTAAACAAAGGAAATCACACCAACATTCTTAGGAATAAGGAAAATGAATGTAGAGTTAAGCTTCTTCAACAACCTCCCACTACAAAACGACTCCCTAGTAGTGGCAATGACATCCTCAAACATAATATCCTAGTAATTATAGAAGGAAAAATGAGAAAAACCATTAGGGATTTGGTTTTTCTTGCCTCCAAAAGAATAAATAGAAAACTTAATCTCCTCCTCTAAAAGGGACTTACCAAACCCCCTATTATCATGTCCATCTAAAATAGTAGGGGTCTACTCAGCAAAAATCTCAAGTTTCCATTTCAATGGAATTTTTTTCATTCCTATAATCTATGGAAAATATTTATTATTATATTTTTCATCCACACAATAAGATATTGGAGGTTTTATTGCTCAAAAAATAGAAATTTTAAGAAATGCACATTTTTTATATATTAGTATTGCATTATTGGATTGTGAGAAATGATATACACCTACGAAGAGAGTATGCTTAGTAATTGTATTTATCCCATAAAATATTATACATTATGTGATTCATGTTGAGACTCATTTCACCATAAAATATCCTTCAAAATACATGTTAAAAAAACAATCTTTTAGTTAGGGTTGCATGTTTGTTGGTTCCACATTGTAAGCTTTACCTTAAATTTGTCTCTCAAAAGTTGATGGAAGAACAAGTTATTTTCCTCAATTGAATGTAGTTCCTTACCCTACTCATGCACATCTTGATAGATTATTCTATGATGATATTATACATATTAATACCTCCTCCCCATAGACCATGTTCTTTGATGGTTAGAGATGCATGACTAGTTCAAGAGTGGAAGTTATTTTACCCCTCCTATTTGCATATCTTCTAAATATATATATATATGTATATATATATATATATATTTATCCCAAAATTATTAATATGTTTTGAATTGTGGCTTTTGATTCTATAGTGTGATCATTTACATGGTTACAATACTTGCTTAGTGCCAACTGGACAATACAAATTTGTATTTTTTTATGTTGCTATTGAGTTAATTTGTAGATTTTGAATTATTCTATTGGTTATGAATTTTATTTGGTATGTCCCCTTTTTGAATAAATAACATGGAGCATTTCTCCTAATATTGTAGTGGGTTTTAAATATTTTAAAAGGCTTTAGCAATCCTCTTTATGTGTCATATAGGTTCGCCATATTTTTTTAATAAATAAACTCATTAAGTTACTCAAGTAAGTGAAGTTTTTTTTATTATGGTAGGTAGGAAACTAGGGTACCAATCCCTATATAAAATTAGCCCCAAGGGCTGAGAAAAACCAAACCAAAGAGGTAAAAAATAGCACACTACCACACATTAACAATATATAAAAGTAAAAAAGCTCAATTTGAACATAATAAGAAATAACAAAAAGCACAAAATAGCTTAGGTGGCAAGGTATCCCTAGGATTTTGAAAGGAACTTAAAAATATCTTCATAATTTTCAAAATTATCAATATTTTTCCCTTGTTTTTTCAGTTCCATCACTTATAGGATCATAAGGGTGGTAGTTGAACTATGCATGACCTTAAAACTAAACTTCATCACAACATCCATTATTTTATCCATTCATTAAGCTTGGATTTCAACTTCTCCACCTCCAGCACCATTTGAAAACAATGCTCACAATTATGTTGTAGAACTATGGTAATGAAAAGAAGAGATTCCTCGTTCACAATGTAGATGGAGGTTCTTTAAGGATATCCTTCATTTCCATGTGGGGGTTCTCAATAACATCCTTAGTCTCAAGTTAAAATTTAGGAGCACTCATCTCATCAAATAGAATCCTTCCTTCAAACAGTTGAGGAGAAGGCTTTGGGGAACTATCAATAAAATACCCTCATACATAGAAGTATTTTTCCCTATAGGGAGTTACTTGAAATATTAATGTCCTTCATATTTGGTTGATGGACCATATCCAATCTTGTTGATATTCACACAATTGTACCTTCAGTGTCATGTTTCTTAGTCTTCTCCATGTTCTTCTAGTCCAAAGTTTTAGATTTCTTCTTAGGTGGAGTATAGAGGGTCATATCAACAAATTGACTTGGTCCCTCCATTATATTTTCCTAAAAAAACTTTGAGATTTTAGATTTTTTATCTTTCTCATTGGTAGATGGTCCTTCAAGCCTTCTCTTCACTAACCCCTTGTTGGGATCTTTCTTATAAGGAAGAAAAATTTAAGAGAATATTGCTTTATTTCCACATCTTCCTAATACTTAATTTTCAAATTAGGGTTACAAGAAGGGGGGAGACTATCCTCCATAGGTAAATTGGTTTTGGATTTGGTGGGTCATTTTTCCACCTTTTTACCCTTGGAAGGGAGTTAGGATGAGGGCCCAATGAAGGTGAGATGTTTCTTACCATTATTTTTAGGTGGGACAAGCTAAGAAATATCCATAATAGAAACCTTAATAGGCTTAACATGGCAGAGTGCAAGTTGGAAATGATAAAGGCACATGATAATTTAACTTGGTGTAAGGGAATCATCTGCTTACTAGGGTTTTTGGCATTTAAGGCCCTAGCTTCCATGATAGAATTTTCCAATGAAGAAAGGAGAAAATGGGAATCTCATAATAATTTTGTGCCTACGATGATTTAACAAAGAAAAAGTGACAATGGTAATAGCATTAAAACCTCCCTTCTAGGGTGAAGCATTTAATTAGAAACAAGAATAAATGATCCTATAGCTCCAACAAAATTTGATAATCTTCATGACTAAAAAAATATTTGAAACAATCTACTTAAAAATCACATGCTTTAAAAATCATCCTCACCAGAAAGTGATAAATCATTGTCCTACCTTTTTTAACCAAAATTTATGTTTAAATATTATACTAAGCCATATTTAAAAATGACTATTTTGAAAGTACATATCATCTTCTATTTGAAAATTCTCCTACATTGAAGAGGATTTATGCCAAACTTTGGGTGATGCTCATAAATGTCAAAAAATCAAACAAATCTTCAAAGGAAACCCCCTTTAACATTTTAACATTGAAGGTTATAATGAGAATCTTCAAAGGAATAAAATCAAAAAAATCAAACTTGGCACATTTCTTCAGAGAGCATAGTGTTGACATTAGACATGAACAAGTTCTCAAATCTGCTCTAGCCGACCATTCATCTTCTACCAAGCACCATATTTTCTTGGAAAACACCCAAATATTATCCAAAGAAGATAATTTCTTCAAAAGGAAACTCAAAGAAGCCATCAAAATTAACAACCACCCCTTGAACCTCAATTGTAATGATGGCTGGAGGCTGAGTCAATCATGGCATCCCTTGTTAGCCAACCTAAAATTTCTCCATCCCCCTTCCTCTTCTTAGCTCCTGTGTGCCTCATTCTAGCCCTTGTCCCCCTCTTTTCCCCCTTCCTCTTGTTGGCTCCCTTTTTTCTTCTTCCCCTTTCTTGTTTTTGTTTTTGGTTTTAAGTATTGGTTTTTCTTGTGCATTTTTGCATGTGTTTTTTTTTTGTATCTCCTTTTTTGGTCTCTTCATGTCCTCTTAGCTTATTCATTTTTGGTCCTTTTTGGGTCTATAGTAGTTTTTGTTCTCATTTGCCTTTATGTCGTCAGTTGTGGGTATGTATGTTTTTGGTTTAGTTGTATTTATTTATTTATTTATTTGTTTTTGTATTTGATCTTGTTGGTGTTTGTTATTGTTTAATTTTGTCTTTATTTGGGTTTAGGTTTGTTCTTGTTTGGGCTTGTGGTTTTGGTTTCAGTTGTTTTTAGTTGGTTATTTATAATTGTTGTTTTCTTTGTGTTGTGTATTTAATTGTTGACTTAATTGTTTTGTATGCTTTTTAATTGTTTGGGCATTTGTAGGTTCTTGTCCTTTTGTTTTTGTTTAAGTTTGTGGTTAGTTTCTTCTTATGTTTTTGTGTGTCTAGGTTGTTTGTTTTATTTTTGTTTGCATTTCTTGTGGGTTTTTGTTTGTTTCTTTGTATATATATTTGGGCTCAATTCATTTTTTGTCCTTCTTTGTCTTCTTTTCTTTTTCCTTTTTCTTTTTGTCCAATTTTAGTGGTGTGTTTATTTTAGTGTTGTTTATGTTTACTATTGGTTTTGGTTTGTTGGTTTTTATCTTAATTTTGGTTTTTTTTTTTTGTCTTTGTAATATGTGATTCTTTTATATGCTTGATTTTGGGTTGGTTGTTTGTGTGTATTTATTTATTTTTATTTTTATTTCTCCTTCATTTCTTGCTTTATACTCTAATTTTGTTTCTTAATTATTTAAATTAATTCTCTCTTATTTTGGTTTTGGTATGTATTTTTATGGGTTCTTGTTTGTATTTATTTTTATTTTTAATTTTTGGTTTTTTGAATTTTGTTGTTTATGTTTTTGGGTTTATGCTTAGGCTTTTATTTATATGTATGTGCTCGTATGTGTTTTTGTTTATGTATATGTTTGTGTGTTTTTGTGGGTCTGCACTTGCTTTGTGTTTGTCTTTTTTCAATTGTATGTATATGTACATTTATGCATGTATATGTATATATACATATATATTTTTTGTTTTCTTGATTATATTTGTTTTGTACATTTTTTGCATTTTCCTTTTTGGTCCATCTTGTTCTTCTAATTTATTTTTTTGGCTTTTTGTTATTGTTTAAATTTATTTGTTCCTTCCTTCTTTATTGTGTTTTAATTTTTTTTGTGCTTAGCTTTTTTCTTTTTTCTTAAGTTGCCCCTTTTTTCTAGTTGGTTCTTATTTTTTCTTCTCTAAGTTGTTACTTCTTTTTTGTCTTTATTATTTTTAATTGTCATGTCTTTCTTGACATACGTGCATCCTTTTCCCCCTCCTCATTTGGTCATTTAAGACTAGTCTTGGTCTGCAACTATCAATTCTCTTGGTGCTCTTTGTTTTTTCATCCTGATGATGGATCACAGAGTGTGATCCGAAACATTGATGCAAAAATTACTATGTAATCAAATGCAAAAATCTGAGAAAATAAACAATATGGATTGTGGAAAATTGATATCGTTAATTGTACTGCTTTCTAAGTGAAAGTACAATTTCACACTTAGTTTGGACCTATTTTAGTGACCTTGCATTTATGAATTTTTAAACCTCATTAATAGGCTCCTAATACCCTTTATTATGCATCCTAAGGCCTATTTTAATTATTTTTTGACAATATAACCCACATTGAATACATACCATTAATTGATTTAATACCTTGACATAATCAAATTCCTAGAACTCTAGGCCATGACCCATTCCCCATGGGTGAATGGATCCCATTTAAGTTCCTAAACTCAAATTAAAATATGTTTTTGGTGGCATTTCATAGTCCCAGCATTAAATTTTTAGTGTCGGCTATCAGGATTTAATAAATGAGAAATTAGAAAGGAAAATCCTATAAAGCTAAGTCTTTCAATCATTTTTCACTAAACAAGAGAGATATTCACATGAGATTACAAGGATTTACACTCAAGAGCAAGGAGAAATCAGTCAAGCATTCAAAGTTGAAGTCTTGAAGTAGAATTCTATTTGTGTTTTTAGGTCTTCAAGCTCATTTTTCCAACAAGATCAAGCATTTTTAAAGATTGATGATAGATGCCTATGGAGGATCATGATGGATTCTAGGTTTTGGGAGATGTACCAAGCCATTCAACTAGGCCTAATGAATTGTTTCCTAAGTGGTTCCATCTTCTATTATCATTCCACTTTCTGCCTAAAGGAAGGTATTATCAAATTTATGATCTATTAGGGTGATTTGATATCTCCCAAATTAGGTCTTCGTCATTGTTCATGTTTCATTTAGGGATCTTATTTTAACACGCTTGAATAGGGTTTCTTTTCATTTTAGCTCTTAATAATCTTAGAAACACTTAAGATTAGGGCTTGCATACATTTTCATGTTTCAGATCTATACTTTTCATCAAGGTTTAATTACCAAACTTGGGGTTTGATTGAGGCAAACCCCTATCCACCACCAAACAACATTTTTTTTGCAGATTTATCATAGGTACAAATCTAGGAGAAAAGATTCAGAAGTGCAGGAAGTGTAGAATTAGGAATTAGATATCAGTTTCTAATTTTCTAGAAAGGGAGACCTAGACCCATTCACCCATGGGCAAATGAGTCCCTAACAAACCTCAGAAACAAGCTTTTTATGACAGGTGCATAACATTCAAAACTTCTTAGATCTATAGAAAGTATATTGTTTCTGTTTGTATTGAGCTTTAAATTAATGTTTCAAGTTTGAATGAGCATAATTGAGTAGATTTTCTATTTTTTATTTTTTCTCCCAAAAATGTTGTTCAGGTTGATACCCCCTTCCTCAATCATAAGGAAATTAGTAGATTTCCTCATTGAGCTGACTCACCTAAGTGTTATGGGTCAATTATTTGTGTGGATATCATTTCCTAATGAAAATAGGAAGATAGGTCCATCATACCCTCATTTTCCCCATTTCCATATTTCAAACCCTATTTTTCTATGTTTCATTTTGGTGGACTTGACTTTGTACAACAGAATTCTAAAAAAATAAAAAGAATTTACATAGAAAACAATATATTATAGTTCCTGATGCACGCTTGTGATGGGTTGGTATTCACGGTTGTGCCTCATGTACCGAGAGTATATCAAAGACTCCCTAGACACCTTGTGCATCCTAGATTAAGACCTCTTTGGCCATACCCTTAACACTAATCATAGGGTTGTGTCAAACATGGCAGTATAAGTTTAAACTCAACTTATACTATAATTAACATAAGTATAAGTATAATTAACCCTATTTTTCTATGTTTCATTTTGGTGGACTTGACTTTGTACAACAAAATTCTAAAAAAATAAAAAGAATTTACATAGAAAACAATATATTATAGTTCCTGACGCACCTTGTGATGGGTTGGTATTCACGGTTGTGCCTCATGTACCGAGAGTATATCAAAGACTCCCTAGACACCTTGTGCATCCTAGATTAAGACCTCTTTGGCCATACCCTTAACACTAATCATAGGGTTGTGTCAAACATGGCAGTATAAGTTTAAACTCAACTTATACTATAATCCTAGATCTAAGTTTTGCACTAGGTTCGCATTAGATTTATATAAGTTGCGCTACATTTAGGGTTCTTTAAACTTGCATTATTGAACATTGTATTTAGGGTTTAATTTTGCATGTTTGCATCCTTTAAATTCATAGAAAATAAAAAAATGCATTAGGTTTGCATTCATCTTGCATCAAGATCATTATTCAATCATTTTAGTTCAAATTTAGGTTCAAATTGCATTCTAAAAATATTGAATTTTTTCATCATTTGACCTCATTTAAAATTTCATTTAGACACCCTAATCTAGAAAAACCTGATACAAAACTCTTAGTTTGTAACTAGAAATAGAAATCACACACAGTAACTCAAATTTTGAAAAATTCAATTTTAAAAACCTTGAGCAAGGACCTATTTTCCCATGGGTGAATGAGTCCATGTACATGCCTTTTAGACAAGATTCTAATTGATATTCAACTTCTATTTTTCCTTTCTATTTCCATTCTCATATCTGGGCATTGATTTTCTGAAATAGTTTATTTTACGCATTCAAGTAATTGCTTCCTTAATTAAATATTGCAATATTTTGGAAATATTTTTTTCATGTTTTAGTTATAGATATTGTTAGATTTATGTACTTTTCCTTTATTTTCATCATCATTTCATAGCTTATATAGATTAGTTTATATAAAAAAAAGAAAAAACATCAAACAAAACAAGCACAAACTAATGAAACCCTTGGAGAAAGAATATTCATTTGATCATGTCATATCTCTTTTTCCAAGTTAACATATCCCTCAAGCCCTTTAGTAGTGATGAATTTGACATGTTAGATGAATCCCTTGAGTATCTCATCTCATAAGGTTCATCCACTAAGGCTTGCTATAACAAACCAAAACAAAGAGAAGTTAATGTAATCACACCCCAACTCACAATCTACCCAACTTCACATCAACCTCAAGTTCAAAAAACCCATGCTTATCATAGACCACCTAAAAAGAAACCATTATCCTAAGGAGATATCTTAAATTTTACTAGGAAACTTGATAGAAACAATATTTCACAGGAACCAAGTTACAATACCATTGCTCACATATATAATACAAGGAACAATAAGCAACCACAAACCACTCTGATTTAATTACCATTACCTCAACCTATTTTTCCTAGTGCTCCTCATTTTCCTTTACATAGTGGAAAGGAGTATGACCTTGTTGAACAACTTAAAAATACTTATGCTAAGATATCATTATGGGATCTTATTCAAGCCTCACCTAATTACCATAGTATGCTCCAAATGGCTTTGCAACAAGATGTGGTTCCTCCTAGTGCAAATACAAATGATGTAGCAACCATCATTCAAGGAATTATCTTAGTTAATATAGAAATTGTTTGTCACCAAAGTGAGCTACCTCCTTTAGAAGTACAGAAACAAAATGAAGCTTTCATGATAGTGGCTATCATTAATAGGTGTGGGATAAAGTGAACCCTTGTCGAAAATGGCTCAACCCTTAATGTGTGTATCATAAAACTTTTGGATAAGCTTGGAATGGATAAGACCAATATTGAACCTAATTATTTTTCTATTCATGGGTTTTATTACATAGGAAAACAACTGCTTGATGTGATCATATTACCTATACAAGTTGGAAAGGCTACATTACAAACTCTTGTCCATGTTATGCCTCAAGATCTATCATATAATATTCTTTTGGGAAGACCATGGATTCATGAAATACATGTAGTTCCTTCAACTCTTCATTGTATAACGAAGTATGTCTACAACAACAAAGTGTAAAAAATAAAGGTTGACCCTGAACTAGAAAGTTGTTGCACACTGAGAAGGAAATTCCTTTGAAAACATTGAAACTAACTACAAAAGTAGAACTCACGCAAGAGGAACAAAAATAAAACAATATTGAAAGAGTGACAAATCTATTGGATGATGATTGGGGTTCCTTAGATTTTACACCTACATTCATGGGAGAATACAAGTTCATAAGAAAAAAGTTTGAAAAGGGAAAAGAACCAATGGTAATGTCAACAAAAAACTTGGAAGAACCTTCAAAAGAATCCACTTCAACCAATTTAGAAGAAGAGACAAAATACACAACAAAATTTGATGAAGTTGACTATGAACAACCATAAAATCTAAAAGAAATGGAAAGTATTTATAGAAGAGATTACGAGCTCTTGAAATAACTTGGTTATAGTGGAAAAGGATGCGGTGTGAAAGAAAAAGGCATTTGTGTTCCTATAGAAAAATGGTCTTGGATATTGTCCTTCTAAGATAATGAATGAAACAAAAAGACCTTCACTTAATTTCAACATTATTTTGTGTGGTTCTTCTAAGATAACTCTCACTTTAAAGCACATTGAAGCGATTGATATAATAAGTGATGCATCATTGGAATACTTTGAAGATGATGATGCCTTGAAAGAAATGCTAGGAGTTTATGATAATTCACCAACTTCCCATCACAAACAAGGATTCACTTGTGCCATGTTTAGTATTGAACAAGTTGATGAAGAAACAAAACCAAGTGACATTGAGGAAGACAAAGAAGAGCACATTCTTGAAGTTCCAAGAAAAAGTGCACTACCTATGGGAGATACAATCAACATACCGATAAACACATCTAATGAAGAGAGAGTGATTCAAATAGGAAAGTTCCTTGATGAGGATGAACAGGAAGACCATGCAACATTATTACATAAATTTCATGAAATCTTTGCTTGGACTTATTCGGATATGTCAGGTATTGATGCTAAAATAGTTACGCATAACATAGTCCTTCCACAAGATGCTAGAATAGTAAGAAAAAAGATACGTAAGATGAATCCTAATATAGCTTTATTGGTTAAATATCAGACTGAAAAACTCCTTGAAGATGGCTTTATTTTTCCTATTGACTATTCTCCATGGATCTCAAACACTATTGCAGTTGCAAAACCTGACAATCATATTAGGATGTGTATGGATTTTTTGGGACCTTAATAAAGAATCTTTAAAATATTATTTTCCCCTTCCTAATATTGACATGATAGTAGATTCTATTGCAGTCCATCTTTTTTTGTCATTCATGGATGGATTTTTTGGATATAATCAAATCTTTATTAATGCTCAAGATAATACAAGATGACATTTACTACACCTTGGGGAACATTATGTTGGGTTGTCATGCCTTTTGGACTAAATAATGTAGGTGAAACATATCAAATAGCTATGGCGTTGATATTTTATGATTACATAGATAAGATTCTAGAAGATTATGTTGATGATATTCTAGCTAAATCTTTAACTCGTCATGACAATGTTAAAATCCTTCAAAAAATATTTGAAAGAATGAGCAAGTATAACATGAGATTGAATCCAAAAAATGTGTCTTTGTTGTGGTTAGTGGAAAACTTTTAGGTTTTATAGTATCCCACAAAGGAATTGAGGTGGAAACGAAGAAAATTGATGCTATCATTAACATGCCACCTCCAAAAAATATTTCTCAATTACATACTTTAAAGGAAGGATTCAAGTTATTTACCGTTTTGTGGCCTCCTTAGCATATCAAACATAACCCTTTACACAACTTCTCAAGAAGGAATTAGAATTTAAGTGGAATGAGGATTGTAAAAAATCTTTTGAAAGTTTGAAAGATTACCTTGCTACTCCTCCTATTTTACAACCCACTATGCAAGAAAGACCATTTATCCTTTATGCAACAACATTAGCCCATGCTTTAGCATCATTATTGGCTCAACAAGAGGATAATGGTAAAGAACATCCTATTTATTACATCAGCTAAACTCTAATTGACTATGAAACTTGATATACAATGATTGAAAAACAATATTTAGCTCTTGTATTTGCTACTAGTAAATTGAGACACTAATTAAACATGAAAATTCATGTGATGATAAAATTTGATCCTTTAAAACATCTTTTTGCTAAAATTGACTTGTCAAGACGCTTAGCTAAATGGGTTATGTTGTTAATTGAGTTTTATCTTAAATTTGTCTCTCAAAAGGAAATCAAAGGACAAGCTTTGACTGACCATTTAGTTGATGCTCCTTCTCCATTAGCATTACCTAATATGGATTCATTCCTTGATGAAAGTATGTCAAGACTATTGAAAAAGAAACATGAGAATTGTACTTTGTTGGTTCTAAGTGTAGAACTAGCTCTAGAGTAGGGGTTATAATAATCATGCCTTCTGGAAAGCCTATTCCTTTATCCTACTGATTAAAATTACTATGCACAAATAACACTATAGAGTATGAAGCTTTAATTGTTGGATTGCATGCAACTTTAGATCTTGGTGTTCAACACATTAACATATTTGGTGAATCTCAAATAAATGGTTCATATCAAGAAAAACATGACAAGTTGTCCAAGAATAAGGACCTTACAATGAATTTATTAGAACACTTTGAATTATATACCATTGAAAACATCCCATGAAAGGATAATCGACCTGCAGATGTAATGGCAAGCGCTACTTCCCTTATATCTCTTGAAGATCCTTCTATCAACTTCACATTTGTAGTCCATATGATCATAAAACCATCAATAGATGATAAGATCAAATAAGTGTTATTAACTAATATTGAAAACTCAAGTGAATGGTACACATCAATATTCAACTACTTAAAAGAAGGTACCTTTCCTAGACCACCAACTTAAAACACTAGAGCTCATCTTCAAAAACTTGCATCTAGATACATAATCCTTGCAGACGTTCTATTTAGACAATCATTTGATGGTATTTTAGTTAGATGTCTTAAATAATCAAAGATCCCTATAGCCCTTGAGAAATCTCATGCAGGTGCTTGTGGGGAACATTTTGAGGGAAGATCGTTAGTTCAAAATTTTATCTGTATAGGATATTATTGGAAACATATGGGACAAGATTGTTTTGCTCACGTTAAGAAATGTCATAAATGTAAAGAGCATAATAATTTGATTCATGCTCCTACTTCTGAGCTTCGTTCCCAAGTTCCTATTTGGCCATTCTTGGTTTGGGGTTTGGATCTTATTGGAAAAATATCACCACCCTCTTCTGTTGGACATACATTTATAATTGCCACAACAAATTATTTCACGAAATGGGTATAATCTATCCCTATTCATTCCACAATCATTGATGCAATATGTCATTTCATATTGGAACATATTATTGCTTTGTTTGGTCTTCCTTCCAAATTAGTTTCAGACAATGGAACTCCATTTAAGAACAATGACATGAAGAAGGTTTTGGAAACCTTTCATATTCAACATCATTTCTTAGCACCATATAATCCATAATCAAATGGTCAAGAGGAATCAACCAACAAAACTATTGGGAAAATCCTAAAGAAAATGATAAGTAAACATAACAAATATTGGAACACTCTATTAACTTATGCATTGTGGGCCTATCGTACAAGTATTAGAACATCTACATGAAACACTCCCTATAACCTTGTTTATAGTGTCGAGGAAATAATTCCCTTAGAGTTAGAAATTCATTCATTAAGAATTTCTCTTAGAGGTCTTATTGATGACACTACATATAAAGAGCAACAATTGCATCGACTTGAAATACTTGATGAATAGCGTATTAACACTCTCGAGCACCTCCAAGCTTATTCTAAATGAATGCAACATATTTATAATGATCATATCATTCCTCGTGCATTTAATAAAGGTGATTTGGTGGTATATGAGATTCAACGTAATGTTAATGCCGCTTTGAATGAAAAAGGAAATTTCAGCCCTAATTGGTTAGGACCTTCATAATTGACAAAATTTATGGGTTTGGAGCATACAAATTAACAAAAATAGATGGTAAACCTCTCAAAGGACCTATCAATGCCACATTTGCATTGGTTCTATACATAATATCTCCCTTGAATAGTATGTATATTAAAGCAACGTTGTTAGATTAAGTAGACAACATTCTATTTTATTTTACATTGCTTCATTCTTCGAAAAACAATATTTGTATGTCTTGGATTATAGAGTAATTGTTCAATAAGTTTGATTATTACTTTAGTTTGCTTACTATTCAAATTCATCTTGTGTGTTGTGTTAAAATTAGATCCTTATATGCATTTAGGTTTTCTGAAATTAGATCATAGGTGCATTTAACTTAACATAACATGCTCAATCAAAATGTAGTATCTAATGTAAACTAGAACTGTTTCAATTAGATAACAAAATTAGATCATGGAGACATTTATTAAATAATATTACTGGGACTATTTAATAAATCACATCGACATCTAAAATCATAAAACCCAAAACATAAATGCTCATATATTATAAATATAAAAGGTTCAAGTACATATCATCAATAATGCAATGCTAGTGTGGCTTATGGATCCTAGACCCCTTGGGGCTTGGTGATTGCATCCATTGTGAGATAGTAGAATGTGATCATGATCCACTCATGGATCTCACTAATGTCTATAGGACCTATACCTCTCCAACTACCCTAGCCTCCCATATGAGTGTCATGATGCGCTCCTACTCTATGCGGTCTTTATCTGCGCGCAATCTGGTAACATCTCCCTATAGTCTCAAGATTTTTGACTGTAGGACAACCTCTGTCCAACTGTCAGTCAAAAATCTAGAAGCTCAAAGCTTTTCATATGTAGTCTATAGTGCTAAAATCTCTCCTATAACTCACTCCTCTCTGGATGCAGATAGGTCAATGCATCTCATTGCACCCTCATATGTTTCCCTCAACCTCACAACAGGCTCGAAGAGATCTACATGATACCCCATAGAAGGTGGGGGCATGTACTTTGAAGGTATATGCTCATGTAGGGGAAAAGGAGATACCATCTCTATAGTCACCCATTGGTAGAGATCTCACCACTCTTGCATGGACCTTGCAAGATGGAAGTCGTAAAAGATATCATTACATATCATGATATATAAATAAAAAACCATATACATAAGCACTATAAAAGCAAAATAAAAGCATAAATAACACATCATGACCTAGGTCTCTAGCCTGCCAATCAGGGTATCACTGTGCAACAATGGATCCCCCCTATGTAGAAAGCATGGATGCTCTAGTACTACTAGCCTCCCCATGCTCATGACTCCTGACGCTTGCTGCGGCTACTGATCATGCTCTAGTGACCCAGGTAGGAGGTGGATCTCTCCTCTCGAAGGTAGCTGGGGCCTCATCTGCCTCATTAGGCTCATCACTCATTTGTTATACATCCTCCTCCTCATCATCATCCTCATTAGGAAATAAATATGCTACTTTTCCCTTATCCTTTGAATCTCCATTAATGAACCCATCATCCCTATCATCCCCGTAACTTGGAAGAGGTCTTGCTTTCCCATAGGATGATGCATATGAAAGAAATGAGTTGGTCATGCTTCCATCCACCACTGGTCATAGGATAGTGTGGTGCCTACGTCATCAATATCTGAGATTAGGGGCATGTCGTGGTCCTCGTCCTCTAAATCACTAAAGTCCACATGATTTATGGTGAGACGATGACTGTATCTAGGTTGAGAGGCACTCTGTGTTGACTATAGATACCTAGGTTGTGGCCTAGGTGGAACTTGAACTTTCCCAAACTGTCGTATAACATGATCATAGTAAAAGTGCCTCACTATCTAATTGTGCTACCCTAGTACAAATTGATCCTACTGCATCTTGACTAGCTGGTGTGTGACATCTACCCACTGAGGTACCATGAGGTATGGTCTCCATACTATATCGTCATCCTCTAGATAGTCGAATATGACCCTCCAATATAATAAATCTCCATCTTTCCATGATTGCCTCAAAGGATAACTGTAGACTTGTGGATAACCCATGGCCTCCATTGTCGGATAACCTGTCAGTCTGGTACATGTGATATGCTTGAAGCACCACACTTGCAAGAGTGTACAATAAACTATATTGTCTAGCTCTTGGTAGATGAATTTCCCTAGATCATGATATAAATGTGCTAGCATGTTGTGACCCCATGCATACATAATCCAATGTTGCTCCATATCTCATGTAATGTGAAATAGTCCTCTATCCAAGTGTGTGCCTCATCCATTAGGAACTAGTGCTAGTGCCATGGTAATGATCATGATGTACCTCAATAATGGCGACTGTGTGTATAGTAGCAATGTAAGCTTGAAGCAAGGTTTGACGATCACCTCCCAGATGGGACAACCTACATAGTACTCAATATCCTCTTGCATATCCTCATAGGATCGCTCCTCTACAAAATGAATGATCTCGCTATGGATAGGTAATCGTAGGATGTGGTGAATGTCCTCCAGAGTAACTATCGTCTGTCCTTTTAGGAGGTCAAAGGTGCATGTATCTACATCCCACCTCTCTACTATTTCCATAAGAATGGCATCATGATACCTCATAAGTTCCATGAGGTATGTCCACAATAGTCCAGTCTCGTGCAAAATATCAATCTCCTCCTCTAAAAGCTAGGTGATTTTCTCTTGGAGGTGACAAAACCGTCTACCTCCTAGATGTTGATGGGCTCAAGGAGGGGCCTAAAAGAATAAAAAGCAAAAGAAATCATTACTAAAATTCCTAAATATGTACATTAAATAATTAAAAGTACACTAAAGTTTCTCTAGGACACTTTGTGACCAACTTGGACATTTGTGTCATTTTTGGACAGGGGATGGGGGGTCCTAGACACTTTAGCCATTTTTGGACACTTTGCAACAAAGAGGGACACTTTGCGACAAAAGAGGATGCTTTGCAAATTTTTTGACAGGGTCCTAAATGTGAAGGTAAAGCATAGTAAAATCGACTCACCATATGTTGGAGCTCGCCTAGTGCCACCTCGTCATGCAAAATCTCCAATCTCGGAGCCCTGCACACTTGTCTGCTCAGTATCTTCAATCACTCTACACCAAAGTAAATTCTCAAAAGGTAAATGTCAAAATGATTATAAAAAACATAACCTTTCATTAAAATATACTAAGCATTCTTTATTTTATTTCCTTATTAAAAGTACCTTTTTCATTTAAATTAACATAATGGGGGCTAGCGAAACTCTGTTTTTGATGTCGTTTGTTGCATTGAATTCATAATTCCATCCCCGATCTAATCCAATATCTATCAATATGTGGTGTTGTACTTCCAATACCCTATGATAGAACCAAAGAAATTTGATGAAGTTACATGGCTACCCTGATTCCACCTCCATAAAGAAAGTGGAATCTAGAGGGGGCATACATATACCCTTGAATTTGATTCTCTGTAGAAGTTTGATGAGGATTCTTTTGAACAACTAATGAATCAATGTTGTAGGATGTTGTTCCTAACATTGTGGTTTTGCAGATAACTACATTGGGGGCTTCATTCTCCCTATTAGAAAATGAATCCATATGAGTATCCTTTTTATAAAGCTTACTATTCAAGTTCCTTTAGCTTGCATATGCATGTAGCGTCATATGGCTACTAAAGTGGGGGGTAACTGTAGTGTAGAAAATTGTAGTCCTTTCTAAGTGAAAGTATAATTTCACTCTTAGTTTAGACCTATTTTAGTGACCTTCCATTTATGCATTTTTAAACCTTATTAATATGCCCATAATACCATTTATTATGCACCCTAAGGCCAATTTTAATTATTTTCTGACAATATAACTTTTATTGAATAAATACAATTAATTGATTTAATGCCTCGACATATTCTAGATCCTAGAACTCTAGGCTATGACCCATTCACCCATGGGTGAATGGGTCCCCTTTAAGTTTCTAAACTAAAATTAAAATATGTTTTTGGCAGCATTTCATAGTCCCAAATTCAATTTTTTAGTGTTGGCCATCATGATTTAATAAACAGGAAATTAGAAAGGAAGCCTATAAAGTTGAGTCTTTCAATCATTTTTCACTAGACAAGAGAGAGAATCACATGAGATCACAAGGATTTACACTCAAGAGCAAGGAGAAATCATTCAAGCATTCAAAGTTGAAGTCTTGGAGCAATATTCTATTTGTTTTTGCAGGTCTTCAAGCTCATTTTTTCAATAAGATCAAGCATTATCAAAGATTGATGATAGATGCCTATGGAGGATCATGATGGATTCTAGGTTTTGGGAGATGCACCAAGCCATTCAAATAAGCATAATGAATTGTTTCCTAAGTGGTTCCATATTCTATTATCATTCTGCTTTCTTCCTGAAGGAAGGTATTATCATATTTATTATCTATTAGGGTGCTTTTACATCTCCCAAAGTAGGTCTTCATCATTGTTCATGTTTCATTTAGGGATCTTATTCTAGCACACTTGAATAGGGTTTCTTTGCATTTTAGCTCTTAATAATCTTAGACACACTTAATATTAGGGCTTGCATACATTTTCATGTTTCAGATCTATACTTTTCATCAAGGTGTAATTACCAATCTTTGGGTTTTACCAAGGAAAATACCTATCCACCACCAAACAATTTTTTTTTTTTGCAGATTTATCATAGGTACAAATCTGAGAGTGAAGATTTAGAAGTGTAGGAAGGAAGTGTAGACACCAGACTTAGATCTTAGTTTTTGATTTTCCAGAAAGGGAGACCTGGACCCATTTTCCCATGGACAAATGAGTCCCTGACAACCCTCTGAAACAAGCTTTTTATGATAGGTGCACAAAATTCACACTTTCTCAGACCTGCATAAATTTTACTGTTTCTCTTTGTATTGAGCTTTAAATTGATGTTTCAATTTTGAATGAGCATAATTGAGTAGATTTTTTATTTTTAGTTTTTCTACCAAAAGTGTTGTTTAGGTTGATACCCCCATCCTCAATCATAAGGAAATTAGTAGATTCCCTCATTGATTTGACTCACCTAAGGTTTGTAGGTCAATTCTTTCTGTGGATCTCATCTCCTAATGAAAATGGGAAGATAGGTCCATCATACCCCCATTTTCCCCATTTCCATATTTCAAACCCTATTTTTCTATGTTTCATATACATACAAGCATACATACATACAAGCATGCATGCATACATACATACATACATACATACATACATACATACACATAGGAATACATACATACATACAAGCATACAAGCATGCATGCATACATACATACACACATACATAGATACATACATAGATACATACATAGATACATGCATACATATATAAAGATATACATACATACAAATATATATACAAACATACATACATCAAACATACTTAACAAACTTGCACAAAAAGAATTCCATGTGAGACATAACATGGGCACATTATAACATCTCATGTTATGTCAAGCTTGAGAAACATAATACAAAATTTTGCAAAAAAGTAGCAAAATACAAAACAAAACATAATGCAAGCGTGTTATAATACGCTCACATTATATCTTGCTTTGGGAATCCCCAAGCCTTAGGCTTGGGATTTTCTTTGGATTTCCAACCCAAAGGCTTGGAGTGCCTTCCTAACATCCAAAGACGTGTTTTTGCATATTATAAAGATTTCACATAATCTCTTTCATGTTAATCATCATGTTTGCATGTGTTTCAAGGTTGAGTAAATCAAACACCTGGATAATGTTAGGCTCTCTCTTAGCTATTTAATGATGTAATTTATTTTTATATTTTGACAATGTTAAGGCTTTCATCTTTAATTTCTTTTGTTTGTGTGAACATATTTGTCAAAAACCAGTGTTTGGTATTTTTTAATTATTTTTTAACTGTTCATTGAAATTTCAAATAAATTACACTTTTATAAACTAGACTCCATTCTACACATATTAAAAAATATTTTTGATTAGTTTTAAAAAATTATAAGGGTAGCACGACCAAAATTCTATTTTTCAGGATGTGTCCACTTTGAAAATTAGTAAAAAATCAAATATTCATTAAAAATTTATCAAAAAAATCGGGCATAAACTACATGTTAGTTAATTTCTCACATAAGTGATTTTTCTCTTGGTGCTCTCATTTTCATCTTGACGATGAATCATAGAGTCTGATCTGAAACATTGATGCAAAAAAATAACACACAATCAAATCCAAAAATCTTTTGCAATTAACAATATGGATTGTGGAAAGGTATTATATTTGATACCAAAAAAAGTTAACCTTTTGAGGGAGCCACAAAAGATGTTATGTTATTGACCAAAAAAACACCAATTTATGTGGCTCCCTTTTCTAAACCCCTTAATCTCTACCATTTTCAAAAAGAATTAGTAGTTTAGAAAGTAGTCTCAAAGCACTACGGACATTGTTTTTGTTACATCTTAAAATTTTGAGTGTAACTATCCTCAATTTCTCATCTAAGATTAGTATTTCCCGACTTCAGAAAAAAAGTGGCCACTTAAGACCCCTTTTTAGCTCCCCATCTTTCTACACTTACCCAACACATAAAATTCAAAAAAGCTTAAAAAAATTAACCGAAGCAATTGCGCTCAAACTGTTCGAAGACTATTGGAAGTTTGTCATTATTGATGTTGTTTGGAAACATGAGAATGATGTACATATATTGTATGATCCAGTGTTGTCATTGATGTCAACATTGTTATGATCATTCTAGCATGGATTAGAAGCATTCTTGAAGACATTTGGATATAAAAAGTTGATCCGAAAAATATGGTTATATAGGAATTTGGCTAAGTATTCCTTCTGATAGTATTGTGGTTCAGTGCATTAGTTTTTTGGTCCACACTCCCCTACAATTGGAGATATTACTCTACAATTCTAACTAAAATTTTAAGATCATTAGATGCATCTAATTCAAGATTTTGTGACATTTTGTGAAGTGCTTCGAAAGATATGAATGACAGAGTTTGGCTATGTATTTTGCAGTCAACATTCCTTATCAGTGTATCAGTGTTGGAGGTTCCACATTTATTTGCAAATAATTATTTTGTTTTGCAATGATGAGTATAAGCTATTAGATGTCGACTGATTGGGAATTCAAAGGAAGATTGAGTTTTTAAGTCACACATATGGTGAATTGTATGTACATATGAAGGTTTTGTGTTTAGGTCTTATTTTGGGCTAACCTAACACATTTAATGTTTTGTGGAGGGAAAGAAAGTAATTTTATCTTATGTGGGATCTATATTAGGTCCATACCGACCTATCTTGAGGTGAATTGAACTTTGAATTGTGGTGCAAGATGTGGATATAATGTTTTGAGGACAACATGTATAATTTTGTGTGTTACTTCTAATTAGGCTAACCTAATTGAAGTTACACTTGACATGGATATATATATGAGATTAACTTCAGAGTTTTTGTATGTGGTGATGATGATGATGAGAAATGAATAGAGAGAGTAGCTTGTATGTGAGTAATAAGAGACATATGGAATGTATGGTGCTTCACCTACATGTGTGTGATGTGAATATAATCAGAGTCAAGCAAATTATGAGCAGAGCAAAGTATTGTTTCAGATCTGTGTGAAGATCATTTTATACTTCATTGGAACTTTAATCTAGCATATGATAGATGCTATTGTATCAGTTCAAATAGGTTGTGTATCCACCCCTTCTTTCTATCTTTCTTACTTTTCGTGGATAGTGAGTTCACTTGGACAATGTGTCCACCTAACAGTGAGCCTTTCTATAATATACTATATTTGGATATAATATATTGTGAGCTAACCCTCATCGTGGTTTTTACCTTTTTGGGTTTTCCACATAAAAATATTGGTGTTCATGTGTCATGTGATTTTGTGGATGTCTTCATGCTTTCATTCCTCATGGTAGTTATATTTATTTTGATAATTGGATGGCTTATGTTTAATTAGTTTAAAGGAATGCCGATTCACCCCCCTCTTAGTATTCTAAGTGTTCAACACAAACTAGCTACAAATGTGCCACTTTATGTAGCATTTTCACCCTTTTATGTAGTAGTTTCCCCCAGTTTCTTATTAGTTGCATTGTTCTAGAAACAATTGCATGAAAAGAGCCTGTAACTACAAAAATCACTTAAAAATCACAAAAAAGGGTTAAATCAAGGATAAAATTATCCCATTGGGTGTGCTAAAATGTATTCCCTCAAAATATGATTGTAAAACTGAAACATAATAATTAATAAACAAGAATCACAATCAAAGGTCACAAAAATAAAGCAAATAAGGAAATCTGATTTAAAATGAAATGCAAACATGTAAGCCTTGAAACACATAATTTAACCTAGCATAGATCCATTTCTCTTCCCTATTCACCTTGGAGAATTGTGTAAGTCTTTTTCTCTCAAATTTTTAACAAGAATAATAGCATAAAAGAACCTAAAAAATATGAGTATAGTTTAGTTGCATGATCTGAGATGAAAAATGAATGATAGGATGGTTTGATTTATAGATATTTTGTGACACCAATCAACGGTCAAGATCATAGGAGAGATTGAGAAGACCGAAAGTTCAGGATTGATGAGAGGAATTGGTAGTCAATGAAGTGATTGCATGAATTCAGGTAACTAATCATATGGATCAGTTAAGAGGATTGATTGGAGTGTTAACCGAGACTATTAGTTAGTGGACTAAATTGATTGCTTGGTGGACTTAAAGTGAGTGGGAGTGAAGTGGATCTAATTTATGAGTAGATTGAGATAAGTCTTAGTCAATAGGTGAGGTGGAATTTTCATGAGTATTTAATAATTAAATAAATTCCATTATTATTTACACGTGCAAGGTTGATTTAATAAAAATAAATAAAAAATGATTTTATATATTTTGGAAAAGGATAATGTTGAGAGATAAATGGATTAATTAAATAATTGAAATAATTATTTAATTTTGAAGATAAAAAAATGATAATTAATTAAATAATGATAAATTATTTAATTAAACTTTGGAATAGAGGAATAATTAATAGATTAATTAAATAATGTTAATTATTCAAGTAATATAGATGAATAGAGAAATAATTAGTAGATTAATTAAATAACATTAATTATTTAATTAATATAGATGAATAGATAATATGAATTTAATTAAATAATATCAAAGTATTTAATTAATAGTGGAGGGGGAAATTTGATAATAATTAAATTATTTAAAAATTATTTAACTGTAGAAGATAATATTAGAATAAATAATTAACAATGGAAGAATACTTAGTGTGTTTTGATGTCAAAAATGTTAGTTGATTTTCAAGTGTTTATAGATAGTGCATTTGTGCCCTAGAGGTGTGTATGTGTACCCAAGGATAGCGTAGTTGTGCCCTAAATGGGTGCAATTGCTAGTTAATAGATGCAAGTTTTCCAAATGGAGGAAAATGAATGAGTGGGGGGGGGGGTAGATTAGTAGAATTAGATGGGAAGGGTACAGTTGTTGCCAAAAATGGCACAAATGTTAAGTTTAATTTGATTGACTCCAAAAATGGCACGTAGATTAAGGGTTTATGAAAATTATAGAAACTAGAATAACTAAGTTGTCTTGTTGGGTGTTGGGTGGTCAGGAGGTATTGATGTCTCGTCAGAGGAATCCAAATGCACTAAGGTTGAGGTGACATATTAGTGAGGATGAGCAAGCTTTCCTAGGGAGAGTTGGTTTATTCTACATCACCTAGATGCCAGAGATTCGAGCACACAAGGCGATGATGACTGCATTAGAAGAGATGTGGTATAGTGAGTGAAGCTCATTCTTGTTACCAATTAGAGAGGAAATGATCACCCTTGAGGACATGTGGAGGATTCTATGTATCTTGATCCATGGGGAGTGGGTGGTTTATGACACAGATAGTGGGCAGTTGGTGCTAAATTGAGTGTTCATAATAGATGACCTTTGGGTGGAGGATTACGAGATCAATTTGAGTTACATGTAGGTGTATGTTAACAAGTTACCTCTATTGTTTGGGGCTATAATTAGAAATGTGTTAGTCCCTAACATGAGGATTCATGGATTTCCTATTAGATATGGGATAGTGATAAAGTAGATGATTGGGGATGGTGTCGTGTATGCATGGGGTACATGTGCACTGGCTACTCTATGTCATCATCTTCACCAAGTTGATTATAGAAATAGGGAAAGCATAGGGTGTGGAGTGACACTCCTTCACATATGGGCATGGTAGCACATAGAGATCATGCTATCAGTGATAGATAGAGCACGTGCACTTGGATTATCATATGTTCACAAATACGATCAGACTCTGACATATCAAAGGTTAGGAGATGTTCCTTATTGGTGATGAGTAATAGATGATATGGTTAGTTTTAATTGGATACCTTAGAGGCATGGTCAGATGATTGAGAGAATCTACCATATTATCAAAAAACTTGTTATTTAATTAGGAGGATGACAAAAATTATTGAGCTTTATTTGCGAGATAGAGTGTACAAAAAGTTTGGGGATCAATAGGATGTACTAGTTGGTGATATGATATTTTCTTGTACTTCCATGGAGGTTATACACTGGGGACCCATGATTAGTCCAAAGAAAAATATTAGAGATTTTAAGGGGTTGGAGCTGGTGTGATATTTCATGACTGGATATTAGTGATGCATGGACTACACTAGAGTATGATAGGTGGTGGGCAGGGATGAGACCTATATGATTGACAAATACTGCAAGTGGTGATGGTAGAGGACAATGGGAAGGAAGGGGTGGTGAGGAGCCAAGGAGGAGCAATAGAAGATTATGTCATTCAGTTGTTCATGGGGACAATAAAGGGGGTGATGATGATGGAGGAGATAGAGGAAAGGTACCCAATGTCTAGGTAGTAGTGGTGCCACTACTTATGGTATAGCAAGTAGTGTAGTCACCATCAATAGGAGAAGATGCAGTACAATCTCCACTAGTAGAAGATGAGGCAATGGGTCATGATGGGGATGGTTAATTTGTAGATTTGTAAGCCCAGGTGTAGGGCTTATAGGAATAGTTGGTGAGTGCACAAGGTCAAGTACAAAGCTAGTAAACACAATTAGAAAGTGTGATGGTGGAGAGAGATATATTAGTTATTCAGTCCTAGTGAGTAGAGAAGTTGTTACTAAGGATTTGAGATTTGGTAGAGGGTCATGCTATAGTGATGGTCTTGTATATTTGATGGTATACACAAGAGGCTTTATACTATAGGTATTTGTATGAGGGAGTAGTATCACCAAATCAATGTGCTCCTAGTTTTACACACAGTAGATAAGATATATCCAAATCATAGAGCTTAGTGAGTGAGGGTGTGAAGGGGCCATCACCTCCAAGATTAGTACTAGGGAAAAGTGGATATCAAGGAAATAGAGGGTCACAGGTTCTAAGACCATCAGGGTCGTAGTGTCCCGTTCCTACCCATTTTGAGGGAAAGAGATCTCTATAGATCTAGGGATTTAGATGATGTATTTTTGTAGACACATTGTGATTTTATCCTGTGGGCATGATGTATTGTATATCTATATCTGATGAGCCCTTGGGTAGGCTTTGGTTAGTGATGTATCATGATACATTATTTTTTTGATATATATGATGTGATTTTGGTGGTGATACTTAGATACACTATGTGGTGATGTTATAGCTTCTATTTTATTTTGATATGTGATGATTTGGTAAATAGAGTAGATGTAATGTTATGATATTTTTGTATTTTTGAGGATATGGTGATGACGACCTATATGAATTATATGATATGGATCTAATGGATGTAGGGTATATACTTGTGATGACATCTATATATACTTGTATATACTTGTGATAGAATTTATATATGTGGTATATACATAGAATGGTGGATTTTTCTATGATATGCATTGTATGGATCCTAACACGTGTATGTCTGCAGTGTATATGGATATGTGAATGTGTTATGCTTTGTTTTTTGTTGTGTTATGATACATGTGTGGATTGAAATTATTATGGTGGAAGATAATGGGGAAATGGTTATATTGATTGGTGTCACATAATGGGATGTAGATAAATGGGATGAAAGAGATAGAAATGAGATAGATGGATAGAAAGATATTGATGTATATGAACATGAGAAATGATAGATATTGTGCTTTCTATTTTGTGTTATTTCTATCACCATAGAGCATTTTATTTGTGGCAAGTAGATGTATGTTTACCAAGCCATGAAAATACATGGTAGCATCAGTATCCTTTTTCCTATAATGCTTGTTATGTGGAAAGTGGATATATGTACACCAAGTTGAGACAAACCTTGGTGACTTCAGTATCCTTTTCCTGGACAAAGATAAAGAGAAAAAGGATTATCCTTAAATGTATTAGATGAGATGGAACCTTGTCGATATATGCAATGAAACATAGTTTCACAACATGATAACCAAGATGTATAAAGGTGTTTAATTCCCTTGTATACGTAGGGAAATTTGTTAATGCTCGAATCTAGTCCTATACACAAGAATCATACTAGTCATAACAAATCTTAAAGACATTCCATAAACACAACATACAAAAGAAATTACCTTGCCCTACTCTTGCTCCTCTAATAATTTTGATATATTCTCAAGGAACATTGGAATAGGAAAATAAGATAAATCAAGTAATAAAAGAATCACAAACCAAATAGATCAATAAATATAGTATTTTCTTGCTAGAAAATATTTAATCAATAATGGATAATTCCCATTGTAGGAAGGATGCATCTATTAAGGCATGATTTATTGGATAAGATGTGTAAATCAAATTCAAAAATTGATCAGTAGGTTGTAAATAGTCTATCAAGAGTCTTGAATTTGTGATTGTTTCATGAACACTCAATGTTTGTTGGGTTTTGCATAGTTTGTTTTTGCTTAAATATTTGTTCTAGGAAAATGATAATTTATTGGTGTTATGGTGAGTGAGTATTATGTTGGTTTATTATGGATGGTATGCAATTATTTTGTTTATTATAGATAGTATGAAATGATGCTAGGGAATGTGCGAAATATTTTTTCTCTGATACCAACTTCAAGGATCCAATTCAAACACTAGGTTAAGGAAATGCCCCCGATTAGGTATAGGATTTGTTATTAATGGAATGTATGACATGGAATTATTATGAGTTGGTGCCCTAACCTAGGATGAATGATTCTACTATGGACTAGTATCAAGCCATGATAGGGACGATAGGTGTATGAAAAATATTTTATCATGTATGGAGTGTATGAAAAAGCTAATAGATGGTGGAGATTGGTTTCTACATATGTCGCCTGTAAATAGGTTTTCACCATGGTACTTACCCAAGGCATCACCAAAGTGGTTTTTACCATAGGGAAGATTATTTCTATTTACTCTTTTTTGATATTTTGATATTTTTATTTTTTTGGTATTTTTCAATTAATATACTATAAGGATCAAGCATAAAAATTCTTTAGGTGCACTATTGCTAGGCTCATCTAGTAGTTCTCCTTTAGGTGTGGCAAGCTAGTATGCTCCTGCTCCATAAGTTGTGATGAAAAAGGGTCCCAGTTAGTTAGGTTCAAATTTCCCTTTCTTCTCATGATCTTGCTAATTCTTTTGATTTTACTCAAGTACCAAGTCTCCTATCTAAAATTTATGTGAGATGAACTTCTTATTGTAACAATGATGAAGGAATTTTTGATAAACTTGTAGGTGATTGAGTGCATTGAGATGTATTTCATCTATCAACTCCAAGTAATATAGTTTGGAAGCTTGATATTCTTCACCATTAATGAATTTCTATAGGGAAACTCTGAGTGATGAAAGATTGACCTTGATAGGTAAAATTTCTTCAACTCCAAAGACTAGGGAATATGGGGTGGCACCTGTGGGTGTGTGAACGATAGTTTGATAAGCCCACAGTGCATGGTTAAGATGAATGTGCCAATCACAACCAACATAATTAATAGTATTTTTGAGGATTTTGAATATATGTTTATTTGATGCCTCTTATTGAATATTACTGTATGGATAATAGGGGTTGGAAAAAGGGTATTAGAAGTGAAATTTATTGTAGATCTCACAAACATCTTGGTTCTTAAATGGTCAACCATTATTAGTGACAATGGTCAATGGAATACCAAACTAATATATGATATAGTTTAGGATAAACTTAGAAATTTTATTTCTAGTAATGTCAGTTAGAGGAATGGCTTCAATCCATTTTGTGAAGTATTTTGTGGCGGTGATAATGATTTTGTGTCCATTAGATTATGAAGATAGATTTTTCCTACAAGGTCGAGCCCCCATTGTGAGAAAGGCCATAATTTGGTAATTTCTTGAATCTCCTGAGCTGATGCATTTATAAGATTAGTGTGTTACTAACACTTCTGACATGTTTGAGAAAACTTGTGGGAATCTTGTTCTATTGTTGGAAATAATACCCAGTTCTAATGAGTTCATTTGTCAGGTTTGGACCACTAGAGTGTGAACCACAAATATGTCATGTACCTCCTATAGATATTTTTTGGCTTCTTTTGAGTTAAGACACCTAAGGAGAGTACCACCAAAGCTCCTTTGATAGAGTTTATAGCCTAAAATGAGGAATTAGTATGATCATCTAATGAAATATTTTCTTTGATTGTTAGATAAATTGGGTGGAAAGATTTTTCATGGAGGTAATCATATATGTAATTGTAATGGGTAGAATTGAGAGTAATGATTTCACACACAAGCTCACACTCTGGGACATCAAATGTAGGGATCAAGAGTTGTTCCACTAAGAATTCACACTACTGGGTATTGTGGGGCATATCCAAGAGAGATCTAATGGTTGTTATGGCATTTATTACTTTGTTGCTTAATCTAGGAATCTACTCAAATGTGATTTCACTAAATTATTATTTGAAACTATCTACCATTTTCTTATAGGGTAAAAGTTTTTCATCTGTGGTCTAATATTCACCATTCACTTGTTTTACAACCAACCAGTAATCACCATATACTTGAAGTTCCTTAAATTTCTATTGTATTGTTGTCCTAAGTCCTATGAGTAATGCTTCATATTCAACGATATTGTTTGTACATGAAATACCAAATGATACAATTTTGGTATACAATCACCTTGAGGTGTGATGAATAGTATACCTACTCCTAATCCATGCTAAGTGTATGATTCATCAAAGTAAATCTTCCATGTTTGGGTAGGGGTTACTGTGAATATACCTTCATGTGGGAAATTTGACACTAGTGGATGATCTTCTATCATAGGAGCATATGATAATTGGTCTATGGTTACTTACCCTTTGATGGCATTTATGTCTAAATATTTAATGTCAAATTTTCTCAAGATCATAACCCAGTTAGCCAGTCTCCCTACGAGTGTTGCCTTTCTCAATAGGTACTTAAGGGGATTTTTTTTGCAATGAGTTTATTCTAATGGTTTATCATGTAATGTATTAGTTTTTGGGAGGAAAAAACAACCACTAAACATTAATGCTATGAGATTTCCACAATCCATAATGCTTAAGATTTGTTATTTCTGGATTTTGATTGTGTTTGAGTTTTTTCATCAACATTTCAGATCACACTCAATGATCCATCATCAAGATGATAGAGAAAAAAGGAAATGAGAAATGGTTAGATTTAGACCCAAATTACTTAAAAGGAAGAGAGGTGAGAAGTTGAGGAGGGAATAGGGCACACAAAACAAGAAGAGAGAGATAAGCCAAGATAAGTAAATTGAAAAAAAAAATCAAGAGAGGAAGAGAATGAGAGAGAAAAAACAAGAAATGCGATTTTTAAAACAAATAAGAAAGAGAAGAAAATAATTAAAAATTGAAAACTAACGAAAGAGGACAACATAAAGAAAAACTAATTCACAAAATATTTTTCCTTTAGATTTTTCTCAATTAGTTTTTTCTTTATGTTGTCCTCTTTTGTTAGTTTTCAATTTTTAATTCTTTTCTTCTCTTTCTTATTTGTTTTAAAAATCGCATTTCTTTTTTTTTCTCTCTCATTCTCTTCCTCTTAATTTTTTTTTCAATTTACTTATCTTGGCTTATCTCTCTCTTCTTGGTTTTTGTGCCCTATTCCCTCCTCAACTTCTCACCTCTCTTCCTTTTAAGCAATTTGGGTCTGCATCTAACCATTTCTCATTTCCTTTTACTCTCTATCATCCTAATGATGGATCACTGAGTGTGATCCAAAAAAATGATGAAAAAACTCAAACACAATCAAAATCCAGAAATAACAAATCTTAGCCACTAAACATGCATGCTCATAGGTGTATAATTAAGTTCATAACCAACCAGAGAATAACTAATATAATAGACTACCCTTTCTGTACCCAATGCATCATGTTGAGTGAGGAGAGCATCCCATGTTATTGATGTGATAGATATTATAATAACAAAGGCTTGCCTTGGACTGGTGGCATTAACACTTGAGGAGATGCAAGATAATCTTTCAACTGCTGAAATGAATTTTGAAAATTTTCATCCCAATTAAAGGTAACACATTTATGCAAAAGGTACACAAAGGAATGACACTTGTTAGCTAGATGTGAAATGAATCAGTGATGGATTGAAGCTTTCCTTGTAAGCTACACAGTTGTTTGAGATTGGTAGGAGGCATGCCAATTATGGATTTGACCTTTGTTGGGTCCACCTCAATGCCTGTTCTAGATACAATATACCCTAGTAGTTTTCCTAATGTAACCCCAAAGACACACTTCTTAGGATTCAGTCAAAGGTTTAACTTTTCTAGTATATAAAAAATATTAGAAATTATATCTAGATTCCCATCTCTTGTGAGTGATTTTCTAGAATATCATCAACATAATCCTCTATAAAGGTATTCATCATGTCATGGAAGATAGTGGTCATATCTTGTCGGTAGGTAGTGTTGATAAAATGTGTCTGAACCTTGCAAATATATAAGGTACTATTGATACGTCAATGTGAGGGGGTTGCAAGGGGTACCCCCCTGCAGGGGTTTGGGGGGCTCATCCCCCCTGGCTAGGGGTCTGGGGGCAGCACGCCCCAGTGGGGGTTCGGGGAAGTTCCCCCAAAAGCCACATTTTATGTATATTTTATTATTGTAAATTTGGACCATTCATCATTAGGTCTTATATCAGACAGTCGATATTTTGTAGGCTTGACTTTCCCTAGAAGGAAACCCTATTTGATGAGGGCATTGGATTACAACTGTGTATTGTGATGTATTTTGAGAGTTTGATAGCGGTCGTGTTTTCTCTGGATCTCTAAGTGGTGATACTCTTGTGAGAAACTTGCTCTGTAAGTATATTGTAATCTTTGTGATTTATGAATAATATATTGGGAGGCTTTTGGAGTGTGGGGTTTTTCTCTCGAAAGGGTTTTCCCCACGTAAATCACTATGTTGTGGTATGCATGATATTTGTGTTTATTTATGTTTAAGTTTTTGTAACTATTAAATTTTTGTAAAGGTTTTTGCATTTTTTCTCCTCTCAAGATTAGTGTAGGAAGTTGTCTCGTTACCTTAGCTTCCTTACAAGTGGTATCAGAGCCTTATCACCTTTGGTTTTAGTTGTGGGTTGTTGGGTTTTTTGAACTAATCCAGATTTGAGTGGGAGCTTGTGCAGAAGATGCTTTGTGATCTTGTTGCAGGAATTTTTAGATGACAAGTTCATTGGGGAGAATAGAGGTGGATAAAATTTTTGGAAATAATTTTGAAATGTGGAAGCTGAAGATGGATGATCTATTGATAGATCGAGATCTATGGGATGTTGTTGATGAGAATGTTTCAATGCATATAGATCCTACTTAGGATGCTTAGTATGATGTTATGGATTGTAAATCCAAGGGTCTAATCAAATTGTGCTTGGAAGACTATTTTAATCAATTTCCATGAAGAGAACTCTACACAAAAACTATGGAAGAAGCTTGGTGAGATGTATTAAGCCAAATATTTAGTGAACAATATTTTCTTGAGGAAGAAATTATATTCATTGAGAATGGAAGAGGGTGGAAGAATTACAGACCACCTGGAAGCATTCAATATGCTGGTGGCTAAGTTGGCATCAATTGGTGTCAAAATGGATGAGGAGAAAAAATGTCAGATATTGCTTTGTTTTTTTTCTTGATTCGTGGGATTCTCTTGTTATGGCTATTGGGAGTACTTTTGTTATATTGAAGATTGAATCTGTGTTGGGTTCTTTGCTTTCTAAAGATATGAGGAGGAAGGTATCAATGCCAAGGAGGCCCTAAGTGTTCATGGAAGACCTAAGAAAAAAAATCAAGAAGAATGAGAAACGTGATAAATCCAAGTTCAAGGGGAGATCTAAATATCCTGGAAACTCCAAAGTTATTTGTTGGAACTGTGGTAAGCTTGGACATGTTCATAAGGAATGAAAAGAAGAAAAAAAGAAGAAAAAAAGAAATTTGATTATGATTCTGAGTCCGAGAAGGAAGATGGTGACACATTCATTGCAACTTTGGTAGCTTGTGCAGGTAATGATGCATGATTAATTGACTCAGGTGCATCTTTCCATATGACCTTTAATAGAGATTTTTTTTCTAAATATGAAGAATTTGATGGAGGTAAGGTATACCTGGGTGATGATTCTCATTTAGACATTGTTGGCTGTGGTAAAGTTAAAATTAGGTTTCTTGATGGTAGAATAAAATGGATTATTGGTGTGTTGCATATCCTTGGATTAGCACAAAATCTGTTATCTATGAGAAAACTAATAGATGGAGTATTTTTTGATGCAGGATGCAAGATGATCAGAGGTGCTATGGTGATTGCTAGAGGTGTTAGATATGGCACATTGTATAAGCTTGATTCATGCACTGTTGAGTGCAATAGTACTTTTGTGAAAAGCATATTTGTGGAAGAAGTGAGGGTTTCACCTTCAACAAATGGTCATGGATTTTGGGTACCCAAGGGTGCTCTTTCTTCTGAATCAAAGTTACCTGCAGAGAAAACTATGTTATGGCATGAGACAATTGGCCACATTTTAGAAAAGGGTCTAAGGACCTTGAAAAATAAAAACCTCGTTGAAGGTTTGTCTAATTCTAATCTTGATTTTGATTTATGTGATCATTGCATTTATGGAAAAAAAAACCGTGTTTGGTTTTACTTGAGTTCTCATAAATCTTGTGGTGTATTGAATCCTATTCATTATGATGTTTTTGGTCCTGTAGATGTTACTTCAATTGGTAAATCCATATATTATGTTAAATTATTGATGATTATAGTAGAAGGACATGGGTATATTTTTTAAAGAGTAAATTTGAAATTTTCAATCGATTTAAAGAATTTAAAGCAATGGTTGAGTTGTAGATTGGAAAGAAAATTAAATGTTTGAGGACTGATAATGACAGTGAATTTTTCTCTAATGATTTTGATAGATTGTGTAAAGATTGTGGTATTCATAGAAAAAAGAAAACTCCATATTCTCTAGAACAAAATGGAGTTGCAGAAAGAATGAAGAAGACGTTGATGGAGAAGGCTAGGAGTATGTTGAGTGGTGCTGGTCTAGAACAAAGGTTTTGGGTTGAAGTTGTTGTCACTGCTTGTTACTTGATTAACATGTCTCCTACATCATCTCTTGTTGATAAGATGCCTATAGAGGCATGGTCGGGTCGTAAGCGTTCATTAAGACATCTTAGAGTTTTTGGTTGCAAGGCATATGCATATGTGCCAAAGGAGAAGTGAAAATTTTTGGAGAACAATGTTATGAAATGTATCTTCATCAGATATAGTTATGGTGTGAAAGGATACAAGTTTTGGGATCCTATTGCACATAAGGTAATACATAGTAGAAGTGTTATTTTTAGAGAAACTAAGCCTTCTTCTATTACATTGCAACTAGAACAAGGTAAACAAGAAGATGTGATTCAATTTACTTCTACACTTGAGAAAGTTGAATCAAGGCCCATGGATAGACAAGAAATTGAGGAGAGCTCATCTATCTCTGAATCTATAGAAGAGGAGGAAGAACCTCCAACTTAGGTTGTTTTTAGGTCTACAAGGCATAGAAAACCACCTGAAAGGTGTTCACCTAATGATTGGAGATGTATTTTTTCTTTGGATACAAACATGGATGAACTCAGATCGGCAGAAGAGGCACTAGGTATGAATGATGCAAAATCCTAGAAGATTGCTATGGATGAAGAAATGACAGCTTTGAAAAAGAATGATACATGGGATCTTGCACTATTGCTCGAAGGATGAAAACTTGTTAGTTGTAAATGGATGTTCAAGAAAAAGATTGGTTCAGATGGAAGTATTGAGAAACACAAAGGAAGGTTGTTTTCAAAAGGTTACTCTCAAGTTGAGGGTGTTGATTATGGTGATATATTTCCTCCTGTTGCAAAAATAAAATCCATCAAATTTTTTCTTTCTCTTGTTGTTGCATATGATTTAGAGGTTGAACAAATGGATGTGAAAACAAATTTATTTCCTGGTGACTTGGAGGAGGATATTTATATGACACAACTAGAGCACTATGTGGTGAAAGGTAAAGTAAATTGGTTTGCAAATTGAAGAAATATTTGTATGGCCTAAAACAGAGTCCTAGGATGTGGTACCAGAAATTTGATACATATGTATTGAGTTTGGGATTTGAGCATTCTAAATGAAATCATTTTGTTTATTATAAAATGAATGGTGATTGTTTCCTGTTTATTGCATTATATGTTGATGATATGTTATTTATTGGTAGAGGGAAAGGTATGATTTCAAAACTGAAATCTCAACTTGCTACTAAATTTGAAATGAAATATCTTGGTGCAAATAAACACATTCTTGGGATGGAAATTAAAAGATATAGAGTAAACAAAAAGCTATGGCTTAGCCAAATTAAGTATGTCAATTCAATTTTACAAAGGTTTGATATGCGGGATTGTAGATCATTGTGTGTTCCTGTTTCAGTTGGAACAAATTTATCTATTTCAGATTGTCCAACATCTTCATCAAAGATGGAAGACATGTTGTATGTTGCTGATATGTGGTTTTCATTGATGTCAACACTATTGGAATTAATGTATTTAAGGGTATATATGTCGAGTATGTTAAGAAAATTGTAATGAAATAAGTTGCAAGTTGTCAGTGATGCAGTGAAGTTCAGTCTGTTGGCTAGCTCAATCTAATGATGATCAGGGGTTGTGGATTAAAGGGTTTGTTTTTTAGTATATCTAGTTTATCCATGTTAAGTTTCAGAGATCCACATGAAAATTTGATCGAGTTATGAGTATATGTGTTCTGACAATTTTTTTGTTGCTCCAGTTGGTGCTCCTAAAAGAAGATAATGTGATTCTAGTAATTTGAGTTGTTGTGGATGCTTCTGTGGTGATTCATGATGCTCATGGATGTTTCTAGATCATGCTCTATCTGTATTGTGCATTCGTATTGATCGTTGTGCTCGTGATTGGTGATTTTCTCTTGCGTGTTCATGTTTTTCATGTTCATGGCCGACACAGTGATTGTAGTGTGTTGTGGATCTTTGAGGCATAATTTTTTAAGGTGTTTCATGTTAAAGGATGTTGTTTTGGGTCTTCACTATGTTGTGGCTGACATTGGTTGATTCACATTGATAATTATTTATGTTTTGGGCCAACAGTTTGTACATATTTTATATTTTGTTCAAGCAGACATGGAGATGTTATCCTTAGTTGCAGATATATATGAGCAATTTTTTATACCATTTGAAGGTATGGTGTGAGTGGTGTGTGAAGTGTGTGAGTATTTTGTGCAATTTATGTGTGCGAATAATGTTCTAATCTTTCAAAGGTAGAAGAAAAGTGTGAAGAAGAGTGAGTAGATGTTTATGTGCTTAACCAAAACTGTAATCAGGTATTAGCAGATGTTATTTTCTCAGTTCAAAATCTTGTGGATGTAATCCAAATGTTTCTATAAGATAGTGTGTCTTCCTCTAGGCAGTAAACCTTATTGTATTTGAGTAGTGAGCTCTAGGAAGTGTGCCTGAATGCATGTGCATTCCCCATTTTCTTTTATACTTTGAACATGGTATAATCTTGTGGACTAACCTCCACCATGGTTTTTCCCCTAACAGGGTTTCCACATAAAAAATCTTGGTGTTATGTGTGTTTCTGATGTGTTGATGGTTTATGCTTTCATGTTAATTTTTCAGATCTGAGAATAAGTTTAATTTGTATAATTTATGTGACAACTAATTCACCCCCCTCTCAGTTGTCTACCCTTGTGTTGCCAACAAGACATGAGCAGAGTGTCTTACCAGAGTGCAGTTGGAAGTTTGATGTATGTTATGGTTTGTACTAGACCAGACATTTCCTAAGCAGTGGGAGTTCTTTCCAGATATATGTCTAATCCTGGTAGAGTTCATTGGGATGCAGTTAAAAGAGTCTTCAGATATTTGTGTGACACCTCAGATTATTCCTTGTGTTATCATAGTAATATGACTAAATATGAGATTTCCCTTGATATTCATCGATACGTGGATTCAGATTGCGAAGGTGATATTGATAGTAGAAGATCCACCAGTGCTTATGTGTTTACATTATTTGGTGGTGCAATTAGTTCAATGAGTAAGCGACAGGCTATGGTTTCTTTTTCCACTACTGAAGCAGAGTATATGGTAGCTACTCATGCTTGTAAAGAAGCCATTTTCCTTAAGAGACCGTGTTTAGATATTGGAATTAAATAGGGTGTAGTGACAATTTATTGCAATAGTCAGAGTGTGATATTTCTAGCCAAGAACCTAACATTTCATGCCAGGACCAAACACATTGATGTATAGTATCATTTTGTTAGAGATATGGTTGAAGATGGCAGGGTGAAGTTGATTAAGATAGAGACTTTGATGAATGATGTTGATTCTCTATCAAATCTTATGAGCACAAATAAGTTCAAATGGTGTTCAGAGACTATGGGCCTCTCGACCCCTAGCAATTAAGAGATGATGTTTTTACACCCTCACGTTTCCCTTGCAAGGTATTCAACAAGTGGGAGATTTGTTGAGAAAATGTGTCTCAACCTTGAAAATATATAAGGTACTATTGATACATCAATGCAAGGGGGTTGCAGGGGGTACCCCCCATACGGGGGTTCAAGGGGGCTCATCCCCCCTAGTTGGGGGTCTAGGGGAAACATGCCTCAACAGGGGTTCGGGGGCAGTGCCCCCGGAAGCCACATTTTATGTATATTTTATTATTGTAAATATGGACCATTTTTCATTAGGTCTTATTTTTGATGGTCAATATTTTTTGGCTTGAATTTCCCTAGAAAGAAACCCTATTTTATGAGGGTGTTGTATTATGGCTGTGTATTGCAATGTATTTTGAGAATCTGATAGTAGTTGTGTTGCCTTTGGATCTATGAGTGGTGATACTCTTGCGAGAAGCTTTCTTTGCAAGTATATTGTAATCTTTGTGATTTATGAATAATATATTGGGCCGCTTTTGGACTGTGGGGTTTTTCTCCTGGAAGGGTTTCCCCCAAGTAAATCACTATGTTGTGGTATGCATGATATTTGTGTTTATTTATGTTTAATTTTTTGTAACTATTAAAGTTCTATAAAGTTTTTTGCATTATTCTCCTATCAAGATTAGTGTAGGAAGTTGTTTTGCTACGTTAGCTTCCTTACAGGTAGCTCCAATATTTTTGAGGCCGAAGGGCATGGCATTCTAGTAAAATGTTCCTCATGGATAGGGGAATGTTGTTTTATGTTGATCTTTGGGAGAAATGTGAATAAAGTTGTATCATGAGAATCCATCCATTAAAGATAACATTTCATGCCTGCTATCAATTCCATGGATCATATCTATATTAGGTAGAGGAAAGTCATTTTTGGGACATGCCTTGTTTAGATCTCTAAAATATTTGCATATTTTGATGCCCCCAATGGGTTTAGTGACAAGTAACAAGTTCAATATCCACTTGAGATAGTTTATTGGTCTAATAAAACCCACATCTAATAACTTTTAAAGTTCTTCTTTGATTAACAATGCTATTTGGGAGTGCATTTTGTGTAACTTCTTCTTTACTAGTTTTTTTCCTAGTGTTACTATTAGATGATGTAGCAATAGATTGGGGTCCAATCTTGGCATGTTTGCATAGGACCATGTGAATTTATCTTGTCTATTTTAGAAGAGTTTCATGAAATTAACTCTTTCCTTCTCAGATAGAAAAGATACAAAGTATGTGATCCTAATACTATTGGTGGTATTGATTTTTGCTTCCTTAGGTTTTTTTATAAGCACTAGAGATATCTCTTGATTCATGGGGATATTTTCAAACCTTTTATCCTTGGGTACCTTAGAAATGTTTTCACCCTCGGATACATCCTTTGTTTTTCCTATTTTGTGGTATGAAAGTGTCATATGGCAGTTTTCACCAAGGGACCTATTTATGAATTTTATATTTTTATGAATAGAAGGTTTGGAATCCTCCCCAAAGTATACCATTGTGTCAATATCAATGATAAAACCAAATCTATTATCTCCTAAGGCTATCCCATCTCAAAGTCCTGAAAAATCAATGATAGCCTCATAATTTTGGAATGTGTCTATTCCAGGTGGATCTCGTAGGTCCTAATTAATGAGTTAGGGATAGACAAGCAAGAGGTTGTTGTCAAAGGATGAAGGATCAAAAGATAAATAAGGTATGGTGAAAAGGTTATGATATTGGAATAGGTCGGTGATACACTTGAAAGAGTCATTGAAAGTATCCTCATTAGACAACTTAACAATGGAAGGAGTTTTATCTATTTCCACATGGATAATTTTAATATTTGAGGACACAGTATCTATTTTCACAAACCCAAGTCCTTTAAAGAGTGGCTTAAAATTTATTGAGATAGGCTCCATCATCTCTTGTTTTTGTGAACTAAGTCCACTGTGAACATTATACCCCATGTGTTCCATAATTTGAAATCTTTTGGTATACTTTTGAACTACAAGTATGGAAATCTCTTCTTTGTCTTTGTAAATCCACTTTGATATGTCTTCTTCAATGGATTCCTTATCAAGTTCACCCCATCCATAATTTAATGTGGCTGGATCTCATTTGATTATCATGTTAGAAACTTCTTGTGATTTGATCAATTTCCTATATGACTTGGGTGATGATGGAAGATGACCAAGACAGATAGACTATGTCATGTCATATTCCCCACACCACTTATCCTTGACCTGAATCTTGACTTCAAGAACAATTGTGGATTGAGTGAATGTCTTAGTTAGTTCTAGTGGATTAATGTAGGACTTAGAGGAGGATGCTTTGGCATTTTTAGGAACACGAAGCATGGTGTATCCCTCAAGTTGCTATAGTATGGGAAAGTTTAAGATATTTTGGAATTATTACTTTGTTTCTATTATGGCAGAACTTTAGAAACTTGTGAAAAGTTGATGGTACGACCTACATGACATGTACCATGGGCGACCAAGAAGTACATTGTACAAAATTTTGAGATCTATCACTTGGTACACTTTATCCTTAATTACTAGTCCTACTCAGATAAGAAGGATGATGGTCCTTTTAGAAGGTCATTCAACATAATCATAAGCTTTGATCTCTATCTTCTTGTTTGGATATATAACCTCCTCAAAGTCCTAATATTTTCACCAGTTTTAAGGGGCAGATGTTCAAACCTACACCATCATCTATTAGGACTAATTTTATTTTGTGCTTATAGAAAAATATTTCTAAGTAGAGGGAATTGTTATGTCTAGGAAAATGGGATGTCATATCTTTGTTAGAAAAGGTTAGATGATGGGTAGAGGCGAGATTCCCAACCATGGCTTGAAATTGGTCCACATTTAGATCTGTAAGTACTAATGATTCCCTAAGAGCTTTGTCTAAGATGTATTTATAGATTGGAGATATGCACAAGATCTCTAGGATAGATATATGTGCTAGTGTTTTACCTAATTGGTCCATAATATTGTATTATGGCATAGCAGGGGTTCTAGATGTGACTCCTTGTAGAGTAATTTTTCCTCTACAAGTTGTAACAACACATTTTGGATCGATGTTCTTTGTAGTAATGGTGGATACATGGTTTTCATCCCAACTCCATTATCATTCATTCGGGCAAACCAGGTTATGCCACCAATTTTTTATACTTTCTTTGAAACAATGCTACAAAAATGCATTGTCTCAAAGAGGGGCAAAATGTACACTTAAATTTGACTAATGTATTTCTTCCAAAACATGTCATTTTCGGTCATCTGACTTACCTAATTCATCTTCTATATTTAATTAAATTATTTCATTAATTTAATAAATTAATAATCATTTTCACTTCATTAAGATAATTAAATGATTTTTATAATTATTTAAATATTTTTAATTTTAATTTCCTCTTAATTCCACTTTAATTAAATAATTTTGAACTATTTAATTAAATTATCTATTTCACCAATATTTGTCTATATTGATTAAATAATTAACATTGTTTAATTAAATTACTACTTATTCTTCTTTCCTAAAGTTTAATTAAATAATTAATTATTATTTAATTATTTCATTATCTAATTCCTACTTCTCAAATTATATAATTACTTTTAATTATTTAATTTATCTAATTATTTCTCAACATTATCCAAAATAAATAAAGTCATTTATCTTATTTATTTATTCCCACCTTGCACATGTGATTAAATCCATTTAATTATTAATAACCCATGTATTTCCACCTCATCAGTTGATTGAGACTTACTCTTAGCCCAAATTTAAATTATATCCACTTCACTCCCACCCACTCCAAGTTTGTTGATAAGTCAATTCACTAAGAAATTAATTTTATCTACTAATTGGTTATCACTACAATCAGTCCTCTTAATTGGTTCATACGATAATTTAGCTACAATCAAGAGATCAGTTAACTCCCTCTTAGTTCCTCTCATCAATTTTGAACCATTGATCTTTTTATTCTCCCCTTAGATCTTGACCATTGATCGGTGTCACCGAAAATCTATAAATTCAGCCTTCTTAACATCTCTCTCTCTCCTAAATCATTGTGAAGAAATAATACTCATATTATCAATGCTTTTATGATATCGTGTTACTAAAAATGTGAGAGAAAATACTATAAAACCATTCTCCAAGGTGAAGAGAGGAGAAAAATGGAGCAAAGCGAAGAATTCACACAAGTTTTATGGTTTTTGTTTTATGTGATTCTTTTACTCTTCATTAATATGATCTTTTGTTAAATTTGATTATGGATTTCAATTATTTACCGCTTGTTATTCTTTTCCCTAATCATTTTCTAGGTCATACAACTAGTACTAATAATAAAATTGTGTTTTCTACTACTAAAGAAACTAAATGGTTGCAACACATGCTTGCAAGGAAGCTGTGTGATAGATAAATACTTTGTAATAGTATTCATATTAAGATTCATGGTTGTTAAATTTTGATAGTTGGAGTGTTTTTTGTACCTAGAAATCTTTTTTTCCATGCTAAAAATAAACATGTATATGTGCAAAATAATTTTTTGGGGAAATATTTGAGACAAGGCTTAGATGGAGAAAATTGAAAATCAAGTAATATTATTGAGTCCTTGAAAAATTATATAATTACTACTAATTTTTGGTACATGGATGGAATGTTTTTATTCCTTTATCATGCATGAGGTTGTCTTCTCAATATATACTATGTTAAATATTAAGAGTGAGAATTTTGGAACTATGGTGTGTTGTTCACCTATAGAGAATTATTGTGTGCAGGATGATGGTGTGCAAGTTAAGTTCATGTTGATTTTTTTATTTAAAAAAATTAAACTTATAGAGAATAAGATGTGAGTTGTAGTAGGTTTCAACAATTTTTAAATATTGTGTTTTAGCATGGATATTTGTCTAATTATAGTCTTTATATATTTGCAACCACAAGGAATTTGGTTGAGCATTCACTAACACATATTTATTTGAATAGTTACTAAATTACATGTGATAAAGCACATGACTATGTAACATTCTTAGAATACATGTGGCGATGACTAAGAGAATGCCTATGCTCTAGGGGATTCTCAAAGGTATTGCAAGAAGATAAAATAAATTGAGTGCATATTATATGTTATAAATTCATATGTCCTATGTTGTCTATAAATTAAGTGTCATGCCCAAAAATTTGCAATAAAATACAGTTAAGGGAAAAACATAAATTTCAAATTTCGATTACTACACATGACTAACTCACAAAAAATTGTTTCCAAAGCACATTTCATTAAAAGCATAACAACATTTTCCCAAATAAAAATTATAATAGTTAGTTAAGTAACTCATTTGCTTAGGTAATCCTAATAGGTTCTCAAGTAGAGACATGGAATCTGCATCACCAAGGTAGGCTTGATTAGCTCTATAACTCATCATTCATCACAACTTAATTCAAGTAACAAGATATGACAATACAATGTATCAATTTTAAATCAAAGAAAGGGAGAAGAGTAAACCTTAGGGGATAGACCTAATTCCTCGGGGGCTCATCTCTAATGGCCTTGCCTACGTATATATTTCATAGAGGAACCATAGTTCAATAACTTGAGTTCACCCAACTCATATTTGATTGACCGACAATCACACATTTCACCTAGGTTTAAATAACCACAACTCACAATGGTAGTAAGTACTAAGAATGAATAACAATGATAAATCTATAAGGGCTCCTTCTACTACAAGGAGTGGTTAACAATCTCAATTACAACACCCCTCAAGGGCCACTTGCCAAAATAGATAATCAAGATTAGTTCTAGGATGAGGGTAACCAAAAAATATCTTGAATAGATAATTATAATTGAAGTCATGGTCCTAATCCAACCATACAAAGATCACCATATAACATCAATAATATTAAAGGGTGAAAGGTTAACAAAACAATCAACATAATGAATCTTTCTAGGAAATTCAACCTTCATACACTTGGTTGACTAACACAAGGAGTATAACCCTTAGGTTCAAATACCACTCTACCTTGGTCACCCTCATAATCCAAAAACACAGAAATATGCTAACCTCAATGCTTTACACAAAAATATCCTATACCTCCAATCCATTAATTAGAGAATATAAGAGTGGGTACGCAACCCTTTCTAGGGTCCTCTTACCCTAGATAGTTCCACCGTCAGCTGCGTTTTAAGGGAAATTTTATACATAACAAAGCACATCATGCTTACACGACCATTTAATGTCTACACTTAATATCTACTACACTTCATGGCTACAATTATAGTTAAGTGAAAAGTTTGATGGCCATTTATGACCACAAGATAATTTAGAACAATAAGACAACCTAAAGAATCAAACTTGCTCTCCTCTTGACCATATTGGCATCATGAAGCTTTGTGAGCTCTAGCCAAACCCTCGAGCAAGAAATATTTTAGCCCCATGATGATGAAATCGAGGATTCTATTTTGATAATATAAAATGGTATCACAATGCCATTTTTTTATAAGTAACTATCATAGAATGTCATGAGTGTGACACTTAAATCTCGCTAAATGAAGCATTTTAACACCCATGATTCACACCAGTTATTATGTATCAAATACAAATATATATAAATAGAAATTACGGTTGCTAGTGTTAAAGAATAAGAAGTAGGATCCTAGGTTCTATTCGTTTAGAAATAACATATAAATCACCATATAATGGATTTTGAAAAATGGGTTTTCACATGAGACCAATGGTATGGTCGAAGGAGGCAAGAATTTCAAACATAGACCCAAACACCCAATGATCTAATTTGGGTATACACAAAACTACCAACTATTACTCCTATCAACAACAATACACAAAAAGCACAACCAACACACAACTAGCACTCTCCATACCCACAATATGGTCCAATATGAAAATGCATCTACCCACACAAATATTACAAGTGGGTATTCTTTAAAACTAGTTACAAGATAGACCCCCATACCTGCATAAATACTAAACAATGCCTGAGATGGTGTTTTGAGCTTGTTCTTCGGCTCAACGATTCTTAAATTACCTCCATGAAAAACACCCATCCCAAATTTCAGTCATTGCATCCCCCTCAAATGGTTGTATGACTCCCTTCTTCCCATTTTCCGCTTGGAGAGAAGTGTTCTTTCTTGCCACCCTTCATTTCTTTTCTTCATTGACAAGCTTTCTCCTCCTCCCGACGTGCCCTCTCACCATATTCCTTCCACTTTCCATTCTTTTGCATCCCACCATCTAGGGTTTATTTTGCATTAAATGTCCTCCTTCATTGCCCGATCTCCTTAGTCTTACTTAACCAACCTTCCCATTAATGGTGGCATCTATTTCCTTCATTCCTTTGCAAGAATGTTGCCTAGAGCTAACATCACATTTTATGTGCCCTAGCTCGCTTTTCTAGTCTGCTGACACCATATCCCTTGGGAACAGACCATTGATATTGCAACTTGTTCTTGCAATAAGCACCACACAAATACCTACCTTTCTTTAAAGTACCATTGTCTGATTTGACCTAATTTAAATTTCAGTAGTAGATCACTATTGATTCATAACAATGGTGTGAATCAGGTGCAACACAATACTTTCCATGTGTCACTATCTCGCATCCCACATTGGTCAACCAAGTCAACACAAGCATACACGGGATTGCGGGATTACTCCTTTTTTCTGACCTTAAGCTTATCAACCTTCAAGGTTTAGGTGTTGGGTATCCTCCCTACCACATGCTTGGCATGCATAGAAAGGCCTTAGAAGCAATCCTGAACTGCTAGCTCTAAAGCTTCTTACACCTATCGGGGATCAGCCTTCGGCCTTACCCTCTACCTTCTACCTTATGACCAACATACTTTGAAGGTCTCAAGAAACAAGACCGAATCGTGATGTATGATCCTCTTTATACCTGTTGACATCGGGGTGATCCCACAATACTGGTTTACACTTTTTGGCCAAACTTGACATTGAAATGAACATTTTGGACTTTTCCTTTACTTTCGAACACCTATAGCTGCTAAACTGTGAGGAATTTGAAGATGATGAAAATTAGTGATTTGTGACATTTTTTTCTGTAGATTCTAAATATATTTAAAAAAAAATTGAAATCAAATTGCATTTCTTTTTCCATCTCCTTCGATAACTATTTTTTAACAGTAAACACCATTTTTAGAGAGTGACTTGTACTTGCTAACACAAATTTTTTCTATGAAGGTTAAAATTCTAATTTTTTCGAATTTGGATTTGTAACTCCAATATCTAGTGCATGCAATTAGTTTCATAGTGTTTAATTAAATATTTTTCTTAATTAAGTTTTGAAGTCAAACTAGTTACAATTTAGACAAGGTTTACTTGCTAACTGTGAATGCTTGATCTAGACCTACATAAACATGAGTAAACAACACAAGGTTAGTCCATAAACAAGTCTAAAACAATCATTCCCCATAGGATCCATTTAAATGAAATGAACAAGAAATAGGAAAAGAATTCAAATGAAAACTATCAAATCTTATTCAAAACAATCAAACCACTATCCCATGGGGGAATTGGTGCCGATTTGATGTGGAAATTTGGCCCTTTCCCAACTCCTATGATGCAAGATTGATGTGTGATGAAGAGTGTTGATGAGTGATCCACTTTGTTGATGAAGATTGAGTGCTTCAAGCTAAAAACCTACATAACCTAGCTAGGATTCAATGATAATGGATGAGGATTGCTAATGATTTGAGCATGGTAACTTTACTCAAATTGTGGATGATCAAATGAGGAGAGGAGCTCTTCATTTATAGAATGCTAATTTGAAGAGATGATCAAAATAGAGCAATGTGGGACTAACATTCAACCAATGGCAAGGTGCCACTTGTCAACATGTGAATGGAGGAAGCTTGAGCACATTTTGATCAATGTGCAAGTTTGAAATTTGAATTTGATGAGATGATATGTTTAGGGGGGATGAAAGATGAGTTAAATGCCAAGTGGGAGACATGTAAGAGACAATGTAAGAGCTTTAAATGCTTTGTTGGATGGACAAGTCTATTTGGGGGGAGATTTCAAACTTGGAGGAATATTCCCTTTTTGATGCCATTTTGAATGAAAATAGATGATTTATAAAATAATTAAATTGATTTTCATGTGCAAGTTGCAAAATCTAGAGGATTTGAGTGATTAGAATTAGCATTGATCATGATTTGATTAATTTAAATGATGTTAGTTGATTTGACCATTTTGACTTAGATTTTAGGATTTAAATAACTCAGAATGAGAAAAGAATGATTTAGACTTAGTTAAATAAATATTTTTGATTTATTTAACCAAAGGGGGTGATGTTAGATTAAATTAGATAAATTTTTGATTTATTTAATTTAATTAGATGAATTTTGAGATTTAATCAAATAATATGGATTATTTAATTAAATAAAGATAGGAAGATGAAATGACCTAGCTAATTACACATAGACAATGATTTAATTAAATCGAGGGATTTATTTAATTAAAAGGGGAATTATGACGAATTTAATCAAATAAGGCTATTTTATTAAATGGTTAGATAGAGGGATAATTCAGGATGAAGAGATGTTAGTAGATCAGGATCAAGTGTATGTACATTTTACGTGTCTACACTAACATAACTTTTTTTGTATGTATCGAAATTCTTTTTTTTTTTTTTGGATCAAAGACATCAATATCAAGTGCATAGATATTTTCCAGCTTTTTTTTGGTAATCTACTATTTTTTCACATGTGTAGAACAAAGAGCTTGATTTTTGATGAAAAACCTACATTCACAAGAAATTAAAAAAAAAAGATAATAATAAAATTAAATATATTTAAAATTATAGTTTTTGGGAAGCTTATAATAAGGACTACATACTTACAAAAAATAAATTTTAAATGAATTCATTTGATCCCCCAAAAGGTAAACCAAAAGTGGTTTTTTATTAGCATTTTGATAGGTGTAAAGGAGACTCTGTTATAGGTATGGTTTAACACTAGCAATGTTATATCCAAGGGGGTTTGATCTAAGGTGGTTTGATCAAAACCTCTTCAATTGGAATCCTTTAAATGAAACTTTTCAAGGCTTAAATCATTATATTTTCTAAAAATATGTGATTTCAACAAAAATCAGGATGTCCATAAAAGTGTAAACCACTATAATCTCCAAACTTGTGATTGGAGTTCTACCACCGACCTTACCCTTTATTTTGCTTCTTGTGCACCATCGCAATCCCAACACACTAACCCTTGAACACCAAAATGCGAAACTCTGAACAATGCTTTAAGTTGTTGGGGGTTGCTAACTCCTCTTGCCTCATCATTGAAGTGCATAGCCAAGCTTAAAAAGTAGGTTCAAACACACATGTTTGATGCTCTTTGCACCTATCAAGGTTCAACCATTGGCCTTACCCATTATTGTTTAGCCTGCCTTTACTCCTTTGCAACCCTCCCCACCAACCTCTGAAACATGCATGAGTTTTTCAGATGGAAGAGTTCTCTCTTCCACCTTATCGCTTTCATTCCTTTGTGTTAAGGTGTAAGACAACCTACTGACTCATGATGTCTAAAACAACCTTTGTGAGCATAAAAAAACTTAACTCTTTCGAGTGTCAGCCTTCGAGTTTCCCTCTTACTGACTACTTGACAATCTGCTAAGGCATAATCCTCTTCCTACGAACACCAATAACGTCTCGGCTGTTGGGGTTTAGGGTTTCTTCCTATTGCAAACTTAACAAAGGGTTAAGTCATGAACCTTAAGGTCAAAACCACAACACTAAAGCCATTTGGGGTGTCACGGTTCGGGGTTACCTCATACTCCTTTCTTTATTACATGTTAGGGCATAAGCCTTAGCGCCGAACCCCAAACTTTGAAACCTTTTCAGGTGTCAGGGTTTGACCTTACTTCTTACCACTTACCTTCCCTTCAATAAGGCATAAGCCTTCTTATCAAACTACAAAACCCAAACACTTAACTCACAAACCCTAACTCTTTCGAGTGTCAGCTTTTGGGATTTCTTCATACTAATTGCTTGCCTTGCCAAACTGTTAAGGTATAAATCTCAAAGTTGACCTATGATGTCGAAACCTTTTTTGGGGGTGGAGGTTCCTCCATACCACTTTCCTTACTTAGCATTTTGATAAGACAAGGTGTAAGCCTCCTTGTCAAAGTACGATGTTCGAAACCTTTTTGGAATTAGCACACTCTTCCTTCCTTTGCTTGAGGGATTCGGTGTGGGGCATGGTCAAGGCCTGATGTCTGATACCCTTTCTAACTTGACTCCAACTTACTTCATACTTAAAATTATGTTAAGGTGTAAACCTTAGGGTCAATCTTCTATGCTCAATAAGAAACTTAACCCCGCTGTCCATAGACATTTTGGACTTAACTCAATCCTTCTTCATACTTTGAGGCATTCGGTATAAGATGTGACCAAAGCCCGAAGTTTGATACCTTTCAGCATAGAGTAAGCCTCAAGCTGAAGTCCAAAGCCCGGTCAGACTTAGCTGAAAAATGATTAACTCTTTCCTCTTTAGCAAACGATATAGGTAAGCCCGAGGTCCAAAGTATGACTTTTGGAACACACCAAGGCTTAATGTAATGACACCCTAAGGCCAATGAATCGTTCCTAACAATCCTTGTTACCAGATTTTCACCTACAGGCTCAATCAGGATGAGCTACCTATGTTTCAAAATGAATGGTACATTTTAAACCTTCTATGTTACATTCAATTATACAAATGAAACAACTTTACAAGATTACAAGAAAAAGTATTACATTTATACCACTGAATGAGACATAAAATATTTTACAATCTTTTTTGAAAATGTAATCTTTATTGAATGTAATTAGGCACATGTGTCTCACACAATGAAGCCGTGAGACTGACTTACTCATTTGATACAAATAGAAACCAAAATATGCATAAATGAGTAAATGCTAGAAGAAACTAAACATGCTAAAAGGTAACCAGTCATTTCCTGAATGATTGATACTACAATTGGATCTACTCCCTTTTGTTTTTCCTTGCTCCTTGTAGTTCCTTGGTCTCTAAGTGCCTAGTGTCTAGTTGCCTACATTGAGTAAAGAGATGGATTAGAACAATAATTTCTAAGCAATCAAGGGTTACATTCTGAACATGCACATTTACCCATTCATACATATATTGATTCCCACGTGCATCAAATGTAAATCCCTTTCATAGGTTTCCATGAAGGCCAAAATAGAGGAACATTACACACACTTATGAAGAATATTTTATTTCTAACTTGTTTGTTCCATGTGCAGCTACAGGTGCAATTATTTATCTGATCAAATATGAGTGGTGGAAATGTGGCTCCCACAAGGGTTGAGCCCTGCTCATATGCACAATCTTTTAATTACTTCAGTGCATCCAATGCAGATTACCAAGTTTTAAATCTACAACAACTTTTTTTTTAAATGTAGATTGCAACTATAGTATGCAGTTCTAGCCATAATATAAGAACATAACTTGTTCTTTTCAAGTGATATTTATCACTATGAGGATGGTATATAAAATAGTACTAACAATGAATCTCCATATGAGCATATCTACTATGACAGACTTGTTAAGAATCTTCCCAGTAATAAAAGATCGGGCATAGGTCAAAGAAGGAGGTTCAAGGAGATAATACAGCTTGTATGAAGCTAATAGTAGGATGTTTCAAAGAAGAAGATAGCATCATATATAGGAGGGACCCAAAAAAATTCAAATTCCCAAACACTAAAAGAAGAGACAACGAGCCATGTGCTCAATAAAAACTCATAAGTCATAAAATAGAAAGAAATCTTTATGATGGGTGGGTAAAACCCAAAATGAAAATAATGTACAAGAAGCCCTTATAGTGATGAGGCTGGCAAACAAATTTAATTTGCAAGGAAATACATAGAAAATACAAGAATATTTATTATTTCCTACATATGAACTCATGGCGGCCAGATAGAAATGCCCAGAAAGTATAATATAGCAACCAAGATGGCGTCAAGGTAGTTAGAATAAAGAAAATGAGCATGAAATATGCAGGAAATGAATGCATCTGATTGAACCAGTGACAGAGAGTTTCTTAGTAAAACAACACTGCTATAGCAAATCAAGTGAAGATTTTATTTTTTGGGAAGATGTTTCCTATAGTCCAATAATGATAAATCTTGATCTTTATAAGGACAATGCTTATAAGAAGACAGTCATAGTGTGAAAAGGAAATTAATCCATTAAGGTTTAGTCAAGAATAATGACACTGTTCAGGTTGAAGTTGCGAAGTAAAAGTTTACCTTAACTCAAAAAGTAGAAAATGCATATACAACCGCAAATTCAGAGAATAAAGGAGAAACTCTTAATATTTATACAACACAAAGGCCGAGCATATTGAAAAATAAAAAAACTCAGAGTGACACCATGGCGGCTTGGGTAACTTCATTGGCAGTCAAGACATAGGACATGGTACAACAAGGAATATGGAATGCAAAGGGTGGCAGTCAAATGTGAGTCATCAGAATGCATGCAAAAATGTGGAGGCATATACAAGGCATGTGAACTACACATGACAGAATGCCTAAAAAATGTAATCTTATGGAATGTCGTGATTGCAGAATATGCACAAAATGGAGATTTTAAAGATACTCTCAAGATCTTTGAATTAATGAAGCATTGTGCAGATCATAATGTGTGCATGGTTAATTTTCTTGCCCAAGCCATGCACTGGCGTTGATATTTTTCAGATCTTCTTGAGTTTACAAAGCATCTTTTCTTTTTGAAATGTGTCAACAAATAATGGAGGCTCAAGATTATAAAATATGGTGAACATATTGGGTTTTGTAAACCCAAAAAATGAAATGCACAACAAATACATAATATGCTACAGGAAGCAAAGCAATGAAAGTAAAATCCCTTTTACTTGCAAAACTTAAGAAACTTTTAGATGCAAAAAATGATTAGAGATCGAATGATGAAAGGAGACTTACCACATTTTATATTGAGGGCGTATTCAAATACCATGACAACATAGACTTCAGAAAATCCTCAAAATCAAGCCAACCCCATTCCATGGCGGCCTCAGAATACAGGAGAATATCAATACAAAAATTGACAGAAGAAAACATGAGTAAATAAAACCATCAAAATTTGGCTAAGGCCGCGGCCAAATAAGCTTTCTGAGAGCTTCAAAATAGAAATAGAAAAGCTAAATTTTGCCTTACCATATGTGTAATGTCCAAAAATTTGCAAAGAAGTAATAGAGGACAGATTTCCAATCCAAAACTCGAGCTAGGGTTTTCCTCATGGCGGCAGCAGAGTTCTCCCAGAAGTTTCAAAACAAATGAAATGATATTTCATTTTATGTTAATTTTTTTTTAGGGTTTTACCCTAAAGCATCGATGGAAACTTCCTTGGAATTTTTACCTAAAGTTTTAAGAATATAAGTGGAGCAATTGAATCGTGGCCTAACACTTATTACCTTATGCCTTGTATATAGTAAATAAGTCTTTTAGACTTATTTATTTTTCTTTTATTTTTGCATTAAGGTTTTGATGTAAAGCATTTTGCTAAGTAATATATTATAAATTACTTAGTAAATATTTCTATTTAAGAAAGATGCAAAAATAGTTCCTAAAGAAGAAGATAATGAACTTGAAGTTATCAACATATGGCCAAGTCATAAAGAGAGAAAATATATGCGTGTGTTGATGATAATTCCAAGAATGGAGGGAGGATATTTTCAGTTGGCCAACATGTGGAAGGAATGTAGGGGAGCATTTATTTTCTTTTGAGGAAAAATTGGAGCTTTTGGAGGAAGTTTTGAGGAGTCATCATGTTTGATAAGGTCAAGATAGACTTTTTCAACCTTTTGGAGCTTTTTGGAAGGATTTTTTGTTGCTAAATCTTAGGATTTTGAAGGCATACGAGTTCATGAAGGTTCTAGAACCTATTTTGGTGGAGCTTGGATACTTAGCCACATTTGTAACTCATTTGAAAGTTAGTTCTAATTATGAAAATTTTTCTAGAGATTGTAACTGAAATAAGTCCTTGGTAACAGTTTTGAGCATCTTTTGTAACTCATCATTTTGGAGTATGAAATACAAATTTTTACCTTGGAGATCATTGAAGAATATTCTTACCTTCCTATTTCTTGCAAAGCATTGTGCATTTCAGGTGACTGATTAAGTTCTTTGTGAGAATTTCTTTCTCCTTCAACTTTATCTCATTTTATGCCTTTTTTTGCAAAAGTAGAAGTATGCAGGTTATGAACTGTGTCTAAAAAATTGCATAGAAATCTCTAGTTTGTGAAAGATTGTCTTTCCTTCTTGAAAATATATGCAGAATAGACATGTTCATGAAATATCTACACTAACAGACTGTGTATTTTTAGTTTTTCTTCGAAAGGTAACCAAGTGTATGACAGTCCTAGTGTTTCATAGCTCTTAATAATTTGGTGTATCACCTAATTTACTTCATATTTTTCAGTATTCTTCATTTTATGCAACCATATCCTTACCTTTTTCCCATCAATTTAATTAGCTAGGATCCAACCTTATCCAGAGGCTCATTTCAACTTTAGGTGACCCACAGCCTTGAAATGATCCCATGTTTCTCTAGAAAGCTCAGTTTTCATAACTTTGCATATAGGGTGCATTTCCAGGAGATAACAATCCTATGAAGTCCTTTTGGCCTCAAATGATAGCTCTTTAGCTGATATCACTCAGATCTCCTACTGAACTCAATGAGGTTCCTTTGTTGACCTCAACCAACTCATTCCTAGCAGCCTCTCCTCTAACATCATAAAATGCCCCTTGTGAAAAAAATGACAATCATATTAATAACAAATTAATCTAACTATAGCTAGGTTCAATTATCCTCATCAAATTAACTCTCCATTAGCATCTCCCAACTATCAGTATGGGTATGATGTTCTAATCTATGAACAAATCATAATTCCATGATAAGGAACAACCCAAGAGCAGAAAAGACTCTAAGAATCTTCATCTATCCTTATTTACTTGATAGCTTACTTTCCCTAAGTTAAGTAGTACCATAGGGATCAAATCTGCACCTTTTAAATTTACTAAAAACTCTAAGGCTCCTTTAGTGACTTGAGCCACAATACTTTCTATGAGGAATCTCAAGTGAATACTATAGGAGATATTCACAATCAACATGAATCAAATGATAAGAAAGGAGCTTTATTACTAGCGGACCTTAGCAACACCACATAGTATGAAAAATTATAGTATCTATCAATGTAGATTTAGTCACATACCTTAATAGAAGTATTCAAATAAGAATTTAACTAGTCTACTCTTAAAATAAAATGACTAAAAGTATAGTGGCACTCAAACAAAACTAGGTCCTACATCATCTAAATGATGCACCCTAAATCTACACAACATAGTATCATAAGAGAGAAATAAGGCTATGACACTGATATAAAGGGAGGGGCCTTACATCCTCCCCCCCTTGTATAGAATTCCTCCTAGAAGTCTTTCAGGGTTGGAACTTAGTAGCATTATAGTAACACTCAAGAAAAGGATTAGCCATGCTAATTATCCTAGTTTCATGATGAAGGCAATCAAAACATTAAATTAAGAGAATTCCTTTTTTGTTTTGTATTGGACCAAAGAAAGATTTACACAAATTCACACAACTCTATACAACAACATAAATCATAGAACAATAGTCATAGTGATCAATAATTGCTCAACAATGAGCCAAAGGGAAGCCTACAAAGTGTAGGCACTTACAACTAATCATAGAAATTGTACAAGGTATCAAAATTGATGAGGACCACACCGCCCAAAAACCACATAAATCACAACAATAGATACCAACACAGAAGGTGCGAGACAAAAAAATGGATTACTTTCAATTATTTTCAGAAAATGAAATTACATATTCAAAGCTTACATGCTACAGCCTCATGGGCTTGATTCATTACAACAAAATCAACTCTGAAAAGAAATCCTACTATTCAGAGCCACAATCTACACTATCAGGGCCAACTTCTACAACCCCCACTTCACCCTTTTTATTTTCCCTAATAACTGGCCTAGAATGTTCTAGAAAGATCAAATTTCCCCTTTTTGTTTTGGTGCCAAAAGTCTTTCCGTTTGATTTCTGGCCTAGAAAGAATTTTTTTATGAAATTCACTTTTTAGAGGACCAACTTCGTGGGGCCATAAATTTTGATTTGGGTGTCTGATTTGCTATTATTGCATATTGTTGGAAAGCTCTCGACAAGATCTACTACATGTGAACCATCGTAGGTCGGTTCACCCACTTTTTGAGCTATTTCAGATCCTCTAAAGTTTTATATCCTAATTTGAAGCTACATTGGAGAAATTTCTCGGGACATAAAATTTAATTTCTCCCAAACCGTGTAGGGTATTGAGGTGATTCTTTTGTGATCATAAATTCTTTTCAACTCTTCTCCTTGGGGTAAATTTTCACTTCCATACGAGCCCGTTTAGGCCAACTTACTAAAAATAGTAAATGCTTGTTTTTCACTATTTTTGATGCCTGAAAGTCTTATACCCCCTAAGTGCCATCATGGGACTCAAAACAACTAAAGAAAATAAAGAAAACAATTTTTTTGGGTGATGCAAGATTTCCCTACACCACTAGATGCTCCTACATCAAAAATAGACAATAACTATTGCGCAGGATTGACAACAATAGAAGATCGAAAAAGATACATAAGAGACACTTTCATGCATAAGAAGGCATACATAAGTTACCTTTCTTTCATGATTTTAACATGCAATATTTAGAATAAATTCTTTCACAATGAAACATTTAACCCATATAATCTCAATATATAAAACAATTACAAGGTTAATCACTATCCACGTAGCCATAAATTATTGCCTATGTAACCATCTTTAACTGAATTATAATAGTATATCAACAAATAATCATCTTTTAATATATCTCATAATTTTCACATGAGTAGTACCCATGCTGTTAGAAAATATCTTATCACAAATGTTTAGTCATATCTCAAGAGTTATCAGCTTCACATTCTGTCCAAATATGTTCTTAAGAGAATAGTTTACCTTATAATTATGGTACTCATACCATATCTCAATCATGACACTCATACCATGTCTCATGGAATATTAACTTGCATCATTTGTTACTCTCACACATAGCTCACAAGTATGCCACATCATATTTACTTACAATTTCACATGTACACAAAAAAATAGCAAGGATGTTCTTACCAATTAGGTATGCCTGTCCTCACACAAAGGATGCTCTTCTGAATGGGTGCACCTATCCTCATATAGTCACATAATTTACAACATAAGGCTCACACAATGGTGTTTACAAGGATGGATATTCTTGGATACCAGAGCAAATTAGGAAAGATGGTCTTGAGGTCCTTCTCTAAGGACTCCTCCATATAGATAAGAAAAATAATAGAATGAAGGGAAGAATGGATTAATGAGCATCCCATACCGATCCCATTTACAACCCCTTTCAAAATAATTCCCCAGCACATCTGCTCCCTTATACGACCTTCCAGTGAACCCCTCGAGATATGGTTTATAGATATCACATTACACCACACATGCAAACAATTTGCAAACAAGGAGAGAGCCTCAAGCCAAGTAACATAGGATCATAAACCAAAATTTCAATAAAAATTCCAAAAAGGAACTATAAATTCAAGAGAGGAGCAAAATAAAGATCAATTGTAGCTACATTGCAACATTTCAATCTTAATTCAAAAATGAAATTTAAGCAAGTCCTTGAGGAAAATTGAACTATAACAACCTTCAAATGGCTAAATAGCCTAATAAAATAATTGTAAAATTTCACATTGCTGGCGTGTAATAAATTAAAACATCAATCAGAAATACCAATAATTCATTTTTTAACAATAAAATTTGCACATTACGAGTACCACGTGACTTGATAGGCCACCTAAGGGGAGGAGGGGAATTTTGGTTCTCTAACCACATGAATATGAATAATTGGTGGTCCTAGACCACATGAATATGAATAACTGGTGGTCCCTAACCACATAAATATGAGTAACTGGTGGTCCTTGACCACATAAATATGAATCACCGGTGGTCCCTAACCACATAAATATGAATAACTGGTGGTCCCTGACCACATAAATATGAATAAATGGTGGTCCATGAGCACATAAATATGAATCACTGTTGGTCTGTATAATTCCATCCTTTACCCATGGTTTATAAAAATCAAGGATTAGGTTTTCACTATGAACCAACAAGTGTGGCTCTCATATGTGGAGGAGTAGGCCACAGTCAGCGTCCATAGGAGGATTACAATGACTCGACATTAATCCTTTATTAGGATTAGGGACAATGCCCTAAGCTCGTAATTTACCGATGGGTGAACATGTGCCTCTCAACCCCTTGTTTACACTAGCTAGTATCTCACTCCCATAAGGGGGGAACCATACACTAGGGGTACATATTTAACATACAAATAAGACTAACACAAAGGAATACATCACATTTCATTTAATAGATACACATCCACACATTTCATGCTTATACCATTTCACAACAAATCAACTACACAAGATAATCACGAAGGGTACACATAGGGGATTGTACTAGATGTCCACCACCCCTACCCCAAGTTGGATACCCTGTATCTTATACTTGGAGCACAACACATGTACTGGTTTCCACATGAAAAATCACATAACTGTTAAGAACTGTATCACTCCATTCCATATGAGTCAAAGATGCACAACATACACTTACTTTTACAATTGGGTATATCCACGACAATTGCCACAATACACATAATAAGCACAATTATGTGGTATTCACATCCATCGTGGATAGAAAATAACTTCATTACTAATTTTCATCTTTTAGAGCCACAAAAACATTTCCTTACTGAAAGGGAAATGATGAACTCAGAAAGCCTTCCAAGATCTAGTATGCACCTTCAGTATCTTATGCTTCTTAGAATAAAATAGATTTTAATCATCTTGATACAAGAACATACTACTATGCCTTAAAGCGAAAATAGACATAGTTTAATTTCCCATGCATTAACCCTTTTAGGAAAGTTGATGTAGTTTTAGATCTAAGAAAATTTCAGCAGCATAATGGCATGTAAATTAACATTTCAAGAATGAGAAACACAAAGAATAGAAGAGAGATAGATAGAAGAGAAGAAAACATGATATATGTGGGGAAAAACCTTTCAGGTAAAAAACCCCACACTCCAAAGCATCGAACCAATGTATTAATCTGCAACAATAAGGTTACAATACACTTGTAGGCTCGCAGCCTTAACATGGAGACCACATCTTGCTCTTCTGGAGGAAATCGAACAACACTTCAATACCTACAATCAAACTATGCATTCTACAATGCAAGGCATCCTATTTATAGGAGATACAAGCTTTGAGAAGCTTCTAGAAGAGGTTAGGCATCCAAACCCATGTGGCAATAATATCTCACACCATAGGCATGATTTGGACATTTGTACAACATTCTCTTACAACTCTTACAGTTGTCATAACATGCAAAACCTCTCTCCCAAGCTTAGGCGCCTAGTTCATGCTTATAGTGTGTTATGAAAAATTCCTTACAAATGTCATATAACATGTGCCATAAAAGTTGTCACACTTTCAACACATTCAACAAAAAAAGAATAAGTCAAACATGACTATCACACTTTTTTCATACCCCACTAAGGCACCGCACTTTCTCCATTCAAAATATACCTTATGACGCATCATAGAATATGTCATAAGATGACATCACTTGTCCTAGGTCCATGATTCCAAGATGGGATGCCTACCTCCACATGTGATGAAGATGTGTCATACAATCACCTCCAATGGGGATGCCACCCAGCCAGTGGGTCCCACTTAATGACATGACATTGTAGGCAATTAATTAAAACAAATAAATACAATAATACATTAAATAATTCAATGTTAGGACTCTAAGGTTGAAACACCTTATTCCCAACATTCTCCCACTTGTTGAAGACCTGCCAAGAGTCATATTAAAACATCTGCTTAGGGCCCCAAGGCCCATAGAGTCAGAACATAATTATGAAGACAAATAATCCTCCAGAGAACAAGATAAACCATCAGCTAAACCAATAACCAAACCAAGTTGCCCTCATCTAACTGAAAACCCACAAGATCAGAAATAGCACCCACAACAAATGCTGATCCATCCAATCTGACATACCTCAAAGGTATCCAAAATAATAGTAGAACTTATTCCAACAACATATCCAACTCATAGACTGCAATCAAAGGCTCCATGTGTCAAAACCGTCACTAAGAACACACACATCCAAGAACTCCCACTGCATGGGTAAAGTCAAATCTGAAAACTATCAAGGCATACCAAGTCTACCAATAATATCATATAGAAAGTGTAAACTATATCATGTAGTACTAAGAAACATCCATAATGATATTCAAAACCTATAAATGAGTAACCTATAAGAGTAACTCTCACCACAAGTCTCCAAAGCTCTCCCATGTTTTCCACACTCAATAAAGGAAAGAGATAAAGAAACCTCCATGTCATCACCCAAGAACATAAGTGAAAACATATGACCACAAGCTAGTGATCACAATAGCTCCAGCCAAACCTCAAACCAAAGTAATGTGAAACCAAACATCCAAGAGGATAACCAAGACCAAAGAGAAAAACACTGCACATCATATACCTGTGGAAAATCCTTCTACATACACCTCTAAATGTCAACTATGTCAAGTATGATCTCCTCCACAACACCCCAAAATAAAATCCATAACAACACCCAACTATTCAATCAAACATAACATATGTATCATGTAATCAACATGGATGTAAGCTTCTCAAGCCAAAGAAGGTCAAACTAAATATCCATTCCCATATCAGGGAATAAGCCCAATACATCTCCTAAACTCAATATCAATGAATTTTCCCATAATGCATAAAGAGATAAACATGCCAACACTCCTCAAATGAATCCTCCAAAACCATATATCCTTAGCTTAAGATCCATATGCATGAGAGGACAAAGCATAACATAATACACCTGAGAGGAACAATGGGCGATACCTCTCAAGTAGACTGTCGAGTAGACCAAGAGTGGGGAATGAGAATGCTCCTCCAAGATATCCAAGTCATCACGAATCATCCAAGAACACTCTCCTCATAGGTCCATGTTGAACTCACGTCCAACCAAGATGTAGGCTCCTCGGACTTCCTGCTGAAATCTCATCAAGAGTGACCATCTCAAAACATATCTCTAACCATAAGAGAACTGCAAGCCTCACCTAAGTCTCCAAGTATCCATGAGTACCTGTAACCAATCAATCCATGCCAAACTCCAAATGCAACATAGTACCATCATGAAGTAATCAAGCAAATGATTAATGTACTCAATACAAAGAGAACCACCAAGATCAATGTCAAAGCTCCAATCATGAAATGGGAACATAAACATGACAACATGATCTAACCATCTCCTCCTAGGAGATCACATACAACAATGCACGCATCTTGGTCTCAAGAGAACATGTACCATACCAAACTCTAATATAGAATCAAGAGTACATCATGACATAATACCAAAATACTCTAAACCAAGAAACAACATCTCCAATCTCATGAAGATAACCATCTCCAAATAATGTCCCTACAAATGTGAAAGAACCCTTCTGCAACAACAAGATCTAAGAGATCCTTCTAGTAACATTTGCAACACTAAAGAACATCATCCATCACCAAGTGATGAATCCACAGTCACTGCTAAAGCTCCCACTGAACAATGATACCAAGCTCTCAAAGCATCATGACAACCATCTCCTTAATGAAGATTCTTTATGGTTCTAACACAATAAAATGCAATATCAGCAGTTCACCAAATAAGTAGAACCAAAATCTCCAAGCCAAGAAGATAAAAAACATGCTACAAGTCCCATAACTGACTATCCATCCTCTCATCTCAAAAAATAATACCAATGCACAAATGACCATCGAAAAGGCCAACTAATGAAATCTGCATCAACACTGAATCAATCTTGTGGATATAGACAGTCCACATTCGAGTCAGCCCATTGCAACCAATGGGTAGCTAATCCACAAACTGCATAACTCGTAGATCCCAAACATTGAAGCATACAAACTCATCATCATATTAGTAACATGCAAAATTGAGATATCAAAGAAGATAACATGTAGATTTCAAGAATCAAACACCAGATCTCCAACATACTTGATTTTCCAAACAAATCCACTATTGAGTACCATAGTCAAGGAACTAAACAAGCATTCCTTCAAATCTGCAATTGTTTTCATCCAAAAAACTTTAAGAGTCTGAACACAATATTTTCCACAGATCTACAAACCACAGATTTTTGTTAACATGTAAAACCAGTAAAAATCATCTTCGTGTAAATCTAAGACCACTTAAACATCCAAAATAATAGATCACACATATTTCATATGAACAAGTGAATACTCCAGATCTACACAAACCCACAGCTTTTAGAACATAAGGAAACTGTAAAACCTTCAGAGGAAATAGGTTGTCCAGAAGCTTATAAAATATAAATTATCCCAACTTCTCAACCCACAAATCACCAATGGTAAAAACATATACCATTTCCTCAACGAGAAAGTTGTAAACCTCCTCAAAACATGCACAAAGCATACTCACAAACCTGTAACTATCTTACATCCAGATAACCTAAGGAAAACATAATCTAAAAAATAGTTCATCCATAGATCTGCAAAACCGTAAGTTTTGATTTACCGTGTAAACCTACAAACCACCATGTTTTGTAACACACATGCAAATCCATATCCACTTATCATCTGGAAGACCCTCAAGTCTATATATAACCATAATAGTTAAACCAGAACAACGAAATATCATGAATATGTATAATCATAGTTTTTTAAGTGGAAAATCCATAAAACCCTTAAATCCAAGGAACATGAATCTGAGCCATGCAAGTACAAACATCCATTAGGAAAGAGAGGTCCAGGAACTTCTAGGCCCATTTGTAGGCCAACTCCACCACCAACATGTACATGCATCCAAGAGAGAATTAGGCTATTCCAGAAGCTTCCAAATCATCCAATGATCAACTCCATAGCCTACATGCATTTGAGGTTATTCAACTGTCAAACATGAGCTTCAGATCAATAACAAATCAAATGTAACCACATGACCAACTCCATAAAAGCTCTATCTTTTCCATTCTTCACAATGCCTGATCTTTCCAGAAAACAAGATCAACTACAAAACTTCCACTCAGTAAAGGAATAATTATTAACCAATTCCTTCAAAACAAATTCCCTCAAGCTTTCCAAGCTAAGAAATCATAATAGAAGAAATACCCAGAACCCCAAACACCACATGCATCACCATATGAGCACATGCAAGTGACATGCAATTTCATGCAAGTACATGCAAGTCTAGAACTGGCTCTGATACCAAATGAAAGGGAAATGATGAACTCAGAAAGCCTTCCAAGATCCAGTATGCACCTTCAATATCTTATGCTTCTTAAAATAAAACAGATTTTAATCATCTTGATACAAGAACATACTACTATGCCTTAAAGGGAAAATAGACATAGTTTAATTTCCCATGCATTAACCCTTTTAGGAAAGTTGATGTAGTTTCAGATCTAAGAAAATTTCAGCAGCATAACAGCATGTAAATTAACATTTCAAGAATGAGAAACACAAAGAATAGAAGAGAGATAGACAGAAGAGAAGAAAACATGATATACGTGGGGAAAACCCTTTCGGGTAAAAAACCCCACACTCCAAAGCATCGAACCAATGTATTAATCTGCAACAATAAGGTTACAATACACTTGTAGGCTCGCAACCTTAACATGGAGACTACATCTTTCTCTTCTGGAGGAAATCCAACACTTCAATACCTGCAATCAAACTATGCATTCTACAATGCAAGGCATCCTATTTATAGGAGATACAAGCTTTGAGAAGCTTCTAGAAGAGGTTAGGCGTCTAAACCCATGTGGCAATAATATCTCACACCATAGGCATGATTTGGACATTTGTACAACATTCTCTTACAACTCTTACAGTTGTCATAACATGCAAAACCTCTCTCCAAGCTTAGGTGCCTAGTTCATGCTTATAGTGTGTTATGAAAAATTCCTTACAAATGTCATATAACATGTGCCATAAAAGTTGTCACACTTTCAACACATTCAACAAACAAAGAATAAGTCAAACATGACTATCACACTTATTCTTTCACACTTTTTTCATACCCCACTAAGGCACCACACTTTCTCCATTCAAAATATACCTTATGACGCGTCATAGAATATGTCATAAGATGACATCACTTGTCCTAGGTCCATGATTCCAAGATGGGACGCCTACCTCCACATGTGATGAAGATGTGTCATACAGTCACCTCCAATGAGGATGCCACCCAGCCAGTGGGTCACACTTAATGACATGACATTGTAGGCAATTAATTAAAACAAATAAATACAATAATACATTAAATAATTCAATGTTAGGACTCTAAGGTTGAAACACCTTATTCCCAACACTTACACATAAATAAAATCACAAATATTCTATTCTACCAAGTGACATACACAATCATGATAAAGCACTTTTTTTAAACAAAGCTACCTGATACTCAATACATGATAAGGAAAACACAGTCTAGCTAGTTAGCACCACAATCAAAACATTATTTTTACTCAAAATTCACCCAATAATGCATTTAATATTTGCATCTCTAATGAGTTAACAATTATATGGCTTTCTATGATTAATAATGCAATTGAGAACCTTAAGTCTCACCAAAGTAGTGTTGTTATGACACACATGCCATTATATATTCTAGACATGACATGTAATGAAAGAACAAACTTAAATTCATAATTTAACAATGCAAGGTTTACTATTGCATTCATTCGCTCTCCACCATCATTATTTATTTACTTGCATATTGTATTCACTATTCTATTTTATCTCAATATTAACTGATTCCATGCACAAGATCACACATACATCCTAAGGTAGGAATTGTAGTTTTGGAACCAAGGAATTTTTTCCGACATACATATTTCCTCCATATCTACAAGATAGATTTATATAAAACATGCATTTAATTGATTTAAAGGCAACATGCACTTTTAGGGAGTACTTCATTTATCTACACACAAGAAAGGAATTCCATTTTTAAATCACTTTTAGGCACATAGAGAAGGGTCTCACATCTCAAACATAGTTTAATCACGACTTTTTCTATCTAGATATTAAGGAGTAGAATATATGATTCCTTAAGAGAAATTAGTATTTCACTACTCTTTTTTCTACATAAATCATATGAACATAACATCATTTGGCTCACCATCAATTACGTCATTCACAATGGGGTATGTAGTACTTGATTAGATCTAACAACCATTATCAAAGAATAAGGAAAGGAAAGACATCATAGGTAATTCTATCCATCCCTCACAATGAGGAGATAAGCACCCAAAGTAAATTCACACAAGCACAACACTAACCTGAGATCCCAGTGTTGCAATCATGCTCTGATACCAAATTTCATGCCCAAAAATTTGTAATAAAATATAGTTAAGGTAAAAGCACAAATTTTGATTACTACACATGACTAACTCACAAAACTTTGTTTCCAAAGCACACATTTCGTTAAAAGCATAACAACATTTTCCCAAATATAGATTATAATAGTTAGTTAAGTAATTAATTTGCTTAGGTAATCCTAATAGGGTCTCAAGTGGAGACATGGAATCCTCATCACCAATGTAGGCTTGATTAGCTCTACGACTCATTCATCACAATGTAATTCAAGCCACAAGCTATGAATTTACAATGTATCAATTTTAACTCAAAGAAAGGGAGAAGAGAAAACCCTAGGGGCTAGACCTGATTCCTCGAGGGCTCATCTTTGACGACCTTGCCTACATATATATTTCGTAGAGGAACTATAGTTCAACAACTTGAGTTCACCCAAATCATATTTGATTGACTGACAATCACACATTTCACCTAGGTTTAAATCACCACAACTCAAAATGGTAGTAAATACTAAGAATGAATAACAATGATAAAACTATAAGGGCTACTTGTACTATAAGGAGTGATTAACAATCTTGATTACAACACCCCTCAAGGGCCACTTGCCAAAATAGATAATCAAGAATAGGTCTAGGATGAGGGTAACCAAAACATATCTTGAATAGATAATTATAATTGAAGTCATGGTCCTAATCCAACCATACAAAGGTCACCATATAACATCAATAAGATTAAGGGGTGAAAGGTTAACAAAACAATCCATATAATGAATCTTTATCAGTAATTCAACCTTCATACACTTGGTTGAATAACACAAGGAGCATAACCCTTAGGTTCAAAGACCACTCTACCTCGGTCACCCTCATAATCCAAAAACATAGAAATACACTAACCTCAATGCTTTACACAAAAAAATCTTGTGCATCCAATCCATTAATTAGAGAATATAAGAGTTGGTACACAACCCTTTCTAGGGCCCTCTTACCCTAGATAGTTCCATCGTCAGTTGCCACCTACTTAGGTGAAGCTAGAGGTCAAAAACCTCGATATTGATAGGCACAGTTTTAAGGGACAATTTATACATAACAAAGCACATCACACTTACATGACCATTTACTGTCTACACTTAATATCTGTTGCACTTGATGGCTGCAATTCTAGTTAAGTGAAAAGTTCGACGGCCATCTTTGACCACTAGATAATTTACAGCAATAAGATAACCTAAAGAATCAAACTTGCTCTCCTCCTAACCATATTAACATCATGAAGCTTTGTGAGCTCTAGCCAGACCCCCAAGCAAGAAATATTTTAACCCCATGATGATGAAATGAGGTATCTTATTCTAATAATATAAAATGGTATCACAAGTCCATTTTTTTTTATAGAAAATTGTCATACAGTTCCATGAGTACGATACTTAAATCTCGCTAAATAGAGCATTTTAACACCCATGATTCACACCAGCTATTCTCTATCAAATACAAATATATATAGAAATAGAAATTATGGTTGCTGGCATTGAAGAATAAGAAGGAAGTAGGATCCTGGGTTCTATTCATTTAGAAATAACATATAAATAACCATACGATGGCTTTTGAAAAATGGGTTTTCACTTGAGACCAATGGTATGGTCGAAGGAGGCAAGAATTTCAAACAAAAACCCAAACAGCCAATAATTTGATCTAGGTATACATAAAACTCCTAGCTATTACTCCTATCAACAACAATACACAAAAACACAACCAACACACAACTAGCACTCTCAATACCCACGATACGATCTAATATGAAAATGCATCTACTCGTACAAAGATTACAGGTGGGTATTCTTTAAAACTAGTTACAAGATAGACCCCCATACCTGCATAAATAATAAACAATTCTTGAGATGATGTCTCGAGGCTATTCTTTGGCTCCACGATTCTTTTACCTCTATGAAAAACACCCATCCCTAATTTTACTCCTTGCATCCCCCTCGAATGGCCATCTAACTCCCTTCTTCCCCTTTTTCACCTAGAGAGAAGTGTCCTTTCTCGCCACCCCATTTCTTTTCTTCATCAAAAAGCTTTCTCCTCCTCTCACTGTGCCCTCTCGCCGTATTCCTTCCACTTTCCATTCTTTAGTGTCCCGCCATCTAGGGTTTGTTTTGCATTAAATGTCCTCCTTTATTGCTCGATCTCCTCAATCTTACTTAGCCGACCTTCCCATTAATGATGGCGTCTACTTCCTTCATTCCTTTGCAAGAATGTTTCCTAGAGCTAACATAACATTTTTCGTGCCCTAGCTCACTTCGCTAGTCTACTGACACCATCAATCTTGAAACCTGTGCCTGCAATAAGGGCCACACAAATACCTGCCTTTCTTTAAAGTACCATCATTTGATTTGACCTACTTTAAATTTTGGTCATATATCGCTATTGATTCACAACAATGATGTGAATTAGGTGCAACAATCAATACTTACCACGTGTTGCTATCCCGCATGCCTGCATTGGTCAACCAAGTCAACACAAGCATACACAGGATGGTGGGATTACTCCTTCATTTTTATGACCTTAAGCTTATCAAACTTCGGGGTTTGGGTGTCGGGTATCCTCCCTACAACATGCTTGGCATTCATAGAATGGCCTTAGAAGTAAGCCCGAACCCCTAACTCTGAAACTTCTTACACCTATCAGGGCTTGGCCTTCGACCTTACCCTCTACCTTCTACCTTATGACTGACATACTTTGAAGGCCTCAAGAAACAAGACCGAACTGCGATGTTCGATCCTCTTTATACCCGTCAAAGTTTGGCCACCGACCATACCCTTTATTTTGCTTCTTGTGCACCATCGCAAGCCCAACACACTAACCCCTGAACACCAAAGTGTGAAACTTCGAATAGTGCTTTAAGTTATCAGGGCTCGCTAGCTCCTTTTGCCTCATCCTTGAAGTGCATAGATGAGCTTAACAAGAAGGTTCAAACACACATGTTCGATGCTCTTTGCACCTATTGGGGTTCGGCCATTGACCTTACCCCTTACCGTTTAGCTGCCTTTACTCCATTGCAACCCTCCCCACCAACCTCTGAAACATACATGAGTTTTTCGGATGTCGGGGTTCTCTCTTCCACCTTATCACTTTCATGCCTTTTTGTTAAGGTGTAAGCCAACCTACTAACACATGATGCTTGAAACAACCTTTTTGAGCATCAATAAACTTAACTCTTTTGGGTGTCAACCTTTGAGTTTCCTTCTTATTGACTACTTAACAATCCATTAAGGCATAATCCTCCAAGCCATCCCACAAACACTGGTAACATCTTAGATGTCAGGGTTCGGGGTTTCTTCCTACTGCATCCTTAACAAATGGTTAAGTCATGAACCCTTAGGTCAAAACCACAACACTGAAGCCATTTCAAGTGTCATGGTTCAGGGTTACCTCATACTCCTTCCTTTATTACATGTTAGGGCATAAGCCTTAATGCCAACCCACAAACTTTGAAACCTTTTCAGGTGTCGGGGTTTGACCTTACCTCTTATGAGTTACCTTCCCTTCAATAAGGCATAAGCCTTCTTACCAAACTATGACACCCGAACACTTAACTCATAAACCCTAACCCTTTCGAGTGTTAGCCTTTGGGCTTTATTCATACTAATTTATCGCCTTGCCAAACCATTAAGGTATAAACCTCAAAGCCAATCGGCAATGCCGAAACCTTTTTCAGGAATCGGGGTTCCTCCATACCACTTTCCTCACTTAGCATTTTGATAATTCAAGGCATAAGCCTCCTTTTCAAAGTTTGATGTACGAAACCTTTTCGGACTTAGCACACTCTTCATTCCTTTTCTTGAGGGATTTGGTATGGGGCATGGCCAAGGTTCTATGTCTGACACCCTTTCTAACTTGATTCCAACTTACTTCATACTTAAAATTATGTTAAGGTGTAAACCTTAGGATCGATCTCCGATGCTCAATAGGAAGCTTAACCTCGCTGCCCCTAGCCATTTTGGAATTAACTCAATCCTTCATACTTTGAGGAATTTTGTATAAGATGTGACTGAAGCTCGACGTCTGATACCTTTCAGTAGAGAGTAAGCCTCAAGACAAAGTCCGAAGCCCGGTCAGTTGAAAAATGACTAACTCTTTCCTCTTTAGAAACTGGTATAAGATGTGATTGAAGCTCGAAGTTTGATACCTTTTAGTAGAGAGTAAGCCTTAATCTGAAGCTCGGTCAGACTTAGTTGAAAAATGACTAACTCTTTCCTCTTTAGCAAATGATACAGGTAAGCTCGAGGTTCAAAGTTTGAATTTTGGAACACTCCAAGGCTTGCTATAATGACACCCTAAGGCCAACAAATACTTCTTCCAATTAATCCTATGAATTCCTTTTGGCCTAAAACAATAGGTCTTCATTTGATATCACTAAGATCTCCTACTGACCTCAATGAGGTGCCTTGTTGACCTGAATCAACTCATTCCCAACAGCCTCTCCTCTAACATCATAAGATTCCCTTGTGACAAAAATGACAATCATATTGACAACATATTAATCTAACTATAGCTGGGTTCAACTATCCTCATCAGATTAACTCTCCATTATCATCTACCAACTATCAGTATGGGTATGATGTTCTAATCTACGAGCAAATCATAATTCCTTGATAAGGCACAATCCAAGAGCAGAAAATACTCTAAGAATCTTCATCTATCCTTATTTACTTGATAGATTACTTTCCCTAAGTCAAGCAGTACTATAGGGATCAAATCTACGCCTGCTATTTTTACTAAAACCTTTGAGGCTCCTTTAGTAAATTGATCCACAATACTTGCTATGAGGAACCTCAAGTGAATACTATAGGAGACATTCACAATCAACATGAATCAAATGATAAGAAATGAGCTTTAGTACTAGTGGACCTTAACAACACCACATAGCATGACAAATTATAGTATCTTTCAATGTAGATTTAGTCACATACCTTAATAGAAGCATTCAGATAAGAATTTAACTAGTCTATTCTTAGAATCAAACGACTAAAAGTACAATAGCACTCAAACACACCTAGGTCATGCATCATCTAAATGATGGACCCTAAATCTACACAATAGAATATCATAAGAGAAAAAATGGTTATGAAACTGATATAAAGGGAGGGGCCTTACATTAAGATGCCCTATAAAAGGACTAATTATATTAAATATTTTATTTCCTAAATGATACAACTACTACTAGCATTTCAGGGTAGTGGGTTTTGAAAGGATATTCAAAATATATAATAAGTTTGATGTTCATTTGGGGTGAATACATTTATTATTTCATGTTCTTCCTTATGTTGCTTAATGAATTGATAAAAATCATAGCTCTATTTATGTCACATAAACTTAGTGTGTTCTAATATCCTTTTATTGCTAAATTTTATTGGGGATTACATTCTCATAAATTATGTTGGTTCTCAACTCTATAATTATTGAATAAATCCACTTGAAAGTAATCCTAGGGAAACAATTCAAGCTTTATAATTAGTTAGGGTTCATGATTAAACTACTATTAATTTTAGCTAAATAAAAAGAGACAAAAATTTCCACTCTTTTGGTTGTACTAGGTTAGGGGGATGTACTTAGATATGTTGTAGGATCAACAAGATAACTTAGCCACATGGCTTATCTCTTCCATGTGCATAATGATATTAAAAAATAAATCATTTAATATCCTTTATATTTGGCTTACCAATCTTTTAGACCATAGATCACTAAATCAGTGGATTAATGATAAGTTACAATACATCTCAAAATATAAAACTAGATTAAAATCCTCAAATGTAAAAAACTCTATAATTTCATACTCACGTGTAACCTAAAAGTATAGAATGTACATAAAGTTTTGAAGGATGTATACAAAAGTGTAGGCTCTCAAATAATTTACCAAAAGTATGTGTTATTAAGCTAATAAAAACTTGCATGACATAATTATATATAAATTATAAAGGATAGTAGATATATCATTATATATATTTGATAAAATGGTCAAGAAGAGGATTGGTGCCTTAATCCATCAGTGACATAGTGTAAAATTATTGAAATGAGGAAACATACATGTAAATATGAACCTAAAAGATAAATATGAATTAAGAGTAGAGAACAAAAATTACATATAATATCTGATTAGCCTAGTTATGATTTCACTTAAATACAATTCAAAGGTGCAAGAAACTTTGTATTACTTGTAGACACCTAAGATTTGGCCATACTTGACTACACTTGATTTTACTTTATAGTAGACATTAATAAATAAATATTTATTATAATTTATTTAAGTAATTTTCCCATCACATTTATCCCACCTTGTCCTAGCCAATTAATCAAATAAATATTACTATTTATTAATTTATTTATCCATTACCCTTATCTCCCACCTTAATTAAATAAATTTATATTTATTTAATTAAGTCTAGCCTTATCCCAAAATCCTCCAACTAAATCAATTAAATAATTCATAATTAGTTAATTTATTTAGGTTAAATAATCCTCATTACTTTTTTCTATAATATTTAATTCAACTTTATCCCTTAATCCTCATTAATCCTAGCCATTGAATTCATTCACATGGATCACAATCTAAAACTCCCACCATGTGACACATGTATTCCTCATAACTTTTTTCTCTCAAATGTGAGGGGTTACAAAATTCAAACCTACCCTTTACACATGTATCCCTCATGTGATACTTGTCACACGACTACAACTTTGATCCACGACCTAATCCTCAATTAATCCTAGCCATCCATCAGCCAATCCATCTTGACCCTTGATTTCTCTTTTGGAAATTCTATAAATGAGAGGCCTCTCAACTCATTTGGGTAATCCACTTTCACGATAGACTTATGTTGCAAAACTTTCTATTGAATTCAATCTCATAATATTTTATGCTACTCCATTTTCTATCCAATCTTTTATCATCATAGCCTTATGCTCTTGAATTTTCTATCTAATATTCCATCATCATAGCATTATGCTATTGAATTTTATATCTAATCCTCCATCATCATAGCCTTATGTTGCTAAAGTTTCTATCTAATCTACTTCTTCCATAGCCTTATGGTACTCTATTTTCTATCTAATATTCCATGTTATCCTAGCCTCATGCTATCCATTTTATCTCTTGTCATCTCAATCATGCCATCATTTTATTGGTTTTATAAGAAACTACATTTCATAAATCAAAGGAGAAAATCAAGACAATATTGGGTACAACTCTTCTTCAACTCAATTAGAGGAGAAAGGAGTGAATAAGGTAAAATAATCCATATTGCTTTGAATCCTTACATTATTTCCCTTGTTCATTTTTCTTGTCTTCATTACCCAACATTAATTAACAATATATCAATGAAAAAATACTCATATGTAATTGTATACACCTAAAATCGGTCATCACCTTTAATTAATTAAATACTAGCTATTTAATTAATATTTCAACTACGTATAAATAAATTCTCAATTTATTTATATTGTTCATTTTCTAAATTCTCCAAATCTAAAACGTATTCTTCTAATTTAATTAAATAAACAAGGTTCCCTAAACTTGTTTTATTTAATTAATTAAACTTCACTAAATGGCCAATTAGGAATTATAGCACATTTCTACAACTTTTTGTGCCACCTCACCAAGGTCACATGAAAATAAATAACTCTAATTTTTAATTAGAATTATCTTCAACTCATTTTAAAAAGCACATGGCCCATTCCTCACACACTTCCACCAATCTTGGAGCACATGGCTCATTCCACACACACTTCCACCAATTTTGGAGCACATGACTTATTCCTCCCACACTTCCACCAATTTTGGAAGCAAATGGTCTTCTCTACCCACACTTGAATCTTCCATCCAAATGGCATGTTGTCTTTGGTAAAGGGGACAACATCTTGATTCTCTTCATCTTCACCATCCATTATTCATGTTCGAATCTGGACTATTGATTATTGCCACCTCACTATATGCTTGTAAAAGGCTATAAATACAACCCTTGGGCATTGTATTTTACATCCACATTTGAAGTAAAGTTACCACATGCAGGTTTATCATTGGAGCTTGGGAGCATTTTGGAGTGTTATATAATTGCATCTAACTTCATTTTTTTCTTTTCATTTACATCTTAGCTTTAAATATTGCTTCATAGTTGCATTTTATGTCCCATCTTGCATCATAGTTGCATTTTAGATTAGTTCATTTTAAGTTTGCATTTAAGCATATGGAATATCATCTTAGTCATTTTTAGTTTGCATTTGAGCATATGTAGAATCATATATAGGTCATTCTAGTTCAATACCATAGCATCCACCTCCACTTGTTTATTTATCATAATCACCATCATCCCTTCATCATAGCATTCATCATCATTGTTTGCATATAGTTACATGTAGGCATTTAGTTGGTTTGAATGTTGAATACTAATCTCGTTTCTTTAGTGTCATTCTAATAGCCTTTGTACATATAGAAATATGAGGGCCAAAAGGTTAAAAGAATCATTAAGAATAGAGGACAATGAGACATTCTTGAAAGATTTAGTTTGTTGCAAATTAGAATAACTTGTTTTCTTTGAATCTTTAATGTAAATCGTTTCATTAAGGTTTGTGTTGATACTAACTTTACACATTTCACACACAGAGAGTTATAAATGGAAATATTTTACAATTATTATTATAAAATATTCACTAAAATCATTTACATGATAGTACATGTAGCCAAATATATGAAATACTCTTCCTTTAGACTTCCTTGATAAATAATTGAGATAAGTTACCCATCCATTAAAATTATTTAATATATATAAAAACATTCAAATCATGAAATCGTGATTTTTTTAATTTGTGAACACCTCCTCCAAATTCATAAAACAATTATTCAAGCATAACCTTAAACATTAAATTAAAATTTAATGTAGAGAACAAACTATACAAATTTGACCAAGAAATGTGTGTTTGAGCAAATGACCAATACTATTTCAAAAGATAACACTTACATAAATATTAACACTTACAGGAGATACTATCATGTAAATGATTTTAGTGAACATTTAATAATAACAGTTGAAAAATGAGTAAGGACCTATTTCTTATTTATCCAAAACAACTTTATTAGGTTCAAGTAGCTATCATTTTTTGAGTAGCTTAGTAAGATTTGTTAAATATTTGTGCACAAAACAATTATAGTTTTGTGAGAATCATCCTACACCATCCTTAGTGCTAAGATCAGTTGAAGCTTTAGGTTGATTGCATATGCCCAAATACATTACCAAAGGAAATAGTTTGAAGATGTGAACAAAACCTATCTCATGGGTTCATGAATGTAACGAGGCAAGTGTCTACTACAGCTATTTTGAATCTAGTGGTACTACATGTCATCAAAGCATTAAATATCTTCATGCTAGAAGAGGGTAGACTTAGTTGGGACATTTTTAATGATAGACATAAAACATCACAAATTGAAATATATTTTCTTATGTTAGATCAAACCATTTAATTATTATGATATTATGACAACACAACATAAATCCTCTTGAAGCTCATGGAAAAACATGGTTTTCTTCAAGATTATACATATTCTCCATAATCTTCATGACCAAAAAAATATTTGAAACACTTTACTTAAACATCACATGCTTTAATGGTTAAAAAGTCAATAACAATTTTACATCTCATCCTCACTAGAAAGTGATAAATTATTGTCCTACCTTTTTTTGATCGAAATTTACATTCTACTATTAAACTAAGCAATATTTAAAAATTGCTATTTTGAAAGTACATGTCATCTTCTATTTGAAAATTCTCCTACATTGATGAGGCTTTATGCCAACCTTCGAGTGATAAGGAATGGTGATTTCAAGAAAGGCATCGATGGATTAGGTTAGGAGGCATTTTCCTCATGTCTCAATCTATTCCATGTATCCATTCAAAGGCGTAGTATTATATTGAAGGGAAGGTGGAATGTTTTAATTAGTGGATTGTATAATGCAATTAAAATATCACCAACCATCGATTATGATAGATCAACTCAAAATCTACGGTCCACATAAATTATTATAGTATAAAATTACGTTATTAGTTTAATAAACCATATGGTGGGCCCAAAGTGACGTGTGTTTACCAAGACAATATTTTATTTTTAAAGGGCCAAACCATAAATTAAATGCTAGCTTAATGTTCTCTTGGGAAAGGGGATTACATATATTTTGGGCTATTTAGACACACGTTTTAATAGGCCAATATAGAAGCTATGAATGGGAAAATAATGTTTTGATTATTTTGGGGTTGGGTAATTTTTATTTTTTAATGTGGGAATTGAATTTAAGAATATAATTATTTTGTTTAGTTTTGAAATTTAAACGAGATAATTTTGTGTTATCACTAATTTGAATAAAATGAAAATCAAGTATTATATATATATATATATATATATATATATATATAAAGTGTCGATCAAATGTATGGTGCAAATGTCAATAGATTTTTTTTAATGAAACAATGCAATTACAAATACATAGTATTAGGCAACCAATAAGCTCTGAGGAAAATAACAAATGACCCATCACAAGTCTAAGGCAAGAAAGCAATTACCCTAAAGACATCATACAAATATGAAGCATCAATATAAAGGATTTGTTTTAAACTTTGAACTTTAACATATGTTGTAATTGTTTGGATAACAAAGTATCATTTTCATGTTGTTTTAGAATTTGAAACTTTATCTAGTCTAGGTGATTGTTGGTCTTCACCTATTCATTGGTAACCCCCTATAGCTAAAAACACAAGAAAACAAATTGAAAAATGATATCGGAGTAAAACATTAGGATTCCAACTTTCTAGTGAGTATTATGCTTTGCAAATATTGACAAGTATTTTATTTTCCATATATTAAGCAAAATAGTCTATCTCACAGAATTTGTTACAACATTGTTTTGAAGGCCAAAGCCCATAAAAACTCCTTTCTAAGATAGAACATGGTCAAAAATAGAAGGAAGAGATTCAAAAATAGAATTCCACTTTTTTTCCCATGAACAATCCCAAAAAATGTGCTTCAAGCTCTCATTGTGCTAGCACAATAAACATTTAACTAGTTGGTCCATCATACATCACAACCTATCACCCATGGACAATTTGAAATGTGAGAATTTCCAAGCTAGAATTTGTGCATTAGCCTCAACTTTAAATCTCCTCTCCAAGTTTTTTCTTTAAGGCTATATTTATATTTTTTTATTTAACCTTGGATTTAGAGACAAAGATGGAAGAAGACTTAGATAAACCTTTTCTAAAGGAAAGCAAAAAACTAATACTTGGACAACCACCCCCAATCTCTAAGAAAACTACATTGAAGTGGGTGCATAGCTTCATCATAGGGTCTATAGTAACCAAAGCTTTAACAAAAATAATAAACCTTTTATAATTATTGTTTATACAAAAAACATTCTTAATATTTTTCTAATTAGACCAATCTAAATAATTAAAATCCCATAAATATTCAAACTATCAAATCCCTTTATTGAGAAGATACTAAGCATAGCTTGGAAAGGAAACAACAAGAGGTTGGCCTAGTATTGCACCATTTTATTCCACCAAATAGACAATGACCCAAAATTGAAACCATGTTGCAAGGAAGAATTTATCCAATTAAGACATTTGCAAACTCGCTACCATGCCTTCCATATAGAAAGATGAGAGAATGGAGCTTTTAATTAAAAGAAAAGAGCCAATAAAATTTTCTCTATCCATTTAACAAATTTCTATTTCCTTTAGACAATTGCTTGTATGATCCAGTTGTGAACCACATTTTTCCATGGCTCTTCGTCATTAACAACTCTAGTTATCCATTTAACTGAGAAACAAACCCCTTGGGTTTTGGGTTCCAACAAATGCAAAGCACTTTTAGATTTAGGCTTGATGCAATGAAGCTATGAAGTAGATTTAAAGCCAACATCACCATTCCAATTAGACCATAAAAAGTGGTAGATGATTCTATATAAAGCATCATAACCTTTTTTTGAAGGCATCTAGTAAGAGGAATAATAGACATGTGAAGAAAGATATATGCAGTTCACAACTTGAATCTTGCCAGGTAAAGAAAATAATTTATTTCCCCAAGTGTAAAGCTTATTTTTAGTCTATTTAGAAAGTAGTTCCACAATTTAGAAAGAGGAACACCTAGCCCAAAGGGGATGCCCAATTAATGAGAAATTTTCCCATGTTTAATTTTCTTCCAATCTTTCATAATCCAATGAGGAACTAGATTTGTATTCACTAAGAGAAATTTAGTTTTACGATGAGCTAATTTTCAATTAGACACTAGTAATAAATTTCAAGGACCTCCATCACATTATCAATCTCATTTTCAATTTTTTGAAGGAAGAGCATACTATCATCAATAAAATGTGAGTTAATCAAAATATCACCATTAGGAATAGAAATACTCCTTATAAAGTTCATTTGGTTGTACTTTTGCAAAAGATACCCAAGAGCATCAACAACCAAAACATAGAGAAAATGAGACAATATATAACCTTTTGTGATTAAACGTTGTAAGGGAAATGTGTCTAAAAACTCTTTGTTTATTGCAGCATTGTAAATTGTACTCCCTTTTAGGTGATATTACAATTTCATGCTTAGTTTGGACCTACTTTAGTGACCCTTGCATTAATGCATTTCCAACACCCTTTAACTATGCCCTAATTTCTAAAATTATGCATTTTGTGGCCCAATTTTAAATATTTTTTGACAATTTACAAGCATAAAATAAATGCTCTCATTTAATACTTTGTCCTTGACACTTTAATTTTCTAAAAATAGGGCTAGGACACCGGCGCCTAGGGCACCTATGTCCCCCTATTTTGGCTCCAAATTCAAATATGTCAGTGTCGATATTCTATTATTTAAAATTTAAATATTTGAAGTCAGCCATCAGGATCTAATTTTTGAGAAATTAGAGAAATGCCTATAAATACCTAGTCTCTTCACCATTTGAAACTAGAGGTCAAGAACTGCAAATTTTGGAGAAGCAAGAGATCATTGTATTTCATCAAGTACATCCATATTTGTAGGTTTTCAAGTTCATTTGTAGATTTGATCAAGTCTTATGACATGATTAAAAATTGATTCCAATAGAAGAGCATAATGGATTCTAAGTTTGGGAGATGCATTTGGCTATTTCCTTCAACCTAATGACTTGTTTCCTAGTGTTCTCATCTTCAAGATTCATCTTTTTTGAGGCCTAAAGAAAGGTATCATTAGGTTTTAGATTTGATAAAAGTGTTATGAATTTCTCTTAGTTAGATCTTGTCATTTTCATATAGGAATCTTTCTCTAATGCACTTGAGTAGGGTTTTATGCATTTTAGCTCATAACAACCTTAGACTCACTTAAGGTTAGGGAACACACACTGTTATCAGTCATTTCCATTGGCTATTGTGGAGGTAGAAATACCAAAACAAGGGTTTGACTAAGGAAAACTCCTATACAACGATCATCCACCATCTCTTTTTGTAGATTTATTGTAGGTCTAAATCTAAAAATAGGAATTTGTAGAGAAAAGATTAAAGAGCAAACAAAGAGCTTCAAAACCAGATTTTCAGATCTAAAAAAAGCCTAGCAAGATAGTGGCACCTCTAGAGGAAACATCCTTGTATTTTCAGCTGAAATTTATATCATACGTGCATAATGTCCCGCTCAGTCCATATTTGGTGTCAAAATGTCTATTATAGTTTCCCAATTTTTGAAATCTTACATTTTCAAATTAGGGAATGTAGTTTAATTAGGTTAATAAAAGAAACTTAATTCCAATTCATTTCCTAGGCTCTAAATAATCAGATCCATGTCTGGTTGACTCACCTTCTTGGTTGAAAGTTAATCAAATTACCTTGATTTTCACTCTAATGTTCTCTTGAAAAATGAAGTGATCCTAGTGTTTTACGTGTTGGAACTAGGCTCCCTTTTTCATCAAATTTTTTTGGTGAACATGACATTTTTACATTAGAAACCTTCTAAAATCTGCAATAATTCATCCTACATATAGGGTGCTGTCATAATAGTGGTTTACAATTTCGAGAGGAACGAATTTTAGCTGAAATCACATATTTTTAGGAAATATAATGATTTAAGCCTTAAAAGTTCCATTTAAGGATTCATTGAAGAGGGTTTGATCAAATCACCTTAGATCAAACCCCTTGGATAGAACTCGCTAGTTTTAAACCATACCTATAAATCTCTCCTTTACACCTATCAAAATGTCGATAAAAATCACTTTTGATTTAGCTTTTGGGGATCAAATGAATTCATTTAAAATTTATTTCAAATGATTATGGTATTCCTTAGAACAAGCTATCCAATGAATATAATTTTAATATGTTTTGGTTTTGTTATGTATTTGTTTTTAAGTTTTATTAAACATAGGTATTTCGTCCAAAATGAATTTCTTTGTTCTTCACATGTGGAAAATAGAAGATTTTCAAAAAAAAATTTGAAAAATATGAGTGCACCAGATATTGAAGTCCATCCAAAAATAAAATAAAAAAAATTTGACATATACAAAAAAAGTTACTGTTATACGGTTGTGTTGTGTCTAAATTGTAATTCATTTAATTTGAAACTTGATTAAGGAAAAAATATTCAATAAAAAACTATCTAACCAAGTGGAAGCACTAGATATCAGAGTTACAAATCTAAATTTGAAAGAATTAGAATTTTATCCTTCATGGAAAAAGTTATGCATTATACGGTGTGCATCACTTTTTTAAAAATGTTGTTTTCAAAAAATCAATTTTCGTTGGGAGATGGAAAAAGAAGTGCAATTTGATTCCAAAAATTTTGAAAAAATATTTTTAGAATCTACAGAAAATTTGATGAGACTCTAGTTTGCACCATCTTCAAATTCCTCACAGCTTTAGTGCTATAGGTGTCGAATGTGAATATTTTGTTAAAAATAATAATTTTGTCTAGTTTGGCCAAAATTGTAAACCACTATTATGGGATCACCCTATAGGTTTAATTTTTGCATCATAATAAACATAAAAATTCAAAAAATTGCATATAGTATTACATTATAGGTTGCAATAGGGTTAGTTTAAAAAATAATTCATAATTTTTAGATTTTTTAGTGTCATTTACATCTACATTATATTGCATTTTGTTAAAATTTTAGAAAATTTAGCATGGGTGCAAAAAGTTGGGGGCCAAAAAATAGCCAACTTTTTTAAAAAATTTGAAAAGCAATAACGCAAGCACATTATAACATGATCACGTTATGGCCTAGTGTGACTGAGCCTAAGGCTCGGTCACACTAAGCCTATAATGTGCTCGCATTATAACATGAGCATGTTTTGAGTTATTAGAAGAAAAAAAAGCAAAACAAAATCATTTTTACTTTGTCATATTCCTTCATTCATGGCCTAAAAACCCTTCCAAGGTGCACTTTCATTGTAGAGATCCAAAATTCGTTAATTTCTTCCCTGAATCTTTGCTATTTCTCCACCAGAATGCCTCCACATTGATGGGGATCTCCAAGGAGTAAGCTTTTTTTTGTGAATTTGTTGTTAAATAGGTAGATTTAATATATACTTGATGTTAATATCTTTAATTTTTAGGAGTTGAAAATCCACCCAATTCTCATCCTCAAAATCCTTCTCCTCCTCATGAAAAACAACACCAACAAAATCTTGATGAACAACCACAACAAAAAACTCCTCCAACAATTCCTTAACATCCTCTTGAAACTCAACAAAATTTAATGGGGGAAATTGAAAACAACAAAAAACAAATTGAGGAGTTGATTGCAAGGTTGAACTATCTTGTAAGTTCAACCTAAGAAAGAACCATGCTTGCAAATTCACTTCAAGCTATGTTAACACATGTAGATGCAATTAGCAATGAATTAAGTGGTTGGGCGGATAAGAGGCGGGAGTGCAGATATTTTTATGTAGATAAACTATCCTACAAATAAGTAAATAATGAAAAAATTACAAAATATGACTTGTGTTCACTATTCACTAACCCACGTACAAATCAAACTCTTGACCTTACAAGAAAGAGGTTTCCTATCCATTGGTGCAACCGCCAAGGGATAAAGGACAATTTTTGGAAGAGGTGGTGGATGGTTTTTGACCATCCTCCATGCAATAATAATGAGGTCACCCAATATTTCTTGAGGAAAATCTATTGCGAGTTTGTCCTCAACGAAATCCCCAACTATTTTGATATACAAGACTTTTAGGGGAGAGGTGGTGGGTCAACACAGAATAGACCAAGTGCATGTCTCGATCCTTAATGACTAGCGAGATGAGCACTCACTAGACCAACTTATGAGCACATTGCTATCCCTTCTATCGTGAAGGAGAGTGTTGAGGTGGATACTCTATAGTCTATTAGTTCTCTGACCCAAAGTATCATCCAACGTGCGAGTCCTATAATACAATGTGAGCTAGGGGAGACTTCAAGGGGTAGGGTTCCACCCCTTATTTCTTAGGCTTGTGTTTCCACCTATACATATGACCCCATAGATAGTCAAGAGGCTTGTGCATAGGCTATGTTTGCAGCTGACCAGTTGGCAATGACAAATGCCATTTTGAATGAGGATTTCGGCCTTGATACTCAAGTAAATGTTAGCATGTTCATTGAATTTAATTTATTAAAATTTTTTGCAAATTTAATTTAGTTTAATGATTGTAATAAAATTTTAGGGTCATAGTGTTCATACTATTTTCACCCGCCCTCCACTCACCTTTTACTCCACTACATCTATCGTTGAGGTATGTAAATAGTAAACAATTATAGATATTACATGTGAATAACATTTTTATATGAATGATATTCTAATATTTGATTTTGGATGTTGAATAGGTTAATATTGGAGATTTCATGGCAACACCTCCGAGTGGCAGTGGAGTTCAAACCTTCACTGAGGTAATAGAATAAAGAGTTTAACTAATGAATTGTACTTAATATATTTGTGTAGTTTATATTCATATCATTAATTACATTGCATTGCACATGTTTCAAACTCAAAGCATTAATTTACATTGCATAAGTAATAACTAGATGTTGATAGATGACAAAATTTCAATCACAATATAGTTTTTTAGAAAGTCAACATAAGTAGTGATGCAGTTACTTCACATAGCATAACTAATAACTAGGAGCAGCTGCCAATTGCATTTTCTTGTCATGGAATTCCATGAGACCACATTTTATTGAGGTATTTTTTCAAATAGTTCACTGCCTTGTCTATGCTATGGATGCTTGGAATTTTTTTATCAAAGCATAATAGTAGGCAATATCATAGACAAGGAAATGATTTGTTTGAAAAAATTTCTCAAAGAAGTGTGGTCTCATGGTGATGTCCATCACCATGAGATCACACTTCTTTGAGGCATTTTTTCAAACAACTCACCACCTTCCCATGCTACCACATTTTCCATACATGTCTACCAAATCATTTTATCAAAAAATTCACTTCCTTGCTACTATGGCTAAAAGCCTAAAAGAGGTGCTTTCCAAAAAAATATGGATTCTTGGAAAAAATCGATCAAAGCATAATAGTAAGCAATAGCATAGACAAGGAAACAAGTTGTTTGAAAAAATTCCTGAAGAAATATGGTCTCATGATGATGGAATTCCATTCCATTGTTGAAAATGGAGATAATTATGTAGCTTTAAAACTTGTAAAACTATTATACTGTAGATCTAATTAAGTATTCCTTGTTACACTTTCTTTGTGGATGATTATTTGTTTAGATTCATTTTACCATTTGTAGAAGTAGACAGAAGATTGTAGAAGAATAAGACCAAAAGATAGAAGTGACACAACATATACCGTGGAGAAACCCTTTCGAGAAAAAACTCCACCACCAGAATCAATAGTGCTTGTATTATTTAATCTTAGAACAAGATTACAATAATTCTTTATCAATCCTTGCTTGAGATGCTTCTTTTTCCTTCAAAAATTCTTCTTCAAAACTTGCAATAAAATATGATTAAAACTCTCTTCAACTTGCTGCAATTTATAGACAATAATGAGCCTTGTAAACTCCAAAGAGTTTACAATTACAAAGCACAAAGTTTATCTCACAAAACCTACACCTATTCTTTGCAAGTAGAGTTCTTCTGTGAAAAAAAATGTCAAACCAAGTCCTTCATCAATTTTGGCATCCCAAACTGAAGTCCTAACTCAACGTTGATTCCGAAAATATCTTGTAAGCTTCTCTTCAAAGTTGGCACCCAAGAATGGGCCCACTTAACTCAGCCTTATTAAATATCTTTTCATGCAAAAGTGTTAACTCCAAGATGCCAACTTGGGCACCCAAGGTGGGTCCAAGTCAATATTTGTTAATTGAAACATATCTCTCCACCATTCATGCAAATATCATGCATGATTGATCATCCCTTGTTAATTGAAAGTAGTCACCTGTTATCTGTCATACAACTCAAGTCATTAGCATGCAATTCAAGTCAACTAAAGTCAACTAACATGAAACTCAAACTAACTACATGCAACTGAAGATAACTGAACCATAACTGAACTGAACTAAACTAAACTGAACTAAACTGAATTGAACTAAAGTGAACTGAACTGAACTAATATTGAATTGAATTGAACTAAACTGAATTGAACTGAATTGATCTGATCTGAACTAAACTGAATTGAACTCCATGCATGTAAACATCAATCCCTAACTTCTAAGATCTTGACATGCATTATTGAAGTGTTATCTTTTTCTCCAAATAGTTAACTTAACTCAAGGTGGGTTCCACCTTCCATGTGGGTGCCCCATGTGCTCCTATTATTTAGGAACTCTTCTTGGATGCCCTCACATGTTCCTATCATTTAGAATTAATTACAAATGTCAATTAACATTGTTCATTTCATTCAAATTTAATCTTTTTCTAATCCTAGTGTTGGGGAACACTTTCCAGGACTTAGGAGATACATGAAATATGTTTAGGATTGCCATTAAATGGAATCCTATTCCCAACATTCTCCCACTTGACATTATACATTGAAATTATTCTAAACAAGGAATCATTATTATAAATCAAGTACAAGACTCAAGGCCAATGGCCTTCCTGCACCAACTAATCAATCCATGCCAACTTCAAATGCAACCTGCATAATCATGAAGCTCCAAGCAAATGATTAATACTCAAAACCAAGAGAACTTATCTGTAGGAACTGGTTTCATAAGATAATTTTCAACATTAATCAAAGTTTCAACTTTCTCAATTAATACCTTCCCACTCTCAACCATTTCTCCCACAAAGTGATATTGAACATCAACATGCTTAGTACAAGCATGATAAATAGGATTTTTGGCTAAACAAATAGCATTTTGACTATCACATTCAAGTTTAAATTGCAATTAAAACTAATACCTTTCCCAAGTCTTTGTAAGCAAACTAACTCTTTAGAGGCACGAGAAATCACCGAGTGTGTTGAACTCATGTCCAACCAAGGTGTAGGCTTCTCGTTCTTTACTATTGAAAACAACTTTTCTTACAAGTAACCATTCCAACATATATCTCTTACCATAAGAGAACTTAAGCCTCACCTATTTCTCTAAGTATCCATGAGGACCTATAACCAACCAATCCATGCCAAAATCCAAATGCAACATATCACTATCATGAAATAATCAAGAAAATGATTAATGTACCCAATACATAAGAGAACCACACAAGATCAATGTCAAAGCTCCAATCATGAATCATGAACATAAACATGACATCCATGATCTAACCATCTCCTCTAAGGAGATTGCATGCATCATAACATACATAAACATCCTAGTCTTAAGAGAACAAGTACCAGGCCAAACTCTAAATGCGTATCAAGAGTAAACCATGACATAATATCAACCACTCTAAACCAAGAAAAAGCATATCCCCAATCACATGAAGATAACCTTACCAATGATGCATCCACGTCACTTCCAACAACTCCCACTGAACCGTGGTATGAGCTACACATGGCATCATGACTAACATCCTCTTCATGAAGATCACTCTTTAGCATCAAGCAAAGAGTCATCACTAAAATTTTTACATGAAATGATCAATGCATGATTATTGTCATATGAGGATTCCTCTATAGAAGAATCATAACTCTTTTTCTTGTTCTTACATTCTTTCTTCACATGTCCCGGTTTCCCACAGTTCCAACATTTTACCTTACTCCACCCTTCGGAACTTACCCTTCCCTTCCTTGTCTCCCTTAGGTTCCTTTTTCTTAGGTCTACCTTTTACAAACAAGGCATCTTGGATTTCCGTTTTAGACTTCCTCCTTATCTCCTCTGATAGGAGAGTAGGAATTATATTGTCCATCTTTGGATTTGCACCACTACCACTGATAGCAACAATTAGATTTTCCCAAGATTCTAGTAAAGAACAAAGTAACAAAATGCATTTATCTTCATCTTCTAGCTTTACATCTATAGATGATAATTGACTTAGAATCAAATTAAAAGAATTTAAATGATTTGCAACAAAATCACCATCTTTCATCTTTAAATAATACAACTGTATTTTCATATACAACTTATTAGTAAGACTTTTGGTTTGATAGATATCACCTATCCTCTTCCACAACTTATATGCAGTAGTTTCATCTGAAACATTCAAGAGAACAATATCAACAAGACATAATCTTATGGTCCCTCTTGCCTTCTTATCAAGCTTAGCCCAATCCTCATCTGACATCGTTGTAGGTGAATTTGTCTCATTACCAACAACTAACTATTGATCTCTCTCTTCAAGGAAATCCTCCATTTTTAGTTTCCACATCTCATAATTAGATCCATTGAATCTTTCAATATCTAAATGAGAATTAAACTCATTGTAACAAACTTATTTTCAAAAATCAGCAATAACACAATAGTAAAAGCTCCCACTATAGCCAAAAAACCTTCAAAATTTTAAGAGAAAGGCGTCCCAAACTCTACCCAACCATTAGCTCTGATACCAAATGTTGAAAATGGAGGTAATTATGTATCTTTAAAACTTGTAAAACTATTATACTGTAGATCTAATTAATTATTCTTTGTTACAATTTCTTTGTGGATGATTATCCTCACAGATCTACTACCATATGTAGAAGTAAAACAAAAGTATCGTAGAAGAATAAGACCAAAAAGATAGCAACATATACTGTGGAGAAAACCCTTTCGAAAAAAAAAACTCCACCACTAGAATCAATAGTGTGTTTGCATTATTTTAACCTTAGAATAAGATTACAATAATTCTTTATCAATCCTTGCTTGAGATGCTTTTTTTTCCTTCAACAATTCTTCTTCACAACCTGCAATAAAATCTAATTAAAACTCTCTTCAACTTGCTGCAATTTATAGATAATAATGAGCCTTATAAACTCCAAAGAGTTTGCAATTACAAAGCACAAAGCTTATCTCACAAAACCTACGCCTATTCTTTGAAAGTAGAGTTCTTCCATGAAAAACAATGTTAAAACAAGTCCTTCATCAATTTGGGCGTCCCAAACTGAAGTTCTAATTCAACGTTGATTCCGAAGATATCTTGTGTTTCCTCCTCAAAGTTGGCGCCCAAGAATGGGCCCACTTAATCCAGCCTTATAAAATATTTCTATGCAAAAGTGTTAACTCCTAAGATGCTAACTTGGGCACCAAGGGTCCAAGTCACCCTTGTTAACTAAATATATCTTCCAATTATTCATGCAAATTTCTCATGCATGATTGATCATCCCCAACTAAAAGTGAATGGCCCTTTCATGCAACTCAAGTCATTAGTATGCAATTCAAGCCAATCAAGTCAACTAACATGCAACTCAAACTAACTACATGCAGCTAAAGATAACTAAACCATAACTAAACTAAACTGAACTGATATTGAATTGAATTGAACTGAACTAAACTAAACTGAACTCCATGCATGTAAACATCAATCCCTAACTTCTAGGATCTTTACATGCATTACTGAAGTGTTATCTTTTTCTCCAAACATATAACTTAACTCAAGCTGGGTTTCACCATCCATGTGGGTGCCCCATGTTCTCCTATTATTTAGGAACTCTTCTTGGATGCCCTCACATGTTCCTATCATTTATAATTAATTACAAATGTCAATTAACATGTTCATTTCATTCGAATTCAATCTATTTCTAATCCTAGTGTCAGGGAACAATTTCCAAGGACTTAGGAGATACATGAAATATGTTTAGGATTACAATTAAATGACATCCTATTCCCAACACCCATCACCATGAGACCATAATTCTTTGAGGCATTTTTTCAAAAAAATCATTTCCTTTAGAATAGATGATCCTCTTTAATCAAATCAAATTATTTTAAGGTCTTGGATTTGATCCCCAAATCTAATCCCATCCTCCATCTTCATCCTTAGATCCTATTTTTCCAATCCCCAAGTTCATTTCTAATCCATCATCCTAATTTCCATCCTCATCCAAAATCAATACCAATCTTTCTTCCAATCAATCCTCCACCATGTCTAACCATCTAATCTATCCTCCATCCAACCTAATCTATTATAATCTAACTTCATCCATTCCAACCAACCCAACCATATCGAAGATGATGAGGATAGCTTTTGTGTCCAGATCAAAGTACCTCTTCCACTCAATTGTATGATAGCTCTCAAAATGTGGTCTCAAATAACACCTTCCACCCCATCTAATGATCCTCTTCCCCTCATGATCAAAACACCCCTCCATCTCATAACAAATGCCACACTATACCATCCACCCCATCTCAACATAATAGCATAGAGAAGGTAATGAATTGTTTGAAAAAATGCCTCAAAGAAATGTTGTCTCATGTTGATGGAATTCCATGACAAATAAATTTGGCATGGCATTCCATCACCATGAGACCACATTTCTTTGAGGCATTTTTTTGAATAGTTCACTACCTTCTCTATGCTACCACATTTTTTGTACATGTCTTCCAAAGCATTAAATATCAAATAGTTCACTACCTTGCTGCTATGGATAAAAGCCTAAAACAGGTGCTTTTGAACAAGCTATGGATAGGGAAAATAGTAAGTATAATAGTAAGAAATATATAGTTCAATAAGTACTCAAAATTTTGTTGATTATCTCATACATTATAAGCCATGACCTGCATCACTATTCTACTTTTTGTGATTGAATAATTTTTTGTTTTATTTTTAGATGATGGAAGTGGAAATGTCTCCAGATGTTGATAGGGTAATGGAGCAAGGTGTATCTTCTACAATAGACAACTTGATGCCTTTCATAGGGGTATGAGGCAAATTAGTAAATTTCAAATTACATTCGTTGTTATAGTTTTTAGTTAGTGAAAAATAAAATGATTATTGATTCATAGTTTAATTTCTATTTGGATTGTTTCTATAATACTTGGGCATGCCACAACATGAGCATGCAAATCTTTCGCTTGAGGAGAGAGATCGTCTAGTGGCGGTAAGTGATTATTTTATTAAATATATCATTTTTATAGTGTAATTTCTATATATTAATGTCTCTACTTGTTATTGTAGTAGATAAAGCTTGATGAGGATCTAAACCCTAGGAAGAGAAACCATTGAGTTTAGAGTAAATGAGTGTCATATGAATCTCCATCCACTCGACCAACAAAGGGCACCCGTTTGTTTCATTCACCTGGAGGGCAATGAATTTTGATTGGGGTCCTTTGTTGTATTCCTATATGGCATTTTTGGATATATTTTTTATTGCATATAATTGACATTGTATTCCTATATGGCATTCTTGTAAGCCTATATGGCTATTTTGTATATATTTTATACTTATATTGACATATATATTGATGTATTCCTACATGGCTATTTGGTTAATATATATCTTTTTTTATTGATGGTGTCCATATTTGCATTATAAATCCACACTTCAATAGATATTTGTAGATGGTTTATTTAAACTATTTAAAATCCAAGTGTTTTCCATGCACTCTTCTTTTCTATAATTATAAATATATAATAAAGTTTGAACATTATTCTTCTGTAAGATTATTGAACATTAAATCAATCATATGGATATAGTAATGCTTCATGCTTCATGTTCTTCATGGAGGAAATTCATGTGTATGCTTCATGCTTCATGCTACCATTCGCTTGTATGCTTCATGCTTCATGTATTATGTAGATAAAGAAAACATCATAAGACTATTGACAAAAGAAAATGCAAAGTAACAACTAAGTCTCACAAACAAAAAATCAAGGCATGTAATTCATATTAAAGATCACTAGGGCATTGGATTATTTGAGATTAAGAGACCATGAATCAACCTTCCCAACAAAAAACTTCATAGATATTCATCCTATTTCTAAACATGAATTCTAACGCAATAATTAGAAGAATACAACTTTAAAAGTTAAAATTGCATGCTTACAATAGTCAATAAACAACTTCAAGAGACATGCATGAAATAAACAAAACCAATTGAAAGTTCAAGAATTGCCTTTTCCCCAAGCATATCTGAAAAGTTGCAAAGAAATCAATTTAGATTCTCACAAATAGTGATGATATGAATTTGGTTGTGACTTTTCAAAGGCGAAAAGTTGTGACCCTTCGAATAGGAAAGACTACGAACCTTTTATAATGAAGCGCGGTGAACATGCATAGTGTAGATGTGCCCACCTAGATGTGTTGGTGCTAATTGTTTGGCCCCACGAAGAACAAAACAAAAAGTAGCCTACCTTGCAACTTTACACTACATGCAATTGGCCCATTTTTCATCAACTAAAATCTGCTCACCACGGGAAAACAACTTGGAGTTATAGAAAACTAAGAGAGGTTATTGTAGAGGGGCCCTACGTGATTGTCTAGCCTCAAATGGAGAGTTTACAAGTTCCACGGTTTCTGAGTAATCGCTTGTCGAAATTTGCTACCCTTTTGCACTTTGGTCTCTTAAGAGACTTCACTAGTAGAATGTTGTTCAGATTGTTTTGGCATGTTTGGGTGAAAAAGAGGACCTTTCCTAGCATAAACCCGCCCATATGGATGTGTTGGAATAGTTGGTTCGATCGTATGAAGAATAGAATGAAAGTTAACACCACTTTCCAACTTGTCACTACATGTAATTGACCCATTTTCCATCAATTAGAATTTGTTCACCACGGGAAAATGACTTGGAGATATAAAAAAAAAGAGAGATTATTGTAGAGGGTCCCTATGTGATTGCATAGCCTCAGATAGAGTGTTTCCAAGTTCCACGGTTTTCGAGTAATCACTCATCAAAATTTTCTGCCCTTTTGCACTTTGGTCTCTTAAGAGACTTCGTTGGTAGAATGTGGCTTAGACCATTTCAACATGTTTTCTTGTGAAAGAGGACCTTTCCTAGCATAAAACCACCCATACAGACATGTTGGAATAGTCGATTCGATCGTATGACAAAAAAAACAAAATTTACACCACTTTCTAACTGTACACTATATGCAACTAACCTATTTTTCATCAACTGAAATCTATTCACCATGGGAAAACGACTTGGAGCTATAAAAAATTGAGAGAGATTATTCTAGAGGGGCCCTACATGATCCTGTAGCCTAAGATAGAGTTTTTCCAAGTGCCAAAATTTCTAATTAATTACTTGTTGAAGTTTGTTTCCCTTTTCCACTTTGGTCTCTTAAGAGACTTCATTGGTAGAATGTGGCTCAAATAATTTTTGCGTGTTTGGGTGCAAAAGAGGACCTTGCCTAGAATAAAACCACCCATATAGAAATTTTGGAATAGTCAGTTCAGTTGTATGACAAACAAAATGAAAGTTACACCACTTTCCAACTTTACACTACATGCAACTGACCGATTTTCCATCAACTAAAATATTTTCACCATGGTCAAACAACTTGGGGTTATAAAAAACTGAGATAGGTTATTATATAGGAGCCCTACATGATCTCGTAGCCTCAAATGAAGTGTTTCCAAGTGCCATGGTTTCCAAGTAATCGCTCGTCGAAGTTTTCTACCCTTTTTCACTTTGGTCTCTTAAGAGAATTTGTCAATAGAATGTGGCTTAGACTATTTGGGTATGAAAGAGGACCTTTCCTAGCATAAAACCACCTATACAGACATGTTGGAATAGTCAGTTCAGTTGTATGATGAATAGAATGAAAGTTACACCACTTTCCAACTTTACACTACATGCAACTGACCTATTTTCCATCAACTGAAATTTCTTCACCATGGGAAAATGACTTGGAGATATAAAAAAATGAAAGAGATTATTGTAGAAGAGCCCTACATGATCCTATAGCCTCAAAAAAAGTGTTTCCAAGTGCCATGATTTTTGAGAAATCGCTCGTTGAATTTTTCTATCCTTTTGCACTTTTGTCTCTTAAGAGACTTCACTGGTAGAATGTGGCTCAGATCGTTTCAGTGTGTTTGGGTGTGAAATATTACCTTTCCTAGCATAAAACCACCCATAAAAATGTGTTAGAATAGTTGGTTTGGTCATATGATGAACATAACGAAAGTTTCACCACTTTCCAACTTTACACTACATGCAATTGACCTATTTTCCATCAACTGAAATTTGTTCACCACGAAAACAACTTGGAGCTATCAAAAAATGAGATAGGTTATTGTAGAGGGGCCCTATGTGATTCCATATCCTTATATGGAATATTTCCAAGTGCCACAGTTTCTGAGTAATCGCTCGTCAAAGTTTGCTAACCTTTTGCACTTTGGTCTATTAAGAGACTTTGTCGGTAGAACGTGGCTCAAACTGTTTCAACATGTTTGGGTGTGAAATAGGACATTTCTTAGCATAAACCCACCCATATAGACATGTTGGAACAACTAGTTGGATTTTATGATGAACAAAATGAAAGTTACACCACTTTCCAACTTTACACTACATGTAACTGATCCGTTTTCCATCAACTAAAATTTGTTCACCACAAGAGAATTATTTGAAGCTATTAAAAACTGAGAGAGGTTATTGTAGAGGGGACCTACATGATCTTGTAGCCTTAGACAAAGTGTTTCCAAGTGCCACAATTTCTAAGTAATCACTTATCAAAGTTTGTTGCCCTTTGCACTTTGGTCTCTTAAGAGACTTCACCAGTAGAATGTGGCTCAGACTGTTTTAGTGTGTTTGGGTGTGAAAGAGGACCTTTCCTAGCATAAACCCACCCATACAGACATGTTGGAACATTTGGTTTGGTTGTATGATGAACAGAGAAGAATCTACACATGCACCTTCTTCAACTTCTCAAGAGCAAGAAGAATATCTTCATTGAATACATTATGTATCTCATTCAATTTGGTCTACTTCTTGTCCAAGTGTTTTTAGAAAAAATTAACCTCCTTTTCATTGATGATAAAATCTTCTTCTTGTCTTTTAATTCCTTTTCTAAGTGGTTAATTTTAGTCTTCAATTGTTTTTCTTCAATTTCAACACTTCCAACTATTTCCTTTGCATCTGCAACTATTGTTATCATCTTTGGAAGTGTCTTTCTAATTACAGAATGCAAATGTTTCTTTTAACAAGTTCTTTAAATAACTTCTCTACCTTTATAGATAAGACTTTGAGGTTTCCACTACATCAATTCTCCTTAATTTCACTTACATTTCATATTGCTTCTTCCTTATCATCTATTTCCAATTGTATTTTCTCCATGAAAGTATTAAGTTCAAGAATCTTTGACTTCATTTGTTCATTTTTCAATCTATCCATAAAGATTGGAATGATTGTAGGATAATGCCCAAAATGGAAAATGTATGGAAAATGTGGTAGCATAGACAAGGCAATGAGGTGTTTGAAAAAATTCCTCAAAGAAATGTGGTCTCATGGTGATGGACATCACCAGAGACCACATTTCTTTGAGGCATTTTTCAAGCAATTCAATACCTTGTTTATGCCTTTTCCTACTATTATACTTTGATATATATTTTTTCCATGCATTCATAGTTTGATCGAAAGCACATGTTTTAGGCTTTTAGCTATAACAGCATTGGGATCTTGGAATGGGGTATGACATCTATCAAAACATAAAAATGGGGATTTTCATGAGTGTTATGGTTGCAATTGCCTTAGTAGACACATGCGAAATATGGATACATAGTGAAGGAACATGAACTATTTGAAAAAAATGCCTCAGTGAGAGATGTCCTCATGGTCAATGTGGATGTATTGACAAGGTAGTGAGCATTGGAAAAAAAATTCCTCAGTACATCATCATGAGACCTCATTTCTTTGAGGCATTTTTTCTTACAATTCTCACTACCTTGTCAATTCCTCCACATTGACAAGGTATTGTGCTCACTACCTTGCCAATGCTACCACATTGACAAGGTAGTGAGCTGTTTGAAAAAAATGCCTCAAGGAAATGGGGTCTCATGGTGATATACATCACCATGACACCCAATTTCTTTGAGGCATTTTTTCTTACAATACTCACTACCTTGTCAATGCATCCACATTGACAAGGTATTGAGCTCACTACCTTGTCAATGCATCCACATTGACAAGGCATTGAGCTCACTACCTTGTCAATGCTATAACATTGACAAGGTAGTGGGTTGTTTGAAAAAATGCCTCAAATAAATGGGGTCTCATAGTGATATACATCACCATGACACCCCATTTCTTTGAGGCATTTTTTCAAACATCTCACCACCTTGTCATTGCTACCTTGTACAAAAACTAATAAAATGACAATATGAGAACAATAAAGTCAAAGTTAGAGTTTACATTTTTAATGAAAAACAATGCATTTACACATTACTAAATTTAGGATTTTAATTAAAATGGTATAAAATGTAAGAGGAAAGGGCACAAACATACATTTTTTAAGAGATCAATCAAACTATTTTTTTAAAGGATGTATTGCTAGTGATTAATCATTGAGTAAAAATATTCATTCTCACAAAGGTATGCCAAAATCAATAGGATAAATTATAGAATGAGGTGATGAATACAAAATTAATTATTGAAAATTGACTACTTAATCAAGTGGACCAACTTCTATTGAGTCAAATAATAAACTCACAACCAATGAATTAATAGCAAAGTCGCCTCTCTATAAGTGGGGTTGGAAGGAATATTGTTTGAAATATTGAATAGAAGGTAGTGAGATATTTGAAAAAATGCCTCTAAGAAATGGCGTCTCATGGTGATGCACATCACCATGAGACCCCATTTCTTTGAGGCATTTTTTCTTACAATGCTCACTACCTTGTCAATGCACCCAAAGGTAGTGAGCTCACTACCTTGTCAATGTGGTAGAAATGACAAGGTAGTAGGCTGTTTGAAAAAAAATCCTCAAAGAAATGGGGTCTCTCATTTTACAAAATCCCTCAAAGTAGGTTCTTGGTGATTTATAAATGACTCAAAGTGGGGTCTCTTAGTGATGTACATCACTAGGAGACCATTTTGAGGCATTTTTCAAACAACTCACTATTTCCTTGAGGAATTTTTTCTTACAATGCTCACTACCTTGTCAATGCATCCAAAGGTAGTGAGCTCACTACCTTGTCAATGCAGTAGAAATGACAAGGTAGTGAGTTGTTTGAAAAAAATTCTCAAAGAAATGGGTTATCCTGGTGATGTACAAAATGCCTCAAGAAATGGGGTTTCTTGGTGATGTACATCACTAGGAGACCCCTTTTTTTGAGGAATTTTTCAAACAACTCACTACCTTGTCTATGCTACCACATTGACAATGTAGTGAGCTTGTCAATGCTTACTACCTTGTCTATGCTAAACATTGAACCAAAATATATAATCTACCTAATATTCATATGTAAACTTGGAACCAAAACATATGTAAACTTGAAATATAGAAATGAAAGGTCTAACTATCAACTAATCTTGATGTGCATACTTAGACATTTTAATACAAATTAATGTGCATGCCCAATAATTAATCACCCCCCTCTCCTCTCTCACTCTATCTCTCTCACTCGTCCCTCTATCTAGTCTCCCTCTCTCCCCACTTCCTCTCTCTCCCCTCTCTCTCTGTCTCTCCTCCAGCCCCTCACCTCCACACACTCTCTCTCTCTCACTCCCTCTATCTCTCTGCTCCTCTCTCCCCACATTCCCTCTCCCACTCCCTCTGTATCACCTCCCTCTCCCCCTCTCTCAAGTCTCTCTCCCTCTGTCAGCCATTGCCTAGATAAATCTCTCTCACTCATCTATCTCTCCCACTCCCTCTATCTCACTCCCTATCTCGCCCACTCCATATCTCTCCCTATCTCTCAGTTCTCTCCCTCTGGCACCCTACCTAGATAACTATCTCTCTCTCTCCCTCTATACCTCCCACCCTACCTAGATAAGTCCCTCTCAATCCAACCCCCTCTCTCCCACTCTCCCTCTCTCTCTTCCTACCACCCCCTCTCCCTCTCTCATGTTTATCTCTCTCTCAAGTCTCTACCTCCCACCCACTCTCCCTCTCTTAGGTCTCTCTCTCTCTCACTCCCTCTATCTCTCTCCCACTCCCTCTCTCTCTCCCTCTCTCTCAATTATCTCCCTCCCACCCCCTCTCTCACATGTCTCTCCCTCAAGAACCTTGCCTACATAACTAGATAACTCTCTCTCTCTCTCTATCTCTCGCTCTCACTCTCTCTTTATCCATCCCACCCTACTGAGATAAGTACCTCTCACTCCAACCCCCCTCTCTCTCAACTATTCCTCCCACCCTACCTAGATAAGTCCCTCTCCTCCCACTCCCTCTTTCTCTCTCTCTCTCTCTCCATGTCTCTCAGGTCTCTCTCTCTCTATCACTCCCTTTATCTCCCTCTCCACTCCCCTCCTCTCTCTCTCCCTCCTCCTCTCTCTGCTTGCTCTCTCTCCCCTATCTCGGGTCTCTCCCTCCCACCCCCTCTCTCTCAGGTCTCTCCCTTTGGCATCCTACCTAGATAACTCTCTCTATCTCTCTCTCCCTCCATCCCTCCCACCCTACCTAGATAAGTCCCTCTCACTCCAACCCCCCCTCTCCCACTCTCTCTCACTCAGGTCTCTCCCTCCCACACACACACTCTCCCCCCCCTCTATCTCTCTCCCACTACCTCTCTCTCACTCCCTCTCTCTCCCAATCCCTCTCTATTGCACTTCTCTCTCCCTATCTCTCAGGTCTCTCCCTCTAGCACTGTACCTAGATAGCTCTATGTCTCTCTCTCCCTTTATCTCTCTCCCACTCCCTCTCTCTCACTCCCTATCTCTCCCACTCCATCTCTCTCACACACACTCTCTCTCCCTATCTCTTAGTTCTCTCCATTTGGCACCCTACCTAGATAACTCTCTCTCTCTCCCCCTCTCTCAAATCTCTCTCTCTCCCACCCCCCTCTCTCTCTCTCTCCCTCTATCCTTCCCACCCTACCTAGATAAGTCCCTCTCACTCCAACCCTTTCTCTCCCACTCCCTCTCTCGCGGGCTTGTCCCTCCCACACCCACTTCCTCTCTTAGGTATCTCTCTCTCACTACCCATCTTTCTCTCAGGTGTCTCCCTCCCTCTCTTCCTCTCACCCTACTTGGACAACTCTATCTCTCTTACAATTCTCCCTCCCTCTAAATACATACATACATACATACATACATATAAGAAGACATACATACATACAAACATGTACATGCATACTTACATACATACAAGCATACAAGCATACATACATACATACATACAATCTTACATATATACATACATACATATAGTGATACATATATACACACATGCATACATATAGTGATACATACATACATACATACATGCATACATACATACATACAAGTGTACATACTTACATACACACATGGATACATACATACATACATACATACATACATTTCATATGGGCATACATGCATACATGTCATATGGGCATACATGCATACATGTCATATGAGCATACATGCATACATACATACAAATAAATATACATACATTTAGTGGATTAGCATTTAATACAAAGCAAGAGACAACGTGAGTACATTATGTCTTTCTTGGGAAACTCAAGCACAGACACAAAAAAAATATGTCAAAACTATGAAATAACATGAGCACATTATAATACTCTTGCTTTATTTCTTTCTTTGGGAATCTCCAAGCCTTAGGCTTGGAATTTTCTTTGAAATACCAACCCAAAGGCTTGGAGTGCCTTCCCAACATCCAAAGACATGTTTTTTCAAATTCTACAATATTTCACATAATCGCATTCGTGCTAAGCATCAGGTTTGCATGTGTTTGAAGGTTGAACAAATCAAACACCTAGGTAGTGTTAGGCTCTATCTTAGCTATCTAATGATGTAATTTTTTTCACATTTTGACAATGTTAAATCTTTCATCTTTAATTTCTTTTGTTTGTGTGTCTATTTTTTGGCAAAAACCAATGTTTGGTATATTTTTCTTTATAAATTAACCGTTCATCAAAATTTAAAATAAATTACATTTTTAGAAAATAGACTCCATTCTACACATATTAAAAAAAAATGATTTTCAATTAGTTTTGAAAATTTATAGGGGTAGCATGGCCAAAATTCTATTTTTTAGGTAGTGTCCACTTTGAAAATTAGTAAAAAATAAAAATTCATTAAAAAATTATCAAAAAAATTGGGCATAAACTACATGTTGTTAGCTAATTTCTCACTAAAGCAATTTTAAAAATACCAAAAAAAGTTAACCTTTTGAGGGGACCACAAAAGTCACTATGTTATGTTTTTTTTATAAAAACAACACCAATTTCTATGGCTCCCTCTTTTGAACCCCTTAATCTCTACCATTTTCAAAAAAACATAGTAGTTTATAAGTAGAATTGAAGCATTGCAATCCTTGGTTTTTTTGCATCTAATTTTTTTGAGTGTAACTATCCTCAATTTCACATCCAAGGTCAGTATTTCCCTATTTCAGAAAAAGAGTGGCCACTTAAGACCCTTTTTTGGACCCCCATCTTTTTGCACTTACCCTTTAGTCTTTTATTTGAAAAAAAATGTCCTTGCATTTGAAAAGAAAAAGTGTCATTTTTCTTTATTTTGTGTGAAATTATGAAAAATTGTTCCATTTTACTGTTGGAAATCATCACATCTGTAAGTGCATTGCATTTATTTTTTGAAGCATTTCATTTTTTGTAAAATTAAAAAACCCTAGGTTGTTACATTACATTGCAAAATTTGGAAACTCATAATTCAAAACTAAGGTCTACACATTGTCATGCAGTCACTTCTTGTAACCTCTACCTTTGAAACTAGAATTAAAAAAAAAAAACTTATCTAGGACATAGGCACCCTAGGTGCCTCTATCTTGCCAAATTTTCCCAAAATTTTAGGTGCAAAAACATACTTGCTAACATATTGCAATTCTAGAGTCTAATTTTCAGATCTATGTCTATAACAAGTCTATAAGTCTATTTTCAACCCTAGGTTATCTTAACAAGCTTAGACATAATTTGAAATTGAAATTTAATGATTAAACTTGGAGAAATCATAGTAATTTGATTATGTTAGATCTCTTTCTACAAGTGCATTGTGTACCTATCAAGCCCTTTAGTTGTGATGACTTTGACATGTTAGATGAAGCCCTTAAGGACTTCATGTCACTAAGCTCATCCAATAAGGCTTGCAACATTCCCACACAACAAAGAACAATCAATGCAATAACACCTAAAATTATCATTTATCCACCTACACAACAAACTCAAGTTCAAACCACACTCATGCTGATCTTATGACCACCTCAAAAAAACCCAAATATCTAGGTTCTATCTTAAACTTCACAAAACAACTCACTAATAACCATGTGTAGTAGTAACCAAGTTACCACATAGTTTCTCATACATATAACACAATTAATAACAAGAAACCAAGACAAACACAAATCATTCCCTCACTAATACCACTCCCATAGCTTGTTTTATCTAGTGCCCCTTTTTTACCTCATCATAGTGGAAATGAGTATGATCTTCTAGAGAAACTTTGTAACTCTCTTGCTAATATTTCACTATGGGATCTAATTCAAACCTCATCAACTTACCATGGAATGCTTCAAAGTGCTTTACAAAAAGTGTTGATCCCTCCTAGTGTGCAACCAACCAATGTAGTAGCCTTAATTGAGGGTATGAATTCAATCAATGTGGATATTGTATTTCATCAAAGTGAATTACCTCCTCTGGAAACATAAAAAAAAATGACGCTTTGATAATAATGGCTATTATTAACAAGGTTGGAATTAGGCGTACCCTTATTGATACTGGTTCAAGACTTATTGTTTGTAGTGTGAATCTTTTGGACAAAATTGGAGTGGATAAGACTAAAATTCAACTAGACAATATATACATGCATGGTTTTGATAATGTGAGTAAATAGTCACTTGGTGTGATAACATTACCTATCAAAGTTGGTAAGGTTGTGTTGCAAACTCCCATCCATGTGATGCCCCATGATCTTTCATACAATATTCTCTTGGGTAGGCCTTGGATTCATGAGATGAAAGGAGTGTCTTCAATGCTTCATCACTTAATGAAATACACTTACAACAACACGGTTTACACGATAAAAGTTGATCCAAAATCTGAAAATTGTTTACAAATTGAAACAAGAATGAAGAACCCTCTTACAACATTGGCACCAACTACAAAAGTGGAACCTTTACAACTTGAAGATAAAGAGGCTTGTATATTTCATTAGTAACAATTTTTTTGGAGGATTATTGGGGTTCATTAGATTTCACATCTACATTCATGGGAGAATACAATATTACACAATAAAAACCAAAAAGGTGAAGGAAAAGATATAGAAGCTACAAAGTATCAACATAATCTATCATTGAAACATCCAAGACACAAGAATCCACAACTTCTAATAATGAGGACAACATAAGCTACACATCTACTTATGGTGACAGTGATTATGAAAATCCACCTTCCTCAAAATAAATGGAAGCATTTTATGGAAGAGGGTACCAACTCTTGAAACAATTTGGCTATAATAGAAAATGATGTGGAGTGAAAGAACAAGTTATTAATGTTCCTATAGAGATTAATACACAAGAAACAACAAGAGGTCTTGGTTATTTCCCTTCAAAAGAAATGAAAGCATCGAAGATCTACCTTCACTTAATGTCAATGTTATCACACAACACCCTTCTAAGAAAAATTTGAGTTTAATGCATATTGAAATGATAGACACTACATGTGATGATGTCATTGGATATGTTTCAAAATGATGAGTCCCTAGAGGAATTTTTGGGTATGAATGATTCTTTACATACTCATCATCATAATCAACTTGTCTAAAAAATGCTAAGGCATACTATGGGAAAGAAAATGAACAAGATGAACCAAAAAAACCTCATGATGTTTCAAATCGCAATGTGTTACTTGTGGGAGACACCTTGGATATTCCAATGGATCCATCTAATGAAGAGAAGGTGATACAAATTAGAAAATATCTTGATAAAGATGAACAAGAATATCACACAACTTTATTACATGACTTTCAACACATTAATGTGCACCAAATTACAATTCCACAAATTACATTTTTTGGACTAATAAAAAAAAAATGAGCAATATTAGTTTGGCCCCAATTTTTACCTATAGATAATATTAAAATATTACAATGCTCAACTAATTTAATAAATCAGATTTTCCAAGCTTCGGGAATGTCCAAACTGAGTGCATGAAAACAACTTACAACAAGAAATCACACAAAAAAAGAAAAAAAGAAAATAAAATACTTTTAGGGATACATGATTGTTTGGTACCCTTGGATGCTCTTGCATCAAACACTTGAGGTAAGAAGAAATGTTCCATGAGTTGGAGCTCATGAAAATTTAAAGATCCGGTGCTCGTTCTTCAACCATCTTTCCTCCTTATCTACCTAATTATTTTTCTCCACCCTACTTTGAAACTTCATATCTCCTCCTTCCTTCATCCTTCCTCTCTTTCTTCCCCTCATGAAATTCACTCGGCTGCACCATGTTTCATATTTCCATTCCATTTTATCATTCTCAACACCTGCATACAAATCAGTAATAACAAATTCATAAAAATCAATGAATTCCATTTTTCATTTTTTTCTTATCTTTTCTTCCTTTATCCTCCTCTTCTTCTATGTCAATAAAATTCATCATACCATGTTGTTTTTCAGCTTGAAACCTGCTATTGTTGCTCCTAGCCATCTCTCTCATTTCTCTTTCTTTCACCATTTCATCAAAATACAAATCAGCCTTAACTTCAACTTCAATGAATTTTGTAAAATCATCATATACTCTTATTTTCTCCTATTTTTCTACTAGTGTATCATAGTTATAAGTATTGTCATATCCATTATTGTAAACCATGTAATTTTCATGTGAATAAACGTCTTCTTTATCATCAAATAATTTTGAAATTTAAACTTTACCTCAATGTTTGTTGCAACTTTATTGTTATCTTCTACATCAATACTATCCATTTTGTCATTTTCCACATCCCCAAATTCACTAAATTCATTTGCAAATAATGTAACATTAAATTCTATTTCACAAACAACATAAAAGCGACCTTTTACCAGTATGTTCTCTTGCTTCCCTACAGCTGCCCCAACTTCAAAATCATCTTCTCCAACACTTTCCTTTACCTCTTCTACATGCAAATCAACATTAATAATTTCTTTGCAAAACTCAGAAGAAGGAGATAATACCTCTGTTTTTGCTGCTACAACTTCTTTATCTGTGTATGCACTTTTATTTTTTTTCTCTTTTATGTCTTCAACAAGATGCATATTAGTTACTACCTCTTTCTTTCTCAATTCTTTCTTTGCGCTTCTCTTCTTTTCTTCCTTTCTTGCAACTAAAAATGTGTGGGCTGCTCCCACATGTCTTTCTCTCCATGCTCTTTTCATCATAGGGGTGCAACACAACATTATTATTTTCACTGTCCTCTTTGCCAAAAATCTTTTTTTCCTCTTTCTTCTCTTCGTTGTCCTCTATTATAGCTTCTTTTTCCTTCTTCATTTCTTGCACACAAATCTTTACTTGCAAACTCATTATGAAACAAACAATGTAATTTAACTTCATCTATTTTCTGATCTTCCTCAACTGTAGCTTTCTTCTTCATTCCCAGGCTTTCCTCAAGGACATCCAATCTTACTTCTATCATCTTCAACTCTTCAATGAGATTATTTTCTCACTTTTTCCCAATACTCTTCCCAAAATAACATTCTCAAAGGTCTTCCAATGACCCATTTTGCCTTCTTTTTTAAAATCATTTTTAGAGACTCACAAGTAGGGCTGCAAGTACTCCTTGCAACAATCTCTCTCTCTCTCTCTCTCTCTCTCTCATTTATCCTTTACCCAACATATGGTTTTTCGAAGACACGCTCTCTCTTGTGCATCTTCTACCCAACCTTAACCTCTGCTAGAGGATAAAGTCGCAAGTCCTCTTGCATACCTGCAACAAAACTCACACTCACACATTCCAAAAAACCCAAATCCTTCAATTTTATTTCAACACATATCCAAGAAAAAAAATATAACTTACTGTTGCAACACTTCCTAGCCAATCTTCTTGCTTTGATACCATTTGATGCAATACAAGGATGCGGGGTTTTGTCAAACAACCCATCCAAGCAACCATAACACCACCAACAACCTTCACAAATTGAAAACATTTGCAACAAATTTTCAAATGAAAATATAACCAAATCTTCTTCATTTAAATTGAATAATCTGATTTTTACATACAATGTGCAGCCACAACAAAAACATATTTTACTCGCAACCCATAGGCTAAACTGAAATCAAATCTATAGGCAAGAATACTTGGCAAGCTTCACAACTACAAGCAATATTACCATCAACTATTTTAAATCTAATTTTCAAAACACAAAACTAGCTACAATCTGATTTCAAAATGCAATAATTAGCTACAAGCTACACCAAATCAGCAACAACATCACCGCTCCAATCTAGGTGTGGGGTTTTCCTTACCTTGCAAAAATCCTCCTCCACAATCTTCCTGCAACCTCACTGCTGCCCCCCTTCAACAAAGTTTCTCTTGCAAGCTCTTGGGCGTTGGTTTCAGCCTTCTAAAGTAGCAATAAAATATATTAAATACCTCCAAATGAGGCATTGGGAATCCACATGAATGCAAAACCAAAAAATTGCAATCATCTTTGTAACTCCTCGTGAAATGGATACCAAAAACTCCACCTGTAACCTGCCCATCATAAACATGGCACTCTCATTGGTTCATGGCTACACATGGGCCTCCAGATTCCATTCCAAGCCATTTTTAAATATTACAAAATTTAATTCTCCCAACTTAGACATTGGGTTTTCTATTTTGCTTGTTTTTGGCATTTTCAACACATTAATGTGCACCAAATTACAATTCAACAAATTACATTTTTTGGACTAATAAACAAAATAGAATTTTTAACACATTTTTGTAACTCTCACAAACATGTAAGAAATTATGAAAAACTTAAAGCAACATTTATGTGGTAGACTAAGCTTTTTCTAGTTTCAGTATTGTTTGTAAACATGTAAAAAATTCTTGTACGTTTGCAGCAGTCATGAAAGCCAAAGATTTACATTGCAAACACAAACTAGAACTTCACCATGAAGAACTAGACAGCAAAATCAACCCAAAAGTTCCACTTATTTGAAAAGAAGTCTTGATTGAAGATATTCAAAGAAGCCGTAAAATGCTATCATCTTCACAATCTTTATCAACATCTCCATATCCTACACCAATACTAATCATGGGCAATCATTAAAGGAGTGGAATTTCTTCTATCATGGCAGTTATGAAAGCACTACATGGAATACATCAATACACGTTTACTTTCAACAGCTTTACAAACTTCAACTATATGTTTGGCTGCTGTACAACTAAACTTCAACTTTGCCAATGATTGGATTTGTTGAAAAGTTTTCTTAAAAAGTCATCTTACCATGTTATACATTTTGTGGTCTCAAGAACACTTTAATCGTAGGGTTATGTTAAAAAATTGTATATATATATGAAATCTTTAACTAATTATAATTAGTAAATGTAATATTATATTTTGTGTGTATTTTTTATTGTTTGCTTCAAAATGGAAGTTTCGTAAGGTAAGAATTCTCATCAAACTGTGATTTAGAATAGATTTTTTATTAATTGTAGTTATCAACTATCTTGATTGACCTACTTTGAAAACATGAAAGCATGAATAAGGATATACATGAAATGAATTTGGTACAATGGTTTCTTAAACTTTTAATTTTATAGTTTTGATTTCATTTTTACATTTTCCAACTTCTTTCTAAAACATAAAGGAAAATTACTCATCACTTGATGATTTTTCTTGTTGTTGCAAGTTCATGTCACTACCCATTGGGTGAGAAAGAATATTCACAACCACCAATTCACTTGCTAACATGAAATACATTTTTCCAATGTATCCTTGTGAGGCCAAAAAAATATTATTGTATGCATAATCTACTTAAGTGAAAGCAAAGGTTTATCTTAATGGAAGTTAAATTATAGTCCATTTTGATTCATTTCTTTGGTATGAAGAATATCAATCAACACATCTATTGCAAAGCCCATATAAATCTATGCCTTCTACATGTGATGTCAATTTTATACTAGGTATTTATATAATATTCAATGATAATTTATATTGCTACTTAGATATTCATGTCTTATATTTCAAGATGTGTATATGTATGTTGTTATTTTAAGATCTAAATTGTATAGTTCTTTCAATATCATTGTTTTCATTTTTAAATGATATGCTAGTTTAATTGGTTCCATGGTTTTACAATATTTCTATGCTAATCTATAAATATTTAATTGATTGTATTATTGCGATGATGTTGTAATTGAAACATTATGATATAGACAAGATCAAGGTGCCTTCTTAGGCTATCTAGTCAAACAACTTAAATCATAAAACAAAAATAATTTATTCTAATTTTTTAAATTCTCCAACCAAACTACTCAACCATTAATTAAAAAAATCACACCAACTTACCAAAAATATTCAAAGGTGTGCATTTACAAATATATCTTCACAAAAATAATAGCATGATTTGCCTCCTCTATTTCTAGAATCTCAAAGTAATTTTTTTTTCTTTTTCTTTTTTAATGCTTTATTCACCTTCCTTATCTACCATACACCTTCCCATTTTCATTTCAAATTATTTACCTTTTAAATGTCTCTTTTGCCTTCCCTCTCTTGTTGGCACCTTGTTTCCTACATAATTTTTATTATGAAAACTTTAAACAATGGAAAAATATCCCATGCACCACTTCCTTTTCTTTGTCCATTCACATTTGAATGTATTTATAACTATAAACATTAGCTTAAAAAAAACCACTTCTACATAGCCAAAGAGATCTTCATAATTGCATGAAAAGAATTATGAAGAGTCTAAAGTGCCACACCCTTTTCTTCTTCTTTTTTTTCCTTAAGTTGTTTTATCAATCAATTGGTCGATTATGTGGCATGTCATATTTCTACAAAGTATTTTATCAATTGGTAGTGACTTTTTTCTTCCGAAATTGTACATAAGAATTTATTCCAAATAATTGATATTGTCTATTTGATAAAAAATATTCAGGGGAATGTAAAATTGGATTTGTAAGACTAGATGTTGAAAAGCTAGAAAATGTTTTTTTTTTCATAATTTTTGAATGGGGACTTATTTGCACTTGAAAACTAGTTGAATTACATGAAATAACATCTAGAAGTTCCTTTTCAAATCATTTTACACTAGATTTCACAAAAGTAAAGAATTAATTATTTTTGTAATTTATTAGGTGAAAAACATGAAATTTTTATTTCTACCAACTGGTAAAGAATTTTTTCATAAAAAAATTCAACAATAAGAAAAATTAATTTGTGAACACTCTCATAAAATGGTTTAGCTCCAAATCTCATGGATTTTCATATTTAATTATTTCAATGAAAATGTCTAATAAATTGAGTAAGTGCCTTCATGCAAATTGTAAATTTTTATAAAATTTGTTCAAAGTAAAAACTTTTTGATGTAGCAAGATGCCAAGAATAGAAAATATAATCCAAAATTAGAAAATAAAATAAAAATAATATTTTTGGGTGATGCAGCATTGCCTATGGACTCAAATGCTTCTATATTAAACATACGTGAGTAAGTGAAATGTTCGATGAGTTGAAAATTCATGAACATATGAAGGTTCTTGTGATAGTGATCTCATGCATGTTCTTAATCCACACTTCTTATTTATCCACTTGATTGAGCTCTTTTTTATGTCACACTAAATTTATCTAACACCTCTTTCCCTTACCTTTCCTTTATCTTTTTTTTTTTTCTCTACTTTCACCTTATAGGTTATCACTATTTATCTATCCTTCACAATAAGGATAAAAATTTTCTCCATGTCCTCCATGAGAAAATACTAATTTTATGATTTGTGGTTTATGATTTTCCCCTTAGAATCAAAAACTTCTTGGTGATCACTTGTGTTCATTATGCCCTTCTTCACTTCCTTAGGTAGCTAGTTCAAAAAATCAACAATGTTTTCTTTTATCACAATTATATTCCTCTTTTCAAGAACTTCTTTTGGGTTGATCCCAACCTCCTTTTCTACCTTGATCTCCTATTTTTTTGAATTGAAACAAACTATAGCATTTTTGTCCTTTACTTACTTTCTTTTTTCTTCTAATGAACTCAAAGTATATGTCTACCATCCTTCATAATAGTATATAATTTATTTCTACCATCATAGATAGCTTCCCTATCAAATTGGTAAGGCCTTCCCACCAAAAATATGACAAGAATTCATTGACATAGCATCACATAAAACTTCATATTTGTATGACCCAATCTGAAAAATCACTAAACATTATTCTTTCACCATCAAATTATCCATGTTACTTTTTTAGCCAAGTAGCTGCATATAGACTAAGATATTTACTCTTATTCAAACCTATATTTTCTACCATTTCATTAGAGACCATTAGAGACCAGGTTATCAATACTACTACTGTTTATAATTACTTTATAGTGCTTACCTCTTTATTTGCATAAAGTTCAAAAAAGAATTCTTCTTTGAGATAGTCCTTCTTCCTTCATGGCTAGTTTCAATAATACTATCTTGAACATAAGATATTCTTATTCCTTTGGTTATTCTACTCATTTTGGTGATGTCATACTTCATCATCTTCCGCTATGTGATTTGTAGCCACACTCTTACTATTTCCATGATATAACTAAGGGAACTCATAAACTCTATGACCAACTTATCTACACCTATAACATGTTCAAAAGAATCCCTTGATATTACTACCATGTCCTCTTGTTGGGTATTATTTTCCTCTTGTTCCTTAGTTTGATTCTTTATTTCATTTAAATATTGCTTCTTCTTCATAAGTCTATTTACTTTTTTTGATTTTCTTTCTAGATATCATTTCTTTTGATTTTAAAATATATTAGTAAACCTCTTCATTTGTAGAAACTTTTAGCATGCTCAACTCATCTTCACTATTAAATATCAACCAATTTATGTACCTGACTATTTTCTCTATATCCATTTCATGATGTCTAGATTTGATTGCTATCATATAGAATTATTTTGTATAATAATTTATATTCATATTATTTTATTTTAGATTCTGAAGCCTTCTAAATAATTCCAATTAATAATCTTCAAGAATAAATTTGACCTTTAACCTACTAGCCATTTAATTCCACTAGGTTATCCTTATTTATCGATTCAACGCTCTTTGTCTTTGTAACTCTCTCCACCAAATGATAAAATATCCCTTAGAATTTCTTAGTGTCAAATTTACCCTTGATGGGTCATAAATATTTTTGAATTCAAAATACTTTTCTAATTCATTATTCCAGTCTATTAAATCCTTAGGGTTTAACATACCTAAAAAAATAGAACCTCCATTTTATTCTCTACTAATCCTAGTAAGATCTCTTAGGAGATGTTCTTATCCTTCATCTAATAGCTATTTATTTTATCTTTCTCACCTTTTAACTACAATTTTTTCATCACCTACACATTCATCTTCGTGATTTAGATATCTTCTCAGACTTGCAATTATAGCAATGATCTCATTTCTAAGATCAACTCAAATATATTCAAACATCTCCTCCATTTTGAGAACTATCCTTCTCTAGGGAATAATCTTAAATATCACAACCAATTCTTGTTATAATTATGAATAAAACAAGACATAGGATCAAACAATGAACAAAAACACCTTCCACACAAGATATCTACAAACAATAATATGCTATATCATCAACAAGAAAAAGCTACAAAATGAACCTCAAGAATTTTCAAGGAGATCAAGAGTCCTCAAAGGTTATCAAAGGTTATAATAATACAATGAGGGTTGAGTGCTATATAGGAGAAACCCTAAATGATAAAGGGATTAGATCATGACAAGTGTCAACATCACATGTGATGAGACAAAATGATCTAATAATAGCTCACTTCAGTTAACATAAAAAAATACTTAGTTAACATAATAAAGCACTCCTAAGTTTAGCTTATGTGCATGAATTTAATTAGACTAATAATTAACTAAATATTAATTAATTATTAGCTAATGCATGATTACTCTAACAACTCCCCTGAAGATAAACTTAGGGAGTAGTTGAAAACTCTAAAAAAGAGAATGTGTGATGGGTCCCAACAAACAAGGCCTAATAAGCTACACATGTACAAATAATCTAATCACTAACAACTAGAGAAAATAACACCACATGGGAAAAAATCCTCTCCAAAAGAGATAAATACGAATGAAGGACTAAAAATCCTCCAAACTAGTGTGAAGGACTAAAAAACCTCCAACCAAAAACAATGTCTCAAAAAAAGGAACATTCAAAGAACATCACTAAAGCATGAAGAAGTTGTAGAAACCTATTGAAAGATGATTGATATAAGTGTTGAAATGAATAACCTCCTTTGAAATAAATGTTGACTAGGATCAAGAGGACAATAATCTATATGAGTGCCCCCAATGACACTACTCAAATAAAATGGAAAATAAAGGGAAACATTTAGAACTTGAAGGCGCAAATGTTAGGATCAAGAAGACAATAATTTGCATGAGTGTCCCTAATGAAACCACTTGAATGATATGAAAAAAAATGACAAACATATAGAGGTCAAAGATATAAATGATACATGAATATACTCAATGGACCCCAACAACACTACTCAACATGCAAGATGCAAGTCGAAAATACAAGTGCCAATAGTTTGAAGAACATTGATCAAGTGAAAGAAAATAATATACATGAGTGTCCCCAATGACACTACTAGAATCAGATGAAAAATAAAAGTAATACATCTAGAACTTGAAGATACAAATGGTACATGAATATGAATGAGTGATCCCAATGACACTACTCATCATGCAAGATGCAAGTTGAAAATACAAGTACTAATAGTCTTAAGAAAATTGATCAAATAAAGTTAGGTCACCTCACAAAATAAGAATTAAATAATTTCCATATGGTAAATACTCCATCTCACCAAAATTCATGGGTAACTAGCCATTGCATTCACCTACTAGATAGGAACAAGAACTAGACATATAGATCACTCTAAAAAATGATACCAAGGAAGAATTAGCACCAATAGAAGAAACCCCCCATTATGTGGAAAGGGAGAGTCAAGATAGGTATAGTGAAACTATGTGAAACCAAGAAGTGCATGTAAGAGAATGAAGAATATTTGAATGTGCAACTAAAAGAGTATTTGCAAATAAAAGGGTGTGAAAACCAAGAGACACAGACATGAAGGTAGAAAAGGTTGTGATTGAAAATATGATGTTCACATAGCAAACCCCCCATGATACTTTATATCATAGTGCAAGTACATAAGGCACAATAGGATGTGTGAAATCCCCAAAAAGTATACACCAAAATGGCACTTTATCTTAGTGCATTTACAAAAGATAAATTGCATGCAAAATATGTCTACAACACCTAAATAGGACAAAATTTTGTAAATACATATAGAACAACCAAAAATGAGTCATCCCATGCAAACATGAAGCTTCTAGGAGAGTGATATCTTTCAATGTATACTTCATCCACAACACCTCTGTGTAGCATGATGCTACAACAATATATTCTACCTTTGTAGTAGATAATGACATTGAATCCTACTTCTTACTTAACTAAGAAACCAATTTGTTTCCATGAAAGAAAGCACCTCCACTTGTACTTCTTTTGTCATCCACACAACCTACCCAATTTGCATCTGTGTAAGCACTCAAAGAGAAATCAATATCCCTAGGATACCATAAACCAAAGTCCAAAGTGCACTTCAAATATCTAAATATCCTTTTTACTACTGCCACTATGATTCTCTAGGATCTTCTTGAAATATTTCCACAAGACATATTGCATGCATGATATCAGATCTAGTAATAATTAGATATAGCAATCCACCAATCATGGATCTGTACTTTCTCCAATATGTCTTAGGAGATTCATCATTTTTTCCCAACTTACAACAAGTAACCATGGGATTACATATTGGTTTAGAATCCTCCATTCCAAACTTCTTTAACATTTCCTTGACATAATTTGATTGTGAGATGAATATACCTTTATCAAATTGACTAATTTTTAGCCCAAGGAAGAAATTCATCTCCCCAAACATTGAAATTTTAAACTCATTTTGCATCTCCTCTGCAAAAGCTCTTACACATCTCTTCATTTCCTCCAAATATTATGTCATCAATATACACAACCACAATTAGGATTTGATCTCCCTCTACCTTGAAGTAAAGGTTTCTATTTGCAATACCCTTTTTGAATCCCTGTTGCAATAAGTACTTGTCCAATCTTGCATACCATGCTCTAGGATCCTATTTGAGCCCATGCAAGGCCTTCTTCAACCTGCAAACCATATCAAAATCTTTTTATAGCTAAAAATCTTCTATTTGTTCAATGTATACTTCTTCTAACTTACCATTAAAAAATGCGGGCTTGACATCCGTCTAATACACCTTGAAGTCTTTATGTGCTGGAAAATCAAAAAATATCCTAATAGCTTCCCTTCTTACTAGAAAAAAATTCTCTTCAAAATATATTCCTTCCACTTGTGATTAGCCCTTACACACAAGTCTAGATTTGTTCCTAATGAATTCTCCATTCTCATTCAACTTGTTCCTGAAAACCCATTTAGTTCCTATCACATTCTTGTTTGTTAGTCTTGGGGCAGTTCCCATGCTTGATTCTTCTCATTCTGCCTTAATTATTCTTCCATAGCTTTGGTTCAAATCTCATCCGTGCATGCTTCAGTTACTATTTTATGTTCTACCTTAGAGAGGCAATAAAATTTTACTTGTTCCTATGCCATACCAACTCTTCTTTTTGTCAATATACCTTTACTCTTATCTCAAATTATTTGATCTTAAGAATGAATCTTCTACACATACTTAGGATTCTTAGGATTCTTTTCCAGAGATTCTTCCTTTTCCACTATCATTTCTTTTTCTTTCTCTTCTTCTTCTTCTTCTTCATTTCAAGGGCATTCATCAGATTCATATCCTTCTATCACCACCAAAATTTGACGCGGTTCTTCATCCACTTTGACACTTGCACTTTCAACAATTGACTTCACCCTTTTGTTATAGCATTTGTATGTCTTTCTCTTTGTAGAATATCCAAGGAAGATTCCTTCATCTGATATTGCATCAAACTTTCCTAAGTTTTCTTCATCTCCACTAATATAGAATTTTCTTCCAAACACTTTCAAATATTTCACACTAGGAGGTTTTCCATACCATAGTTCATAGGGGTTCTATGAAGTGTTCACTCTTGCTTGTCATCTGTTAAGAATGTACACTAAAGTATGAATAACTTCTCTTCAATAGACATCCGGTATATTTGCTTCCTTCATCATGGTTCTTTTTGTTTCTTGAATTGTACAGTTCTTCCTTTCCACAACTCCATTCTACTGTAGAGTCCTAGGAGCTAATAAATGTCTCTTTATCCCATGATCTTCATAAAATATATTAAAATCATTTGAAGTAAACTCACCACCTTTGTTTGGTCTCAAACACTCAATTTTCAATTCCATTTTATTCTCAACTATAGACTTAAATGCTTTAAACTTATTTAGAGATTTTGATTTTTCTTTGAGAAAGGTCACCCAAGTCATTCTAGAGTAATCATTTATTAACAACATAAAATACTTGTCACCTTGAGAGCTTCTTGTTCTAGTAGGTCCACATAAGTATATATGTGCCAACTTTAAAGGACCTATGGTAGAATATTCCTTAGTCTTGAACCTTTTCTTTGTCTACTTTCCAAATTGTCTCTCCTTGTAGATTGCATTGATAGGCTTTGTTATTCTTGGCAGGTTTCTTATAGCATAAGTAGAATTGATATTTACTAGGCTATCAAAATTGATGTGACCTATTATTCTATGCCATAGCCAACTTTCATTGATTTGTGACATAAAGCACTTAACACCACCACCTTTAAGCTGATAAACATTTCCTTATGCCATTTTTCCTACTACAACCAAATTTACAAAGCTTTTTTTTCTATTTCACAACCATCATCTTGAGACACCAAATTGTATCCTCTACTACACATTTTTCCTACACTAAGAAGATCATGTCGGAGACCCTTGACATATAGAACATCATCTATCTTATGCCTCCCATCAAAACTAGTTGAACCTTTTCCACAAATCTTAGTAGATGTATCATCAACAAACTTAACAAGACCACCATTATACTTCAAAATTTTAACAAACTTACTCTTATCACCTGCCATATGATTTGAGCATCTATTGTCAATTATCCAGTAGTTTCTTTCCTCTCTTGTATGAAAGCTAGTCAACATAGTTCCTTAAATATTGTGACCTATTTCCAAAGCAATTTCCTTCACACATATTTTAGGATTAGTAGAATTAGTTACAACATTTAAAGTCATGAAAAAGATTTCATCACTTTCATCATCTAGATAGTTTGATTCCTCATCATCATATTCACCACTATCTTCTTTAACATAATAACTCTTCTTGATAGATTTACCTTTGTGATCTTTATGTTTGTCATTTGAATCTTTTATTAGACATTTAGAAGCATAATGACCCATCTATCCACAATTGAAACACTTAAAGGGTAACTTACCTTTTCATTTTCTAGTGCCCTTTTTCAATATTTACAAAATTTTCTTCCACCTCATCAAGATCATCTTGATCATATTCATCATTCTTTTCCTTCCTGTTGACTTTAAAATTAGTTTCTTTCCTTGTAGCATCTTTCTTAACTCTCTTAATTCAAAATTAGTTAAAGCACCAAACATTTTATCTCTAGTATATTGATCCAAATTTTGAGCTTCCTCAATAGCAAAAACTTTAGCACTATAAGATTCAGGAAGAGTTCTCAATACCTTCTTCACAACTTCACTTTCCTTCAACTTTCCACCAAGACCATTGATGACATTGCCAATTTCATCCACTCTGAGCATGTAGCCAACAATATCTTCATCTTCTGGCATACTTATGGTTTCAAATTTTGATTTGGAATTTTGCATCTTTTCTTGATTGACCTTATCATATCCTTCATAAACACTCTACAACTTTTTCTAGATCTATTTAGCAGTTTTGAGGCTTATTACCTTCACAAGTTCTGAATTAGAAAACCTACTCAAGATAGAATTCCTTTCTTTTCCATTATTCTCATAGTATTTGATCTCATCATCACTTTTTGGAGGAGTAGTAGGCATTGTGTATCCATTTTCAATTGATTTCTAGAAAACAAACCCTAAAGAGACAAGAAAGGTTTCCATCCTGGATTTCCAAAAGCATAGTCTGTTCCATCGAATATAGGGATCTTGACACCATTCTTGTGTGTCATTCGAATTTACCTCAGGAGGTTAAGCTTCTTCCAAGGAACCACAACTTTGATACCAATTGTTAGAAGCACATGAAAACTGACAGGGGGTGAATCAGTTGTACATTAAAACATTGAAACCCTTATTATGCATGAAAATGAATGTAAACACATGAAACATAAACATAATCACAACCATACACAAGTGAACACTTTATTTACGTGGAAAAACCTAATCAAGGAAAAACCACGGTGAGGATTAACTCACATATATATGAATAACAACACTAATTACAAAAGGCTCAGTACCGGAAGGGCTCACTACCTAAAGGACTCATTGTCTAGAATAGAAGAGAACAAAAGAAAAATATTACAAGGAGGTTCACTATCTTAGAGAAACATGAATATCCACTACAACAACTCTAGACCATCCATAACCTTTGGCTCACTGCCTCTAGCAACTTCAGGCACATTGAAAATGTAGACACCTTCTACTAAATACGTCTGGTAGCCTTAAGTGTTTAAGATCACACTCAGATCTCAAAAAACACTTACATCCACATCCTTTGACACCACACAACATGTCAAACAAATCTCTAAGAATTAACCTTGATTATACATCATCTTTAACCTCAAAAACCTTTTTCATGTTGGCCTCAATGAAATGTATGCACCTCGAACATGCAACCACTAAATAGGTCAACACCAAATACTTCCATGATGGAAAGAAGTGAAGGTGGACCACACTAAGGGTTAACCAACACCAAAATCTACACCGACACACTACACCATGCATCCAAAAACAACAAACCACCTTCACAAATAGTGCTAGCATGCTAGGTTAGCCAAACCTACATTAAAACTAACAAACAATCACCTTCATACTTATCCAGCTCCAAAAACATCCTGTTGACTATGAAGCAACATCACACAATATCCAAAAATATTCCAAAACCATTAAAATATTCAACACTACCACAACCACATGAAACTAAGAGTACTATCATCTTGTGCAACTAGCCACACTTCCATAGACATACAAATCACTAACCAACCTTGTAGAACAACTCAACATCAAACACTCCAAGGGAAGGTAGGTAAAAAAAGATTAGAATGTTCCTAAATCCACAAGACAAGAAACTTCAACATGGAGAAATGCAGAGAAATTCCATTTCTCCCAGACAACCTTCTTCACAGTCCAAAAACACTATCAAACACAACTTCCATTGTCGCACGATACAAAATTTGTAACTTTGGATATAATAGCTTTGAACACCTTTGATCATCATATCCAATCCACACAAGAAAATATTTAACCATGAAGAAATTTGGAGCACAACATAGAACACACCATTGGCCCCTTGTACACTCTTTATACAGTTTTTCTCAAAATCACTTGGAAACCAAATGAACATGTTGCATCTGCAACACTACAAACACTTTCTCAATCATACCATGACCATGATAGTGGTTGACATAGATTGGTCCATCAATGACAACACTAATGACAACATAGTGCAAGAATATCCAACACACATAGGGTCAATTATGAAACATATTGTACTCGACTCGAGTATGACCAAGGAATGGATATGAAGGGGGACCAATGTGACATATCTGAATTAACCACCATTGGGGAAATAATTCAGATATATGTAGCTAGGTGGGGGAATAACCATGTACTTATAACCATTCAATGTACGCTAAGGGTACTTGATCAATGTATATAGCTAAAGCATAACATAATCATCCCAATGAGGTCCAATAACATAAGCATAAAATGACATCTATGCATCCATCACATGAATCATTAAAATAATTATTCCTTCTAACACAATATTCCAACAACCAATGTGTTGAGGAATCTCCTCTCAAACATGCAGTGGTTCATACACACCAATTAGATCCATAAAATAATTACCATAACAATAATGAGGAAAGGGTGAAGCTAAAACACCGATCTCACATTAACAAGATGAAAAAATAGGAGGGGCACGACATCCTACCCTAATAAAATTAGGCTTACTCCTAGAAGCCCGCAAAAGAAAGGATAAGTATGCCTAGTACACAATCCTTCAAATACATCATACTCACAAGATCAATCCTCTAAACTCTCAGCAAGTCTAGGAATCAAAAACCAAACACATATCTCTAGAGGTGCACAAACTAAGTGACCACCTACCACTAGGTGCACAACCACCTCAAAGATCACCATAATACCTTCACTAGTTGCCACTACAAGAATTGGAAAAGACCAAATACTAGGTCCTACTCAAGGATTGCCACATCAGCTAGGAACTTCGTCTAGCTACCAACTCACCCAAGGAAAAGGTACACAAGCCTACCAACCCTTCCTCATCACAAGCCTAGAGGAAATAATACCTCACCTCTATGCTCACCAAGAGTATTCCTCACCTCTAAGTATGACACTCAACACGAGGTTACCCCTTGAGCACCACTTGGAAAAGCAAGGATTTCCCAAACACACTAGCTTATCCATGTGAAACTACGAACAATGCAAGTGTTATTGGAGGAAACCATCTAGGAAATACCTCTGAAAGGAATAATAATTCTCCAAAAAACAAGGCTTATCAACTCCAAAACTCTCACAAAACCCACCAAGGGAGCAACTAATCACTAAGCATAGGAGAAAAACTTAGATCTTATGTAACGCCCTCCCCAAGATTAAGCTAATATAATACTATAAGGTAACTAAATAAGAGAATAAGTAATAAAATAAAATAATTAAAGATAAACTACTCAATTTATAACGTGTCTAATGATAGAAATAATGATAAAGTCTTGCATGATCCAAAATAATATTTTACAAGTTAGATACTTTCTTTGCTAATCCAACAATTATATTTACAAGAGGGAATAATAATAAATAATAATGATATTGTCACTAAGGAATTTCACAATCATTACTTTATGATGATTTTGATAATGTACACACCGAATGTTAATATAAACAAAATGAATGACTTTTCTTTCTCTTTTTTTTGAAATAAAACATTACTATTCCAACTTTACACTAATTGTCAACATCATTTACATTCATTTAAACTGTACATAAACGTGGAACACATTTTGATATGGTTAGTATTAAATCTCCACACTAACATTAACTTATCCCCCCAGAGATATTATTACCATTAAATCAAAATCAAATAGGACATTTAAAATTGTTAGTGAAGGTAAAATCAAGATTACATAAAGGCCAATATATGTAATAGAATCAAATACTAAAAATGCATCGTAATCATTGAACTAACCTCAATCTATTTACCTTTACAAGTGAGCTATTTAATGCCTAATCATTAGAAATGAAGACAATAATTTTAACAATACTTTAAACCAATATTACAACATAAGCATACATGAAATAAGCTAACAAGAACTATACCATCCAATATTGAACACGCTATTGTTAAAGGACTAATAACTCAACAACTTGAGATTGATTATGTATATTTGTAGTATACATGCACAGCTAAACATACACATAATTCATGACTATTTAGTTTGTTAACAATTGTTAGTAGCTATATTTTAATGGATTTAGAAGCTTTAACATTTATATTTCACAAATTAAACCTTATTTCTTTACTTCATAACTCTACCCAAAAATTCCTAGGTGATTTCAATTACCAACTTTGCTTACTATACCTAGACTCTTCTATGGTAAGATGTTTGAATCACTTTGATATAAATTAAAATATTCTTATTCTTGGATTAAATGGAGATATTGTTCATCCTCTAGTAAATCAAATAAATAATTGAACTCTCTAACAAGAACACAATCCTGAAAATAAGAGGATAAATAAAATCAACAATTTGGAACCAATATTTCTAAGCACTATATTATCAAGACTCTTAATGGATAACTAGGAACTAATTTTTAAAAACTAACTTAAGAATCCATGTAAGGGTTTTCTTCTCACATTTCTATCTTTCTCATAGAATATTTCCTTCAGATATTTCTCTTTCCTACATGGTACCCAAACTTGGTTTCACTCAATTTATTCTGATTTTCAATTTACTATTTTAGTTTCAAAGTAGGAGATGGTAATGTTTTAATCATAAATTCTATTTGGTTTACTAGGTTTCTCTGGTTTTTGGATATGTTTTACAAATATTTTATTTCTAGAAACCCTTTAAATTTTTTCATCTAACTATTTTTTTCATTTTGTGTGAACAGATTTTTAGGACTATTTTATGACAGATTCTTATTGTGAATAAGGATGTCAATGTTTCCTTGATAAAGCATAATTGGTGATCTGGGTTAATGGAATTTTTCAATATGTTTCTTCTGAGATTAATAATAGAAAATCATGTTAAATTATATGCTTCAATAGCATGTTTATTATTTTTTATGATCAAATACATGAAAATAATTTTAAACAAATTATTGTTTGGCATAGGGGCGACAATATTGTTGCCTCAAGATATGATAAAACTTGCAAAGGCAGTCATTCAAGAAGTGTTCTTGTAGGATAATGCTCTACTCAAGAGCATACATAAGTACAATTTCTAGAAATTTGAAGCATATGTGGGTGGGTTATTCCCCAAGCACTATCTACATCACAAGGCATGCTACAAAAATATATACATTGCACTGAAAGCATCATTGGAGTATGATTCACCCAACCACTTGCATAGAGTGCTTCCTCGCCATCATTTTGAAGTAGGGTAGGACATGGAGACAAACTTCAAAGAAAAATATCATGCTCTATCATTTCTCCTAACACATCATTGTCATCAAGCAAATAGTGTTAGGAAACAAATTACAAAACAAAAGGAATTGGTGGAATTTGCAGAATCACATACTGAGCAAAGAAACATGAATGCTCAACAGATCAAGCCACTCCTAAAAATCCCTGACATGAACATTCAAAAAAATTCTCATTCAACTCCGCCAGCACAATAGTTTATGCACAAAGAAGAAAGGTGGAAAGCTCGTCTGTAGGCAATGCTTGACAACAAAATCTTCTTGTATATCTTATTAAATATAAGTATCTATCCAACATATAGTCAGCAATCAACATATAGTCAGCTATCTTTTGTATCAAACAAGCTGATTATTTGAATTTTTCCAAGTCAAATCTTTTTGTCTACTATAAATAGTCAACATAAAGCTATTTGTCTTTTGTATTAGACAAGCTCACACTCTCTAGGATTTGACAACTTGAATTCATGTGTCTACTACATATATGATGGTCTTGAAAGTATCCTTTCAATCAAGAACAATGATTTTGTAACCTATTATATTATTACATAAATATATTTAGTTGGCTTAAAGCCTTTTATTTAAAAATAAATAAATCTTATTTCTCTTGAAATCCATTGGCTAAAAGTCCCTAGATTTTTTATCTTATTCAACACATATACCTAAAATACAAAGATACACAAAGAATAAAAAATAATATGGGCCAATGGGCTATCCACCAAACCATAGGATTGAGATTCAATCCACCCCCGAGCTAGGGTCACATAGCACTTCCACATAATACTTCCCACATAGGATACACAATCCAAAGTGTAACATAAAGCATCCACATTACTAAACTTAACAAATTAAAACAATTAATAACAAGGGCTCCTAGAAAAGTTTATACTTTATATACATTGCACATCACAACATCTTGCATTGATATTTCCTTATTTTAACACACAAAAGGGTATAAATGAAAATAGACTAAATTAGGTGGAAGATTCAATCAATGTAAACCCCAACACACTGCTTGTAGCAATACAAGAAATTCAACACCAAATTCCACATATATTTTTCTATAAGCAAAACCAATATGAAAAAAAAAACTTATTAAAAATCAACAAAGATAGATAACTAAAAGGTTAGAGCTCACCAAGAAATTTTTCTATCCAACTTGAGGAAAAATATCTCCAAGAACTCTCTTCCATTGGACCTCCTTCACAAATATGGTAAGAATTCAAAATGAAGAAATCAAACATGAAATCAAGAACAATCCAAAAATCAAACGAGAGAAAACCCCCTCCTCCACATAAATAGAAAGAATAAATGGAAGGGGAAAAGGAAACCTCTTTTTCAACTTCTCAACAACCCTTTCAACTCCAATTTTCGTTACTTCTCATTAGTGAGTAATTAGAGTGGGTTTTGGACTTTATAAAAGGGATTTTATGGAACAAAAATACCTCTAACCCATAAACCTATCACCTAGGAAACATTTTAAACAATTAAGACCACATAAGGACTTCATAGAACATAAATTAAGTGACCATTTTAATAAAATGAATCAAGAGACTAATAAAACAACTCTCACATACACATAACCCAAACCGCACAAAACAAGGTTAAATCACATGCCCATGAAAAGACTAATATTTCACAAGGATACAATAATGAAAGTAGCTATGTAACCCCTTTATCAACATTGGCCATTTTTTACCTGTTTACTCAACCAAGAATGTGTGTTAGTATTACTCATAATTAATGATAATTAAAACAAATGATATATGAATTATAAATTCTAAGAATAATAATCCACTAAGAAATGAGATTCACTAATCTACAAAGTAACATACAATTTAACACTCCTTACTCACATGATACTTGTTATGGAGTCAAGGAACAATTGAGTGAATACTATCTATTATCAAAATATCACCACTTATGTCAATAAAATATTTAACTTCTAATGCATACTACTATAAGTAATATTGAATATCAATAATTGTCTTCCTATTCACACCGACCCACATCTATGATATGTAATCACCTAACATAATGTAATCCAATTAATATACATATTAATATTACCAATAACCGAGCAGATTGATCATTACATAATTATGTAGACAGAGAAAGGAACTCGTCTATCACAAGAATTCACAACAATCATTAAATAGGATTAGTCAAGAATATGAACATCTTCATGGTGTAGCAACAATCATCACTCTTGTGTACATGAAATAACATATAAATCATAAAGAACTAATAGGATCAATAAGGTCACATGGAATGGGGTCTTACATTCTCCCCCCTCCCCATAAGATTGGGCTTCCTCCTAGAAGTCCCTAAAAGTGAAGGTAAACACAAGGAACAAATATTTTCCAATAATATCTTATGTAATTTTTTTTTTTCCAAGTATGACAATAGAAAATTTTACCTTCTAAATTATTCTAAAATATTAGACAACTTTACAATTTAATTGTCTACTCAAAGGATGATCCTTCCATTATAAAAACAATACTATAGATTTCAGTTTCACAATAATTCATCGATCACTTATAAGGTTATTAAGCACTACACTGCACATATACATATATACTTCAATCATCATTACTTTGAAAAATTTGTCAATCATTTCACAACATAATGAATTTACACCTTAATCAATCATTCATTTCCTTTTATCATGGCAATGCCAATAGTTAATGCATAAGTATCACAGATATTGGTTGACACACACACCATCAACACAACACTGACATATCCCATGGTTCAAGGAATGAGATTTATGAGGAGGAATAATTCCAAATGCCATATGATTGATCACAGACTAGGGGAGAATGGACTATGACAGTCTCATACCAGTCCCATTCACATCCCTATCCAACAATCTCCACACCCAACCACCACCGTCCACCCAAAAACCTCCACACACCACTGTTACCATCCATCCAAAAACCTCCACCACCACTACCATCCATCCAAAAACCTCCACACATCAGATCCATCCTCAACCCATGGGGTACACTTAAGGAAAGAGGTTTTACACTATGGACCATCAAATTTGGTCCTCAAAGGGGGAGTCGATTCAACTCAACATTCTAAGGGAGAACCAAATTATTGGCATTTTCCCATTGGCTAGTACAGGGATGCATCAAGAATCACAATGTTCCCATGTTCCAAAGAACGAAGGGATTATCTCAACCCCAAACAAAGAAGGCTCTTAGCCCTCAAGTGATATCCACTCCTTAGGCACACCCAAACCACAATTACACAAACAAGACTCCACACTACACAACAAAGCATGCAATATGTTCACACATAATTTAACATGAGGGTGTAAATAGGGGAAAAATCAGCAGATTTAGTGTAATGAAAACAATAATCTAATTAGATCCTATCAAGCACAATAGAGTACGAAACAACACGAAAATCATAATAAGAAGCAAAAATGCAAACTGATCTCCGTGCTAACTCGATTTATCTCCATTGCTCTTCTCCACCTGCATGAGAATGCGAGATTTTGAAGGGTTGACAATGGAGGAATGTTGAGTGCTCATTCTTGCAGCATAACGACTTGACAATGACAATGATAAATAGAGAGAATGATAGGTAGAGACAGAAGACTAATTTTGACAGAGTCTGGATGCTAGACGAATCAACCCCCTAAATGTATTGTGAGAGGCCGTATTTATAGAGCTGTGATGTTGACGAAGATAAGATTTGACAAGATTCAATAAGGATTTGATTTTTGACAAAAGAGGAAATACAACGAGATGAGATAAGATGTCAAAAAAGATAGAAAGATTTCATTTCTTGTTTTAAAGGAAATAAATCTTGAAAAAGACAAGAAGGATAATTGATGAATTATCTAATTAAATAAATTAATTAGATACACATGAGTTTCAATTTTGGAAAGAAAGCGACAAGATATTTTTAGGATTTTATTAATTAAATAAATTTTGGATTTATTTAATTAACATTGAATTTATGATTTCATTATTTAAATAATATAAATTATTTAATTAACATTAGAAGAATGAATAGAAATGATTTAATTAATTAAATAATATAAATTATTTAATTAACATTAGCAAAATGGATGGATTATGAATATGAATTTAATTAAATAAATAAAATTTATTTAATTAAATCAATGATGACATGGGTTCCTAGGGAAAAGCATGCTACAAGATGCCTAAATGATGTAATATCGAGACAGGTGTTGTAAGACAATTTTGGGTGTCTACATTTTGCCCCTCTTTGAGATGATGTTCGAGATGATGAGATTTGTGTCGAGTAACATCATTTCAAAGAAGTTAAGTTATGGATAGAGGAAAATGGATAATGATAGAAAGATAGGATGATGGAATGATGATGAAAAATGTAGACACCCTAAATTGTCCTCTTACAACACCTGTCTCGGTATTACATCATTTAGGCATCTTGTAGCACGCTTTGCCCTAGGAACCCATGTCATCATTTATTTAATTAAATAAATTTTATTATTTAATTAAATTCATATTCATAATCCATCCATTTCGCTAATGTTAATTAAATAATTTATATTATTTAATTAATTAAATCATTTCTATTCATTCTTCTAATGTTAATTAAATAATTTATATTATTTAATTGATTAAATCATTTCTATTCATTCTTCTAATGTTAAATAAATAATTTATATTATTTAAATAATGAAATCATAAATTCAATGTTAATTAAATAAATCCAAAATTTATTTAATTAATAAAATCCTAAAAATATCTTGTCGCTTTCTTTCCAAAATTGAAACTCATGTGTATCTAATTAATTTATTTAATTAGATAATTCATCAATTATCCTTCTTGTCTTTTTCAAGATTTATTTCCTTTAAAACAGGAAATGAAATCTTTCTATCTTTTTTGACATCTTATCTCATCTCGTTGTATTTCCTCTTTTGTCAAAAATCAAATCCTTATTGAATCTTGTCAAATCTTATCTTTGTCAACATCACGGCTCTATAAATACGGCCTCTCACAATACATTTAGGGGGTTGATTCGTCTAGCATCCAGACTCTGTCAAAATCAGTCTTTTGTCTCTACCTATCATTCTCTCTATTTATCATTGTCATTGTCAAGTCGTTATGCTGCAGGAATGAGCACTCAACATTCTTCCATTGTCAACCCTTCAAAATCTCGCATTCTCATGCAAGTGGAGAAGAGCAATGGAGATAAATTGAGTTAGCACAGAGATCGGTTTGCATTTGTGCTTCTTATTATGATTTTCATGTTGTTTCGTACTCTATTGTGCTTGATAGGATCTAATTAGATTATTGTTTTCATTACACTAAATCTGCTGATTTTTCTGCTATCTACATTTGGTGAACCCGACGTGAACATGCTCCAAGGATCTAATCATTAGTTAATGCAGGTTTGTTTGTTACAAAAAATTGCATGTTTTAACCCTTGTTCTGTAGAATTTTGGGAGTGCATTGTTGCAGGATTTGAAGTGATTTTGGCAAATGGAACTGCAGGCACCTTTTGGTTTTGAATATGGATTTTGAATCGTAAATGTCTCACGACTTGCATGTTTATTCTAAAGTTTTGGTGATCAAGTTTTTGCATGTTCATCCTAAGCCTCAGTATTATCCATTGGTTCGTTTTGCATACTTTTCTTACCATAGGGTTGATGCTATTACCCACTGGGCCATAGCCTCTGCTATTCTGTTGACCACCATTCCCAGTCACCACCATATATCTCCCATCAACACACCAAAATTCTCCTACCGACGGTGTTCCAAATCTCCCTATCACTGCCATCTTTATGCTAGTTGTTACCCTGTCACTGCTTCTCCACCATCCATTGTCCACCAAACCTACACTCTGTTCTATCTAAACCCGAAGCTGCTTTTAAACTTCCATCTTCCTCACACTCTACCGTCATCCTTTAGTCTCTCGTCGCCACTCTGCATACCACTATCCCCCACCCTTGTCAACCATACATGTTCATCGTCACCAGTGGTAACAACTTGCGCCACCTCCATTCGCCCACTCCCATTTCAACCCCTCGCCTATGTGTTAACCCTAGCACATTTTCAAATTCCTGACCTGACCTTCGCTCGTCCAAACCTTCCTCAACACCTTCACTGGTTCATCATCTTCGAAGGGATCTATCGACACTTTGTGTAGTTGGTTCTACAGTAGCATGTGACATTCGTTATCTTCCATCCATCCAACTCAGATCTGAATCAACATACAAGGCATTTTTCGGCTACCAAAATCATTAATCACAACACTTTATTTGGCATATTCCTTGGTATCTTTTGTCGTTGTTCGGTTGTCACATCCGTCCTCACAATCATCGATGGTCACATTGGTAGTACATATTCCTCAGTCATCGGCATTCAAATCCCAACATAGGTGTCCCATTTATTCACATCGACATCATCAAAGCTTTTGATCAAGGTTTTGTCACTACATTGACCTTTCCACTCTCTTCATCGGTGGTCTGAATGGTCTAAGAAACATCTATCAGTGACATCTTAGTTGTTTGTATCAATCGCCATGCAAGGTCTGATCAGCGCTTACTCATATTAGTTTTTTATTTATTTTGATTTTAGTTTTTGACTTTACTTTTTAGTTTTCATTTAGATTTACTTTTTTTTTTGGATTTAACTTTTTAGATATTCATTAGATTTAATTTAGATTTTAACTTAGATTTTGAATTAGATTTAGATTAGATTCTAATTAGAATTAATTTAGATTTAACCTTTTATATTTAATTTTATATTTTGATTATTATTAATTTAGTTTAGATTATTTCCAATTTATATTTTTAGTTACAACTTTAGTTTAGATTTTATGTTTCCTTAGGTTTTAATGTAGTTTCTAATTTAAGGTTTTGCATTTAGCTTACTTTCTAATTTTCTAAGTTAGTTTACTTTCTAATTTTTAATTTAGATTTGGATTTTTAACTTTTTAATTTAGTTTAGACTTCTAATTTTTAATTTTAGTTAGATTTTTAACAAATTGCATGTTTTTGGATCTAATCACACTTTTTCTTGCACATATGTGTCTCTTTTTGTCTTGGTGACTTGTCGGTGAATCATGCGGAGTTGGAACAACATTGGATCAGTCACACACATCAAATTTGGAAAGTGAATAATCAGGTGCACACATCCCACTTTTAATCTCTTAATCTTGTTTATCACACATTTCAATTTGGGGCATAAAATCAATCTTGTTTGATCACATATTTGAAATTGGGCTTAAAACAAATTTTGTCTTCAATCACACATCTTGATTTGGGGTTAAAAAGAACAAGTGCTTGAATTATTTTACACACATTTCATTTCTAAGGGAAATTAATCTTTGCGAGTGTGAATCAAGTGTGTGTGTCCAAAACACCTCACTTGGTTTGCTTTTTTCATACCCTTCTTAGGAGGCCTGCTTGGAGCACACACCCCTCCAAGGGATGACCTCAATAGAGTGTGAATCCAAAGACACTCTCATTTGGGAGTTGAAATCTTGTCACTCTGAGCTAAGCCCCAAAGAACTTTATACCTTTGGGAAGTGAAGGTGAAGGGTGGGTTACCCCTTTCTCCTGGCTTATTGGCAGGATTTTGCTTTCAAATTATCCCTTAGTCAACCTTGTGCAAACTAGCGTGAGACCTAATTGGCCATACCCCACTTGACTAGTCATAGGGCTTGTTGTGTATTCAAGTGCTTGCTTAATCATAACATTTAATCTTCAAAGAAAAATTTATCATTGTGTTTGGTGTGTGTGTTCATGCATTTACATGTGAAATATTGTGTTTGATAGTACCCAAGTCAAACTTCCAATAAACACTTGCCACATCATCCAAATCACCCAATCTTATCATTCCACATCATATCCTAAACATCATCATTTCTTTAATCTAATCAACATCATTTTACACCATGAAAACATTGGAAGACGTAGCACAAGAGCTTGTTCACATGCTTCACGTGGCTAAAAGAAGTCAAGCACCTTTACCCCAACAACTCACTCACAGATTCCATGACATGATCCAAAAACTTCAAACCAACCAATCACCTCAAATGCAACAACTCATAGCTCAAATCCAATACCTCATGGCCACTTTTCAAATCCAACAAGCACATCATCAAGTCCAATCACCACATCAACAAATTTCACATCAATCCTATGTGTCACCTATATCATCATATCAACCTCATTCCTCCACATATCATGTTACCCCTTCGTCAACCTATCACACGTCTTCTAATGTCAACCCTTATCCATACCAATCCACCTCTCAACAATCATTATCCTATACAACCCCTCAATCATCATTACAACAACAAATCATATCACAAGTCCAAACACCATTTCAACCTCAACACATTCAACCCCAATCCTATGTGTCACCTTCATCATCATGCCAACCTAACACATCTATCTATCATGAAAATGCCACATCAACATGTCCACCCATATCACAACAAGAACATAGGATCCCAAGTCCACCTTGGCAACAAAATAAAGAGCCTTTAAGTCTTAATGCCACCTTTGACAAGGGGAACACCAATCTAGTTCATGCACCCTTACCACCAACCAATCAAATGCCTATCCATAAGCCACCATGTCTGATTCCTAATTCATTGGCCTCTTTACCTTCTAACCAATCAAAATCTTCATTACCCCCATCATCATCTAATCCTCCATCAAATCAATTCCCTACATTTAAATATTTAAAAAATAAATTGATGGCATTATCTAAATCCACCCATCCACCTATAAAGGATGTGACCTAAGGGCTACAAGCAAGGAATCAATTGTCTCCATGTCATTCAACACATATACTTGAACATACAAAAGAGTCCTCAAACATCATTCCAAGTCCTTCAAGTCAACCATGTCATCCACAACCCCTTGAGCCAATTCAAGAGTCTCCCTTCATAAGCCCAAGTCACCCTCTTTCATGCTCCTATGTTGACCATCAAGAACATGTCAAGTCTCTCCATGAGAAATCCCCTTCCACTTCCATTCAAGCAACCCAAGAGTTATGTCAAGAGTCTACTCCCAAGCATGTGGAAACATCAATCCCTATTCCTAATCAATGTCATATCATTTTTGTCCAACCTATCCATAATCTATATCATTTTTATGATCAAGATGATGTCCATAATGATGAAGAGCCTATCCATGAGAAATTTGATCATATACCCATCCATGAGAAAGATATTCCAAATTCACCTCCACCTAGTCCTATCCATGATTCATCAACATCCACTTCCCTTGATGAGACAAGTGCTTCGCAAGCACACATAGAAGATAAAACAAATACCTTGGATCTAAGTGAACACAATGCTAATCAAGATCCTAATGATCGTCCATCACCCACTATCGACCCCATTGCAAGTCCTCCATCATATCCTATTGGTATTTCTACCCTCATTCATGAATGTTCCACCTTTGAACAACAACAACCATTATCTTCTCCATCCAATAAGGAACTCATGTCTAGTGTTTCACCTACACCTAATCAAATTGTCCATTGCACACTCCAAAATATGAACCACCAAGGTAAAGGTTTAGGCCTTCATGAACAAGATATTTTGGAGCCCATCCATGTCAAAGTCCCTCCATGCTCTTATGGCCTTGGACATACACCTCAAGGAAACCAATCTCAAGATGTTGGTATTTCCTCCATGCATCCTAAGTCCACTTTCCATCATAAAGCCTATCATACACCTAAAACATATGTTGCCATTCCACCACCGTCATCCTACAAATGTCAAAAGCATGTGACCATGCACTTCCCTCCATCCACTCTACCACCATTGCTTCCAACTCCTAATATCCCTACCATTCAATCCTCTTATCCATTTATCCATAAATCCTCTAAACATCTTAATCATGACCAATCAATGCACACATTGTCTAAACATAAAGCTTCCACTCATTCCACCAAACCTAAGGGATTCCAAAATAAAATTTTGGATGCCTCTACACATAAAGTCAAAAATTATAATGGTCCTAATGCCTTAGCATACAATTGCAAAATATCAAAGCCAAGTACATCTAAAAGGCTATATAAGCCCATACCTCCAAAAGTAAAGGCCAAAACTAAAATGGTTTGGGTACCTAAGCAAAAAGAAATCAAGTCAACCGAGGCATCCACATCACAAAAATCCCAACCATCCCATCCAAAATGCACATTCCATTCAAAAATATCATATTCCATCCCACAAGCCAAACAAATATCATACAAATATCAAGTCTATGTGGGTACCTAAGGCACTTCATCCACCATCTCCTAAGAAAACATCTCCATTGCTTCCTACAGCTCGTCCACATCAAAAGCTTCAATGTTTATCACAATGTGTGCAACCATTGGTCATGGTTCCTTTCCATTTCACACCAATTCCACATACCTCCATCTCCCCACCCTTCACTCATTATCCTACATATATCCACCATCATCTTCCTATGGTCCATGCTTTTGGCTAAGCCTCCCCATTCATCTTTTCTATAAGTCCCATATAATACCTATCATATTCCCTACATAATCCATATCATAATCCATTATTGTCCTCCATCATCCACATCATAATCCATCATCTAACTACTCCATCTCCCTTTCATGTCATCCCTTACCAACATTTATGAGTATAATGGAATTTGACATGGTCCATGCAATGACAGCCATCCCTCGTGGGACTATCACCTTTCATGAAACTAGACACTTGAGTCCCTCCTATCCACAAGTCAAAAAGTCAAAAAGTAAAAATAAACAAAAGAATAAAAAATAAAAGTAAAGATAAATCCCTTCATCCAATGGTGAAAACCTGGTAAACAGGCGCCTTGGATAAGTACCATGATGAAAACCTGGCAAAAAGGCATAATGTGTAGGCTGATCTTCTATGTCACTTACACTTGGGGGCACAATGTCTTATCTATCCAACCTATCCTTCATGTCATATCATTTCCATCCTACCTACCATCTTATTCATCATACATATCTATCATATTGAGTCCACTTATCCACCCTTGTCCCTTTTGATCTTGATGAAGATATAGGGGTAAATGGTTGAAACATGTTTTGGGTATCTCTTGACATACCTCATCATATCTAAACCAATCATGTCATTATCCTATTGTCATACATTTTTTCTAGAAAAATCCTACAGCTTGTACCTAGAATGGGGCATGTTATTCCTATGCGACATAGTCTTTGGAGCTCACATCCTTGCTATCTTATGATGCATACATCCATACCATCCATCCATCTATCATGAGCCTTTTATCCCTTATCCCATCACCCACCCTTGCACCTAGACTTGGTTTTTCCCTTGTCATTGGTATCTAGCACAAAGGTTACTCAAATTTTCATCCTTTGACACCTCAAAACATTTCAAAAAAAAAAAGTCAAAACATTTCAAAAGTCCAAAAAAAGTCAAAACATTTCAAAAGTCCAAAAAAATCAAAACATTTCAAAAGTCCAAAAAAAAAATCTAAACATTTCAAAAAGCCAAAAAAATCATAAAATGTCAAAAATCCAAAAAAAATCCAATCAACTCAATCGAATCAATCCAAGCAATAATCCAAATGCAATTCAATCCTCAATCCATACCAATCAAGTCGATCAATCTTGTCAAATTATCCAATCACATCCTTTGGTCTTGATCCTAATCTTGTTGTAAAACCCAATCAATCAAAGTCAATCTGTCAATTATTAATCATCCTTGTGTTGATCTAGGGATATGTCACTCCCCGCAATGACAACACTATCATCATTAACCAATCCATCAATCAATGGTTTACATCTTGATAGGGGCAATACTTGTTTCTTTTTGTATCATTTGTGCATGCTTGCTTGTGTGTGTTATCATTTTATGTTGCATTTATATCAAATCCATATCATTCCAGCTAATATTCATATCTTGTGCATGTTGGAGTAGCTTTTTGCACTATCCTTTGTATTTAAGGTCATATCATACATTTTGCACATTAGGACTTTAATGCTCTAAGTCTACTTTCTCATGCATCTAGACAAGCTTGTATTATGCTGGGGCATGAGACAAATCGTCACTTTGGTCCTTATATCTTGGTGCATAACGCCTAGTGCTATATCAAACATCATGATTGCTCACCTTCATTGCAGCATAACGTATCATTCCTCTCCTTCATCCAATTTCTATCTTGCATCATCCAGTCTATCCTTATCATTTCATTTCAAGAGCCTACCTGTGTTTGTTCAACCCGCCTATCCTCTCGAGGGGGCATCATCATTCCATCATCCTATCTTTCTATCATTATCCATTTTCCTCTATCCATACCTTAACTTCTTTGAAATGATGTTACTCGACACAAATCTCATCATCTCGAACGTCATCTCAAAGAGGGGCAAAATGTAGACACCCAAAATTGTCCTCTTACAACACCTGTCTCGGTATTACATCATTTAGGCATCTTGTAGCACGCTTTTCCCTAGGAACCCATGTCATCATTTATTTAATTAAATAAATTTTATTTATTTAATTAAATTCATATTCATAATCCATCCATTTTGCTAATGTTAATTAAATAATTTATATTATTTAAATAATGAAATCATAAATTCAATGTTAATTAAATAAATCCAAAATTTATTTAATTAATAAAATCCTAAAAAGATCTTGTCACTTTCTTTCCAAAATTGAAACTCATGTGTATCTAATTAATTTATTTAATTAGATAATTCATCAATTATCCTTCTTGTCTTTTTCAAGATTTATTTCCTTTAAAATAGGAAATGAAATCTTTCTATCTTTTTTGACATCTTATCTCATCTCGTTGTATTTCCTCTTTTGTCAAAAATCAAATCCTTATTAAATCTTATCAAATCTTATCTTCATCAACATCACGGCTCTATAAATATGGCCTCTCACAATACATTTAGGGGGTTGATTCGTCTAGCATCCAGACTCTATCAAAATCAGTCTTCTGTCTCTACCTATCATTCTCTCTATTTATCATTGTCATTGTCAAGTCGTTATGCTGCAGGAATGAGAACTCAACATTCCTCCATTGTCAACCCTTCAAAATCTCGCATTCTCATGTAGGTGGAGAAGAGCAATGGAGATAAATCAAGTTAGCATGAAGATCGGTTTGCATTTTTGCTTCTTATTATGATTTTCATGTTGTTTCGTACTCTATTGTGCTTGATAGGATCTAATTAGATTATTGTTTTCATTACACTAAATCTGCTGATTTTTCCCCTATCTACAGAGGGTATATGCAAGTAGATCATCCCAGATGTCCACCACACCCTTATTCCAAGTTGGATACCTAGTATCTCAAATTTGAGTCACAAACATAACATTCACTGGTTTCTCACAACACATGTTAGATTGCACTTTAAAAAATTTAGACACACTTATAAGAAAAACAACACTTAGCCACTTTGAAACATATAAAGACTACTTAGCACTATCAAAGCATGAACTAGTTTACATTTGAAACAATTACCAACACCCAATTACATCACTATCACATTGGATTTCCAAGAATGAATTTCACATAATTCTCAATCTTCAACACGACTCTCAAAACAAACATTAGAACAATAATTAATTTTTCAATAGATCAAAACACAATATACCACTAAAGTTAAACTCCTTGTTTACAACATGATTCAACTCATAGTCCCATTGCACCAAATTTAAGCATCATTATTAGAAACAAGATAATCACTAATGATTAAGGCTAATTCATCTCATTTTCAATCTTCTACTTGAGAAATAAGATAATATTTTGCATATTATTTATCAATACTAAAACATCAAATCTTTTGAATATGACAACTTTTAAACAATCAACATTAATATTTTCAAATTCTAGGCATGTCTTCAACACATGAATAGCATTGCATTAAATTCATAGCAAAAGATGACACTTGTCAAAAATCATCTCATCTAGATAGTTTTCATAATTAAATTGTAACACAATAACAAAATCTAGAGTACGCAGCATTCTTAATAATCAACCCATGTTTTATGGTGGATAGCTAGATTGTATTTAATTTGTAATGTGCAACCAAGAGAGAGTTCAATTATGATGGCCCACTTTACTACAAAAATCATTAAATAATTGCTTACAAAACATTTGCAGAATTTAGGCCCATCTCTCTTTGCAACACAATTTACAAAATTTTCACGAAAGCAATCTACTTTAGACTCCAACCCATCATTCCAAGGATTATCTCACAGGAGAAAGGAGGCTTTGTCCTTGGAAGGGAGACGCATGAGGGAGAAATTGTAGCACATGAAGTGCTACACACAATAACAACATCAAAGCAACCCTCCTTTATTGTCAAGTTAGACATGATGAAAGCTTATGATAAGGTAGATTGGAATTTTCTGAATAAGGTGTTAACAAGGTTTGGTTTTTGTTCACAATGGCACAAGTGGATAATTTCATGCTTATTGTGAGCCAAATTTTTAGTGATCATAAACAGAAGCCCAATAGGATTATTTTCTACTTCGCAATGGGTTAGACAAGGGGATCCACTTTCCCCGTTTCTTTTCATTATACTGGAAAAAGCCTTAAGCAGATTTATCATCCTCAAACATAATCAAAGCTTATGGCAAGGGGTAAAGATAGCAAGCTCAAGTATTTCAGTCACACATTCTCTCTTTGCCGTTGATACCCTCCTTTTCAATAAATCTTCATTATCGGAAGCTAAGCAGGTTAAAGAGGTTCTTGACAAATATTCATCAGCATCTGGGCAAAAAATAAATCGAGCTGAGTCCAAGATTTATATTATAAAAACTCCAAATGATCTTAAGAAAAAAATAGTCAACATTTTAGGCTTCCAAGAAGTGGAATTTCCTTGTACCTACTTAGGAATCCCTTTCTTCAAAGGTTCTTGTAGACATCTAAATTTGGACACTTCATTTGTCCAAATTTACCCCTTTTCCTCTAAATATCCCCTTATCCACATTAATTAAGTAATATCACTATTATTTAATTAATAACTCTAAAGTTCTTCTAATCCCTAAGGTATCTAGTTAAATAATTAAATACCTTACCTCTTTAATTCCCCTTTCATCAAATGAATTAAATAAATATGACATTTATTTAATTCCTCACATGTCACATCTTTTTCTTAATCTTAATCAATCTCTTAATCTCATCATTAGAGATGTGCACATGCTTAATCCTTTATTATGATGTATCACATCCTCCAAATTTCTCAAGTTGGCCTCTAATCCTCATTACCCTCTAATTATCTTCTCATTACTAATTAGTTAAGTCTAATTAGTACCTTGCTCAACTCTCCCCATCCCCCAAGGAATTTTTAATTCTTTTTTATTCACCCAAGACTCCTCTCTTCCCCATGTGAATTTTTAATTCACTTTTTTTCCTCCAAGGAATCTTCTCTTCCCCATGCAAGTTCTAGAACCTTTGACTTGTCACATCACATATGCCAAAGTCTTCTATAATCTTTGACTTGTCACATCAAGTTATATGTAGACAAGTGCTTCACTTTTTGGAACCTTGTCTTGTCCATGAGATTCTTCCAAGCATGTGAATTTTCAATTCACATTTATTTTCCCAACTACTTTCCCTTTTCCCATGGAGATTTTTGAGGAATTCTAAAATTCCTCAAAATTCACTTTCATTCCCACTTGGGAACAAGAACTTTCCTTCTAAGGCAATCTTCTCCTCTCCCAATGTACTTTCAAAGCACCTGTCCTTCTTCCACATCATATACCCTCCTTCTACCTCACTTACACATCATCACATCCTAGGCCACTTCACCCTCCACATGTCAAGAGGTGAGGGCTTGTGAGTCTTCAATTCACCATAGCCCTTCATCTTGGCCTTGTTGGCTTAATCTCAACCATTGAATTCTCTAGAGAATTCAAATTCCTCTATAAATACCCCCTCTTTTCTCTCATTTGGGGGGTTCATGATTTTGCTACCAAACTCTTGCCAATTTGACATTTGAGCCATACTTAGCCAATTTTCACACTTTTCCTTCACCATAGCACTTGCATCACATACTCATCTACTTTCAACCATCTTGCATCTTTTGCCATCAAAAGGAGCATACACAACATCAAAGATTGAAGGGCCAACCAAGGAACAACTTGACAAGGTATAATCATTTCATTCCATCTCCTTTGTTCAATTTCAACGTTTTTCCCAATCTTGAGGTGTTAGGTGTTTGTTTTTATTTCCTTTTTGCATATTTGTTGTTGCTGCACATTTTAGGACGAGAATTTTCACCTGATCATATTTCTGGCATACCTGGTGGGACCCACAGACAGGTGTTTTTCTTTCACGTTTTCTATTTTTTCACTATTTTCATTTGCAGGTTACAGAGGGGTGGACCCACCCTAGCAGAGAGGCGGACCTACCCATCTAGGGGCGGACTTGCCCACTAGGGGTAGACCTTCCCTTATAGAGGGGTGGACCCGCCCATCAAGGGTGGACCTGACCTTGTCCAGGGGCAGACTTGCCCTTCACAAAACTCAGAAACAACATATTTTTATATTTTTCTCAAAGGGGCGGACCTACCCAAACAAAGGGGCAAACCCACCCATCCAGGGGTGGACCTGCCCAAAATAACTTTTTCCATAATGTAAAAACTATATTTTAAGTTTCATTTTTTGCTGTTTTGAGTATTTCTAACCCCCTAACGTGTGCTATTTGTGTTTGTGCAAGGATTTGACTAGCATTTGGTGAAAAAATGGAAAAAAAAATTCTAACAATTTTCTTGCAAGGCTATCCATTTTAAAACAGTTATTAGTTGTTTGTTATCATTTTTCATTAATTTACACACATAGATTAACTAGGGGGTGTCAATATAATTTGTGTGTCGTGCTTGTGGTAGGCTATTGACGTATCTAATCCCCTTACACCATTTGGAAATCTTGGGTGACAAGAAATCGTAGCTTACCAAGTCCTTTTGAGTCACCCATTTTTACTTTTTTTAGGGGACCTGCTTAGGGATTTTATCACCCCAAGGTACGATCCCAACCATGCGTACCGACAAGGTATACAAAGGATGGAGAGCCAAAGCTATACCCCAATCTAGCCACATTGTTATTGGTGAAACGTCGGGATGATGTGAAGAGTTGGTTCAAGCCTTTAGTATCTCGCTAAGGTTCCTGACTCACGCTTGTGACAGGCTGGTGTTCACAGTTTGGGCCTCACGTATCAGGTGTATATCGAGGAATCCTTAGCCACCTTGTTTATCCTAAAATAAAGGAATTTTTCGGCCATACCCATTCTACTAATCTTAGGATCGTGCTGCTTGAACTATTTTCTTTGTGTAAAACCAGTAATACATCTTGGACCCTCCGTTCAGTCATTTCGAGCACCCGTTTTCCCGTCATCAACACTTTTTCGTAAGTCATCGTTTCATCGACCAAACCACATGGGTACTACTTAGAAAATCATTAGAGTCCATATCTATCATCAAATCATCCATCCCAATCATCTAGACTTCATTTTGAGGGTTTTAATTTTTATGTCGAAACTTCCAAAGGCCATAACTTTTGACTCGGGTGTCCGATTGGGCTGAAATTTTACGGGTGGTTGCATTATGATGTGGCATGTGGATTTCCAATAAACTTTGGGTGGGTTGGACCCCATTTTGACACATTTTCGGGGCTCCAAACTTTCATCTTGACTCTCAAAATCGCAATTTAGTGTTTTTCTTAGTTTTTGAAAAATCATTTTTGTTAATAACTTAGAATGCATGTCTTAGATTTGGGATGTTAGTTGGAAATTCATCCTATCTTAGTTTTGGGTATTTTTTGGAAAAAATTGTACTCTCAAAGGTATGTCTGAAGTTTTCTAAAATGGCAAAATTTGATAATTTTTGAAAACTGCCAAATCTGGAAAAATCTGATCATCAGCACCTTACATCCTTTAAACCCTTGAACTTGGTGTAGAATCAATCCCATCACATCCTCCAATCATCCTAGTCTAAGCTCCAATCCAATCCTAATCTGCACTTTCCCTACCTTGGGCGAACCTACCCCTCAAACAATTGATTTCACCCTTTGTTCAGTCATTTTAGGCACCCTTCTTTTCATCTCAAGCATTCTTCACCTCGTTACGAGTATCCTTTTGTCCATTGCAAGAGTCAGTCTCCCAATCTAAGCATTCGTTCATCCACTCCGATCAATCGTTTACTCGTTTCAAGCTTTCATTCATCCATTCTAAACATTCATTCTCCCTTTTTGATCATTTGTTTACTCATTCCGAGTAAATGTTCATCCATTTCAAACCTCCTTCTATCATTTCAAACTCTCATCCAGCCATTTTTTTCATTTGTTTACTTGTTTTGAGTGATCTTTCATTCATTCCAAGATTTTGTCTCCTCATTCTGAGAGTCGTTCATCCATTCTTAGCAGCCGTTTACTCATTCCAAGTAGTCATCCATCCCTCTCGACCATTCGTTTACTCGTTCTGAGTACTTTTTCATCTATTCTAAACCTCCTTCTCCTCATTCTAAGAGTCGTTCATCCATTCTTAGCAGTCGTTTACTCATTCTGAGTAGTCGTTCATCCCTCTCGATCATTCATTTACTCATTTTGAGTAATCATCCATTCATTTTGAACCTTCATCTTCTCGTTCTGAGAATCATTCATCCATTGTGAGGAGTTGTTTACTCCTTTCGAGTAGTCATTCATCCCTCTTGATCATTCATTTACTCGTTCCAAGTAATCTTTCATCTATTTTGAACCTCCTTCTCTCATTCTAAGCAGTCGTTCGTCCATTTCTATCATCCGCTCCCCCAATTAGATCATCATTTTCCCCATTCACATCCCCTAAACTTCATTTCAGGTTATTATCTGAATTGACCTAAGTGTCTGAATTGATTGCCATCACCAACATCTACTTAGGATTTTCATCTGTCCTAAGTTAACCATCATCGTCAACCCAATCAATCTGCTTTCAATCTCAAAGTGAATTCGGTGCCGCAATCATCTATTTATCCTTTAATCCGATCAATCAATATCCTAAGTCACCTAGGATAATCTCTGAATGGGGTTTTCCAATCCCTTTCGTCATCCTATCTAATCCATCATTCGATCTTATCAATCATCGATCGATCTTATCCAATCACCTTCAACCCAATCAATCTACTTCCATCTTGAAGTAGATTCGGTGTCGAGATCATCCTTTGGCAATAAAATCCGATCATCATAATCAATCCCATCGCATCATCCAATCATCCTAATCTAAGCTTTAATCCAATCCTGATATGAGCTTGACCTAAATCCTTATTTGAGCTTTAGTCCATTTCCATCCAAAATCTTTGGTTCATTCTATTTATCCTTTCATCATCATGAATCCTTATCCTCCATCAATAGTAATCAAGGGAAACCCTAATTATGAAAGTCTTGTCGATCAAGAAGAATATGACATAGATCCCCTTGACACTATCATCACTAGTAAGATTTCTCCATCCACTTCCCGCAATCCAATAACCCCTTCAAGCTATCCCATTATGTCTTCATCCATGCCTAATCACATTCCTTATGCTACCTTTGACAAAGGATATCCCTTATATTCCTCACCTACATCCCCATTATATCCTTCACTTGCATCATCTCCTTATCCAACATCCATGTCTTCCTATCCTAATCCACCATCACAGTACCCCTATCTTAATCCCCCGTCCACATCCTCCTATCTCAATCCTTCATCCGCATATGCCCACTACCCTAATACTCCATACCAATTTTCCCATCTTGATCCTACATTCACACCTTTTTAACTTAATCCTACGTTCCCATCAATATATCCTAATCCACCATCCCAATATCCCTATCTTAGTTCTCCGTCTACTTCCTCTAGCATCGATCCACCATCCATGTCATCCAATCCCAATTCACCATACCAATACCCCTATCTTAACCCTTCATCTAATCTTAATCCCCCATCTACTCCTAGTCCTACATCCAACCCTAATCCTCCATCCACTCCTAGTCTCCCATCTACTCCTAGTCTTCCATCCAATCTCGTTCCTTAATATAATCCTTCACCAATTTCTAATCCTTCACCAATCCATAATCCTTCATCCATTCCTACATCGCCATCTCAGCCTTGAGCATGCAAACTTCTCACTCCAGAAGTTCTCCAAGGACTCATGACAAAGAAGACATCCCCCATTCCACATCTTGAAATCGTGGAACCTTTCCATCCCAATCTGTCATCCATGATCACTAATGATGAGACCCCTCTCCAACCCACACCTATCATTGATGCTACCACCCCTAGCACCACTCAAACCATCGAAACCATCACATCCTATGAATCCACTGAGCCCCAATCTCCTACTCTAAGATCTTCTAAGCCCATCAAAGATAACCAAATCTGATCCACTCCTACTACACCTAGATCCTCCCAATCCATCATAGATCTGCAAATCCAATCCACCCTTCCACTCCTAGTATCACAACAATCCCTCCTCTTGAACTTCATGAATCCTCCATCCTTCCACCTCACCCACTTGAGGATTCCATCCACCATTCCTCCATTATTATGCATCTTGCACACGATGAGTCATGCCAAGAGCTTGATTCAAAGCATGCCATATCCCTTCTTCCACATCAAGATCCTATCATCCCATCTAGCCCATCTCAAGATCGTTGTCTCCCATCCATTCCATCCCATGATCCCCTTGTCACTCAAGATTCCACCGCTCCATCTCATGAGCCCTTATCACCCGCTACCACAAATCTACATCCTATCATGTCACCTAATCCCTCTCTCGATCCCTTACCACTCCCTTGTCCTAATCAAGATGTTGTTATCTCCTCATCTCCATCTAATGATCCTCCACCATTGCCTAACCATACCACCCCCACACCACTTTTATATCCCCTTGGTACTCTCACATTCTTCCATGGTGGTCTCCTTGTAGAAGAAAAACAAAGCATACATACCACCCATCATCCTCCGCCTAAAAATGGACTCACATCATTCTTCTAGAATAAAAAAAATCCTATCATGGATCAAATGCTTAAGAACATGAACTATCAAAGAAATGGTTTAGGCCTTCATGACCAAGGTATTTTAGAGCCCATCCAAGTCCAAGAGCATGAATACACAAGTGGTCTTGGTTATATCCCTCAAAACTCACAAGCTAAAAATGCTGGTGCAACCCCTATACATCCTCAATGAGCCTCTTCCAAAAGAAATATAGGCTCTTCCCATCGCTCTGCCAAGTCATTCGCTGCCATCCCCCCTCCTTTATCATATCACCTCAAAACAACCATCCATATTCCTCCCTCATCTGCTCCATCCATTTTGGGTCGTTATGTCCCTCCACCCACTACGTCTATTTTGGGCCCTTATACCCCACACTTACCACCACCATCCTATCATATTTATCATTCTATCCATCCATCACCTATCCATATCGTCCATCATAAACATCCCACTCGCATGTCCCCTAATCAAGATCAACAAATGCACGTACCCGCACATCCTCCATCTACACATAATTCCCATAATCCTACCTCCATCACTCCACATCATCCATCTCCTCGCACCCATCCCATTGCTATTAAAATCACTTTGGATACCAAAGAAAAAATGCATTCCACATAAATATAAAGCTCCCGATGTCCCCTCTAAAAGACATGGTGAAGAAAAGAAAAATCAAATCCATAATCAAAATCAAACCCATCAGCCATAAAGGCCCACCAAAGCAAAGATCAAAAACATGTGGATCCCAAAGAAAAAAGATGCAATACCTTCAAATGAAAAATATGTAACAACATTCAAAGTTTCTAATCCAAAAGCTAATCATTCACATCCACTGTCTCCTAAATCTATTTTGGGTCCTTATGTCCCAAAATTCACTATCCCGTCTCCTCCATTATCCCCACATTCTCCATCCATTAATCCTCCTATCTTTTCACATACACCACCACATGTGCCAATGTTGGTCCTGAAAAACCTACCCCATCATTCTATCCATACCTTTTCCAGCATCCCATCCATTATCCCACATATCTTCCCCATCAAATCCCTTTAATTCATCCTCTTGCATAACCCATTTATCCTAATAAGGTTGTACCAACATCCAACAGTCGCTTCACACATGGGCTCTTAATACCTCATATGGACCTTGATGCTTGATTCCTTCATCCATGTCCTTATCGTGTATCTTCTAAATCCCCTTATCCATCTCCATCTGCATGCTATCCAAAAAATCAAAAAAATTAGAAAAAATAAAAAAATTCAGAAAAGTAAAAAAAAAAAGAAGTAAAGAGAAACAATTCGCCCAATGGTGAAAACTTGGAAAAAAATCACCTTGGATAAGTACCATGATGAAAACCTAGAAAACAAGCATCATGTGTAAATCCCCATCCGTCCTTTTCCACACTTGGGGGTAGCTTCCTGATATGCACTCCCTCCATCCGCTATGCTTCCTACTATGCTTCTAGTTATGCACCCGTCTTCTTACTTTTATCCCCTCCATCCCACCCATCTTCCGCATCCTACCATCATATCCCATTTATCTCCCATCCCTCCATCCTTCTTGTGATCTTGACCAAAACAGGGGCACCTATCTATGCATGCTTTGGACACCTCTTGGTATACATTCCTTTCATCCATGCTCTATCGTATTCCTTAGTCACCCATCCTATCCTCCTCTAGTTATCTCCTTTATCTTCCCATCCACTCATCTCGTGTCCCTCCTGCCTCATGACACACGACATATTTAAAGTGGGGGCACTTATCTCCCTTTGTGACATAGTCCTTGGAGACATCATCCATCATAAAAATCTCTTCCATCTACCCACCATTATCTTCCTATCCACTCAAACAATCCCTTCCATCTCCCAATACTTATCTTCCTATCCATCTATCATGAAATCCCTATCATCCCCCCATCCTTATCGTCCTATCCATCATAGCAATTCTTTCCATCTCCTCATCCTTATCCCTCTATTCATCCATCATAACATCCCTTTCATCTCCCCATCCTACTCTTCCTATCCACCCATCTTTCTCTTCTTATCCATTCATCCCTATCCTCATCCCATCTCCTAATCCCTTTCCATTGGTATCTAGCTATAGGCTACTCCCCATGCAATCCAGTGTCATCTATCTTATCGCCATCATCTATCTTCTTTTGCACATCTTTTCAATCTCCTATCCTTTCTCACCACTCATCTCCCCATCGCATCATCCTCCCAATTCATTTTGATGATTTGGATAACTATCCCATCCCTGAGCTTCATATGATCATGATCATCCTATCCAATCCACCAAGTCTATCATGTCTCATCGTATCGGTCCCATCATTTTATTCCCTTATCTAGGGTTATCTCATCATCCTTTGTCCATTGTTTTTCATTGGTCTTTGTCGAACTACGTTGCCCCTGCACTTTCATGTAGGCAAGGTCGATCATTTGATCCACCCCCGGGGCTCCTTTATCATTTATCATCAGTCTTTCTACTTTTTTTTGTCCTATCTTCGTCATCCATCATCCTCTTTCCACCTTTATCCATGGTCAATCATTCATCTTTAATCAAACTACGAGGGCTCTGCGCTTTCATGTAGACAAGGCTAATCTTTGATCGGCCCCCGAGCCCCTAGGTCTTTAGGGTGTGTCAGTCCTGCGTCTTCTCTCTTGTGTCATGTCGTTAGGTTATGCCCTTATCTAGCCAGTTCTTCACAGATGAGATCCACTTGTATCAGTAGATCTAATCAACTTTGAATATCCTACATCATATCAATCTTTTAGTTAGTATCCCTCATCGGTCTCAACATAATTTATCCTTCTTAACATACCTCATCAACCCCACTCATCCTCTTGATCCTATGACAAAGGAAATTTGAAATTGATTGTGATATTTTGATGCTTTTGGCTTTTGTTTATCATTTGAGCTCCTAGCTATCATCACTTTTCATGGTCGCCTTGATCCATCATATCATGGTGTGCTTTGACTGGTAAACATAGGGGCATATCTTAATCTTTTTTTTGTTTGTCTTCTTGGTTCTCCCACATAGTACCCACCAAGATCTTTGTGGTCTTGTGTTAGGTTGGGACATCCTCGTATGCTTGTGGTTATTCCAATACCTGGCCCAACCAAAGTTGTCGCGACTTTGGGGTGTTGGGATAGCCTTCTTATTTGTTGGAATTTTTTCATGCATTAGACACTAGTCCACCTTGGTTCCACATACCCTGACACTTGGTGTCTTATGCTATAGCAAAATTCAGTGCTCCAGAAATGGAAAATTGAATTAGGATTGCATTTCATCTTCCCCACCCATGCATTCATCCTTCATCAATCTCCCTCCCCTATCCATATGATCTCTTATCATCATCTCTTTAATCATTATCATCATCATCATCAGGATGTATCCTTCCCTATCCTTTTGTGTTGTTTCAGGATATATCATTCCCTCATCAAACAACACTCCATCTATCATCAACCCACTTTGGCTTGTAGCTTGACTGGGGCAACATCACCATCGTCCTTGTATCCATTGCTTCCCAATCTCCTGCCACCTTTTCATCCTTCTTACCCATCACTTTGCATCATCTTCCTCATCTCCATTCTCATTATCTCATCCATTTTGAGAGAACACCTGTGTTGTCTTGAACCTGCATGTCCTCTCGAGGGGGCATCATTCATCCCTAATCTTCATCTTTACCCCCATCATCTTTCCTCCCAATCAATCCTTTGATGATTGGGGCATATTTCCTAATCTGACCATCTTCTTTTAGGTTCTATGTTTTAATATTCTTTGAAATGATGCTACTTCGTAGCACCATCTCAAAGAGGGGAAAAATGTAGACACCTAAATTTGGACACTTCATTTGTCCAAATTTACCCTTTTTGTCTAAATATCTCTTTATCTGCATTAATTAAGTTATATCACTATTATTTAATTAATACCTCTAAAGTTCTTCTAATCCCTAAGGTATCTAGTTAAATAATTAAATACCTTACCTCTTTAATTCCCTTTTTATCAAATGAATTAAATAAATATGACATTTATTTAATTCCTCACGTCACATCTTTTTCTTACTCTTAATAAATCTCCTAATCTCATCATTAGAGATGTGCACATGCTTAATCCTTGATTAGGATGTGTCACATCCTCCAAATTTTTCAAGTTGGCCTCTAATCCTCATTACCCTCTAATTATCTTCTAATTACTGATTAGTTAAGTCTAATTAGTACCTTGCTCAACTCTCCCCATCCCCCAAGGAATTTTTAGTTCTTTTTTATTCATCCAAGACTCCTCTTTTCCCCATGTGAATTTTTAATTCACTTTTATTCCTCCAAGGAATCTTCTCTTCCCCATGCAAGTTCTAGAACCTTTGACTTGTCACATCACATGTGCCAAAGTCTTCTAGAATCTTTGACTTGTCACATCAAGTCACATGTAGACAAGTGTTTCCATTTTTGTAACCTTGTCTTGTCCATGAGATTCTTCCAAGCATGTGAATTTTTAATTCACATTTATTTTCCCAACTACTTTCCCTTTTCCCATGGAGATTTTTGAGGAATTCTAAAATTCCTCAAAAGTCACTTTCATTCCCACTTGGGAACAAGAACTTTCCTTCTAAGGAAATCTTCTCCTCTCCCAATGTACTTTCAAAGTACTTGTCCTTCTTCCACATCATATACCCTCCTTCTACCTCACTTACACATCATCACATCCTAGGCCACTTCACCTTCCACATGTCAAAATGTGAGGGCTTGCGAGTCCTCAACTCACCATAGCCCTTCATCTTGGCCTTGTTGGCTTAATCTCAACCATTGAATTCTCTAGAAAATTCAAATTCCTCTATAAATACCCCATCTTTTCTCTCATTTGGGGGGTTCATGATTTTGCTACCAAACTCTTGCCAATTTGACATTTGAGCCATACTTAGCCAATTTTAACACTTTTCCTTCACCATAGCACTTGTATCCCATACTCAGCTACTTTCAACCATATTGCATCCCATGTTGCATCTTTTTCCATCAAGAGGAGCATACACAACATCAAATATCAAAGGGCCAACCAAGGAACAACTTGACAAGGTATAATCGTTTCATTCCATCTCCTCTATTCAAGTTCAATGTTTTGCTCAATCTTGAGGTGTTAGGTGTCTATTTGTGTTTCCTTTTTGCATATTTGTTGTTGCTACATGTTTTAGGATGAGGATTTTCACCTGATCACAATTCTAATAGAGCACATTATTGGGATAAGGTGCTTAATAGACTCAAGGAAAGAATTATAATATGGAAAGCTAGATGGCTATCACTGTCAGGCATAATCCTTCTAATCAAATCAGTTTTATCATCTATTCCTAACTATTTTTTTGCTATTCTCAAAGCCCCTGCATCAATAATCCTAGAAATAGAAAAAATAATAAGATCATTTCTCTAGAAAGGTAATATAGATGAGAAAAAAAAAGTCCTTCTATTATCTCTAGCAAGTCTGGCAAGAGGAAAGAAACAAGGGGGGGCGAGAATACAAAATATTTCATGGAGAAAAAAAGCCTTTGGAGCCAAGCTAGCATGGAAAATGTACACTAACCCAAAGGAAAAATGGACTAGAATAATGCAGACTAAGTATTTAGATAATGATAATCCTACAAGAATCTTAATAGTGGCAGACCCCCCAAAGGGATCTACAATATGGAATTTCATTCTGAAAAGTAGGAATCTTATAACAAAGTTTGCATCTTGGGAAGTGAATAATGGGTAGAGTGTAAATTTTTGGGTAGATTCATGGAATGGAAAACCACCATTGTTAGAAAAATAGGAAATGCATGAGGTATGAGAAATTCTTTCTGAAGCTTTGGGTGAAAATTTGTTAGATTATGTGCATTCCCCGAGATCTCTAAATGGGAAAGTAGTGTGGAAAAAAAATCAAGTAATCTTATGACCTCACGACAGTCAGATTTATTCAGCAGTGTCATGAAAGAAAGAACAATATATTTATCTGCAAAACCAGATAGAGTAATATGGGAAGCTTCAAAATTAGGGTTATCCTCTGTAAAAGAAGGATACACAGTTCTAAGTCAATCCAACCATTTGCCACAACCTCAATGTGCCTTTAACTTTTGTTGGAATAGTAAAGTACTACCAAAAGCAAGTAGTTTTGCATGGCTTACCATTCAAAAAAGGATATTAACTAGTGATCGTTTGGTTAAACTAAGGATTGCAAATCCATTCAAGTGTTTGTTATGTGAAGAAGAACTTGAAACAGTTGATCACCTGCTTCTCTAGTGCAATTTTTCTAATCAGTGTTGGAGTTTCATTAAAACAAGGTTAGAAATATATAATCCTCTTCCAAATAGACTTTGGGATCTCTTTCAAAGTTGGCTGAGACTCTATTAAACTTCCTTTTTTGCTTGTATTTGGAAAATTGTCCCTGCGATTGTGGTTTGGAAAAATTGGTGGGAAAGAAACATGAGAATATTTAGAAAAAAAAAATCTTCGTTGAGTTAGCAATAATGAAAATTGAAAAAGAAATTTTGGAAGGGGTTAATACATGTGTTCAGAAAGAGAAGCTCACAAATTCTTTATTTACAAACTGGGACAGTTATATTTTAAAGAACTGGAAGGGTATTAAGTTACCATTTGATGGTAGTTTGCTTAAAAACAATTCCAATAAAGTTGATAGAAATACAGTTAAGTGGATTCCACCTCAAGAGGGTTTTGCCAAATTAAATTTTGATGGGGAATCTAAAGCAGAATCAAGACAGTCAGAGGCTGGTATATGTATCATAAACTCTTCAGGGAACCTTCTGGTAGTATCTTCACACAATCTAAATCAAGGAACAAACAATAGTGCAGAAGCAAAAGCTTTGCTTCTGGGTTTGGAATTGGCATTGGAGTTAAAGATTGCAAATCTACACATAGAGGGAGACGAGCTATGATAATCATAAATGCATGTATGGAAAGAAAGGTCCATAATTGGAATCTAAGTTATATTCTTTAGAAATTTTGGTCACTGATAGATAAATTTTATGCCACCATGATCTCACACACCTACAGAGAAGGCAATAAGGTAGCTAAATTTCTTGCAAACTTAGGCTGTGAGGCCAAGGAGATTAAGGTTTTACATGATATAGGTCATTTAAATGATTTCCCTCATTTGATTGGATTAATCAAACAAGAGACAAAAGGGGACCATTCAGCTAAATGACCACACTTGCAAGTTGCCATTTTTCCACATGAGGATCATAAGAAAATCAAGGACTTAAATTTATATGTTCCTTAGTTCCTTACTATTAGTTGTGGGTATGTAGGCCTTCGTACATATGCTCGTGCATAAAATCCAAGTTGTAAGTGTTACCATAATTTTGATACCTTCACTCATGTACTTAGATCACCATCACCTTAGCTCATTAAACTGGCTAAGGACACAAAAGGAATATAAGCACACAAATTGGAGATTTGGTTGATGGACATTTGTCCATTCCTTGTTATATTTCAAGGTACTCACACAAAATATTTGGGAAAGGACTTTATGCAATCTACAAATCATAGACTTCGCACGAGCTGAATGATCCCACCATAAAAATCAATCTCCAACTATAGTGGATACTCTAATGGATAATGATAGTTTTTCCTTTTAGATTTGGGTGACTAAATTTGGCAAGTTCTTATAATGATTATCATTGCTTGTTTATAGTGCCGACACATTTTTCACCAAACATACAAAGTGCAAGGTATACACTATCGGACGGAAAGAAGGCTAGTTAATTGACATGTTTGATGATTTGAAAAGATGCAAGGTTTAATTAATTCCCTCACCAAAAGCAGGGATTTTATACAAGCGGAGTAGAGGTGAAGATCTTGTCGACTCTCAGTCAGTTCATTGTCTTCAATGTATTTATCTAGCTTTAAAAAAGAGGGCAAGTTAACTAGTTTCACAATGCATTTGAGGTAAACCACATAGAAACAAAAGAGAGTTATCAAAAAATGGTTGGTGGTGTTAAGATTAGCCAAGATGATGACTCGACCATGGAACCTTAGAGTGAATTTCCCAATTACACAATGTGAATGGCCTTTCAAAGGCCATCTTTTGCATGGTAATCTAGCACAAATTTTTAAAGTTGAATGCCCTAGAGTGGAGGACGCAATCAAAGCAGTATTGGGTGTGGAAGTTACATTCCCTAGAGCCAAGCGATTGCTCTTCCCTTCTCAGGTATCGTCGATATTTTTATCAAATGCAATGGATCTTTTTCAATCCTTAGTTGAATTGGAAGCAATTGTTAGAAATTTTGTAAAACCCTAGCTTTTGGACAGTGATGCTTTGTTGCGTGTAGTGCAAGGTTATAATTTTTTCATAGGGGATGGGTTTTTTGGGGGCTTATTTCCAAGGGACTACTTAAAACATCGCCAAGGTTATTATGAAATATTTGAAGCAGTAAGGCTAGCCTTGCAATTAAAGAATGATAGTGTTATTGCGAAAGAATTAAGGAAAAAAATAAAAGGATTTGTGCCACCATGGATTCTCACATTAAAGAGAAGTATTACTCGCTATCATTCCTATGTGAGAATGCACCCCACCCACCCAAAAATCTGCCATTGAGAGTGTTACACACAAAAATTGCACTAACAATGCCAGTTGAAAGTAAAATGGGAGGAACGGTAGGTCATAATGCTGCACTTTCAGCCATTGGAGGACAACAAGGCTATTGTGCCAGGGCTCGACTACTGCATGAGGTGAAAGAAGATAAATAACCGATGGTGGGATTTGATTTCTTTTCTAACGACATGGGTTTGCAGGGTATACCAGAGGGACAAGATGAAAATTCTTTTCAAGGTGGCAGCCAAATGGAAGAATGATTGTCAGTGCTGATAGGGAAATTTTTTATTTCTTGACCAATGATCAGTGTATGCATGAATATGGTTTTGAAGATCGTTGCTGCTAAAATTTGCATGGGCTCAATCTATCTTTTGTTTAAGGGTCTTGTGATAATGAAATCTGGGTATTATCATAGTTAGCCATGTAAATAGTGAATCTTAGTTTAATAGTTTGAGCTAGGTTATTTAGATTAGGATGACATGGGATGTTGAGTTTTGAATGAACTCCTGCTGGGACCATTTGTAAAACTATTTTTTGATCGGATTATTTGTATGAACTATATCTTTTTGGGGATATAACTAAAGGTTTTCTTCCTGGTTCTTTCCTACTGATATGCCCCCCTGAACTAAAATTTTGTACTATCTTATTATTATATTAATACTATTATAGTGGACTAGCACTTTTGATTAAAAAAAACTTTAGGTTTTTTTTTTTTTAAACTAGTTATAATTGATGTGCTACTTTTAACCTTTTATTGCAAGACTAAGGACAAGATCACTTAATTACTTCTCCCCACAATATCAGAAAATAAACTTTACTCACTAATCAAGACATTACACACATTTGGCAAACATGATAAAAAAAAAAAATGGTGCCCCTTCCATTGCAAACATGTTGAGAAACTAAAAGGTGGCATTTACATCTAATTTAAAGAATTCAATACAACATTCATCTATTATAAAAAGACATCAAAAAAATGGTGTAGCTTCATCTTTAACTAATAAAATCTATCTTTTTACCCATTTGTATTATTAAGTTACTTTTTCCCCAAAGCTCCCAAAGTGTAGCAACCTGGTGGTTTGATACCTATGTAATGCCCTCCCCAAGATTAAGCTAATATAATTATACTATAAGGTAACTAAATAAGAGAAGTAAATAATAAAATAAAATAATTAAAGATAAACTACTCAATTTATAACTTGTCTAATGATAGAAATAATGATAAATTCTTGCATGATCCAAAATAATATTTTACAAGTTAGATACTTTATTTGCTAATCCAACAATTATATTTACAAGATGGAATACTAATAAATAATAATGATATTGTCACTAAGGAATTTCACAATCATTACTTTATGATGATTCTGATAATGTACATACCCAATGTTAATATAAACAAAATGAATGACTTTAAAAAAAAAATCAAACATTGCTATTCCAACTTTACACTAATTGTCAACATCATTTATATTCATTTAAACTGCACATAAATATTTTACATATTTTGATATGGTTAGTATTAAATCTCCACAATAACATTATCTTATCTCCCCAAAGATATTATTACTATTAAATCAAAATCAAATAAGACATCTAAAATTGTTAGTGAAGGTAAAATCAAGAGTAGATAAAGGATGAGATATTTAATAGAATCAAATACTAAAGATGCATCGTAAGAATTGAACTAACATCAATACATTTACCTTTCCAAGTGAGCTATTTAATACCTAATCATTAGAAATGAAGACAATAATTTTAACAATACCTTAAACCAATATTACAAGCATAAGCATACATGAAATAAGCTAACAAGAACTATACCATCCAATATTGAACACCCTATCGTTAAAGGAGTAATAACTCAACAAATTGAGATTGATTATGTATTTTTGATGTAGATCAGGGGTGGAGAGACACAAAATAACTCAATCAAACCCTTGGAAAATTCATAATACCTCAAACACAATGACTTCCTTCACAAATTAACACTATTTCTTGGAGCACAACAAACACCTCTTTTTTGTCCTAATTTGAAAAATAGGCCTCCAACCCAAAATCCAATCACAATTTAGGATACCCTTTTTTTAGTTTCAAAACATATCCAAAAATTAATTATGGGTGTTTTGTAACATCATGCCCTAAAATTGACTGCTACATAGCAATGTTGGCCTAATTAGGCTTGTTTGACAAGGAAACACAAAGGTATCCTATTCCCACACTTCAAAACTCTACTAAAAAACCTTATAAAAATAAAATTAGGTATTCACATGCATTTCCCATCATCTAGAATGGTCTCCAAGCAAGTATTTTGCAAAACCCTACTTCTATGCAACTCTTACACCCAAAACCATGAAGTTTCCCTACCTAGGGCATCAACAAACTCACACTTACCACCATCCCCTACTCCTGCATCTTCAAAAACACAAAAATCAACCTACCTACACCCATTCCACCAATTATCAAGAATTTTCATTGGTGGAATGGGTCACAAATAATATTTTTGCACTCAAACCCTCAAAACTAGGGTTTTCTGACTGTTTTGAGTGAAAATGCTCTAAAATGCTTCAAACTAAATGAAAATGAGTCAAACCAATTTTAAATGTTAAAATATTCCCTAGTTCATCAATTCCAATTCACAAAAGTTCACCTACATGTCATACCAGGCCATACAACCTCATGTAGCAACAAGTTTGCTTCTAAAATGCAGGAAAATGGAGTCTTTTTCTATTCAAATTTCAAACTTACATCATCAACAACCTGTTCCAATGTTCAAAAAATATTTTTAAGCCTTAGCAACCCGAAACAACCAAATCCAACTAACTCTTGAGGACCCAACCATTCAACTTCCAAGAAAAGAAAAAGTGCAAAAGTTGCTTGACAACTTTGCAACTTGTTTGCAACTTTTCACCACATTAAAAAAATTGACTCCCAATAACCCAATTGACATACAATGACCTTAATCATGGTCTTAAAAACCTTATTACATAAAAGAAACAAAAAAATAAACAAAAACCTAAAATTTGCAACATTTTCATATTAAAAGCTATGGTGCCCTGCACCATACTCCCCAAAAAAAAGGAATTAAAGTCCCCTTGAGGACAATGCTACAACACAAAATCCATGATTTTCCATTGCATCCTTTTTCCTCTAAGTGATATCTCCAAGGGGAAACCCCTTCCAATGAACCAAGTATTGAAAATTAGCATTATTCTTTGCATTCTTGAACTCGTTGCCACTTAAGTTATGCTCCAACTGTTGAGGGCTACTTGATGGATGCTCCCTGACATGATTTTCACTTGAAATTGTTGTTGAACATGCCCCTCTACCTATTACCATATATCTACCTCTCTTTCAATGAACTCCCTTGTTCTTCTTCTTTGGTGTATTTTTTAATTTTCTCTTTTTCCTTTGTAGTGCAACTTTTATCTCTTAACTTTTACCTTTCATCTTTTCCATCTTATGCTCTGCCCCTATGACTAATGCTTTCTCAAGTTTATTAATGTATGACTTGATAGAAATAGAATGATCACTATCCTCCTCTGAAAGTAATGAATAAAACACCCCTTCCATCATCATATCAACATGCCCCTTAAGCCAATCTTGAATCCCAAGAGTTAATTCATCTTTGACCTTCAACAATCAGATTTTGACACCAGCTCAATATCATTTCCCTCCAAAATATTATCACTCTTCATGTTTGCTATCATACTACTACCAAGTTTTGAATTGGATGCAAGGTTCATCTGCTCTGCTTCATCCACCTTTATGAACTCTTTTCTACCTACCATCATTACATTAGCTTGCTTAGTTTGTCCTTTATCATCTTCTATCAATGGTGTCAAAGTAAAGGAGATTCCATCTTTCTCTATCTCATATGTGTTTCTTCTACCATCATATAAAGCATGCCTATCAAATTGCCAAGGCCTCCCTAGCAGCAAATGACACACATCCATAGGTAACACATCACATGGAATCTTATCTTTATATCCTCCTATATTGAACTCCACCCAAGTTTTCTCATTTACCAAAACATATTGACCCTCATTCAACCAAGAAACTTTATAAGAAGTATCATGTGGTATTCTAGGCAATCTAAGTTTCTCAACCATCTCATTAGAAATCATGTTATTTGTGCTTCTTGAATCAATTACAACCTTACATACCTTACCCATGCACTTACAAGTGGTTTTGAAGAGTGTCCCTTGTGATGGATCCTTTTCCTTTGATGCCTTGATGAGTGTTCTCCTTACCATTAGTGATTCTCCAACTTCAGGAGTAGCACATTGTGATGGAGAGTTTACACTCTCATTGCCATCTTCTTGCACCAATTGAGCTCTTCTTTCACCTCCATGTGAACTAGAGGCTTGACCTTCATTACACTACCATGCTTGGTGTCCAAATTTGTTGCATTGATAGCACCTTCCTGTGAATCCTTGTGAGCCACTTCCTTGTCCTCCAAATCTTCCTCCAAAGCCTAATCTTCCACCTCTAAATCCACCTCTCTGATCAACAACTTGTTCTGTGTCCTTGCTTGTGTCTTCTTCTTGACTTTCATAGGACTGCCTTGGAGTAGAAAATGTCCCTCTTCCTCTATTATTGTTGCCTCTACCCCTAGTTTGTTTGTCTTGCCTTCTTTTAAGTTTTTCTTCTACCCTTATTGCCATTTGATAACATTCCTCAACCATCCTTTGATTTTCCAAAGTTAACTCATCTTGGATGTTGAATCTCAATCCACTCAGATATATAGCAACCTTATCCACATCATCCTCCATGTGACCTGCCATTATACTCAACTTATAAAATTCTTCAGTATAGGATTTGACATCTATTTCTTTTTGTTTCATACCTTAAAGTTTCTTATATATTTGAATTACAGAATTAGATGGTAATAACTTATCCTTCAACTTAGCCACCATTCTATCCCAAGAAACAATTTTTAACTTATCTTGCTTCCTCCTTTCAGTTTGCTCATAATCCCACCATAATAAAGCATGACCCTTCAAATTTGTTTTTGCAATCTTTATCTTTTTCTCCTCAAGTACATCCTCACACTCAAAATAATTGTCAAGTGTTGCAATCCAATCCAAAATTTCTTCATCATTCAAATTACCTCCATACTTAGGTACATCAATCTTCACCTTGTGTTTATCTTCCTTGAATACTCTCAGTAACTTATCCATCCTCTGATCATCAGGATCCAATTCCTCTTCCTCTTCCTCTTCTTCTTTTTAGTCACTCTCATCACCCATGATCATACCTCTCTTTTGACTTGTTTCTAGAGAAGTCTTCCTCTCCTTCAACTCTCTCATCTCTCTAGCATGCTTGTCTTTCAACTCATCCACTTCTCTAGCAATGCTTTCCCTTTTGGAGGAATTTTGTTCTTTTCTCACTTCACACTTTCACATGGGTGGGGAGACACAAACTAACTCAATCAAACCCTTGAAAAAGTCACAACATCTCAAACACAATGACTTCCTTCACAAATTGACACTATTCCTTATAGCACAACAAACACCTCTTTTCTGTCCTAATTTGCAAACTAGGCCTCCAACCCAACATCTAATCACCATTCATGATACCCTTTTTGGATTTTCAAAACATATCCAAAAATTAACTATGGGTGTTTTGTAACATCACACCCTAAAATCTACTACTACACAGCAATGTTGGCCTAATTAGGCTTGTCTGACAAGGAAACACAAATGAATCCTATTACCACACTTCAAAACTCCACTCCAAAACCTTAGACACATAAAATTAGGTCTTCACATGCATTTCCCATCACCTATAATGGTCTCCAAACAAGTCTTCTACAAAACCCTACTTCTATGCAACTCTTACACCCAAAACCATGAAGTTTCCTTGCCTAAGACATCAAAAAACTCACACCTACCACCATCCTCTACTCCCACCTCTTGAAAAACACAAAAAGAAACCTAGCTACACCCATTCCACCAATTATCAAGCATTTTCATTAGTGGAATGGGTCACAAATCATTTTTTTGCACTCAAACCCTCAAAACTAGGGTTTTCTTACTATTTTGAGTAAAAATGCTCTAAAATGCTTCAAAATCAATGAAAATGAGTCAAAACAATTGAAAATGTTAAAATATTCACTGGTTCATTGATTCCAATGCACAAAATTTCACCTATAGGCCGTACCAAGCTGTACAACCTCTTGTAGCAGCAAGTTTGCTTCCAAAACGTAGGGAAAGGAGTCTTTTTCTATTCAAATTTCAAACTTACATCATCAACAACTTGTGCCAATGTTCATAAATAATTTTTAAGCCTTAACCAACCCCAAACAACTGAATCCAGTTGACTCTTGAGGATCCAACCGTTCAACTTCCAAGAAAAGCAAAAGTGCAAAAGTTGCTTGACAACTTTACAACTTTTTTGTAACTTTTCATCACATTAATAAAATTGACTCCCAATAACTCAACTGACATACAATGACCTTAATCATGGTCTTAAAAAACCTTATTACATAAAAGAAACACAAAACTAAACAAAAACCTTACATTTGCAACATTTTCACATTAAAAGCTATGGTGCCTTGTTAATATTTGTACCGTACACATACAACTAAACATACATAATTCATGACTATTTAGTTCGTTAAAATTTGTTAGTAACTATACTTTAATGGATTTAGAAGATTTAATGTTATATTTCACAAATTAAGCCTTATTTCTTTACTTCATAACTCTTCCCAAAATTTCCTAGGTGATTTCAATTACCAACTTTGCTTACTATACTTAGACTCTTCTATGGTAAGATGTTTGAATCACTTTGATATAAATTAAAATTTTCTTATTCTTGGATTAAATGGAGATGTTGTTCATCCTCTAGTAAATCAAATGAATAATTGAACTCTATAACAAGAACACAATCCTGAAAATAAGAGGATAAATAAAATCAACAATTTGGAACCAATATTTCTAAGCACTATTGTATCAAGGCTCTTAATGGATAACTATAAACCAACTTTTAAAAAATAACTTAAGAACCCATGTAAGGGTTTGTTTCTCATATTTCTATCTTTCTCATAGAATATTTCCTTCAAATGTTTGTCTTTCCTACATGGTATCCAAACTTCATTTCACTCAATTTATTTTGGTTTTCAATTTATTGTTTTAGTTTCAAAGTAGGAGATAGTAATGTTTTAATCATAAATTCTACTTGGTTTACTGAGTTTCTCTTATTTTTGGATATGTTTTTCAAATGTTGGATTTCTAGAAACTATTTAAATTTTATCATCTAACTCTTTGTTTTTCATTCTGTCTGAACAAATTTTTAGGACTGTTTTATGACAAATTTTTATTGTGAATAAGGATGTCAATGTTTTCTTGATAAATCATAATTGGTGATCTGGGTTAATGTAATTTTTTAATATATTTTTATGAGATTACTAATAGAAAAACCCATTAAATTATATGCTTCAATAGTATGTTTATTAGTTTTTTATGATCAAATACATGAAACTACTTTTAAACAAATTATTGTTTAGCATAGGAGCAACAATATTGTTTCCTCAACAAAACCATCTTATTTCTCTCTTGAAATCGATTGGCTGAAAGTCCTAAGATTTTATTTCTTATTCAATATATATACCTAAAATACAAAGATACACAAAGAATAAAAATTAATATGGGCCAATGGGCTCTCCACCCAACCATAGGATTGAGATTCAATCTACTCTCGAGTTAGGGCCACATAGCACTTCCACAGAATACTTCCCACATAGGATCCACAATCCAAAGTGTAACATAAAACATCCACATTACTAAACTTAACAAATTAAAGCCATTAAAAACAAGGGCTCCTAGAAAATTTTATACTTTATATACTTTGCACATCACAACATCTTGCATTGATATTTCTTTATTTTAACACACAAAAGGGTATAAATGAAAATAAACTAAACAAGGTGGAAGATTCAACCAATGCAAACCCCAACACACTACTTGTAGCAACACAAGAAATTCATCATCAAATTCCACATATATTTTGTTGTAAGCAAGACCAATATGAAAAAAAAACTCATTACAAATCAACAAAGATAGATAACTAAAAGGTTAGATCTCACCAAGAAGGTTTTCTATCCAACTTGAGGAAAAATCTCTCCAAGAACTCTCTTCCATTGCTCCTTCTTCCCAAACATGGCAAGAATTCAAAATGAAGAAACCAAACATGAACTCAAGTACAATCCAAAATGAAAAAGAGAGAAACCCCCCTCCTCCACATAAATAGAGTGAATAAATGGAAGGGGAAAAAGCAACCTATTTTTCAACTTCCCAACAACCCTTTCAACTCCAATTTTCGTCACTTCTCATAAGTGAATAATTAGAGTGAGTTTTGGACTTTATAAAAAGGATTTTATGGAACAAAAATACCTCTAACCCATAAACCTATCACCTAGGAAACATTTTAAAAAATTAAGACCACATAAGGACTTCATAAAACATAAATTAAGTGACCATTTTAATAAAATGAATCAACAAATTAATAAAACAACTCTCACATACACACAACCCAAACCACTAAAAACAAGGTAAAATCATATGCCCATGACAAGACTAATATTTCACAAGGATACAATAATGAAAGTAGCTATGTGACCTCGTTATCAATATTGACCAATTTACTCAACCAAGAATGTGTGTTAGTATTACTCATAATGATAATTAAAACAAATGACATATGAATTAAAAATTCAAAGAATAATAATCAACTAAGAAATTAGATCTACTAATCTACAAAGTAACATAAAATTTAACACTCCTTACTCACATGATACCTATTATGGAGTCAAGGAACAATTGAGTGAATACTATCTGTTATCAAAATATCACCACTTATGTCAATAAAATATTTAACTTATAATGCATACTACTATAAGTAATATTGAATATCAATAATTGTCTTTATATTCACACCTACCCACATCTATGATATGTAACCACCTAACATAATGAAATCCACTTAATATAGGTATATTAATATTACCAATAACTGAGCATATTGATCATTACATAATTATGTAGATAGAGAATGGAACTCATCTAACTATCACAAGAATTCACAACAATCGCTAGATAGGATTAGTCAAGAATATGAACATCTTTATGGTGTAGCAACAATCATCAGTCATGTGTACATGATATAATATATAAATCATAAAAAACTAATAGGATCAATAAGGTCACAATGAATGGGGTCTTACATTCTCCCCCCCTCCCCCCAAGATTGGGCTTCCTCCTGGAAGTCCCTAAAAGTGAAGGTAAACACAAGGGACAAACACTTGCCAATAATATCTTATGTATTTTTTTTTCAAAGAATGTTAATGGAAAATTTTACCTTCTAAATTATTCTAAAATATAAGACAAATTTACAATTTAACTATCTACTCAAAAGATGATCCTTCCATTATACACACAATATTATAGATTTTAGTTTCACAATACTTCATCTATCACTTATAAGGTTATTAAGCACTACATTGTACATATACATATATACTTCAATGATCATTAATTTAAAAAAATTTCCAATCATTTCACAACATAACAAATTTACACCTTAAGAAATCATTCATTTCCTTTTATCATGGAAATGCCAATAGTTAATGCATAATTATCACAAATATTGGTTTACAACACACACACACCATCAACACAACAATGACATATCCCACAGTTCAAGGAATAGGATTTATGAGGAGGAATGGATCCAAATTCCATATAATTAATCACACACTAGGGGAGAATGGACTATGACCATCCCATACCAGTCCTGTTCACATCCCCATCCAACAATCTCCACACCCAACCACCACCATCTACCCAAAAACCTCCACACACCACCATTACTATCCATCCAAAAACCTCCACCCAACACCACTACCATCCATCCAAAAACATCCACACATCAAATCCATCCTCAACCCATGGGGTACACTCAAGGAAAAGGGATTTGCACTATGGACCAATAAATGCAGTCCTTAAAGGGGGAGTCGATTCAACTCAACATTCTGAGGGAGGATCAAAATATTGACATCTGTCCATTGGCTAGCATAGGGGGGCATCAAGAATCACAATGTTCCCATGTTCCAAATAATAGAGGGACTCTTTCAACCCCAAACAAAGGAGGCTCTCAACCCTCAAGCGATATCCGCTCCTTAGGCACACCCAAACCCCCATTATAGAAACAAGACTCCACACTACACAACAAAACATGCAATATCATCACACATAGTTTAACACAAGGGTATATGCAAGTAGATCATCCCAGATGTCCACCACACCCTTATCCCAAGTGGGATACCTAGTATCTCAAACTTGACTCACAAACATAACATTCACTTGTTTCTCACAACACATATTATATTGCACTTAAAAAAATTTAGACACTTATAAGAAAAACAACACTGAGCCACTTTGAAACACATAAAGACCACTTAGAACTATCAAAGCATGAACTAGTTTACATTTAAAAAAATTACCAACACTTGATTACATCACTATCACATTGGATTTCCAAGAAGGAATTTCACATAATTCTCAATCCTCAACACGACTCTCAAAACAAACATTAGAACAATAATTAATTTACCATAGATCAAAACACAATATACCACTAAGGTTAAACTCCTTGTTTACAACATGATTCAACTTATAGTCCCATTGCACCAAATTTAAGCATCATGATTAGAAACAAGATAATCACTAATGATTGAGGCTAATTCATCTCATTTTCAATCTTCTACTTCAGAAATAAGATAATATTTTGCATATTATTTATCAATACTAAAACAACAAATCTTTTGAATAGGAAATTTTTTAAACAATTAGCATTAGTATTTTCAAATTCTAGGAATGTCCTCAACATATGAATAAAATTGCATTAAATTCACAGCAAAATATCACACTTGTCAAAAATTATCTCATCTAGATAGTTTTCATAATTAAATTGTAACACAACAACAAAATTTAGAGTAAGCAACATTCTTAATAATCAACCTATGTTTTATGGTGGATAGCTATATTGTATTGAGTTTGTAATGCACAACCAAGAGAGCATCCAAAAATTGTTAAATAATTGCTTAAGGAAATGACTCTACCTAGTTAGCATCCATCTCTATCATGAAGCAAGCTATAGTGATGAACATAAGTAACTGTGATTAACCACCTCCAAAATGATATTTCCCATAAACAAGACTATTAATTCTTTGAAATCCAAAAATCTATTTCATACAAATCTCTTTCCTTCTTATATCACTTCTCTAATTAGAATTACATGAATTCAAGAATAACTATAATCAACCAAGAATCCAAATAAAGAGAAACATTGAAAATGAACAATTAGAATTAACATCAAAGATTCTTCAAATAAAATTTTCATAAGCTTAAGTGATTCAAGGAACTCTCTCTCTTAAATAAAAATAACTTTCTCCTAATATGAACAAGAAGATAATTATCACAACAACGTTGTTGGGAATCTAAGATGTTTGAATTCAAGGATGAGAGAGAAAATAACTTCATTTAAAAAAAAAAACTAGTTATAATTGATGTGCTATTTTTAACCTTTTATTGCAAGACTAAGGACAAGATCACTTAATTACTTCTCCCCACAATATTAGAAAATCAACTTTACTCACTAATCAAGACATTACACACATTTGGAAAACAACATGATAAAAAAGAAATAGTGTCCCTTCCATCGCAAACGTGTTGAGAAACTAAAAGGTGGAATTTACATCTAATTTAAAGAATTCAATACAACTTTTGTCTATTATAAAAAGACATCAAACAAATAATGTAGCCCCATATTTAACTAATAAAATCTATCTATTTACCCATTTGTATTATTACTACTTTTCCCCAAAGGTCCCAAACTGTAGCAACCTGGTGCTTTGATACCTATGCAATGCCCTCCCCAAGATTAAGCTAATATAATATTATAAGGTAACTAAATAAGAGAAGTAAATAATAAAATAAAATAATTAAAGATAAACTACTCAATTTATAACTTGTCTAATGATAGAAATAATGATGAAGTCTTGCATGATCCAAAAGAATATTTTACAAGTTAGATACTTTCTTTGTTAATCCAACAATTATATTTACAAGAGGGAATAATAATGAATAATAATGATATTGTCACTAAGGAATTTCACAATCATTACTTTATGATGATTCTGATAATGTACACACCCAATGTTTTTGATTATGGAACAAACAGGTTTTAGAGGAAACATGAAACCTTTAACAGTAAGAAAGAGTAAGATAGAACATTAACAGAGCACAGACAAAAAATAGGACACTACTCACAAAGAGATACTCAGAAGAAAACCAGGGTAGTAATGACAAAAAACCGACAGAAAACCATGTACACACCCAATGTTAATATAAACAAAATGAATGACTTTTTAAAAAAAAAATCAAACATTGCTATTCCAACTTTACACTAATTTTCAACATCATTTATATTCATTTAAACTACACATAAACATGAAACATATTTTGATATGGTTAGTATTAAATCTCCACAATAACATTAACTTATCTCCCCAAAGATATTATTACCATTAAATCAAAATCAAATAGGACATCTAAAATTGTTAGTGAAGGTAAAATCAAGATTACATAAAGGATGAGATATGTAATAGAATCAAATACTAAAGATGCATTGTAAGCATTGAACTAACCTCAATTTATTTACTTTTCCAAGTGAGCTATTTAATGCCTAATCATTAGAAATGAAGACAATATTTTTAACAATACTTTAAACCAATATTACTGTTGTCAAATGGATTGCACTGAATGCTTGAATGATTAAATTCAACAATCTGTTGAAACATGGGAACTATCTTTAGGTTGTGGGTATTCCTATGGAAAAGATAGACCTCCAGATTCCAGGCTGGTTCCTATATGATGATTAATTCAGTACTTGAATGATTTGTTTTAAGAAAAGGGTAAAAAGGATTGAACTGAATGCATGAACTAAAATTAAAACTTCCGTGATGAACCTAACTAGAAATCTAAACTGCAAATTGACTCACAAAATGATTACTTAGTACTTTAATCTACACAACCTGATTTGATAGTCTAATCACCTAAATGTTTTAAATAGAGGCTTTGATTCAATACAATTTTGAGGGAAAACATGGTTTTCATGACTTAACTGATTAATTAATTACATGCACAGTGTATAACCAGTGAACTTAAACTAAACTGCATACAGATATTTATGAAGGAGACAAAAAAATTAGAGGTTACAAGACTAAAAACACAATAATCCTTTGATCAAAATTCCACATAATAATGATGCCTGAAATCTTGAAGGAAATTTTTTGAAAATACTGGAAACTAAAGGAATGTTCGGCTAATCACAAATAAAGTAACCTGTAAAAACTGCTGCTATATTAAATTATGAAAGCTGAGTTACATCATATTTATCTTTGCAGAATGCAAAGGATGAAAAACAAGAACTAGAGAAAAATGACTAAGTCATTTCACTATATACAAAAATCCTTCTCAAGACATGAAGGTGAAACTGAAAGTCAATTTCAGTGTGAAAAATGATAACTCTAAAGCAATCCACGAGCAAAAATAAAGATCTGGAAAAGAAGAGCTCAAACTCATGCAAAAATGAGTGAACTCAGGCTCAAACTCACAGTCACAATGTGTACAACTAAAAAGTAACTCAAAGTAGCTCCAAAATGCATGAAAATAGCATTGAAAATGAACTAAAGTCAAAAATATCTCCACAATATGCTCTCACAAGCAAAAGAGAAAATCCTTGTAAAAATGGCCCAAAACTGAGGCAAATTGATCTCAGTGTCTAGAAAACTCCACCTCTCATGCGCATGATCAAGATATTTCATGAACTGATGCAAAATTAAAGCAAAGTGCCAATAATCTCCATAATTTGCATGATGTTAGTCCTCCAGTTAGCTTTCACTTGCAATCTTGCATGGATTTGAGAAGGCATTCATTTGATTAAATATTAAAGATAATCATCAAATGATTATTTTAATATTTTGATAGCTGATAATAACACCCTTATTACATGTCTAACTATTAAAGTAATAATATTATTACTTTTAACATTTAATTGATGATTTGATATTCTTTAAATCCATGCAAGGCATACTATTCCAAAATCAAAGTATTACTTTGAAGTCGACCTCAAAACTCACGGGCCCCTTATGCATCATTAGGTCGATTGACCTCAAGATTCAAGACCACGGTGATGGTAAAATGAAATGATTTATTAAAATTATAAGCAAAAAGTCACCCTTGGTCGAATTAGGGTAGACAAAAGTAATCGAACCCTAATCATTTTGTCATTTCCATTCTTTGTTTTGTCTTTGGCCTTTTGGAAACTTCGTGCTCTGCTGCATCGCCATAGGGAGACCTTAGGGTTTGCAGAAAGTATGGAAATCTAGTCTTTCGATTCCTTTGTGGCATGAAACTTCAATGGAAAATAGGGTAAGATAATTTTCTAGTCATTTCGTGACCTCTTTTCTCCACTTTTGAACAATCTTTTGGCCTTAAGGCTGTGGTTTAACATGTATTTATGATGTTGTTTCTATGTATATTTCTTCACTGAGTATACTTCTTCACTGCCTCTGGTCGCCATGGACAAGTTTACTTTGAAGATTGGAACACAGATTTTGCTCTGTTTTTGTTGATTTTCCCATAGTCTGAAGGCAAATAGAGGAGGTATGCCTTCTATTTTTTCTATTTTGAGCTTCATGTTTCCCTTAATCTCCTTTGTATGGCATCATCTTGTATTCTGGAAAAAAATGGAGTATCTCTGTTACATTTCTGAAGGTATTCAAGTGTATATTGGCCGCCACTGTTAACTTTGATTGAGCTTTTTGGAGATTTTCTGATGAACAAAACCCACAGCTTGGAAGTATTTCTCTATTTTCACTTGGGTTTTGATTCACAACAATATCTATACACATTTTTTAAAATTTTTGATGAAACCCTCATGTCTGTGGACCTGATAAGAAGAAAATCTATAATTCTCTTATTGAAACCTAATCTAGGTATATGTAAAATGATTTCTCTGAGTCGTAGGCTTACTATGCTTGATCTGGTTTTCTTAAAAAACATTATATTTATTATGTACACCTCAATTGGACTTTGGAAACACTATGTAAATTCCATTATATTTTCTTGAAAATATAGTATTCTTCTTTTCTTGGGCTCGACCTGATAGCATCTTATGTCATTTTGCTTATATTCTGGAAAAACCCTCACATGGGTAAATTATGATGAGAGGAAAACTGTATTTTATAATTGAAACCCCCATGTGGGTAAGGAAGAAAACCTCTCTAACTTCATATGGTTGTAACCGCACCTTGATTGAGATTACTTGAAGTGTTTCTTCTTTAATTTTGTAGTAGCTCTTGATAATGGTATTTATGAGCTTCCGTAACTTAAATAGAACCTTCCTCTATAGACTAAACTCATATTTTGCACAATTCTTATTGATAATGTTGTCCTTCAACCTAAAAATCATTGTAATGGATGTTTGCTATAACCAGTCTACATTTGAAAATAATGTTGCTCTATTTAAGTTTGTGTTCCCTATGTAAATGAAACATTGGTAATAAGGATAAGAAGAATTAAGCAGTTAAAGCATTGTCTTCACCATGGAAACTGACTGATTTTACTTGATTATGAACTATCCTCCTGTACATAACATTATGTAGCTGTAATTTTGATTTTCCTTTTGAAAGAAAATAATGCTTCATTATTCCATTGTTGTGATGATAACAAAACTATTCTTTCCTTCTTTATGCTCCTTATAATTTCAAAATGATGACTCAAAAAACCTTATCATGTGGGCAGTTGAATGCTCTGATAAACAAATGGTGATAGTATATACCTCTGATCTTTTGGATGATGCTTTCCTAATTCTTTCATGTAGCAAATATTCATTTATTATAGTCTTGTAGATCTGTAGTTGACTGTGTTATCAAAACTTGCTTTGAACTACTGCCCTCCAGTTATGCATTCATGCTAACATGATGATCACCCTTGAACCTTTGAAAAATGCATACTTATACCTATAACCATCATTTATGACCATGATTTACTACTGATGGTAGATTGATTTTAGAAACACCTTAATCTGCATCATCGTTTACATTGGGTCTGCACTTTGATCATGGTCACTGTTCCATTATTGATGATAGCTTTTGCAATGAATGATTAGTAAATGTTCTTGATATGATTTCAAATGATGAACAAGAGATGAACTTTCCAATCTGTTTCTATCATAATGAATTAAAGATTGCTTTATGAATTTCTTTATTACAACAATCCTACTTGATTAATGTTATAAATACTTGATGACTCTCATGTATGAATGCTGAATGAGAGGATGTTTTCCTAATATGCTGGGCTCAACCCTTGTGGGAGCCCATTTTTCTCCACATATATGATGAAAAATGATCACAGACATAATGAACCTATTCCTACACATTAAACAAACAAGTTAGCAAAAATAATCAAAGCTGAAAGCTTCCATTGAATTCTTTTTTCTTTTGAACAATGAAATCATCTGATGGATTCCTGATTGAATGTATGTTATATTTATGTTGGTAATGTAGGCATACGATTGATCTTGATTCATCATTGCTTAGAGTAAATCTCTAACATCATCTTCATTTATTCTGCAGAAAAATCAAGGAGACTGGAATCGAAGGAGACTGGAGAGCTTCAATGGTACTACTCAAAGATATCAAGTATTGATGGCTTCATCATTACAGGCAATGATGAACCATCCTCCTTTCTATGTTTACATTGTCAATAGTTGTATAGTATACAATTTGATTTTGTACCTATCATTTGATTGTATAGATCATATTAAGCTACTCCCACGACATGTGTGGGACCTTGATTTTTACAATGTGAATAAAATAGAATTTGTTATGCAAATGTCCAATTTTCTGTTACAAGTACTTGCATAATAAAACTGAAAATCAAATGTAATTTGATTCTTCATGATGGATAATGAATACTTTAGCAGTAAAATTTGAAATTCTTTGTACCTCTCAATGATGAGTTTAATTCAGCTCTAGCTATTTGAGCTTGTAGTGAAAAATAGGTAACAATTACAAGCATAAGCATACATGAAATAAGCTAACAAGAACTATACCATCCAATATTAAACACCCTATCGTTAAAGGAGTAATAACTCAACAACTTGAGATTGATTATGTATATTTGTAGTATACACACACAACTAAACATACACACATAATTCATGACTATTTAATTTATTAATGTTTGTTAGTAACTATAATTTAATGGATTTAGAATCTTTAAAATTATATTTCACAAATTAAACCTTATTTCTTTACTTCATAACTCTACCCAAAATTTCCTAGGTGATTTCAATTACCAACTTTCTTACTATACCTAGACTCTTCTACAACAATTTAGAACCAATATTTCTAAGCACTATACTATCAAGGTTCTCAATGGATGACTAGAAACTAATTTTTAAAAACTAACTTAAGAATATATGTAAGGGTTTTTTTCTCATGTTCCTATCTTTCTCATAGAAGATTTCCTTCAGATGTTTCACTCAATTTAGTTTGGTTTTCAATTTATTGTTTTGGTTTACTATTTTCCTCTAATTTTTGGATATGTTTTACAAATATTGGATTTCTAGAAACCCTTTAAACTTTATCGTCTAACTCTTTGTTTTTCATTTTGTGTGAACATATTTTTAGGACTATTATATGACAGTTTTTTATTGTGAATAAGGATGTCAATGTTTTCTTGATAAATCATAATTGGTTAAAAATGCTCAACAGTATGACTTCACTAAGGGCAACAATTTCGTTGGAAGTCTATTTCCAAGACACTTCATTCACCATAAGAAAAGGTATGTTGAAGCTTTCCAAGGAATGATATTGGAAAATTTACATGACTCCTCTTTGTATCTATATCAAGTGCTCAATAAGTATCATTTTGATTTTAGTAGAGAGGAAATAGACCAATTCAAAAAGAAGTTCCATGCAACTTCCTTTCTCAAAAATCATGAGTGCATTCAAGGGTTGCAAGTGTCTGCTATGCCACTGGTTCATAGGGGCAACAAAGCTTCTCCTCAAGTTCTTGACATCAACATCATAGTTCATTCATAGGCAGTTGCAACAAATTAGGTGTAGATGGTTTCACAAGAACAAGATGAAAATTTTGTGTATTTTCCTCGTAGAGGAGGTTAAAAATTTGATTCTCTTCAGGGAATGATATGTAAATAGGGTATGTGCATAGGGATGGTGTGTAGGGGTGGTATAATGAAATATGAAAATTTATGGGGTTATAGGCAGTAAGTTTTTTGTTTTAGATGAATATGTATAGGTCTACTTATGTAAAGAAAAGTTGATACTGCACATGGGGTATAGATAGAAGATGAATGCTTATAGCTACTGCATTCATTTTGGTTTTTTTTTTCTTTGCTCCCTCTCATGGATTTTTGTAACTATTTATTAATATAAATATAATATATTTGCTTATATCCTTTTGCCTAAAAAAAAATCATAATTGGTTATTTGGGTTAATGCAATTTTTTAATGTTTTTCTGAAATTAATAATAAAAAAACCCATTAAATTATATGCTTCAATAGAATTTTTATCATTTTTTATAATCAAATACATGAAACTAATTTTAAGCAAATTATTGTTTGGCATAGGAGCAATAATATTGTTGCCTCAACAAAACCATCTTGTTTCTCTCTTGAAATCCATTGGCTGAAAGTCCTAAGATTTTCTTTCTTATTCAACACATATACTTGAAATACAAAGATACACAAATAATAAAAAATAATATGGGCCAATGGGCTCTCCACCCAACCATAGGATTGATATTCAATCCACCCTCGAGCTAGGGTCACATAGAACTTCCACATAATACTTTCCACATAGGATCTACAATCCAAAGTGTAACATAAAACATCTACATTACTAAACTTAACACATTAAAGCCATTAAGCACAAGGGCTCCTAGAAAATTTTATACTTTATATACTTTGCACATCACAACATCTTGCATTGATATTTCTTTATTTTAACACACAAAAGGGTATAAATGAAAATAAACTAAACAAGGTGGAAGATTCAACCAATGCAAACCCCAACACACTACTTGCAAAAAAACAAGAAATTCAACATCAAACTCCACATATTGTAGACACGTAAAATATACTGATTGATATCGTGCATCTGATCCTAATTTACTAACATCGTTTCTTCTTGAATCATCCCTCGGTCTAACCATTTAATCAAATTCCCTTATCTGATTAAATTCATCAATATTCCACTCTTGATTAAATAAATCATTTTATCTAATCAAGTAATCTCTTTTGTTAATTAAATCAATCCATCTGATCTAATTATCCCTATTTAATTAAATAATCAATTTATTTAATTAAATCTCTAAAGTCTATCCATTAAATTAAATAAATTAAAACCTTATTTGATTTAATCTAACACCATCTCTTTTAATTAAATAAATAAAAATCCTTATTTAATTAATCTCTTGTCATATTCCTCTCTTATTTGATTTAAATAAATCCATAAATTCGAGTCAAATAGGTCACATCATCTAACCTCTCTCATTAAATTAATTAACCATTGATTAATTTAATCTCATCTCATGTCACATCCTCTAAATAATGCAAGTTGCACATGAAAATAGATTTAATTCATTTATTAAATCCCTATTTTCCTCACAAGGAATCTTTTGGAATATTCTCTCAATTTGAATTCAAAAATTCCAAGTCAACATGTACATCCAACAAGGCATTTAAAATTTCTTACATGTCCTTTGCCTTGAGCCAAGTGGAATTTATTGCATTTTCCCTTCCCTCTTGCATGTCATTTCAACAAATTTGAATTTCAAATATTTGCATTTATTGGCACAAACCCCAAATCTTGCACATCCATCATCCATTGATAGCTTGAAAAATGGCATCATATCATTCGATCAATGTTAGTCCCACATTGCTCAAATTTGGACATTCATCCATTTTGAAATTCTATAAATGAAGAGCTCATATCCTCATTTCATCATCCACAAACATTGCAAAGTTATTATGCCAAAATATTTAGCCATTTCCATCCATCATTGAATTCTTAGCTAGGCTTTTTGTAGATTTGGCTTGGAGTTCTCATCTTTTCATCAAAGTGGATCAATATCATCTTCAACATATCAAGATTTCATCATAGGAATTGGGAAAGGGCCAATTTTCACATCAAATTGGCACCAATTCCCCCATGGGATCATGAGTTTGCACATCTAATTAGGATTTAATCTTTGTTTTATCAATTTCATTGTGTTCTTTGTTATTTTCATTTCTAGTTTAAGGTTGTAAATGGATTTCATGGGGAATCCTTGTTTTAGCTTGCAATTCCTTGTTTAACTTGTTTACTCATGTTGTTTTGCAAGAACTAGGAAAAGGGTTCGCACATTTGGTGCTAGAAGGAGGGCTGGATATCATTATTTCTAATCTTTTCTTGAAATTTCCGCGTTTTTCTTCACACACAGGAAATTCCAATGCTGGGAGCTGAACGTCGTTGTTTTGGCACCGCAGGCTCGTCAGCGTCACTGTTTTGGCACCGTGGGCTCGTCAGCGTCGCTCTACGGCACCACTTAAAACACAAATTGCACTGCTAGATTTGTCCCACCAAGATTTTTGAATTTTAAACTCCGCCGTTGGACATGCTAACCCGTAGAAATTTTCAAAAAATATTAAACTTCGACACTAGACGCAAACTGCGACGCTGGGCAAAAATTCTGATGCAGTTGAGCTCTCTATCCCGACACGGAGCGTTGCTGATTGGTAAGCGACGCTGTGAGAGCACTGCTCAAAAGCCAAACTGCAACGCCATCACGAGTTGCGATGCTGGGAGACAGTAAAAAGGGAAAATTTGATTTTTAGCACGTGCTTTTGATTTATGATTAATTTATGTTATGTTTTCTAGTTTTTAACTTCTGTGTTTTTCCAGAATCTGATTTATTTTTCTTCTTTATAGGTTGGAAATCAAAATTGAACAAAGAAGGAGCATGAGGGCTATGTCTTATGAAATCAAAGTGTTTTTAAACACTTTAGTGTTTGTTTAACACTATTTTGAGAATTTGTTATCTTTTCATTCTTAGAACACTAATTTTTGTTTGGGCTTAAAAAGAACCTTTCTATTTCTTGCAAAAAAAGGTTAAAATGAATCTTAGGAGCACAACTTACTAGATTTTGTTTCTTGGAGTAACAAATTGAACAAAATGTCTTACACTTGTGATTTGGTGCTCTAAAACGAACTCACATTTTGCTTTGGGGATTTAAAAGGAACAAGTGTAACTTTTTTTTTTTGTGAGGGCTTACTTAAACTAAAGCCATTGAAAAAGGACGTATGCGCTTCTCTCACGCTTTATAGCGATCTTGAGAATCAAAAGGCCTTTTTCATGTCTTTAGGGTGAGACAAAGAAATCACCTCCACACTTCGATTTGGGCTTAAAATTGAACACTTTGTGCGAGTGTGAGTGGGGGCATTGTTGTGTATATTCTCTCTCCTTGTTGCCAACAAGGATTGATCGAGTTACAGATATTTTTCTTCATTCGCTTTTGTTTATCCTAGAGGGCTTGCCTTGGGGAAAAAGTACTCACCCAAGGGAACGACTCAACCGGTAACACTCTAAAGCCAAGAGTATTTCCAACTGGGATATAAATATGGATATTGGAAGAAATGCCAATATCACGTGGTTGATTCTGACAAGATGGGTCTGAAAGGGGACTCTTGTCGTATGGGTCAATCTCCATGAACGGAAATTCCTTACTAAAACCCATGTGCTAGATTTTTCCAAAATCCTTTAATCTATTTGTTGGTGCAAGAACGGTCGTTCTCAAGCCACCCCACACTTTTACAGTCTTCTAGTAGAAATGGAAAACATGCCATGGGAGTTTCATGGGTGTTGATGCTTAGCTTCCTTGTATAAGTGAGTGTCATGGAGGGGAGCCAGTGGGGTCAAGCATCTAACCATTCGCTAGAGATAAGCGTAGCTGGACTTGTCCAAGTGGGAATCCAACAAATATTGTCTTACACATCCATAGGATTGTACTTATTCTTGGGTTACAAAATGCATTGCTTGGTCAAAAACATCATGAAAACAAACACTTGAACCTCATCCAAATTTCAAACCCTTTTGAGGACAAATACAATTGACTCAATCCATATTTTATTGCTTGCCCTTAGGATTCATGTCCTTAGAGGTTTCTAAACATTGGATTATATCTCGATTTATCTCCTTAAGTAAACAATAGGAAAACCCTTGCCTTAAGTTCATTGAATTTCCACATAACATATCTTGTGGGGTTTGAAGAAATTAAGACATTGGACATCTTAGTTTGAAAACCTATTTGAAGAAAGTGTTTTTGGTAAAATAAAGACATTAAGCAAAGCTAAGCAAAATAAACTTTCATATGTGTTGAAGACTCATAACCCCAAAAGCAAAAAAATCATTGGTTGGAAATCCGAAAATGAATGTTCAAGTGAAATCATTTCTTGGTTACAAAGGTCTTTAGGAAGCATTTGCATGCTCTTCAATACCTGGGTCTAGGCAAACAAAGTGTACCTTTTAGGTTCACCTTAGGATCAAAACGTATCAAAATATTTTTCACCCATCCTCCAAAACATCAAAAAAACATCATCTCATTACCGCCTTTTGGAAAATCTTGAAATCATCCTTAATACTAGGCTTTGTGGTAAAATCAAAATCATCAAAATCATTGAGACTAAATCCTTGAAAAAATTATCAAAAACACCTTTGGCTAGGCATGTGTCGATGCATCCTTTTGCATATACTTAGTCAAAGTTATCAAAATCATCTTGTCTAGCTTAGTATATGTAGATGAATCCTTCTTCATATACTTAGTGAAACAATCATCTTGTTTGGATAGGTGTGGGTAGATGCATACTTCTCCTCACACATTCAAATCATCATCCTTTGAACAAAGCTATCCCTTAGATCATCATCCAATATCTTAGGGTGTTTTTGTTCAAAATCAAAATCAAAATCAAAATCAAGGACAAAATTCCAAATCCAAAAACAAATCAAAATCAAAATCTGCAAGTCCTAAAAGCCTAGTATCTCATTTAAGATTTATCAAAAGCTAAAACATCTGTATCATCCATCCCTAACATCATCATCATATCATCACCTTTGATCCTCAAGGCATCCTAAAAACTTTCTACTTTGGGGCATAAAATAAAGATCGATCCAAAGAATCAAGAGATTCATCTCCCATATTCTCGAAGATTGATCCTTGTTTTATTGTTCTAACTAGATCTCAATACAAGAAGAGTATGGAAGCCAACAAAGAAACACCCGCTTCAAGCGATCTTAGCCAAACAAACGCATAAATGAATCTCGCCGAATCAAGTAATCCGTTGACCCTCTCATCATCGCAAAATCCGCAAGAAGAAAACCAAGGAGAGGACCTTACCTTTGGAGTGTCTCGCGAGAAATGACTGAAATGCTCCAAAATCTAGACAACCATAGAATCATCAACATCATGATGAGACTTAACCCTTCGTTGTACATGCTTGAGCTAGCGAAACAAGGGGCTAAGTTACCTTCGGATTTTGATGTGAGTACCATAGTGGAGACATCATTTCCACCAATTTCATCCACTATCCCCATCTCATCTACACCCCCATCTCAAAAAATCACGCAAAACATTCCGCAAATCACAACATCATTTGCTCCAACCCAACCCAATGTTAATAAGGGAAGTACATTTCTCAATGCAATTCAAACACACCCCCTTGTTAATAATCAAAATTTGGATGCAAACACCATCTTGGAACAAAGCGTACCCCAAAACCCATTACACAAAAATGTTCCTCTCACTTTCCATCACGATCCATCATCATCATTTTTTCATGCAACACCTTGAGCACCTCTTCTCACAAATTCACAAGAAGAGGGAGATATGTTCGAATAAGAGGGGCATATTTGACACCACAACATTCTCGCAACAACTCACACCCCTTACATTTCCACCATTACCATTATCATCTACACCACTGCTTGGTTTAGGGCTTCCTCCCCTACCAAGTATCAATCAAACCTATATCCCAACCATCAATCAAAGCATTACACCAAACACTCACAATTTGTCGTTGATATCACAACAACAAACGACGAATGCACAAGCGATTACAACCTCATCAAACATCCCCTTAACATCACAAAGCATGGTCTCCTAAGGACCAACCATATCAACAGCACCATCCATCACGCAAAAAATCAACACCACCTTCATAAACACCATTCCAAATCCACCACCACCGCCACCACCACCAAATTTCATCACATCAAACCAATATGACGCAGCATTGCAAGCCACTTTCCAAAGAGGATACCAACAAGTTTAGAAACAAAAAGCCGAACAACTAGCCACTCAGCAAGCCACTCAAGCTGCACAAGCTGCACAAGCCGCATTACAAGCACAACAAGCCCAAGCGTTATTGCAACAACAACAACAACAACAAGCTGCACAAGCACAACTGTTATTACAATGACAAGCAGCACAAGCACAAGCAACACAAACACAAACAACACAAGCGCAAGCTCAATATCAGGCACAACAAGCTCAATATCAAGCACAACTTCTTGCACAAAAACAAGTAGCACAATTGCAAGCATATTAGCAAGCATTAAAGCAATACCAAGAGCAACAAGAACTGGCAGAATTGGTAGCCCAACAACAAGCGTTGTTGGAACAACAACAAGCACAACAACAAGCGTTGTTGGAACAAAAACAAGCTCAACAACAAGCACAAATCCTAGCACAACAACAAGAAGATCAACAACAAGCGTTGTTCATACAAAAGTAGGTGGAAGCCTACCTCGCTCACCAAAACATACAGATATCATCAAACAATGCACCGACCAATCCACTCATCCAACCCATGATTCAAACACCCCAAAACACTTTCATCCCACCCCCTAATCCGCAAAGTGATGTGACGACACAACTCAGGTTGCTCTCGCAACAAGTGCTTGACCTTCAATCAGGATGAACAACGAAAACACCAAGCAACTTGTGTCCTTATCCATTTGATAGGAGCCTAGAGATGAAACCATTCCCCAAAGGGATTTGAAATCGCTAAATTTGACAAATATTGAGGGATGGGAAACCCTGAAGATCACATCAGGGAATTCCAAGTTCATTGTATGGAAGTCACATATGACGATACTTATCTGATGCGGCTATTTCCTAGGAGCTTGGCAGGCCCCACTATAGAATGGTTCTCTCACTTACCTTTAGGCATTAGAACATTCCAAGAAATTAGGGATGCATTCATTAAAAATTATGCATGCAACATTGCAATGGATGTTAGTCTCGAAGAACTCTCGGCTCTAAAACAAGGAAAGGGTGAATCATTCGCCTCATTCCTACAACAATGGCGATCCAAGGCCAATCGGAGCAAGTGGACCATGCCAAAAGAACAAGTCTGTACCATCATAGCCAACCTTGAAAGCCGCCTGGAATTTCATCTCAAGGTTCAGGGCATCACCACATATGAGCAATTGATCTCCAAGGCGCTCAGCATCGAAAGAGCCCTTGTGACTCAACCCGCGGAATCAACATCATATCACGAACAACAAAACAACTGCCCATCATCCAATTACAATGGTAAACCTCACACATGGGAAAGGAACAAGAATGTTACTAATGATGGTATCGTTGATGCCAAGGTGGTCATTAGTGGTCCACGCCAAAATACACCCACACCGCAAATCCAAAATCAACGCCAAAACAATCATCACACAACATACCAACCCAACAACAATCGAACCATCAATAATCTCAATGACCAAAGGGGACCACCCCAACACAAAAGTTATCCCAAATGAAAATACGCTATTTTGGGGGAACCAGTGGAGGACATAATGGAAAATTTGATCGATGAAAAACTCATCAAGCCTCCTACATTCAAGAATTACCAAGAACCTGATGTCAAACCTCCTTTGTACAATGAAAATCAACTTTGCGAATTTCATAAAATCAAAGGTCATACCACAAACAATTGCATGAGACTCAAAAACATCATCCAAGATCTCATCGATAAGAAAATCATAAACGTGGAACAACCTACGGGAAATCAGGATCTTAAAATCTACACAAATCCGATGTTGAACCATGGCAACAAAGGGAATAAAAATGATAAAGGGAAGGGAAATGTAAATCATGTGTATGAAATAGTTTTTGCCTCCCTAAATGAAGACTACATGGTCATCACCATCAAGGGTGCCCATGCCAAAGATTGTGGAGTCACCACAAGAGGTGGCAAAGTCACCATCGCAGGATCATCCCAACCAAATAGAGTCCCTTCATCTAGATCTATTCCGCATGGCTATAATGTTGTAGATCAACTTAAGAGAACACCAACACATATCTCCATCATGGAGTTGTTAAAAATCTCATCAACGCATAAAAAGATCCTCGAGGAAGCATTAGCCTCATCCACTATCCCCGCAGATCTCGATGCGGAGCAATTCCAAGCTATGGTTGGAAATATCATAACGCCTAATCTCCTTACATTCTCTGACCAAGATTTCCCCGCCCAACCATCTCACAACCATGCACTCCACTTAGAATCCATTGTACACAAGAGAAAAATCAAAAGGGTCTTGGTGGATGGAGGTGCAGGCTTGAACATTGGTTCTCTCAGCCTCATCAAGCAGCTGAAAATATCAGAAGATTCCATCGACAAAGGAAAGGGCATCACAATAAGAGCATATGATGACCAAGAAAAAGTGTCTCAGGGCACAATTAAACTCCCTATTCAAGTAGGGCCGACTCTCATGCAAACCACTTGTCAGGTCTTGGACCTCGACTTGCCATACAATATCCTCCTAGGACACCCATGGATCCATGCGATGAAAGCTGTAGCATCAACCTTCCACCAATGTGTGAAATTTACACATAATGGACAAGAGGTTACTGTCCATGGAGATCCCAAACCTTTCTCATATTGCAAAATCTTGAGGAAAATTATTACAATATCCCCCAATTGCTAAAGAATGATGAGGGCCCATCCACACCATACATCAACCCTACCACTCTCGCGTCCACTTCTGCGACAGAGACACCCACCATCCCCACCATCCCCACCATCTCCGATATCAAGCTCATCATCCAGGAGGATGGTTGTGGAAGGTACAAAATCCCTAACAATGCTTTTGTGATAGGAGAGTTACCACAATCTCCTAGATCATGCAGACATCCACAAGAAAATCAAGCTTCCACATCGCAAACCTATCCTAAAGACTATCCCGAATTCACAAGATGGGGAGACCTTGGCCAAGAGGTTATTGAAGCAGATCCATCACACATGTTATATCAAGATGAAAGACCAGTAGCTAATTTACCAATGGATGAGACAAGCAAGGGCCTACAAATGATGCTCGCAATGGGCTACGACAGAAATCAAAGATTGGGACAAAATGAAAATGGGCTCATAATACCTATCATGCCAGAGACGCGACCCATAACAAATCTTGGCCTTGGATGTACTCCTCCAAGTATAACCATACATGGCCGAAGTCCTCCGGTTAGTATGGTTAATATTTCTCCTCAGCCAATACTAACACAAGTACACTCACCAATATCCACAGGTAGAGACATACATAACTTTATAACTGAGGCCTATATTAGTAGCGATGACAAAGATACCATGACCAATCTACCTAGGATATTCGAAGATACCACCCTGTGTATGATTAGCACCCTCTCCTTTGAAACAGACCATCAAAATCATGAGATCCATTTAGTGTACCCCCAATTGATCGACTATGACCAACGAGGACCATCGGTTCTTGATACATTCAAAAACAATGAGGCTCTTGGAATTCATGGGATTGCGAGACAACATTCCAGATGGGGATCACAAGGCAGGGTTTATAATGGAGTTGGACACACGTGCCTATTATGGGGAAATGATTGAATCCTTCAGTCGCAAAAGTGAGAAACTAAGAATCATATCCAAGTCCTTGAGTGAAAACCACACTGTGGCACTCTCTAATAAGAAAATAGTAAAAAGAAAGGACGTATCCAACGGTGAAAACCTCTTTGAGGCACCCAGGATGAAGGATTCAATCTTCCTCTAAGAGCTATTCATCAAGAGAAGTCATCAGTCTTGGCTGAAAAATGCAATCCAATCAACCTAGGAACAGAGGAGACCCCGCATATAACATTATATGCAGAATCACTATTATCAGAAGAGCAAGAACTCCTAGCAGCATTCCTAAGGGAAAGACAAATAAACTTTGCATGGAGTTATGCTGACATGCCAGGACTTGATCCAGAGACAGTGGTTCATCACTTAGCAGTGTATCCAGAAGCAAAGCCGGTCAAACAAAAGTTTCAAAAAATGCATCCTCAAATCGCCTTATTGGTCAAAATGGAGCTCAAAAAGTTGTTAGATGCAAGATTTATCCGACCAATTGATTACCCAGAATGGGTATCAAATTTGGTACTTGTTTCAAAACCTGACGAAGCCATTAGAATCTGTACGGACTTCAGAGATTTGAACAAAGAATGTCCAAAGGATGATTTCCCGCTTCCCAACATCGACATGATAGTAGACATGACAGCAGGACATGAGATGCTATCACTAATGGATGGATTTTCAGGATACAACCAGATCATGATAGCAAAAGAAGATCAACATAAGACGACTTTCACTTGTCCATGGGGGACCTACTGCTGGAACATGATGCCATTCGGCCTAAAGAATGCAGGAGAAACCTATCAAAGGGCCATGACATTGATATTCCATGACATGATTCATAAAATAGTCGAAGACTATGTCGACGTCATTCTAGCTACGTCAAGAAAAAGACAAGATCATATAGCAACCCTAAGTGCTATCTTTGACAAACTAGAGGAATACAAAGTCAGACTAAATCCCAATAAGTGTGTCTTTGGCGTACAATCAGGTAAATTGCTAGGATACACAGTGTCCATGAGGGGTATCAAGGTGGATCCGGAAAAGGTAAAAGCAATCCTCAAGATGGAAGCACCAAGGACATTAAAACAACTGAGAGGTCTCCAAGGCTGACTTCAATCCATCCGACGATTCATAGCACAACTGACAGACAAGCATAACCCATATTCTCACCTACTCCACAAGGGGGTAGCGTATAAATGGGATACAAAATGTGAAGAGGCATTTAACCAAATCAAGGAATATCTACTGACACCACCAGTTTTAATGCCACCCATCCCACGAAAGCCATTGATCTTATATGTATCAGCAATAGCAACAGCCCTTGGAGCTCTCTTGGCTCAGCATGATGAAAATGGAATGGAGAGGGCTATCTACTATATCAACAGGACAATGGTTAGTCATGAGCTAAACTACTCATTCATTGAAAAAGCATGCCTCGCAGTAGTGTTTGCATCACAAAAATTCAGACATTATATGTTGGCACATAAGATAAAGCTCATTGCCAAAATTGATCCCCTCAAGTATCTCTTATCAAAGGCAATGCTCACAGGAAGAATGGAAAAATGGGTAATGATACTGTCAAAGTATGACATCAAGTATGTAGATCGCAAAGCCATCAAGGGACAAGTTATTGCAGATCAACTAGAAGAGGCACCTATTTATTCTGAGAATCCTCTTGTCTCAGAGTTTCCAAATGAGTCCATTTTTAACCTCACCGTAACAGACCACTGGAAACTATACTTCGATGGCTCATATACACAGCACGGATTAGGAGCTGGTGTCTTCTTCATCACCCCACAAGGGGACTGCATACCAAGGTCATACAAACTAACATTTCCTTACACCAACAACATTGCAGAATATGAGGCTTTGACTATAGGTCTCAGGATAGCAGTGCAATGGAATATCATATCTCTCAAAGTCTACGGAGACTCTCAGTTAATCATAAATCAAGTCAATAATGAATATCAGACCAAGTATGATAAGCTCACTCCATACAAGAAATTGGTGGAGACTCTCAAAGAATCTTTCATTGAAATAACATTTGAGAAGATTCCTAGAACCAACAACAGAGCAGTAGACGCCATGGCAACAATGGGATCGTTGTTGAATATCCCCAACAAGGTCCCAAAATACAAATTCTTGATTGAGCAGCTTCTCATTCCCGCATTCGAGGTACTGGAATTAGAATTCGTGTGCGAAATTGTTGGTCCTAGTGATCCTTGGTACCATGACATCTACACATATCTTTACAAAGGAGTCATACCCACTGACCTCCCATCAAACCTAAAATGAACCTTTGTCAAAAAGGCATCCAGATTTGTCATCCTAGGTGATACCTTATACCGAAGAAGCATAGAGGGTACCTTGCTACGCTGCCTAAATGCTGAGGAGGCATTAATCGCTCTAACCGAAGTACACAATGGTATATGTGGTTCACACTCAAGTGGAATGACCATATCCAAGAAACTGCTGATGATGGGGTATTATTGGCCCACAATGGAAAGAGAAGTGCATAATCATGCTAAAAGGTGTCTATAATGTCAGCAGCATGGGAACCTCATCCATGCTCCAGCTCAAGAGCTTCATCCTATTATCACACCATGGCCCTTTTCGCAGTGGGGACTCGATCTCATTGGGAAAATCACACCCACCTCATCCAATGGCCATAAATTCACCATAACTGCAATTGAGTACTTCACAAAGTGGGTAGAAGCCATACCCATGATGTATATTACTGGGAAGCAGATCTCAAAATTCATCCTGAACTATCTCATTTGTCGTTACGGTGTCCCACAAGCCATTATCTCAGATAATGGGACACCATTCAAGAACCAGGAAGTTCACGACTTGTGCGAGAAATTCAAAATCCAACATCGCTTCTCCACCCCGTACTATCCCCAAGGCAATGGCCAAGCAGAAGCTACGAATAAAACCATCCTCAAAATCCTCAAGAAAATAGTCAATGACGCAGGTCGTGACTGGAATTTGCAGTTTAATCCCGCCCTCTGGGCTTATCGAACCAACATCCACACACCCACCGGTGCCACCCCATTCTCTTTGGTCTATGGATTATAAGCGGTTCTCCCCATTGAGATCGAGCTCCCATCCCTCAGGATATCACTGCAAAACCTCATCATGGATGAAGAGTATCGATTATCAAGACTAAATGAGTTGGAGTTACTGGATGAGAGACGCATAGATGCTTTAAATCATTTGCAAGTCTATCAAAATAGACTCAAACGGAGCTACAACAAGAAAATCAGAAGCAAAACTTTCCAAGTCGGAGAACTAGTCTTAAAAGAAAATCAGAAGAATGTCCCAAACCCAAGCAGCAAAGGAAAGTTTGAACCTAATTGGCTAGGACCTTTTGTCATCACAACAAGTTATAAATCAGGGGCATATCAGCTATCAACACCTAAAGGGGAACCTCTGTAGAAGTCAATGAATAGCTCCTATCTCAAAAATTTTTATGCCTAAATCTTTCAAGTTACAGAACCAAAAGATCCAAAAAATTAGAAAATGTCCTGAAAAAATGGTCACTTTGGTGAAAACCTGGCAAACAAGCGTCTTGGTGACAACAAAAAAATCCAAAAAAAATTGTCCTCTAGTGAAAACCACTTCAGTGGCACTTTGGGCAAGTACCTTGGTGAAAACCTGGCAAACAAGTGCCTTGCGTAAATAAGCACTTTCCATCCACCAGGATCTTTACGGCTTGTTCGACATCATACCTCCATTTTGCTTCCATCATCCATCGCATTCAGGTCTCCATCCATCACTCATCCACTCGCATCTGCACCATACCTTGGTCCTTTTTTGTATCATGATCCCTCCTAGTACTACTCAGCCCATCCTCAAGGTCAGTTTTTCCTGCCTTTATTGGGGTAGTCTATGGCATCACATTGGGGGCATGTTCTTATCGGATCGGATTCGTGTATGATCTTAAAGTCCTCAAAAAAATCCAAACACATCAAAACATCAAAAAATCCAAAAACATCCAAAAATAGGTCAAAAAGTTAAAAAATAGAGTCGTCTAGTCAAACTACGTCGTCTCTGAGCTTGAATGTAGGCAAGGTTGATCTTTGATCATCCCCCGAGACATTTAGGTCAGTCCCATAGGAGTTCGTCATAATAAACTGACATCTTATCATGTATATCATCATCTGTAAATCGATCAAGTCGTCAGTCAAACTACGTGGTCTCTACGTGTATAACGTAGGCAAGGCTAATCTGTTGATCAGCCCCTGAGACCCCCAGGATAGGTCTATAGGTTAGTCTCTTGGCCAAAATCTCAGAAAATCCCAAAAACATTGAAAAAAAATTGAAAATCAAAACATTTGTAAAACCTTGAAAAATACCAAAAACAGCCTCAAAACATTGCAAAACTTAAAAAACATCCAAATATTTGAAAAATCCATCCATCTCATCTCGCTTGCACCTGCAATAAACACCACTCATAATAAACTGATCATCATCATCAACCTTTGGTAAAATAGTTAGAAACAAGTCTAGCAGATTAAAAACCAGAACTCCAAATGTCAAGTCTTAAGTCTAAGTCGGTGCATAAGCAAGTTGGTTATCTCTTCGTATTGGTAACACATCATCTGAATTGGTACCATATCAATCATCCCTTAAAACACTTTGGATAACGAAATGGCATGCCGCCATCCACTAACATGTCCTAGGATTAATCCTTCTTACAATGGGCATTATCTTTTGGCAATAAGTTTCAGTTATCATCCTTAGAAAACACATCCTCTTTCCGTTAGAAGTATTGAAGAGCATCAGTTTGTTTGTTTACTTGGTCTTTATCTTTTGACTTATCTTATTTGCGCTTATTCCAAGGACGTCTCAATGATATCCCAAGACAGAGGATTTAGAGAAGAAGGAATGGGGCAACAATCATTATCCTTTGTCTGATGTGCTTGTTGGACATCCTTGTAATATAACCTTAGCGAATACTTGCTTTGTTAAGTATGTATGGAAGAGGTCTAGGGAAACTTGTTGACTATTGCATGGATAGGTTTACCTTTCCGTGTTTTGGTCCGAGGTGTCTGAAACTTCTGAAGTGCATCCTAGCAAGGTTTTCATATGTCAGGTGTGAATAGGAATACTCCTATCTAATTTTCAAGTCAAATTCCATCCCACTGGGTACAATGCCATCCTAGTTTTCTATACCTTGATGCAACATACCATGTGTGTTATCAAACATAAGAAAATTTGGCCCTTTGAAAATCCCAATTCCTCGGCAAGTAATCATCATCATCATCATCATCATCATCATTTGCATTTGCATCATCGTGGGTCTTGTTGAAATGACTTCTTCTTTTCTTACTAACCACACTAACAAGGTACTATGACAGTTGATCATCATCACCATCATCGTCATTGATCTTGCATCCACAAATCATTAGCGCATTGCATAAACATATCATATAGGAAACATACACATTGCATTTTTATCATCATATAAACAAGTTATCATAAAAATTCTTCATAAATAGGTGCATCCATGTCATTGCATTTCACCCATTACATTGCACCTCATGCCATTGTATCAATCATTGCATATACATTCATTTGCATTTCATAACCATTTCATATTACCATCGCATAACATCTACAAAAGCATTTTATAATCATTTTTTCATAATCAATAGATATATAAGCATTTAATTCATTGGGCATACATATCATTGCATCACATATATCATCATTTATTACATTTAGGATAATAACATTTGTTATTCTAAGCATCTCATAAAACCATTTCATTTGCATCATATCACGACCATCGCATCGTATCACATCCATCCATAAATCATCTCATATATAATCATTTTTCACACATCATTGCATACACCATAGATCATATCATTTTACATATTAAAATCCATATCACATATCACATTTGCATAAAATAAATCATCGTATAGATAACATCATTGCACATCATATCATAGGTTAGCATAATATAGATCTGTTAGTCATAATCATTGCATAAACATCATTAGAAATAAATGCATCCATAAAGACATCATTGCAAAGCATATAGAAATAAACCATCCATGCATAAAGGAGAACACAATACATCGCATCAAAATCGGCTCATATATATCATCAATCATGTCACTGTCATAGTACAAAGAATAAATCAGATCACTGTACATATGTGTCAATTAGTAGAAAACGCCCATCGGGCTATCAAAAACGAGCCCATAAGGCACAAAAAGTATGTATCATCTCGATCAGGCTCGATCCCTATGAATGCTGCCCTCACCCCTATCACCGTGACCCTCTAGTGGTCTCTGGCTAGCCCACTCTGAGTACTCTAGGACCCAATCTACTTTGGGAACGGTATCATGATAAGCCCGACGGTAGTACTCTACCTCTCAGATGGCATCTCTGTAAGATCGTACTGGCACTATGCCCTGGGAGGAGGAGGTTGTCATGCTCTCGATCTGCTGCCTGCGGCCTAGCTCAATGGCTGCCTGTACCTCTACAGCCTGTCTCTGCTGCACGGCTTGATCTCTCTCTGCCCTAAGCTGCTCCCTCTCAGCCCTCACTTGATCTCTCTCCACTGTCACAACCTGAACCTGGGCCTGTAACTGCGCAATTAGCACATCTCAACCGTCTGCCTGTCCCTGTGGCTACACATGTGACTGCACCCGAGGTTGATCCCCGCCTCGTGGTGGCTCCTGCTGCTGGTCCTGCATGTGAACGTTTCCGTGACCTGGTAGGATTGGGGGCACCCCTAGTGGATCCTGTCGAATCTCAATCCTCAGTCCTCACCCTCGTCCTCTCCCTCTGCCTCTGACCCTGCGCACATTTGGATCCTCGCCGAGAATGGTCAACCGAAGTGGAGGACGGAACCAGTCCCTATAGGCCTGAGTGGTGCCTGGATCTACCAAGCCCTGATCATAAGCCCACAGTCGAGCTACCAGGTGCCTGAAGCTGTCAATTTCCTTTGAGGCAGGAATACCATGTCCCCATGACACCTATGTCATGCTGCGAGCAAAGTGGCTACATAGCCATCATTAGGTTGATCTTGCAGCTCTCTGAACTGACGTTGTACGTGCCTAGGCAGGTACCTCTCGATCATCGTGTGCTCTCGCCCCTACATGTATCGGTCTTGGAGGAAATAGAAGAGTTGATCTGCATCGTCGACCCATCTAGGCTAACCAAGGTATGGACGCCAAGTAAAAACAAGCATCTCGTCTAGGACCCACCTCCAGTAGGGGATCCCATGCTCACTAGTGTGTGTAAAAGACACACCGCCTCGGTATCGTGCCAGGAGGGTATCATCTGCCCCCATTGGAACTGGAATGACACGTGGCCATAGCACAGAAATGTGCTCCTATGCCTAGACATGAAGTAATGTCACTCCAGCCCCTAGTGCTCTGCCATCCATGTATACATACTCGTATAAGTCTCTGTAGAGTGAAGCCAGAAGGACAAGCCCCCATGTGAAGCGAACTGGCTTGTCGCAGACCATCCACTCCTAGCAATAACCTCAGCTGGGATTGAAATATCGCCCTCATCGGTCTGGGGCAACGAGACCTGAAATGATGGCTACAACTGCCCAGCGGAAGGGAGGTGCTATAACCCTGTATCTCTCGAGCTCAATCTGTCCCTCGCAGTAGATGATGTCCCGTGTAGCAAGGACTTTGATGCAGGACTCGCATCCCTCATCCATATCAAATATTTCCCATCAATCGTGAATAGGCAACCGAAGAATGTGTCAAATGTCCTCTAGAGTGATGGTGGCCTCACCAGTAGGGAGATGAAATGACGACGTCTCGTTGTGCCACCTCTCGGCCAACACTGATAGCATCCCTAGGTGAGTGCGCACAGGCGCCACGTACATAATGTGCCATAATCCTGCGGCTCCCAATCAATCCTGGTCCTGGTCGCTCAAGTCCCGTAAGACGCTAGCTAAGTCTTGAGACCGGTGCTCTTGAGAGTAGAGCTCCCTTGCTGCATCCTGCATCAAGGAAGGTCAGCATGTTAATTTTTTTTCAAAATTCTTGATCGAACGCTCTAGGCTCGTCCCCAGTGGTGCAGTTTGTGATGGTGTCACGGTTTGTTTTTCCTCAAACTCCATAGCTCGAGCCCAAAAAAAATGCAAAAGGGAGCCGTTGCGGCACACTTTCCCTTCCAGCGTCATAGTTTGTGTAAAAAGGGCGCCGCTGCGGCGCACTTTTCCCAAATCGACCCACCGAGCCCAAGCCCAGCGTCGAAGTTTCTAAACTCCGAACTGCACCACTACGGCGAAAAATGGCTCTACACAGCGCAGTTTAAATGCTGAGCGGCACTATATAGCACCGTTGGAGGCGAGCTCCCTTTTAAAGCATTAATTACAAGCATTAAATGAAAAAAACTAAGCTTGGGTAGGGGTCACATACCAGTGCCCCAATGCCAGGTGGCCGCTGGTATGTCCGAACTCGATCAGTGATGTGCAGGGGAAGCTGTCATTGCGCCATATTGCCAGAGGGTCAGAGCTTAAATCTCAGGTTTGCTAGCGTAGGTGTGTGAAAATGACTTGAAAGTGACCCCTCGAGCCCTTTTAAGCCTAAAAATTAGGGTTTTTTAACCGTAAATGGCTGACCTGCTAGGGTTTTGGACCCCTGAACCTATTTTTGTCCGTTTGAGGCTTGTTTTTCATCATTTTGTTGTGTTTAGACACGTTTTTAGCCTCCCGGACCCCTTTCAGACCTGTCGGGCACTTTGTCACCTTTTTTCATGAGATCCCCCAAAAAAAATTAAAATTTTCAATCCGATCCCTCGAGGGGGCATTATAATGGCATGTTTTCTCTCGCCATGCAGCAGTGAGGCAAGTTTTAAATATCAAAATGTTTTGGCTTTGATCGAGATAATTTATTCTTTGAACCAACGCAACGAGTGCATTGCTTCAAAGAAGGGAAAAATGTAGACACGTAAAATATACTAATTGATATCGTGCATCTAATCCTGACTTACTAACATCGTTTCTTCTTGAATCATCCCTCGGTCTAACCATTTAATCAAATTCCCTTATCTGATTAAATTCATCAATATTCCACTCTTGATTAAATAAATCATTTTATCTAATCAAGTCATCTCTTTTGTTAATTAAATCAATACATTTAATCTAATTATCCCTATTTAATTAAATAATCAATTTATTTGATTAAATCTCTAAAGTCTATCCATTAAATTAAATAAATTAAAACCTTATTTGATTTAATCTAACACCATCTCTTTTAATTAAATAAATCAAAATTCTTATTTAATTAATCTCTTGTTATATTCCTCTCTTATTTGATTTAAATAAATCCATAAATTTGAGTCAAATAGGTCACATCATCTAACCTCTCTCTTTAAATTAATTAACCCTTGATTAATTTAATCTCATCTCATGTCACATCCTCTAGATAATGCAAGTTGCACATGAAAATAGATTTAATTCATTTATTAAATCCCTATTTTCCTCACAAGGAATCTTTTGGAATATTCTCTCAATTTGAATTCAAAAATTCCAAGTCAACATGTACATCCAACAAGGCATTTAAAATTTCTTACATGTCCTTTGCCTTGAGTCAAGTGGCATTTATTGCATTTTCCCTTCCCTCTTGCATGTCATTTCAACAAATTTGAATTTCAAATATTTGCATTTATTGGCACAAACCCCAAATCTTGCACATCCATCATCCATTCATAGCTTGACAAATGGCATCATATTATTGGATAAATGTTAGTCCCACATTGCTCAAATTTGGACATTCATCCATTTTGAAATTCTATAAATGAAGAGCTCATATCCTCATTTCATCATCCACAAACATTGCAGTTATTATGCCAAAATATTTTGCCATTTTCATCCATCATTGAATTCTTAGCTAGGCTTTTGCAGATTTGGCTTGGAGTTCTCATCTTTTCATCAAAGTGGATCAATATCATCTTCAACATATCAAGATTTCATCATAGGAATTGGGAAAGGGCCAATTTTCACATCAAATTGGCACCAATTCCCCCATGGGATCATGAGTTTGCACATCTAATTAGGATTTAATCTTTGTTTTATCAATTTCATTGTGTTCTTTGTTATTTTCATTCCTAGTTTAAGGTTGTAAATGGATTTCATGGGGAATCCTTGTTTTAGCTTGCAATTCCTTGTTTAACTTGTTTACTCATGTTGTTTTGCAAGTACTAGGAAAAGGGTTCACACACATATTTTTCTATAAGAAAGACTAATATGAAAAAAAAAACTCATTACAAATCAACAAAGATAGATAACTAAAAGGTTAGACCTCACCAAGAAAGTTTTCTATCCAACTTGAGGAAAAATCTCTCCAAGAACTCTCTTCCATTGCTCCTCCTTCACAAACATGGCAAGAATTCAAAATGAAGAAACCAAACATGAACTCAAGAACAATCCAAAAAGAAAAAGAGAGAAAACTCCCTCCTCTACATAAATAGAGAGAATAAATGGAAGGGGAAAAGGCAATCTCCTTTTCAACTTCCCAACAACCCTTTCAACTCTAATTTTCGTCACTTCTCATAAGTGAGTAATTAGAGTGGGTTTTGGACTTTATAAAAGGGATTTTATGGAACCAAAATACCTCTAAAACATAAACCTATCACCTAGGAAAAATTTTAAACAATTAAGATCACATAAGTACTTCATAAAACATAAACTAAGTGACCATTTTAATAAAATGAATCAAGCGACTAATAAGACAACTCTCACATACACACAACCCAAACCACACAAAACAAGGTTATATCATATGCCCATGACAAGACTAATAATTCACAAGGATACAATAATGAAAGTAGCTATGTGACCCACTTATCAACATTTACCAATTTTTACTTGTTTACTCAACCAAGAATGTGTGTCAGTATTACTCATAATTAATGATAATTAAAACAAATGACACATGAATTAAAAATTTGAATAATAATAATCAACTAAGAAATTAGATCCACTAATCTACAAAGTAACATACAATTTAACACTCCTTACTCGCATGATACCTGTTATGGAGTCAAGGAACTATTGAGTGAATACTATTTGTTATCAAAATATCACCACTTATGTCAATAAAATATTTAACTTAGAATGCATACTACTATAAGTAATATTGAATATCAATAATTGTCTTCATATTCACACCTACCCACATCTATGATATGTAATCACCCAACATATTGCAATCCACTTAATATATGTATATTACTTGTTGTCAATCAGATTGCACCCGAACGCTTGAATAATTAAATTCAGCAATCTGTTGAAACATGGGAACAATCTTCAGGCTGTGGGTAATCCTATGGCGAAGATAGAACCTCCGGATTCTAGGCCGGCTTCCTATATGATAATCAATTAGGTACCTGAATGATTTTCCTTGAGAAAAGGGTAAGAAGAACTATTGCTAAATGCATGAAACTGAAACTAAAACCTCGGTGATGCACCTAATTGATATTTATGAGCAGATTGATTCACAACTGATTATTACAGAATCCATTTTCACAACTCAAATTGGGCAACCAAATTACATAAGTGTTTCATTAGAAGGCCTGACAATCCATTCTTAATGAAGGAAAATTATATTTTCACAACCTAAAGGAGAGGATAAATTAACAGCACAACTTATGATCTGTAATTAAAATTGCTTTTTCGTGTACATGTATTCATGAACGTGATAGGAATTTAAAGGATTTGAAATCAAACACATTAAATTCACATCTTAAACATTCAATAAATACAAGACTCCTGAATGTGAGAAGGCTGATATTGAATCGCGATAATGAAAAGAAGGAACCTCTGCCAAAAATAGTAACCTGTAAAGCTATAAAACTGTATTAAATTTAAAATGCTGAGTTACAAGATGATTCGCTTTGCAGTCTGCAAAGGCTGAAAAACTAGAACTAGAATTGAAAAAGATAAAAAATTTCAATATATACAAAATGAAGGCACTCCAAAGTGCATGAATAAGCAACTGAAAGTCAATTTCAGTGTGAAAGTGACAATTCCAAAGTGAAATCCGAGTAGAAACAAAAACCCCTAAAAATGTGGTTCAAACTCATGCAAAAAATGAGTAAACAGGTTCAAAACTTGAAGTCAACTCATCATTGAACCATAAAGCACCCAAACTACACTGAAAATCCCACAAAAAGTGGACCCGAGCATGCAAAACTTCCTTGTTTATATCAATCCGCCCATGAAACTGGAACTCCATCTTCGTATGATGATCTTCAGTTAATAATCTTTGCATGATCAGTTATCTCAAACACAACCCAAACCCCACTCTTGTCTTTGATATTCTACATGTTTAAAGTGAAGTTAAGTGTTTGAATAATATTAAAGTAATCAATAAATAATTACTTTAATATTGATGATATCTATGCCTTATTATTTGTATTCGGTATTATGAATATTAAAGCAATTATTTATTTAATGCTTTAATACCATTTACAATATATAATCTTCACTCATGGCAGCCCCCAAAAAATAAAAATGCTAAGTATAGCATTGTACACAATAATAAGGTGGAGTAGATTCTTAGCAAAGATATAATGCATGGGCATTGATATAAAATTCTTAAAGTGTAGACACCAAGACTTAATACTAGGCAAATACATGGAAATTATTTCCTTGAAAATTATAAACAAAGAAACAAAATGCCCTATCATCAAATTAGGCTTTATTGAAAACTCCTCTCAAACCCTAACATAAGCTCATACTCATTTGCATATTCTGGAAAGGAAACCAGTGCCGCCATGCATTATGGAGAAATAAAGATTTGCTGGAAAACATGGGATTCTGATCTTTAACCTCTGTGAGTCGAATCTTCACCAAGGAACAAAAGACTGCAAACTTGAAGCATTATATAACCCGTTTTCTGTATAAATTGGCCGCCAATGGAAGCTTGACCTGGGCGCATTCATGTAGAAACCATGAAAAAATTCACTTGGTAAGTTTGTCTTTGTGTTTTTTGTGTTTGATTGGTAACGAAAACTTCCCATTTCTGCATAATCGTTATCATTTGGCCTATTTTCTTTTGCTAAAAGACACAATGAAAAGCTCCCTGCTGTCAACCATTCTGGGTTTTTTCCTTTGTGTTTTTGAATGTATTTCATGAGATAGCAACTTTAAGAGGCATTCTGATAATGTCTTGCTTTGTCTACGCTGAAAGCCATGGCTGAATTTCGATTTGAATGAATACTCGCTCTGCTCTGGATATTTGAAAACCTTAAATCATGCTTCTCAAAGTTAATACTTATATACTGATGAAGACTGTCTTTAATGACTGCTCCACAATTTGGAGATTTCTGTTCAATGTGCAAAACGTTTTTCTTGTAGCAATATGACGAATAAATATCATGAGAAAAAAGCTGCAATTTCTACATATCTGGGTCATTTTTTACAAGCCCAGGTCAGTAAAAATGGAATACATGCTCACTATATAGTATGTTGCTCTGTTATTTACTTTTCATGGGTTGTTGCTACTGCTTGAATTCAGATAGTTGGACAGTTATTCTTAACACCTATGCACAGATTTTCTTCATAAAAATATTGAGATCTCGTGGCTCTTTGATGTTTGTATTATTTTAATACTGCAGTGCATAAACTCTACCATGAGTATGTTATCATTCTTGACTTATGATGTGAATCATAATGGTATAGACTGTGCACATTTCATTGTTGTGGCTTTAAATGGCATTGTGACTCTAATTTTCTTTTTCATACTTCTCCATACATTGTGGCTTCATCGTTCCTTACTAAGGCTGTCCACTTCAAGCATATACTGCTAAATATTGTTGTTCATAGTTGCTGCTCTTAATGATTTCTGCTCATTCTCCATGACTGCACCATTATAAATCTGTACTTGATGCTACTACAAATTATCTCTATTAAATCTTCATGTTTAATGTCTTGATATTTCTCATCTGGTAGTTGAAATAAACATGCCTGTAGAATGTTGTCTAAGCCATAATTGTCTGCCTTTCTGTTGAAAGCAAATCTATTTATTTTTCATGTCCTTAATTCTTTGATGCTTGAAAAATGAAGAAACTTATTGATGTTCTATTTCTCTTGTAGCATCAACACAAGGCTGCAAAACCTCCTTCATAAATACTCTCTTTAAAACATTGAATCACATAAATGCAAGAGAATTTGGAGACCATTCATAATTAAAATTATTTAATTGTGACTATCAGCTATCCATGTTTTTCTTTAAAATTTACCATCTCTTGAATGCAATCTATCATGGAACAACACTTTACTCTATGATTGCTGCTCCAATCTTTCATTGTGTTTCAGCCTGAAAACTCACCTATGATGCTCCTAAACACTGTATTGCTGCTCACTATTTACTTTTTTCCTTGAAGCTTCTATTGCTTATTCATAAACAATTGTCTTCTTTAAAAATATTGATCCTTCAATTATCATAGTCTCAGTTTTGATCAATTATCATAGCCTCACTTTTGACAACTCTAGCCTTGTTGTTTTGATACTATGGCTATAAGGAACAAATGCTTTTACAGACCTCATACTTCTGACAATGAATCCTCAAACCATTTTCATACTTTTTGGAAAAGCAGTATCCTCACTCCAAAAGATAGCCACATAATCTATTAGCTCCAAAGATTAAAGATAACATCCTTGGCGAGGATGTGTATGCTTTAAAGCTTCTAAAAGGCAGTTCATGCTTGAATATTATGTTTTCCATTTAATGTAAAAAAGTTGAATACCTTATTGAAATGCAAAAATGAATGCAAGGTAGAGCTGAAACAGAATACCAATAAAATTGCTGATCTCTTTATATATTTTGATTATTCTTTAGCATGATGAGCGAAAGGATAATTAAAACAATCTATTTTGTCACAATGAATCAAAGGCTGCTCTTGTGAACTCCTATTATAGCAGTATCCTCACTTGATGACTGTAATCAATATTAATGAGCTCGCATATGTAACTTGAGAGTGTGTCCTCCTTGATATGCCGAGCTCAACCCTTGTGGGAGCCCATTTTACTCCACATATCTGATAAAATGATCTCGAACAATGAACATGATGAACCTGTTCCTGCACATTGAAACAAACATGATAGCAAAATAAAAGAAGTTGAAAGCTTCCATTGAGTTATGTTTTTCTTGATTGTCAGCCTTTCATATGATGAATGCTTGTTTTGATGCAAATTACATTTCTGTCTGTAGCATAGGCATAAGGCATAATGTAATTCATCATTGCTTAGAGTATAACTCTAACGCCACTCTTTTACAATTTTGCAGGTTCATGGAGCGAGGAAACGAGGCTGCAACTGCTTGGAGACGCGACGGCTGAAGATACCAATGAAAGTGATTCATCATTATAGGCAATGATGAATTGCTCCTCTTCTTTATGCTTATGTTATTTTCAGTAGTGTAGTTTTTCCTTTAAAATTGTATTCATCATTTGATTGTCAGATCAAATTAAGTTACTCTCGCGGCTTGTGCGAGATTCAACATTTTTACAAAATGAATAAAAGGCATTACTATGCAAATCTTCTCAATTTTCTGTCTTAAATGTTTGCACAATAAAACTATGATTCAGATGTAAAATGATCTTCTATGATGATCAATGAATACTCCAATCAGATCAATGAAAATTTTAGTACCTATAAATGATGAATTTGATTCAGCTCTACCTGTTTGAGCTTGAAGTGAAAAATAGGTAACATTAATATTACCAATAACCGAGCATACTAATCATTACATAATTACATAGACAAATAATGGAACTCGTCTGACTATCACAAGAATTCACAACAATCGTTAGATGGGATTAGTCAAGAATATGAACATATTCATGGTGTAGCAACAATCATCACTCATGTGCACATGATATAACATATAAATCATAAAAAAACTAATAGGATCAATAAATTCACAAGGAACGGGGTCTGACATCTTAACTATCATGATGCTCAACTATGACCCAACTAAGGGTTAAACAACCCAACAAGATCATGAAATCATGATTCGAAGGATAACCAAGAACTACTATAGGGTTAAAAAAATAAGCACTCTCCAAGAGAATACACAAGATAGCCAATTCCTCAAACCAAAATTGTTTCTTCTAGCCTTAAGCTAGGAAAATCACTACACAACCAAGAAGAACTCCTAAAACCCACCATAACAACTTCAACTAGAAAATTAACAAGTATAGCCATATATAAAATAATATAATAAATATAATAATGTGTGCCAAAGCACTTACTAATGCACCTTCATACACTAAACTATGTTAAACATGAGTGTAGCTATGGAAATCACATCCCCAAATGACATGATGTGCATCTTCATGCTATTAATTAAAATGGATTTCAATGGCCAAGACACCTCACATACACTCAACTAATTTTAAGGTACTATGAATCATGGTCACAAGACCACAACAAGAAAATACAAGATAAGAAAGAGCACTCACAATTTGTGGACTAAATCACACCCAACCATCTACTAGAAAATTGATTCAAACATGATGCAAACACAATTATCCACATAAGCCAATATCAACTCATAGAAAAGAGAATTTTGTAAACATTTCTTATACATAGATTTGAATACAATTCACTCAATTCCAAGAAAAATGACATTCACATACATTGAAGTCACTCAAAGATAGTGTTGTGTGGTCTCACAACACACCCCATTTTGCTCTTTGGCAAGATGTGGACCCCCTTTTTCTGCTACTTTTCTTTCCCTTCCTTTGCTTTTACTTGCTTTGGTCTATTGCTTTTGGAAGAAATGGTAAAATGGGAAGTTTTGATTTAGCTTTCCTTGTCGATGCCTAAGTTTTTATCTTTATTGGACTTGGAATGTTGAAAAATATTTTTCCTAGTCTTATCAATTTACCAGACCCTTAGGTCCTAGGAGTTGATGTTGTTGCACTAAAGATGTTGTATCTTTGGAAAGTTTCACTTTTGCCTAGGCTGTAAGTTATGCTTAGTGATTCATCACCTGGATGAATTATCTTCATGTGTGCATTCCCATTTTCTTTATTGGTTGGCCTGATAGTGGCCTTTTCTTTTCTTTTAAACCAAAAATCAGAAACTAGAGGTTTTTTTATGAATATGTTCTAAATCAATTTGGTCTCGCTTGAACTCTGTTTCGGGTCTCCTTTTACACCCAGTTCTCCTTAATCTAGTGGGTAAAATTCCCAGCTCTCGATAATCTTTTCAAGGTTTGGTGCCAGGGAATTCAAACTTCTTTTGATTGTTAATTGTTAAGTATCCAAAGGTGGCTTTACTTATAAAGCCTTTGCCTCACAAGAATTGAAGTGAAGTAAATGTGCCACATAAGCTTTCGTGTTGTCTTCTTCTCTAATGGTGGGCCCTATGTAGAAACTAAGGTATTCATGATTTGAACCCTAATACACCATGATTGCACCTTTGTTCAAGGAAATTAATGCATTGTAAAATGAAATTAATGAAAGTGGTGAATAGCACACGTACTTGGCACCACCTCAAGTATGCAGTTGCTTTCATAACACTCTACCTTGTGCCATACTGCTCACCTGTAAGGAAATTGAAGAACTAAAACCAAGATTGTGGCACACAAAGAAAGGTAAACCTCGAGAAGTTGAAGAACACAACTACCAAGGGTTTTGAGGTTACATTCAGAAAGAAAATTGTATCACCACCAAAACTAGGTATGCTTCGAATAACTAAAATTCTATTATATTTTTCCTACACATGCATGTCTCAGGATAAATGGCGCTTCCCCTAGTTTAGTAATTAAAATGTTGATTATTTTGAAGTAAATTTAACCTAATTGCAGATTGAAAGTTTTATGAATTATTAAAAATGAATGGTTAGATTTAACCCTAACTTGCACACAAGGAACATATCTGCTAATAATGTAGGAAACCTAGGAAAATATGAGCACTTCCACAAGGAAGCTAGATGAAGAATTCAAGTACCTTGTTTCGTAGGCCATACCAATTGGCGGAACAATTACTGACACTCATCCATGATGGTTTCTAATATTGAATTCATCACCCGAATTCGACAAGAAAATGCCTCTCAGTGTGCAAAAAATATTATTGCAAGTGGATTGCATTCAGCAGGAGGCTTTCCACCAACAATGGAGGCCCTTGAACCGGTAATGGAATGTATGAATTGGTATAACCCAAAAAAGAGGGTCATTGAGAAATAAGGTAGAGTCTATGCAAACCTCTTTGTAAAAGGAATTGTATACACATTTGGGCTTCCCACATTTAGCTAGATGAATTTGTTGGATATGAAGGTCCTGGCCATGACATACCTGAGTGCAAAAGAATAGAATAGAAGGTTTATGAATGTAAAATGGTTCTAGGAAGAGATTACTAAGAAATCAAGACCAATCCTGAGGTTTGTGTTTATTTAGGATGTTCAAGACATGATAACCCTATTAAGTAGCATAGTTGGACTTAGAGATGCCAATAGTTCGAACCTTGGATGTTTAGGCTTATAGTGAACATAATGGAACACCCTGTGCAAATTCATTGGGGAAGTTTCATCAGTGATAGGTTGCGTGAAAAGTTAATGATGTTCTCAGACACCCTATGGTTTTCTATATCTTCATATGTTGTTTACTCCTATGCCCTAAGGGAAAATATTCAAGGATTGAACAAGGTTGGTAACTTGGGTAGAGAACTAGGGAATAATTTGATATATGTAGTGCCCCTCCATGATTTACCTTTTTTATGATGTTTATGTCAGATTCTTGTGGATTCATTTTATGTCTCAGGTACTCTTTGCTTGTGGTTAGAACATTTTATAATGACACTTGTTCAGTATGTTACTCTATTAGATGATGATTATGTATCAAGCTATGTGATGAAACTCCTCCCTATTGCAGTCTAGCATTCTTGAGTTGTACTATCCCTTTTGATGTGTGTGTACCTCTGGAATTGTATTCAGTGTTGTTAGTGATGTTGGGTTGCTAGTAGAGTTGTGTTGGAGTCCATGTTTAACCCTTGATTGTGTTAGCCTGTTGTTTTCCTAACTTCCTACTTGTAGAGGGACCTTGTGTTATCTCCTAGCACGAGGGGTGGATTGTAGGTTTCCACATGGTTGGGAGGTTTGTGCTTTTTCCTCCATTGGGTATCCTTGTTGCATGTTCGTGTGCATGGAGGTTGTTCCTTGTGTAGCGGATTCTAGTTCCTATTTCAATTTGAGAGGACTATCATTTATGTATATGTATTGGAGTTGTATATTAGTGTAACTCTTATTGTAACCAGATGTATTCTTCCCACTTGTACTCAGGGAAGAATTGTTGTAAAGATTGTAATTATGCAACTGATATTGATGTATTCTTCTTGTAATGAATACTATAATGTAATGTGTCTTGTATATATAGTTAGCTTGAAATGATCTTAATGTTTATTATCAGTTGCTATGTTATGTGGAATCATTTATTGTGATGCTTTTAAAGTATACTTGCTTGTTAGATAAATCATGTTAACATAGTAGTTACTAAAATGAATCTAGTTTCTGGGTTGATAGTTATGTGAGTAGCATGGTCATGGAACCTTAGAGGACCTAGGATTAGATTTTATGTTATGTTATGTAATGCATTCCATCGTTAGTTCTTTTTAAAAAAAAAAATTGTTGCATTAATGTGGCTTAGTTGTGTTTTCCTTTGGGGTTCCTTGGTGGGTCATTACAATATATGCTCATGTACCCTAGATCACTATTCACCGATATCAAGAGCATTACTAGAGGGTTAATGATTCATTTTCTATGAAGTTGGTAAGAATAATGGAAGGTGACAAAGTCAAAATGTTGTCCTTGGAAGCACAGTCTTATTTAGTCAGTTGGGGGTTGGTACATTCAATTTACTACTTTCACCTACATCAAGGTGGAAGGATTCAAAGGATACCCCTTCATGCTACCTAGGTATCCAATGGACAAGATATTTTTATTAGAATTGGTGAGAAAAATGCACCCTTCTCATGCCCTTTTCTTGCAAGCATGCCAGAAATGTTCTATCAAATTCCCCATCACAATAAGGAATTACAAATGTGTTGTGGCTAAATAGGTTGATATGTGTGAGAAAGAGTTGAATATGTATAATACATAGTTCTTTACACTCTGCTAAAATAATTATGATCCAGAAGGAAATCTTGCTAGGCAAATAGGAAACAAGTATGCTCATGTTTATGATTTAGAATATTTTTGGCATAATTGTGATGACAAGCATTAGGTAAGGAAGAGATCATACCAGAGGTTGTCATTACATTTAGCAAGGCTTTTGGAACTCAATGATATTCCTTAATAGTGGGATACAAATGATAGAGAAGTGTTGAATCCAATTTATAATACAAAGAATATTTTTGATGAACCTATCTCAGACCTAGACTATAAAAAGAAAGAAATAGTAACCATTAAAGAGATTTCTAAGAAAGTGTTGAAATACACTCATTGGATTTGTGGTTATAGAAAAGCATTAAGAGAAGCTAGGGTAAAGCTCACATACCTACCCAATATAAAGAAAAACCAAAGAGTAGAAGATGAACTAGGGTATGCTGAGACTACTAAAAAGAAGAGAAAAGTTGGAAAAGCAAAGGCAATAGGACATGTCGAGGAGAGAACTCCTGATACTTCAAGCTAGAGAATTCCAGTGATGTCAACTAGCCAACATAAACAACATGTGGTCAGTCAAGAAAATGTAACAGTAAAGCCTAAGGTGACATTTTCTTCCATGGTAAATCCAAAATTTCAGCCTATGACTGATGAAGAGGTGAGAATGAAGACACATACTCGTGCTAATGCAAGGTTTGCATCTCAAAAGGTTGTAGAATTATTCACCTCTCCACGCTCAATTAATACGACATCAATTAGAAAAATGTTGGGAAGGACTCCTATAATTCAAGAGGAAAGTCCTAAGCTAAATGAAGAAGTTAGAAAATAGTGGGAAAAGTTGGGTGCCATGATGAAACAATTTGAAGAAAAATGATCTAAGGAAAATCCCATGGTGCAACCAGTAGTGGAAGAAGTTCCAAACATGGGTCAAATCCTATGGATGATGAATAAGAAGATTTTATAAGAGGAACACTCACCCTAGAGGTGGGAAACCCTAAGAAAATTGATAAAAGGGAAACATGGGATACTGCAGGTCAGAACCCCATTGATAATATTGATCATGAAGATACAGTTGATGATCAGCTTCCACAAGGAAGAAGTAAAAATGATGTTGAGCAACCACAAGCTTCTAAGAAATCAGGAGAAGGCTAGGTTGAGAGTTAAAATGTAGAGACCTCACAAATCTTGGGTGATGAATTAAGAAATGAGGAGAATCTTGATGTTTCAAGACAACAGGAAAGTGATAACCCTAGGACCAATGCTGAACACATGACATGATAGGAGAATATAAGTCTCAAGAAGGAAGAGATAGTGATAAATCAAGATAATCTAGAATCCATGATAATGAGGACTGGAGGTGTTCAAGTTCCAGGAGGTGTGATAGGCAATGTTGATAGTTCAAGAGGAGAAGTTCCTGAACATGTAGATAATCAGGAACAAAGAAATGTTGAAGAGGAAGAACATAATGAAGAAGCACCTAACTGGCTAGTCAAGAAAATGGCTCCACCATTGGAGGTGGAATTGGTGCCTCTAGATCTCATAAGTTTAATGTGAGAAGTAGAAACCCCTAAACCTAGACATAGAGTGAAGACAAGGCATGCTATGAAGAGGAATGCAGATGGAGGAAGAACTCTCCAAATAGATACTCTGATGGGAGATAAAAGCAAGTATGAGATAACACCTAGGGATTACAAGGTAACAACAATTAATGTTAGACATTCATCCTAGGGACATGAATTAGAAGAAATGAAAGTGAATTTAGAGACAACTTTCACCAGGATATAAAAGAGTAAACAAAAGAAAAGAGATCTAAAGGAGCGGATTTCCTTCCTAGAAGGTTTTATCAAGTCTTTAGCCCAATCTAATTGAGCATAGGCTGAATTGCCCCAAAATCCAGTGCTTATGTCTAAGGAGCAAGTAGATGCCATTGCGACACTTTGCCATAAGTTAAGCATATTCAAAGAATGGATGGAGTACCTAGTGAGGCAAGGAGAAGAGTTAATTAAGGATGTTATTGGGAAACATAAGGAGGCATACCATTGGTGTGAAAAGTCTAAGAGACTAGGAGAATATTGATTTTTCTAGGAACAAATTGATGTAGAAAGGTCAAAGTTAAAAGCTCTTATTCAGATAGTTTTTTGAGAACTGGTGAATGAAAGGATAACCACTAAACAAGAAGTTTTGATATTTGAAAAGTGGAGAAAACAAGTGAATTAGGAAAGTGACAATTTGCTACAATGTGTAGAAGGATTTGAAAAGGTCACTAAAAGATGCAAGAAGCTAATTGATAGAGATGAAAGTTTTATTGAAATGTTAGCACAACAAAGTTGTGATCCCCATAATTTAGGGTAGGGTGATAAAGAGGTAAAATATTTCAAGGAATGGTTTGAAAGAGGGAATAAGGACCCTGTTCATTCATTAAGTCGGGAGGTTATAGATGAAATTATAAAGTGTAGGAATGTTATGGTTAAATATGAAGCAAAAATTATGGAGAGGAATGAAAACATCATTCATATATCAGAGGATTATGCTAGGCTTAAGTATAGTTGGAAAGTGATTCAAGGAGTTTCAAAGGATCATATGTATCAAGTGTTGGCGACTTCTAGGAGTATTAGTAGAGGAAAGGTGAAGAGGATTCTTTAGACCTAGAGTTCAATAAAGAAGGATAGATAGCTAGATATCAAATATCAGAGGTTTTGTGCATCAATATAGTCTTGAAGTGAATTTTGCAAGTTTTTCCCGGTCTCGGTGAAGGTGGCTAGTCCCAGAGATTTTGAAGAGTATTGATGATCTTGTTTTATGCAAAGTATTTGTGAACCAGAATCTGAAATTGAAGATTGTTGCTGATGAAGTCAAAGCCTTGACTTTTCCTAGAATGTTTTGATGACAACTGTCACTTACCATGTGCTACATTTTAATTTTTTTTTATGATTCTCTTTGATGGACTTTAAGCTTAAACTCTTTAGGGCCTTATTTTTATAAAAGGCCATTTATTGCTTTATTTATTTTTAAGTTTAGAATTTGTGGATGTCAGAGAACCAAAACTTTTTAAAGTTTTTTCTTTTTCCTATTTTTTGTTCCATTCTAGATTAAAAACTTGTATGTTTCAATAGAAGTTAATCAATATCAGATCCAATTTGAAAGCTATTTCTTGATATAAAATCTTACGTAGTTGATTGTTTATTCCTATTAAACAAGACTGTGTGTTGCGTCATTTAAGGGTGCATATTGACACTATCCAATGGAAAATAATCCCCCTTTTCTTTAAAATATCACATCATTTTGTGCTTAGCTATGAAGCAATCTGGTGACATATGGAATGGTTTACTCTATTTTGGTTATTTATTGAGGCATGCATGGATAATACCTGGGAGAAATTTTACTTTTTCAATAATTTTTTATACTTTATTTTAGAATAGATGTTTAAATTATAAAAAATGTTTCAACAAGAAACTGTAAGAACCATTTACCCCTCATTTGTAATAGCATTATCACAATGAAATATAAGTGAACCTAGTGTAGTCAAGACCTGACATAAACGATCCTTTGGATTAAGTTGTGTTAGCCTAAGATTTAGGTTTTCTTGGTGCAATCTTTCAAGAAAGATAGGTTCTTGTGGTGTGTCTGTGAGGATTTATCTCTTTATTGGTGTGTGACTAACATTATCATCAACAAGTAGAAATTTTATGCATACAAGAATTTCATAAAATTTCCAAACACCACACAACTTCCACTTTCATTTCATCATGAACAAGAAATTTGATGTAATATGATTCTAATTAGCACAAACACCTATATTTAGCACATTCTTTTCCATCTACTCCCTTGCACATTCTATCAAGGGTTCATAATGAACATGATAGGGAACACATGTAACATGGAATATGAACAACAATTTAAAACATTTACAATAGCCACCACAAAGATAAAATCAGACCCAAGAGGGAAAATTATTAATTCCAACAATAAGAATAGAATGATAGCAATTCCAACATTAAATCAAGCATGGCCAATGGTCATAAAATAGATAAATGGAAAATATAGTGACTAGACCACTCATAATAAAATTAAAAATTTAATGTTGATCCATAATCAACGATTATAGAGTTCATCAACTTAACAAAAATAAGCATCAAACTTGAAAAGAGTGATTACATGAATTGAGTGACTAATGTTAGCCACAGTTGAGGAAGTAAGGGCTACACAACACCTTGGGAGTACAACATCCAAAGTGTGTTAGAGAAGGTATGCTCAAGCAAATTTCATACACAATTCACCAATTTAACTCAATCATGCCAATGAGAACCACACTAAGAAAATGCATTATGATGTGAGAAGGAATATACAAGGTTCACTATGATATATCCATAAATTCTATCCACACAAGCAACACTTCCATAAGGAATTCAAAATTATAATGCAATGTCGTAGAAATTACTCGCATCAAGCATTACTTACACAAGCTAATAGAAAATTACATCTATGTCATTCATATGGCACATTACAACTAAGGCTTCAAGCCAAACAACATAATGCTCCTAATAAGCATAATTTCATTTAACAATTACACATGCATCCCATGCAAGAGAAAAATAATGCCAATTACCCATCTAGGTTCTTATGAGAATCTTAGGGACACCATGATTTAGGGACTTAAGTAATTGACCCAAATATTCTATTATGAAAATGTAATGTATTCTATACATGCACTAACATGATCATTTCACACATATAATGATATTTCACTAGGAATAAAGTGCAAAATGCACCATAGTAAACATCACCATAAGATCACATTTTTAAAATTCAAGCATATGACATACACCATATTTAATTTCAATGCATCAATCACATAAGATAATTTCACAAAGCTCCATCATGAGCCAAAACATTAACCCAAATCCAATCAAATACATCCATATATATACATCTAAAGAGAACATGTAAGCATAAAAAAGTCATTCAAGGGTCATTATGCATTCACACTAAGAAATAATTGAGACATCAAAATGGAAATCACACATGAAAGTACTTCTTAGAAACTCAAGGGTCTAACTAATCCTCACAAGAAAACATTTCTCAAACATATCATGCAAGGGAAAAATGCTAACAATACCTGTTACCAACAAGACAATCACACACACAAAGACCCAACCAAAGCTCTCACACAATGAGCAATACACTAGAGATTGATCATTCCCCACTTAGGAGACTCTCAACCAAGGGAATCTTCCCATCCTTTTCAATGTGTTAGGGTCTAGGAGGAATTCTTCCTCCTCAAACACACTACATGGGTTGGTTCACACTAAACCCTTAGAAATTCCACCCAAGGAACCCATGCAAGGATCCAAACACTAACTCACCAAAAAAAGTACTTGCATGATCATGCACTAAGCACCAACAACCACATGGGAAAAAAATAAACCAAAGATCATAGTGCTATAGCATGGGAGTTGATACCAAATGTAATGCCCCAACCTATCAAGATTAGAACAAAACATGATAAAACAACTTTCTTTTTTTGAAACAAGGATAACAACACCGATAAAGCAACAATGACATGTCACACTTGTACAACAAAATGCACATAAGTGTAACAACAACACAATGGAAGAGACAACAAGGAAATTCACCATTTCATAAGAAAGGTGGAAAAATAGTAGACTAACCACTCATGGGATAAATTCACCACAATGAACAAATGGAAGGGAGAGAGAGGATAATCCCACATGATGTTTGGTTACTAAACCACAATTGTGCTCTCTCGTAACAACACCACAAGACAGGATGATGGATTCCTCAACATAAAATACACATCCAAACACACTAACCAATCTAAACACAAAGTAAAACCTTCACAAGAGGTTTCCTAACCAAGAGACAACACACCACAGATTGGTATGACAAGTCACTTCCAAAAAAATTCACACTTCCCAAGGCATCCCATCAGAAAGAGACATGACCTAAAGGAAGAAACTACTCCACAACACCCCATGACATACATGAGGATTGTTAAGGAAACTCACAATATGATTCATGAAGGCTTATAACCTTCACAATACTTTAGAAGACAAGAAGAATCATCTCCCCAACCCTAGGTTTGACAACCAGGTCATATCAGGAGGTTGCACATAAAATGATGCAAGATATTATATAAGTCCTCAATTATGACACTTGAGAACTAGAAAAAAAATCACTAAACCCCTAGGACCATGAGGAGTAACTTTCATTTACATGGTTTATCCATCCCAAGTATTGAAACCGAGAGAAACTGAAAAACCAAAAAGAGAGAAAACTTGAGTAGATTTTTAAAGACCTAGTTGATGAAAATGATTGCCACAAGAAGAAAAAAGGAAGAAAAATTACTTGAAAAGGGGGGAAGGATTAGAAAACACTTAACTAGCCTTGGTTAAGAACCCCAATGCACTTGGGAAAAGTTTTGAGTTTTTAGGGTTTTAAGCCTATCAAACTAGGCCACCCCTACTTCTACCAGGAAGACCCTACTTCCACTAGGTTGCCTTAATAGAGTTAGAACTATTTTGGGGTCCTAGGTCCAAACAGGTTCAAGACAAGGTGGCCTAGGTACAATACTAGGCCGGCCAACTATGAATTTGCATAGATAGGTTCATTTGAAGCATCAAAGTAAATGTTCCTATGTTTGAATTAACATTTACACATCATCATGAAAATTAATGACAATATTTCATACTCAACACCAACACCAAGGCACATAAATGAACCAAATGTTCTTTTCATTTATGATTTATAATTCATCTCTAAAGAGGGGTTCCAAATCAATATATTACAACATAAATGAATTAAATACATCTATCAACATGAATTAAACTTGAGATGACATGATGCCATGTCTTTCCTCGATCCACGAAACTTAGGTCCCCAATGGTAGTTACCATGCCACTCGACCTCGTGGAATTGAAAAGATCCACTCCTGCTATGCTAGGAGATAGTCACATGGGAAAAAAATACAACACTCACACCAAACACATGGGGAGAAGGATTGCACACACACACCATACATGAAGTATACACTCTTCATACATATCATAGAACAACCAATAATCCTATCACATATTGAATCCAATATAATTAAACACATGGTATAATCACAAATGGAGGAGCATAAGCCACATTGTGAAAACTCACCAATGTCACATAAAAAATCCATATTGGGCCAACTCACCAATGTCATACAAGGATCATCCTTGGTAAAACTCACCAAGGGCATAAAACAATAAATACACATAGAAGGGAATACACAATGCTTTAGGATTCTACTCAACTACACTAGGTCTAAATGTTAGAGAGAAGGGGAGGGAATGCCATCGTGGACACTCACCCAGGGCTCAACGCAGAACCAAGTACATCCTCTCATATAAACAAGGGTACTTGATATTACAAGAATCAAGCTCCCTGAGCTAACATGTCTTCCTCAATCATCCTTATCCTTTACGAGCACTCAAGGCATGAGAGGGCTATCCATTATCTTGGTTGATTAATTACTCATGTTTAATTAGTTTTCACTTATTATTCCAACTCCCTACACCTTGATTACCTACACACCACTTTGGGTCAAGTTCACATTTTGAGCCATTCCCAAACTCTCTTTAACACTTAAACCCTAAGTTGAACACACCCTCCAATGAGTGTGGCACAAAAACCAATGAAAAATTCAATCTTTCCAAAAATAATAACACTTTCTCAAAATTTATAATATCACATTTCATGAAGTAGAACTTCATCATAGCATTCCAAAATAGTCATTATAGACTCCAATGAGTGGCATGAAAAACGATGCACAAAATTCCACTTCACTAAAATTTCCTAATATTTTTACACAAGCATTATTTCCATAATTCATGAAGGAGAATTTCGTTAAAACATTAAAGTTCATCTTAAAAGATATAAAACATTCAACTTTTCTCATTATTTTTACAAAGTAAAAGCTAGGTTTTTTCTCAAATCCACCATTAAAATTTTCTTCAAAAAATGTTTTTCAAAATTCAAAAATCTAAAGATACCCTTTTGTTCTAAATATACCCAACACACTTTTCAAATAAAATTCACACTTCCCACATTTCTCAAAATTTTGGGCATTATAACCCCATAATTTTGAAAAATATCAAATTTAATTAAATCTATCCATTATACAAATTGAAATACAAAATAAAAGGAGATGAGAGGACTCTATATTCTCCTAATCATTCTCTTATAAACAAATTTGAAGAAAGATTATCAAATGAATTTAAAACAACGAAAATACCTCACCACCCTTTAAAATTTAGAATGTAAAATTTTCCAAACATGCCAAACGAGGAGTCACAAAAATGAGAAAGCACAATCTCTTCCTGATTCCTATCCCAATGAATCCAACCTTGTCGAATTCAGATAATAATTGTACTCCCAATTGTCAATTTTCTAAATTGCTCAAACAAAGTTTTTCTTTCACTATTTTTCCCAATTTCACAACATAAAAATAAAAAATAGAAGCTTTTTTCCATATTTACCCATTTCAAACCCAATTAAAATTTAATTTAAAATTCATTTTCTAATTTTGGAATTCAAAACTCCCTCAATTTCTTGCAAAACCAATTGGATCAATTAAATCCTTTCAAAAACATCAGGTGCAGGATTCATCATCCAAGACGGGAAGGGGAATATAATAGCTTTGGGAGTGAAGAAGCTAATGGAAGGCATAAATAACATAGTTGAAGCCTCATCAGCATTGTTGGTGGTTAAAATTGGTAAGAAATTAGAAGCATCAAGAATTAATTTAGAAGATGATTCACTCATCATTGTGCAAGCAATAATGAAAGGGGAAATAGGTGCATGGCACATTCAAAATAAAATTGCCAAAATTAGAGAAGAATTAAACACATGTGATGATTTTGGTGTTAGTCACATAAGAAGAGGAGGTAATTCGGAGGCCGAAATTTTGTCGAATTAGGCTATTACTTTTAGAGAGATTGGTGAATTACGAATTGAAGATTTAAGAAATGTGGTTTTAATGGATGAAGTTAGGAAAGGTGGCAAGGATGATGCATTTATGAAGTGAAGATCACGGGAACATTGAATTAAGTGAACATGATTGGAGGATCGATGAGGAAGGTAGCAGTGGCATCCTCAGTATGAGGGGTAATTAAGATCGGTATGGGCGGAGTTAAGAAATTGATTACCCCTTGGCCCTCGATTAGTGAAGTTAATAATAGTGTTTGGCATGGAGAAGAAGGCATACAGAAAGGGTGGGGGTGGTGGTGGTGTAGCAAAAAAAGTTTTCAAATGGAGGCTAACTTTACTCTTCATTCGAAGAGGCAATTAAACCCATTTCATGATGATGCTTCTAACCAAAAATTTAATGGGGATATTTTTATTCACTGATGGAAAGTTGGTGCAAAGTGTGCAGATGATCTTGGGGAAATTCTTTGGAAACCTAAGGCATATGTACAAGATTAACATGGATGTGTACTCCTTGATTATAGCATGGGGTTTAGACTCGGGTGAATTGAAAAGTACATTGAGAGAAGTGATGGAGATGATTGTGCATAGGGATTTCTTGGAAGGTTTAGATTCAATACTTGAATGGGCAGTTCCAAGCAAAGGTTTGGACATTTGGGAAGGCTTTGAAAATGTGGAATTGGAAGGGGCAGAAGGATGCATCCCCTTCGTGCATTGGTCGGAGGATGAAATTAAAAATCATTGCAGGGAAGAAGCAAGGCTAGGCTGGAAAGCACTGAAGCTCTTTGTAGAGCTAATGAAGGCGAAATCCATTATAGCATAGGTGAAAGCACAAAAGAAAGTGAAGGAAAAGTGTATGGAAGCATAGGTGGAAGAAGAGGTAGAACACATGGAAGAAAAAGGTCAGAAGGCGAGGAAGTGAAAGTTGAAAGCAACAAGGAAAGTTGGTTATGAAACAGGTAGCACTAGTTGAAATTGTAGCTTTTTTAGGCTTTGTGCATAATTAACGAAAGACTAGTACTAATTTTTTGGTTTGCTGGGGGTTGAACCTTGTTAATGTTGTATAATGTTAATATTAGGAAGGGTAAAAGTCTGATTGAAAATATTGTTGAAGCAGTAAGGTAGCTACAGATAGTTGTGGAATTGGTTTTAGGTGGGTAGGGTTTCTTTTTTTGTTATGAAGCATGTTAAGATGGTTTTTGGAAAAAAATTGTTATAGATGTAGGAGTTTTTTGGATAGTTGATGAAAACAATGAGGCAAATGATGTAATTTTTATTTTCATGCAATACAAAATCCTATTACCGACCAAAAAAAAAAAATCATTTTAAAAACATCATTTAATATGTAAATCAACCATTAAATATATAAAAGCATACTTTCATTTAAATTTACAAAATATAGAATTTAATTAGGATGCTCAAATCGGACATAACCCACAATTCCCAACCAGGGGAATTTTTTAATTTTAGATTAAACTATAGATAAATTTTATTTCTTATTTCATTATAATTTTCCATTTCTTGAAACATAGAGAATATTTTAATAATAAATATTAGAATCATTTAAATTCCTAATATTTTAGTTGTGAGAAAACATAGAATTTAAACTATCACTTAAATTAGGCATTTCCAGGTTGCTCACAACACATAGGGATTTTGAAATAACTCCTAAATCAGATTTAGGTTCACATAGGGTTAATTATGACATATATCGTACTCAACTTGAGTATGACCAGGGAATGGATATGAAGGGGGCCCAATGTGACATCTATAAATTAATCACCATTGGGGAAATAACTCAGTTTTGAGTAGCCAAGTGGAGGAATAAACATGTACTTGTAACCATTCAACACACATCAAGGGTACTTGGTGCAGGGGCACCATTGAAAGACTTTAGTCAATTTGGTTTATTGAAGAGTAGGCTTTAGGAGTTTGGGTAAAAAACATTAAAATAAGGTCTATGAGACCATTTTATGTTGCAATAGGTCATTATTTATGGTTTCTAGGTGTGCAGGAGGTTTGGTTTTTCAAAATGTGCAAAATATTGAAAAATTGCAAATGTTGTAAAAAGATGTCAAGTACAAAGTTGCAAAATTGCAATTAGTAGAATACCAACAGTCAAGTTATTTCAAAGGGTAGTTAGGAAGTTGTAGGAGGTTGTTTTGGAGGGAAATGTGTCTAAAAAGGGTGAGAAACCCATTGGATGGTTGTTGAAGAAGTTTGTAAAAGAATTTCAAATAATAAAACTCTGCTTTCCTTCAATTTTCTATGATTTCCATTGTACAACAAGTTTGCAGGAGATTGTACAACCTGTACATCAACTATTTGATTCAAAATTATTATGGATTGAGTAGTAGATTGTTCACCTTTCCTTTGAAACCATTTTGAAGGGTTTCTATTAAGTTTTGTGCATTTTATTGCTAATTTTCTAGGACCAGCCTAAACTTGTAAATTTAAGGTTTGAAAGTCACTTAAAATGGAAAATTGACCCATTCCTCTTTCTGTAATCACTGTGACTTGAGGAATGGGTCTGAATCATCAATAAATAAGTGTGGGAATGTTGAGAGAGTGTAGGGGATGTCAAGAATTGTGTTGGGCATGAAACACTAGAGGGAAATTCTATGTTTTCCATATGAAAAAGAGAGGATTTGTGATGCCAAAGTAAGTTTTGTGTTGGGGCAGCATTATTTCAAGTTGGATTAAGCTTGTGCAAACTATTTTAGAATTTTTTGTGGTGGTGAGATGTTTGGGTAGAGTTGGGAAGTGTATTTTTCAATAAGCCCTAGGTTTTGTGAGTAAAAAGAAAGGTTTTGTGGTTTGGCACATGGGTGATTGAATTCCTGAGATCTAATTGTGGATTCTTTAGTTTGAACACTTGTGAATTGTTTCCCAATAGATTTTTTAGGTTTTGGAAAGGATTTGAGAGTAGTCTCTTTGGAAAAGAGGCCTAATTTGGGGCCTTGGAAGCATGTAAATCCAAATTTGAACAAATTGTTTCAAAGAAGTCCATGGTGAATTGTTAGTATGTCATTGAGTGTCTTGATGGGTCCCTAAAATGGGTATGGTTTTGGTCTGAAAGAATTTCAATGAGAATTTTTACCCGATTAAGTTGATTTCCAATGCTACAAATAAATTGAGAGAATTGGCTTAGATAGAGTGAATTTGAGGATTTGAGGATCTGATAGTTGTTTTGTTGGTGGATTTTTGTTAAGTTGTGTTGTAGGACCTCCCTAGATTGCATCAATACTTGCTCAATGTATATAGCCAGAGCATAGCATAATCATCCCAACAGGGTCCAATAACATAAGCATAAAATGGCATCTATACATCCATCATATGAATCATCAAATAAATTATTCCTTTTGAACATCAATAATCAGGATCTCATTTAATCACGACATAATAATGCATTTCAATGGATTAAAGCATAATGATAACCAAACATGTAAAAATACAATATTTCAACAACCGACATGTTGAGTGATGCAGGAGCATCTAGTGGTGTAAGGGAAATCTTGCATCACCCAAAAATAGTTAAATTTCAAGTTTCTCATTTTTTAGATATTTTTAAATTTTTGGATACCCTTTTCGTCATAATGAAATTCCCAATTTACGGTTTTTATTTTTTATTCCTGGGTTGAAAGATATTGCAGTTTTAGTTTCTCAGATTTGCACATGAAAATATTCCAAGTTAGATTTGAGGCACTTAGAGTTCCCAGAATGGCCCTGAAACTTGCCAAAATCGGCGTAGCGGATTTCTAACGCGTTATTGACTTCGAGACCTTTCCAACGGTTCAAACAGTTTGCGAATTAGAGTCTTGGATCAAAAGTTATGGCCCCGGGAAGTTGGCGCACTTTCTAGAAGATACATTTGCAAATGTTCTTTTCAAATTTGAACTTCAAGTTGTAATTTTCGGCGCCAAACTGCCTAAACTCAAATTTGAATGTTGTTTTGGCTCCAAACTAAAGAAGAGCTCTATTTATGGGCAGGTTTCTAATTTTTTAGGTAACTTTTTGGGGACAAGCTCGCATATTACGAAAGGGTTATTTTGTAGCTGTCTGCAACTTGCATGTGTTGTAGAACTTGGGAATTTGAGATCCTCTGCATGTAAGAAGCTCCATTTTCTGAATAATAAATTTTTTCTTATTTGTGAGTTATTTTTTAAGTCTCGGGTTGGGCCTTCATCAAGTGGTATCAGAGCGGGTTTTCTTGAGCATGAGGATAGATCGCCGATCGTGAGGCAGTTCGCACCAGGACCGTGGTTGTGGGTCAAGGTAAAGAAAGATTCCTCCAAGAGTGATGCCTGGTAGGCGTGGTGGTGCCAGAGGTGGTCGAGGCAGCAGAAATGTTGGTGGCAGAGATGCACTGGCAGCCCTCCAGAGACAGATTGATGTGTTACAAGAGCAGTTGAGAAGAGGGTTAAACCCGAGGGAGGAAAGTGAGAATGAAGGAGAGGAAGAAGGTTCAGATGTAGAAGAGGAAGAAGAAGCAATTGATCAAGACCAAATACGGCTAATAAGGGCCATTTAAAAGATCGGGAAAAGACCTAGAGCAGAAGTCCCCAATTATTCCGGAAGTCTGAACCCGGAAGAGTTGATCGACTGGATCAACAAGCTAGAAGAATATTTTGAGTTTGAGGAAATAGAGGACCCAGATTGGGTTAAGTTTGCAAAAATGAAGCTGAAGGGTCATGCCAGTATTTGGTGGAAAGAGGTCCAGTTGGAAAGAAATCGAAGAGGAAAAGACAATATCACCAGATGAGATCGCATGGTAGAGAAACCGAAGAGGCAGTTCATACTAGTGGACTACGAGTTAGATTTGTTGAAGAAATTGCAAGGGTTGAAGCAAGGAAGTAGATCTGTGAAAGAATATACTAAATATTTTCACAAGATAATCATTAGAATGGGTCACACAGAGGCCAATAAGGAGAAGGTAGCCCGATATCTTAATGGGTTACGACCGAGCATTCAGGAGGAGTTAAACCTAGTGAGAATGACCACCATTGAGGATGTGTATCAGTTTGCTTTGAAGGTGGAAGAAGCTAAACAAAAGGTTGATGGCAAGCAAAAGGGCCGAGGAGGTCAAAGCGAGGAAGGGGCAATGGAAGACCTTCCCGGGAAGCGAAATGATGATGAAAAAGAAAGTGAATAATAATGGGTACAGGCTGAAGCCAAAGGAATGACCTTCACAGCCCTCATTGATCAAAATAGTGGTGATCGAAAGAGGTAGAGGGCCGAGGGAGATATGGACAAGGATGCGGAAGAGGTGGTTTGAGGAGGAGCGTGTTTTAATGGTGAAGAAGGGCATCAAACCTATGAATGTCCACAACACCAAGGAAGGGCAGACAAAAGGCCAGAAGGTCGTGGAAGGGTTGTGCATGCAGATGAGGAGGCCCAATCTAAACATTCGGATGATGCTAAAAGGGGAGAAGCCCTAGTGATTAGGAGGCAGTGGTGAGGAAAAGGAACCATAGAGAGGAAGAATCACGTTTAGCACAAGGTGCAAGTGTGAAAGAAAATGTTGTGATGTCATTATTGACGGTGGGAGCACTGATAATCTGGTGTCAGAGGAGATGGTCACAAAGTTGAAGCTGAAGAGGGAAAGACACCCACATCCGTATCAGATTGCCTGGTTGCAGAAAGACCACAAAGTTTTGGTCAATGAGCAGTGCCTAGTAAGGTTCAAGATCGAGAGCTACCATGATGAGGTACTCTGTGATATCATTCTCATGGATGCATGTCACATGTTTTTGGGGAGGCCGTGGCAATTCAATAGGCGAGCTATACATGATGGCCATGCAAACACTTATTACTTGACAAAGGATGGGGTTCATCACAAGTTGAAACCCCTGAAGGAGACCGAAGAAAAGGTATGTACTAGTGCTAGAATTTGTTATGTAGATGGAAGAAAATTTTTAGAAGGTATGAAGCATGAGCATGTGTGTTATGCATTGATTCCTAGAGTGAGTAAGAAGGATAGTGAGAAGGTTCTAGAAGAAGTTTCTGGGATGTTGGATGAGTTTCAGGATATTCTTTTCGATAATGTACATAGGGTTTACCGCCAATAAGGAAGATGGAGTTATCAGTTGACTTGATTCGGAGGCAGTTTGCCAAATAAGGCAGCTCATGGGAAACAGCTCAACGAGAAAATGAGAGTTGAAACAGACAAGTTCAGAGTTGTTGAGAAAGGATTTGATACGGGAGAGTTTGAGTCCATATGCAGTACCTACAGTACTAGCACCAAAGAAGGATGGGGAGTGGAGGATGTGTACAGATTCCTGAGCCATAAACAAGATAATAATCAAGTCTAGATTTCTCCTGCCAAGGATGGATGACCTGATGGACTGTTTGAGTGGAGCTCGGTACTTCACAAAGATTGATCTGAAGAGTGGATATCACTAGATCTGGATTCAAGAGGGAGACAAATGGAAGACTTCCTTCAAGACCAAAAAGGGCCTATATGAGTGGTTAGTCATGCCTTTTGGGCTAACCAATGCACAGAGCACATTCATGCGGCTCATGAACGAGGTACTAAAAGAATTTCTGGGAAGTTTTTTTCTTGTGTATTTAGATGATATTTTGATTTTTAGTAAGACGTTGGATGAGCATCTGATGCATATTGAGAGATCCTTTGAGAAGTTAAGAGAAGCTGGTGATTAATCTGAAGAAGTGCAGTTTTGTGAAGAGGGAGTTAGTGTACTTGGGGTTTGTTGTCTCGGCAGAAGGTCTCAAGATGGACCGAGAGAAGGTGAAGGCTATTCTGGAATGGCCTACCCCAAGAACTACTACCGAGGTGAGATCTTTCCATGGTTTGGCTAGTTTTATAGAAAGTTCATTAGAAACTTCAGTAGTATTTGTGGACCCCTGACTGAAACAATGAGAGGGGATAGAAAAGAATTCAAGTGGAGCACTGGAGCGGTGAAGAGTTTTGAACTGTTGAAGCAGAAGGTAACAGAGCAACCTGTTCTAGCCCTCCAAGATTTCAACAAGGTGTTTGAGGTGGATTGTGATGCCAGTAATTGTGCCATTGGAGCAGTGTTGAGCCAAGAAGGTAGGCCCATTGCCTATTTCAGTGAAAAGTTAAATGATGCCAAGAGAAAGTATTCTGTATATGATTAGAAATTTTATGCAATAGTTCAAGCATTAAAGAAATGGAGACATTATTTGTTGTCAAAGGAATTTGTTCTATATCTCGCGATCATCGAGGGCCTTAAATTACCTAAATAGTGAGGGAAAATTAAATCAGAGGCATATGAAATGGGTAGAGTTTTTGCAGAGTTATACCTTTGTTTTGAAACATAGGAGTGGGAAGTCAAATAGGGTTGCAGATGCCTTAAGTAGGAGGCATGCATTGATGACAAAGATGTAGATTGAAGTGGTTGGGTTCAATGAACTTAAGACACTGTATGTAGAGGATCCTAATTTTGCAGAGGCTTGGAAAGCTTGCAAGGAACTTGTTATAGTGGATAGGACAAGGTGGTTGGATTTCATAATCCAGAATGGCATGTTATTGAAGGGAAGTCAATTGTGTATCCCAAGGAGTTCCATGAGGAATAACCTGATAAAGGAGAAGCATAGTGGAGGAATGGCAGGACATTTGGTCGGGGATAGACCATTGCCATTATCAGTGAGCATTATTACTGGCCTCAGTTGTCACGGGATGTGAAGAAGTTTGTACAAAGTTGTAGGGTGTGTCAGATGGCTAAAGGAGTGAGCCAGAATATAGGCTTATATCAGCCCTTACCTGTACCAGAGAGGCCATGGGAGGATATAAGTATGGACTTTGTTCTTGGTTTTCTAAGGACACAACGAGGGAATGATTCAGTCTTTGTGGTGGTTGATAGGTTTTCAAAGATGGCACATTTCATTCCATGTCAGAAGACCCATGATGTAGTCCACATTGTTGACTTGTTCTTCAAAGAGGTGGTGCGGCTACATGGTCTACCAAAGAGTATTGTTTTAGATCATGACACCAAATTTGTGGGGTACTTTTGGGGGACCTTGTGGAATAAGCTGAAGACAGAGCTGAAGTTCAGTTCTGCACACCATCCACAAACAGATGGGCACACAGAGGTTGTTAACAAGAGTCTGGGTAACCTACTGAGATGTTTGGTAGGAGATAAACCCAAGGGATGGGACTTGATCTTACCTCAGGAAGAATTTTCTTACAACAATTCTGTCAACAAAAGCACTAGTAAATCACCATTCCAGATTATGTATGGAGGTAGCCCCAGAACAGCTCCAGAATTGAAGAAGATGGACCAAGAGAAGAAAATAAGTGCTGAAGCCGAAGATTTTGCAGAGCACATCAAGAATATACACGAGAAGGTATGCGAGCACATTAATAAGATGAATATGCAATATAAGGCTAAGGCAGATCAGAAAAGGAGGAATAAGGAGTTTCAAATTGGCGATGAAGTAATTGTCCACTTGAGGAAAGAAAGGTTTCCTGTGGGAACCTATAACAAATTGAAGATGAAGAAATTCGGTCCCTGTAAGATTTTGAAGAAGCATGATTCAAGGAATGCATATGAGGTAGAGTTGCTTGATGGAATCAACATTTCCCCTATGTTCAACATTTCAGATTTGACAGAGTATCATGAAGGTGGAATAGAGGAAGCACCAGCAATAGGACAGTATGGCATTCCAACACCTACTTCAGAAAGGGAGGAGATTGAAGCAATCTTGGATAGTCGTGTGGGAAGGAGTACCAGAAACAGGCAGTATGAAGAATATCTAGTGAAATGGAGAGGACGGCCTGTGGAAGATTCATCTTGGCTATCTAAAGCAGCGATTGACTGGTTGGGTTTTCCTCAACCATCTGAGACGTGACGGGGTCACTTCTCAAATTACCCTAGGTGTCTGATGCAGGAGCATCTAGTGGTGTAAGGGCAATCTTGCATCACCCAAAAAGATTTAAATTTCAAGTTTCTCAGTTTTTAGATGTTTTTACATTTTTGGATACCCTTTCATCATAATGAAATTCCCAATTTACGGTTTTTATTTTCTATTCATGGGTTGAAAGATATTGTAGTTTTAGTTTCTCAGATTTCCACCTGAAAATTTTCTGAGTTAGATTTGAGGCACTTAGAGTTCCTGGAATGGCCCCAAAACTTGCCGAAATCGGTGTAGCGGATTTCGAATGTGTTATTGACTTCGAGACCTTTCCAACGGTTCACAAATCAGAGTCCTGGATCAAAAGTTATGGCCCTGGGAAGTTGGCGCACTTTCTAGAAGATACATTTGCAAATGTTCTTTTCAAATTTGAACTTCAAGTTGTAATTTTCGGCGCCAAACCGCCTAAACTCAAATTTGAATGTTGTTTTGGCTCCAAACTAAAGAGGAGCTCTATTTATGGGCGAGTTTCTAATTTTTTGGGTAACTTTTTGGGGACAAGCTCGCATATTGCGAAAGGGTTATTCTGTAGCTGTCTGCAACTTGCATGTGTTGTAGAACTTGGGGATTTGAGATCCTCTGCATGTAAGAAGCTCCATTTTCTGAATAATAAATTTTTTCTTGTTTGTGGGTTATTTTCTAAGTCTCGGTTTGCGCCTTCATCATTGAGGAATCTCCTCTTGAACATGTGGTGGTTCATACACGCTAATCAAAACCATAACATAATCATCATAACAATCATGAGGAAATGGTAAGCTAAAACACCGATCTCGCATTAACAAGATGAAAATAAGAGGGACACTACATTGTAAAACATGTGTTTATAACAACTATAGTTTTGCAGAAATTATCTAGTGCCATCCTTAATGTGAAAATAAATTTAGGTTTTGGTTCCAAATAACTTGTCTAGGGCAAGAAATTCTAAGAACATGAAGGGAATTATATCTCATGGGTTTATGAATGAAATGAGGTGAGTGCTTGCTTTGTATAACTTATTGATTTTTAAATTTTTGAGAAGACCTTTTAGACCAAAGCTCATCATTTCTAATACTAGTGTGTGTTCTCAAGACAATGAATATCTTTGTTAATAGATTGTAATCTTGGTTGGGACATTTCTAATAATAGACATACCATATGAATTAGAATAATAATTAATTATGTAATGTCTAATCTATTTATTTATTGTGATACTATGATGACAACAAAATAAGTTTATAAATGACTCATAAAAAGACATTTATATTCTAAGTGTTTAGATATTCTTGATAATGTTCATATCTTGGAAGTATGATCATCTTATATTTCAAAATTTTCCTTTGGCAAGATGGACATGGATGAATCTTTATCCAAAATATTCTAGTACGATTGCAATCTTTGGTGCTGAATTTCATGACATATCGAATAGTAATGTGTTGCCAAAATAAATATAGAATGCAACAATCAATGACAATTTAAGTGATGAGGGCGCAAACCCGAGACACAGAAAATAACCCACAAACTAGAGAATAATTCTATTATTCAGAAAATGGAACTTCTTACATGCAGAGGATCTCAAATCCCCAAGTTCTACAACACATGCAAGCTACAGAAAGCTACAAAATAACCCTTTCGCAATATGCGAACTTGTCCCCAAAAAGTTACCCAAAAATTAGAAAACCCACCCATAAATAGAGCTCTTCAATTGTTTGGAGCCAAAACAACATTCAATTTGAGTTTAGGCAGTTTAGGCGCCGAGAATTTACAACATG
>VDFB02271358.1:886702003-886730245 GCA_007258455.2 Sequoia sempervirens
TAACTTCGTAGTCACTTGGTATGAGCTTGCTTCTTGGCTTCTCTACCATGCGATCCGATCTGTTGATCTTGACTTTTCCTCTTCGATTTCTTTCCAACTAGACCTCTTTCCACCAAATACTGGCATGGCCCTTTATCTTCATTTTCGCAAACTTAACCCGATCTGGGTCCTCTATTTCCTCATACTCAAAATATTCTTCTAACTCGTTGATCCGGTCGATCCAACTCTTGAGTTTAGACTTAGGAATAGCTGGGGACCGCTCTGGGTCTTTTCCCGATCTTCGAAATGGCCCTTATTAGCCGCATTTGGTCTTGATCAATTGCTTCTTCTTCCTCTTCTACATCTGAACTTTCTTCCTCTCCTTCATCCTCACTTTCCTGCCTCAAGTTTAACCCTTTTCTCAACTGCTCTTGTAATGCATCAACCTGTCTCTGGAGGGCTGCCAGTGCATTTCTTCCACCAGCATTTCTGCCACCTCAACCACCTCTGACACCACCATGCCTACCAAGCACCACTCTTGGAGGCATCTTTCTTGACCTTGACCCACAACCACGGTCCTGGTGTGAACTGCCTCACGATCGGTGATCTGTCCACACGCTTAAGAAAACCTGCTCTGATACCACTTGATGAGGGCGCAAACCCGAGACACAGAAAATAACCCACAAACTAGATAATAATTCTATTATTCAGAAAATGGAACTTCTTACATGCAGAGGATCTCAAATCCCCAAGTTATACAACACATGCAAGCTACAGAAAGCTACAAAATAACCCTTTTGCAATATGCGAGCTTGTCCCCAAAAATTTACCCAAAAATTAGAAAACCTGCCCATAAATAGAGCTCCTCAATTGTTTGGAGCCAAAAAAACATTCAATTTGAGTTTAGGCGGTTTGGCGCTGAAAATTTACAACATGAAGTTCAAATTTCAAAAGAGCATTTGCAATGGTATCTTCTAGAAAGTGCGCCAACTTCGCGGGGTCATAACTTTTGATCCAGGACTCCAATCGTGAACCGCTCGAACAGTTGGAAAGGTCTCAAAGTCAGAAACAGACAAAATCCACTACCGTTTAAAATTTTCGGGGCCATTCCGGAAGCTCTAAGTGCCTCAAATCCCACTCGGAAGATTTTTAGGTGCAAATCTAGGAAACTAAAACTGCAATATCTTTCAACCCAGGAACCGAAATGAAAGATCGTAAATTGGGAATTTCATTATGACGAAAAGGGTATCCAAAAATATAAAAACATCTAAAAACCGAGAAACTTGAAATTTAACTATTTTTGGGTGATGCAAGATTGCCCTTACACCACTGGATGCTCCTGCATCATTAAGCAATCAAATCAATAGGCACTTTGATGATTTCCAAAGGGGAAGTGATTATAAGCCATTAGATTAAAGGAAAGGTGGGGTTTTTTAATAATATCTTTATAATGCTTTCAAATAATAGTAATCATTGATCATGATAGGTCAAATAAAAATATGTAGTCTTCATGAATGTTAAAAAAATGTTTGGGAGAGCTTTTCTTAAAAATCAAGGTATTTCTTTAATCAACCATATGGTAAACCTGCGAGAAAGAAGTTTGGATAAAATATATTATCCAAAGTTAAGCCAAGTTTATTATCAATATCTAAATTTTGAATAAATAATGCCCTTGAGTATTTTAGTGGCCCCCATTATTTGCTAGTAGAAATAGAAACGTGAGCATGAAAGTAAACTTTTATCTTCATCCTAAATATTTGTGTGACTTGACCTTACATATGGTTTAAATTAGAGTTGGGTACTTTAATATATAGGGAAAACAAAAGCATTCATTCAAAAGTTGAATTTTGGAGTGAAAATGAGATAGTTTTTCTCATATCTTAGATCTAAATAAAATGAGAAACGGGTAGTAAATTTGATTTCTTCTTTGGGTTATCGATTAAGACTACAATGTAGATGTGAATATGCATTTTATTAGTATTTTTTATTTAGGAAAACTTATTTTGTTATGTTTGTGAGCTCTTTCAATAGAAATGGGGTTGATTTTTTCATTTAAATATATATTTTTTTTTGATAGTTTGTGTAATGTATTTTTTTGGTCTAGCATGTTATCTCTTGTCAAATTTCAACTTAAAGGTTGAAGTCTTGTTTGAATCATTCGTTTGTGAATAAAAAGAAGGTGTTTGTAAGTAGAAATTCTCTCATTATTTTGAATGTATTTGTTGCTGGGAAAGATGTGTTATATATGTCATATGATGTTAACAAGTGTCACATAGTGGCTAGTATTTGTCTTTATAGTATTGTAATTATTGTTTTTTAGATTTGGAAAAAAATAAACGTAAGTTTTACTAATGTGAATAAAAATAAAAGTATTTTTTGTTAATTATAGTGTTTTAGTATTGTTAATTAGCTCTTTGCATGATTTAACCCCAACTCACACCCTAATCCAAACCCTAACAATAAAGAATTGTAGAGTGACATTACAAAAAAAAAATCTATGAATTAATATTGGGAATAAGATTTGAAATAAAGATATTAAATGAATACAATTTTAGAACATTATATCTTTTAATCATATTTTATTGATTTTTATTAGCAATATTTTATTTTTAATTTATTTTAATTTTTGAATAGTTCTAACCAATTTTATTTTTACCTCATTCTTAAGTTATAATCTTAATAGAAATAATTACAAAAATATATAAACACAGCTTTAAACTCTTTAATTTAACTTTTTCTTTAATTTTATTCCAAAAAATAAAACCATGTCCTACTATAATTATCAATAAAGAATTTTTGAAATTGAAGGAACATGATGAAAAGCACCAAACATATCTAAATAAATAAGATAAAAAATTATAGAATATTTATGATAAATTGAACAAACTCAAATGTAGTTTAATATTTCATAATGTCATATTGGGTGGTTGTATTTATGTCTACAATAATTTGAACTTTATTATCCAATAGGTCATGACCTACCAAGAGATCCACCATTTTCTTCTTCCATAACTCAAAGTTTGTATCAATTTTCTTTTGAACCTAAATCCCCTTTGATGCTATTTTCAATAGATTAAAATATTTCATTGTACAAGACCTCACTCAAATATGGATTAGCTCAAAAAAACCAACCCAAAAACTAAAACTAAAGACAATCAAGCTTGATACAACTTTTAAGAGAACAACATATAGTAACTAAATTCCTAAGATAAAGTTTAAAGGAAATATATATATATATATATATAATTTTTAAATGTCTAATATACATAATTACAAAAATATATAAACAAATATGAGAACATAAAAAATATAACAAATTAAAATAGTATTTATGTAGAGAAATCCTTTTAGGAGAATAACCCAGCACTCCAAAACCTTCTTCATATATTATTAAAATCTAACAGAAGAATGCAACACACTAATAAAATAAGTGGTCATGGGATAATCACTAATATACAATATTGTAATAATTTTGGTAGCATTCTAGTACCTACAAATTCAACCATACCATTAAACTCCTCTAGTACCCACCCAATACATAATAAAATGAATCTTATAATTTATTTGTGATTTTTCAATCCATAAGAGGCATAACACACAACTTGGGCTCATATTTAAATGTCTCCCTATAATATTCTATCATCCCAACTAAAAATATAACATTATTTTACTCTTACACTTTTTATAAATTACTAATTCACTCCACCCAATATGGGCACCCAACTTGTTATTATTCACCATCTCAAAATATGCACTTCATCATAAATAGAAAGTCTATCATGGAGTGTAACAATATGTCAAGGAAAAAAATCTATATATAGTTGTTACCAAATGCTATATAATTTATGCACATAAACACTATGTTTGTTTTCAATTAGTTTGTCTTTCATATACTGTATATATGTACTTGTATTATAATGGGTGCATGTTACAAATCAAATTATGAAAATATTATTAAAGTACTTTACACTAGATGTACATTTTATGTACGTTATAAGAAATTAAGGATTGAATTTTGAATTTTGAAGTGTAAGGATTAAACATCCGAATTTACATCTTGCACATAAAATAACATGTTCAAACTTCCTCTTTATACTAGAACAAAACTTCATAAAACTATCGCCAAAATATTAATATATATTTTAACTTTGTAGCCATGTATATTTTTATGGTTTGAATGAACTAAGATGTTTACTTTTATTTACTTTTAGTCATGTTCTTATATTATTTATATATATGAGAAATATATACGTATGTATTACCTTTTTATTCATTTATCTAACTTTAAAATAAATTATATATAAATTCTCTATAATTTATTCCCTATATATTCATTTTTATTTTTAATTATTTTTGTGGATGTTTAGTGACACCCACTTAGTGATCAAAGTTTGTAGATTTCATTAACTTGAAAATATCTCAAACTAAATTTATTAAATAATCTTAGTTATATTTATAGCAAATGGTTTTAAATAATGCTTTAAAAAAATAAAGAATGTGGTTGGGTAGTGGGGGTTAAAGGGTAAGGTGCACATTAGAATGTATATTATATTTTAGTGATAATAATAGGATCACTTTTGTGCATACTTAGTATTTATCCCTCTTAATCTTACCCTTTTAAAAATGACATAATTATTTAGAAACTAGAGTTAGAGCACTACAATTTATATTCTTATCACATCTTAAACTTTGAGTCTAGACATCTCAATTCACTCATTAAAATTTAGGTTTAACTAATTTAAATAAAGTGATCACTTTTGAGCCCCTTTTCATCTCATTTCTATGAAATTAATCTTGTTTTTGATAATATTTTTTAAAATTATTAATATAAACATGCAAAACTCTATTGATATTAAATGTGTCAATTTTTTTTTAAGCAAAAGGCGATAACCCTGTAATTATATTAATATAATATAGATAGTTACATATGTTGACTAAACTGAATTAACGACTTACAAAAAGTGACAAGTAGCCCAACTATCTTGAGAATTCACAATATATTTGCATCCCATCTACAAAATTCTATAAACCAAAGTATTTCATATCAAACCCTACTTCCCAGTTGACTACTATAAACCTTGTGCAAAATTGATCTAACCAGATCTTTACATACTAAACCCTACCACTTTACTTGACACATTATTTTCATATATACTGGTAATTACATTCCATAAAAAAAAATTGCAGAAAAAAAACTAGACACCCCTATTTCCCAAGTTGATCGAGTTCTCTCCTTGGCCTTCAACAACTATCATCTAAACATGGTTTGCAGCTTGAGCATGAGAGTGGACATTGATTTTTATGTCTGAAACTTGCACATTAACCCTGTTGAGCTGAAAGTTTGGCAAAGGAACAATCTCTTGCATGTCTTGAACACATTCATGAGATAAAAGAAAAGAGAGAGCATGATACTTTTGAAATTATCGATTTCCTCCCTATCAAAATCAAAATGAAATATGCCCAAAGCTACATACAGATAACTCGACGAGCCTCTGAGTAGGGAGAGCTTGAAGGCTTCATATGTGTCAACATACCTCTGTTTATGATGGAGATAATGCATAGGAAAAAAGCCTCCTACAAACCCTTCACCATGCATTAGATCATATGATTGGACACTCTGTAGTAAATCACCATCTTGCAAATACACTGCCCTCACTACTTTGTTAGCCATATATTGGAGAGAATTATAGTTTTGAAGCAAATCCATTGCATTGGAGAGGAAAATCGAAAGAATATTTGCTAGGAAAATTATTCTTTGTGAACTCATATGCAAATTTCTTCACCTATAATTGTTCTGACACAATTTAAGATTGACAAGAAATTTACCTTAAACACCTACTAAAGATGCTCTTTCTCTATGCAGTCAGAGAAAGGCAATTCCCACGGATGAATCACCACAAGCATTCTATAATTTTGAGGACAAAATTCCATATTGTTTGTAACCACTGAGCGGAACCCGTTGTGTGCCATCCTCTATGCAAAAAAAACCCACCACAAGCTATAGACTAGAGAGATGGAGCAATGCCCACAATGAACACATCAATCTACACAAAGAAGAAAGATTTTTTACAGACTAATGGTGAGAATGGAACATTTAAAGGAAATTTGTTAACCCTAATACTTTCTTGGAAATGATGGCAATGAGGTGTGGTACGCTTGAAATCTAACATTGCAGAGAAGAACCATATTTTGATGTCTTATCAAATTATTAACCTTCATTTATCTAGTTTTTGCCTTCGCCGCCTAGACTTAAACACATACAAATGAATGCCTTAAATATGATTATTACTATCAACCTGTAAACACAAAAATTGGGGTGTTAGAAAAGGAAAACTTTAGCGGTGGGATGTAATCCCCTTTCTATATTCCCATGTAGATGAATGCTCTAAATGATGTTGCCTAGGTTGTCTCAATAAAGATTTTATTTGGGATGAAATGTAATCAAAGTTTGGTAAGCTTTGATTAACTCTGCTCCAAACCTCACACCAAATCTTTTTGGTGATAGCATGTTATAGTTTAATGACCTCATGCCTATTCACTTTATTTGGTTGATTTTAAACAATAAGACAAATTTTATTTCCTTAAGTTCACTTAAAATGACAACATCCACGATATCCTTCATTAGATGTGAATTTTTGAGCATGTGTCTTTTAAGAAGAATAGATATCATCAGATTTACAATTTTAAATCTTGCTAGACTTCCTTAGCATCTTGATTTATTAATTCCACCAGTTGTGGAAAGGCATTGATTTGGCTTGCATCATTAATAGCACTAAATTCCTAAGCATTACTTCCCAAACTAGCTAGATAATCCACAACCCTATTGCCTTCCCTGTATGTGTGAGTTATTATGGAAGCATTGAAGCTATCTAGCAATGACCATACTTTTTGCAAAATGTAACTTAAATTCCAATTAAGAATCTTTCTTTCTCTATAGGAATTTATAATTATCAATGAATCTCCTTCTATGTGTAGATTTGAAAACCCCATTTTCAATTCCAATTCTAATCCCAACAACAAAGCTTGGGCTTCTACAAGATTATTTTTTCCATGCTATAGATGAATTGAAGATGCTGCTAGAACTTTCCCCGATGAATTTTTGATGCAAATGCCTGCCCCTGAGTTGCTTGGGTTTCCCTTGGATGCACCATCAAAAATTAGTTTTACAAACTCAGCTTGAGGAGGATTCCATTTGACTGAACTTCTGTCCACTTTGGGATTGCTGCTTGTAAGTAAACTTCCATCAAATGGCAATTTAATTCCCTTCCACTTGTTAAATAGATTACTGTCCCAGTTTGTGAACAACGAATTGGAATTTTTTTTCTTTTTGAACACATGAACTAACCCCTTCTGCAATTTCCTTTCCTATTTTCAAATTTTTACCTTCTACTGAAGATTTTTTCTTCCTATAGATTCTAAAATTACATTCCCACCATATATTCCAAATACATGTAAAAATTGATGATTGGTATAATGCAGGCCAACTTTGAAAAAGATCCCAAATGGTATTAGGAAGAGGAATGAACAGATCTAACTTGCTCTTGATGTTAACCCAACATTGTTGAACAAAATTACATTGTAAAAGTAAATGATCTATTGTTTCCAATACTTCTTCATATAACGAACACTTAAATAGATCAACTATCTTCAACTTTAATAATCTTTCACTTGTCAAAACTCTTTTTTGCAAAGTAAGCCAAGCAAAGCTTCCTACCTTGGGAAAATTTTTATTGTTCCAACAAAACATAAATGCTCTTTGGGGTTGTGCATTATGATTAACTTGATTTAAAACTACATACCCTTCCTTTACTGAATATGTACCAACCTTGGATGCTGCCCATATAAATTTTTTTGGTCGTGTTGATTCATAGGCTACTCGTTCCTTCATCACATTGCATAATCTATCACACTACTGAGCATTGAGTAGACTATTTGAAGGTTTTTTCCAAACAATTTTCCCTATTAAGGAGTTTGTAGATTGCACATAATCTATCAATCTTTCACCCCAAGCTTCTGATAAAATTTCTCTTACATCCTGCAAATCCAAATTGTCTAAAAATGGAGGTTTCCCATTCCACGAATTTGACCAGAACTTTACACTCCTTCCATTATTAACTTCCCAAGAGGAAAACCTAGTAATGAGATTCCTACAATTGAGAATAAAATTCCAAATGGCATACCCCTTGGGAGGATCAGCTACTGTTAAGATTCTTGATGGGTCTTCACTGTCTAAGTACTTGGCTTGTAATATCTTACTCCATTTAGCATCTAGTTTTGTGTACATTTTCCATGCTAACTTAGCACCAAAAGCTTTATTCCTCCACAAAATGTTTTGAACTCCTACCCCACCTTGCTTTTTTCCCTTTTGCTAAACCTTCTAAAGATATGAGAGGCACTTCTTTTGTTCATTGATATTTCCTTTCCAAAGGAAAGTTATTATAATTTTTTCAATTTTTGTAATTACAAAACAAGGAGGTTTGAGAACAACCAGAAAATAATTGGGAATTGATAATAGAATTGACTTTATAAGAAGAATCATTCTTGATAGCAACAACCACCTGGCTTTCAACATTAGAATTCTTGACTTAAGTCTACCAATTACCTTATCCCAATATTGTGCCTTATTTGAGCCCTTAGAGAAAGGTATCCCTAGATAAGAGCATGGCAATTCAGCTTCCTAAAAGCCCAAAAGTTTCACTATTCTTTCTTTGAATTCAATAGAAGTATTAAAGATATATATTTTGGATTTTGCTGCATTAATCTTTTTCCCTAAATTCGGTGAATATTTCTCCACTACTTCTTTAAATTGTTTCGCTTCATCCAGTGTTGACTTACCAAAAAGAATAGTGTCATCTGCAAATAGGAAGTGTGTGACTAAAATGTTAGAATTTGATATCTTAATTCCATGCCATAAACCTTGATTATGCTTTAGATGGATAAATCTACTTAAATCCTTTGCCATAATAATGAACAAAAAAGGTGACAAAGGATCCCCTTGTCTTACTCCTTGTGTTGCACTAAAAAAACTTGTGGAATTTCCATTAATGATCACTGGAAACTTTGTACCAAATAAGCAGGACATTATCCATCTATGCCATTTTCAACAAAAGCCAAACTTTGCTAGAACCTTATTGAGAAAATTTCAGTCTACCTTATCATAGGCTTTCATCATATCTAGTTTTACAATGAAAGAAGGCATTTTTAATGTGGTTATTATATGAAGAAATTCATGTGCAACTACTTGTTGGAAATAGGATGCCATTTAATTGCAATCCTAAACATTATTTTGTGTATCTCCTAAGTCCTTTGAAAGTGTTCCCCAACACTAGGATTAGAAAGAGATTAATTTTGAATGAAATAATCATGTTAATTGACATTTTTAATTAATTCTAAATGATAGGAGCATGCGAGAGTGTCCAATTTGAGTTCCTAAATAATAGGAGCACATGGGGTGCCCACATGGAAGGTGGAAACCACCTTGAGTTAAGTTAAATGTTTGGTAAATATCCTAGAAGTTAGGGATTGATGTTTACATGCATGAAGTTCAGTTTAGTTCAGTTTAGTTCAATTTAGTTTAGTTTAGTTTAGTTTAGTTCAATTCAGTTCAGTTTCAGTTCAGTTTAGTTCAGTTCAATTTAGTTCAATTTAGTTCAATTACAGTTCAGTTATCTTTAGTTGCATGTGGTTAGTTTCAGTTGAATGCTAGTTGACTTCAGTTGACTTGGAATGCATTACTAATGACTTGAGTTGCATGATAGATAATAGGTGACTACTTTCAATTAACAGGGGATGATCATTCTTGCATGAATGGTGGAGAGATATGTTTCAGTTGATAGAGATTGACTTGGACACACCTTGTTTGCCCAAGTTGGCTTCTTGGAGTTAACACTTTTGCATGTTAAGATATTTCAGAAGGTTGAGTTAAGTGGGCCCATTCTTGGGAGCCAACTTTGAGGATAAGCTTTGAAGATATCTTTGGAATAAAGCTTGAGTTATGACTTTAGTTTGGGATGCCCAAATGGATGAAGGAGTTGATTTGACATTGTTCTTCATAGTAGAACTCTAATTGCAATATATAGGCATATATTTTGTGAGATAGGAATTGAGCTTTGTAATTGTAATTCTTTGGAGTTTACAAAGTTGATTATTGCCTATTTTTTATCAGTTTTTATTGCAGGTTGTGAAGAAGATTTGTTGAAGGCAAAAGAAGCATCTCAAGCAAGGATTGGAATTATTGTAATCTTATTCTGAGATTAAATAGTACATTGATTCTCGGTGAAGTTTTATCCCGAAAGGGTTTCTCCATGGTATATGTTGTGTATCTTCTAATATTCTGTCTAATTCTTCTACAACCTTCTATCTTCATTCTACAAATGGTAAAATGAATTAATCAAATTAATCATCCGCAAAGAATTTGTAACAAGGAATACATATTTAGATCAGCAATCATAAAGTTTTACAAAGTATTAAGCTACATAATCACCTCAATTTTTAACATTTGGTATCAGAGTTGAGGTTGGGTAGAGTATTGGGACACCTTTCTCTTAAAAGATTGAAGGTTCTTTGGCTATAGTGGGAGCTTTTATTATTTTTATTACTGCTGATTTTGGAAACTAAGTTTGTTACAATGAATTCTTGTTTAGATATTGAAAGGTTCAATGGATCTAATTATGAAATGTGGAAACTAAAAATGGAAGATCTCCTTGAAGAAAGAGATCAGTGGTTAGCGGTTAATAATTAGATAAAGACACCTACAACTATGTCAGATGAGGATTGGGCTAAGCTTGATAAGAAGGCAAGAGGTACCATAAGATTATGTCTTGTTGATGTTGTTCTCTTGAATGTTTCAGATAAAAATATTGCACATAAATTGTGGAAGAGAATAGGTGATATCTATCAAACCCAAAGCCTTACTAATAAGTTGTATATGAAAAGACAGTTGTATTCTTTAAAAATGAAAGATAGTGATTTTGTTGCACATCATTTAAATTCTTTTAATTTGATTCTCAATCAGTTAGCATATGTAGATTTTAAGCTATAAGATGAAGATAAATGCATTTTATTACTTTGTTCTTTACTAGAGTCTTGGGAAAATCTAATTGTTGCTATTAGTGGTAGTGGTGGAGATCCAAAGATGGACAATATAATTCCTACTCTTCTATCAGAGGAGATGAGGAGGAAGTCTAAAACTGGCTCCCAAGATGCCTTGTCTGTAAGAGGTAGCAGAGGAAAAGGAAGCTAAGGAAGACAAGAAAGGAAAGGGTAATTCCAAAGGATGATCTAAAACCCCTGGTAAGAGTAAGGTAAAGTGTTGGAATTGTGGAAAACCTAGACACATAAAAAAGGATTGTAAGAGCAAGAAAAAGAGTTATGATGCTTCTACAGAGAAATCCATAGATGGCAGTAATGATGCATTAGTCATTTCTTCTAATATTGTTGTTGATAACTCTTGGCTTATTGATTCATGTTGATCCTATCATATGACTCCTAACAAGGAGTGGTTCACTAAGTATACAACATATGATGGAGGGGATGTCTTCTTTGGAGACAACAACACAACATAGGTTGTTGGAAAAGGAGAGGTAAATTTTTTTTTTCAGTGATGATAGGGTTAAGACCCTTAATGATGTTTTACATATTCCAGGACTTGCTAGAAATCTACATTCTATCTCTAAATTCAATGATTATGGAATGCATGTGACATTTGACAAAGGTGGTTGCAGATTGGTGAAAGGGAATATGGTGGTTGCTAAAGGATCTTAGATTGGGACTTTGTTTAAGTTGAATACCTCCAATGTAAATAATTTAGCCAATGTAATTGAAGCTGAAAATACATGTATGTTGTGGCACCATAGATTGGGCCACATTGGTGAAAAAGGTCTTAGGACCATTCTTAAAAAGAAATTGGTTGATGGTATTCCTGATTATAATATTGGAAAAAATGACTTTTGTGTGCATTGTGTGTTTGGAAATCAATCCATATCTAAATTTCCTAGTGGTACAAATAAAGCTAAAAGATTATTAGAGATTATTCATTCAGATGTAATGGGCCATGTGGATATTGACTATATTGGAAAATATAGATACTATGTCACATTTATTAATGATGTCTCAAGATACACTTGGATATATTTTCTGCATAAAAAATCTGATGTGTTTAATAAGTTTAAAGAAATTAAGGCTTTGGTTGAGAAACAATCAAATCATAAGATAAAAGTGTTCAGATCAGATAATGGTGGTGAATATTGTTCTAGGGAATTTGATGATTATTGTAAGCATGCAAGAATACTGAGATGCAAAACTACTCCATACACACCTCAACAAAATGGAGTAGTAGAAAGGATGAACTGAACCTTAATGGAAAGAGTTAGGAGTATGTTAAGTGGTGCTAAGCTAGATCAGTCCCTTTGGGTTGAGGTTGTATGTACTTCTTGTTATTTAATCAATAGGTCCCCTATTTCATCTATTGAGAATAAAAAATCCTTATGAAATGTGGTTAGGTAGGAAGCCTAGTGTTGCACATTTAAGGATCTTTGGTTGTGAGGATTTTATTCACATGCCTCAAGAAAATCAATCTAAATTGGACCCTAAAGCACATAAATGCATATTCATAGGTTATGGTGAAAATGTAAAAGGATACAAGCTTTGGAATCCACTAACTCGAAAAATCTCTTTTTCTAGAGATGTGATTTTCAGGGAATTTATAGCTTATTCAGGAGAAGAACAACCAAAGGAGAAGGATACTTCTTGAGTAGTGCATTTTGAGATAAATAATGAGAAGAAAGAAGATGCTCATGTTGAAGAACAATTGGATGGATTGGATGAGGAGAGTTCAAAAATTTCTTCTTAGATAAATGCTCAAGATGAGCATATTGAGGAACAAGTAGAAACCCCTTTGAGAAGATCCACAAGACAACATAATCCCGTTGATAGGTATAGCCCACCTAATTTCCATTGTATATTTTCTTTGATGAGTACTAATGATGAACCCAATTCTTACAAGGAAGCTTTTTCTTCAAATGATAACAAGCTTTGGTCACAAGCTATGCATGGGGAAATAGAATCCTTGGATACTTGTGACACATGGGATCTTGAGAGTTTTCCCAAAGGAAGAAAGGCCATTGGTTGTAAATGGATCTTTAAAAAGAAAATTGGAGCAAATGGTAATCTCGAAAGGTACAAGGCTAGATTAGTAGCCAAAGGCTACTCCTAGAGAGAGGTAGTTGAATTTAATGAAATCTTCTCTCCCATTGCTAAATTAACTTCTATTAGATTCTTTTTATCTATTGTTGCTACTTATGATTTTGAGATAGAGCAAATGGAAGTGAAAACTAATTTTTTGCATGGGAATCTTGAAGAGATTTATATGAAGCAACCTGATGGTTTTGTTGTAAAAGGAAAAGAAGAATTGGTTTGTAGGTTAAAGAGATCTTTGTATGGATTGAAATAGTCACCTAGAATGTGGTACACGAAGTTTGATGAATTTGCATTGAAAATTGGCTATGTTAGGAGTGAGGAAGATCATCGTGTTTACATAAATTTTATTGATTATCAACTTTTAATTATTATCTTGTATGTTGATGACATGTTGTTTATTGGTAATAGCAAGGTAATGATCAAATAATTGAAAGAACAACTCTCAAGCACATTTTAGATGAAAGATATAGGGGCTGCAAAATATATCCTTGGGATGGAGATCAACAAAGATAGAGGTAACAGATTGCTTTGCTTAAGTTAGAGAAATTATGTTGATACTATTTTGAAATGGTTTAACATGTAGAATAGTAAACCAATTAATATTCCTTTACCAGTTGGCATGAAGTTAAGTTTGGACATGAGTCCTAGATCTGATTTTGATTATGAGTAAATTTCTAAAATTCCATATGCTAGTGCAATTGGTAGTTTAATGTATGCAATGGTCTGTACGAGACCAGATATAGCCCAAGCAGTGGGAGTTCTTAGTAGGTTTATGTCTAACCCTGGTAAAGAACATTGGACTTATGTTAAGAGGGTGTTTAGATATTTACAAGGGAATTTTGATTAATATTTAGTTTATCATGGTTATAATGACATTGATATTATGCATAGATCATTGGACATATAGGGTTTTGTTGATTCAGATTGGGTAGGAGATCTAGATAGTCAGAGGTCGACAAGTGGCTATGTGTTTACTTTGTTTTGAGCTGCGGTTAGTTGGATGAGTAAGAGGCAGACCATGGTTGCTTTGTCCACCATAGAAGAAAAGTACATGGCTGCTACACATGCCTCTAAAGAGGCAGTTTGGTTACAGAGACTTGGGAAAGGTATTGATTTTAATTGCAAGCAAGTTAGACTTGAATGTGATAGTCAGAGTGCTATTTGTTTAGCCAAAAATCCTATGTATCATGCTCGTACTAAACATGTTGATATTCAGTATCACTTTGTGTGAGAAATGGTTGAGAGTGGAAAGGTATTAATTGAGAAAGTTGAAACTTTGATTAATGTTGTAGATTATCTTACGAAACTAGTTCCTATAGATAACTTATCTTGGTGCAGGAAGGCCATTGGCCTTGAGTCTTGTACTTGATTTATAATAATTATTCCTTGTTTAGAATAATTTCAATGTATAATGTCAAGTGGGAGAATGTTCGAAATAGGATGCCATTTAATTGCAATCCTAAACATTATTTCATGTATCTCCTAAGTCCTTGGAAAGTGTTCCCCAACACTAGGATTAGAATGAGATTAATTTTGAATGAAATAATCATGTTAATTGACATTTTTAATTAATTCTAAATGGTAGGAGCATGTGAGGGAATCCAATATGAGTTCCTAAATAATATGAGCACATGGAGCACCCACATGGAAGGTGGAACCCACCTTCAGTTAAGTTAACTATTTGGAGTAAAAGATAAAACTTTTATAATGCATGTAAAGATCTTAGAAGTTAGGGATTGATGTTTACATGCATGAAGTTTAGTTCAGTTCAAATAAGTTTAGTTCAATTCAATTCAATTCAATTCAATTTAGTTCAGTATCAATTTAGTTTAGTTTAGTTGAGTTGAGTTGAGTTGAGTTCAATTATGGTTTAGTTATCTTCAGTTGCATGTAGTTAGTTTCAGTTGAATGCTAGTTGACTTCAGTTGACTTGGAATGCATGACTAATGACTTGAGTTGAATGATGGATAACAGGTGACTAATTTTAGTTAATAGGGGATGATAATTCTTGCATGAATGGTGGAGAGATATGTTTTAGTTAACATAGATTGACTTGGACCCACCTTGGACGCCCAAGTTGGATTCTTGGAGTTAACACTTTTGCATGTTAAGATATTTCAAAAGGTTGAGTTAATTGGGCCCATTCTTGGGCACCAACTTTGAGGATATGCTTTGAAGATATCTTTGAAATAAAGGTTGAATTATGACTTCAATTTGGGATGCCAAAATGGATGAAGGAGTTGATTTGACATTGTTCTTCATGGTAGAACTCTACTTGCAAGAGATAGGCGTATCTATTGTGAGATAGGGATTGAGATTTATAATTGTAACTCTTTGGAGTTTACAAAGTTGATTGTTTCCTATTTATCTCAAGCAAGTTGAAGAGAGCTATTATCAATTTTTACTAGAGGTTGTGAAGAATATTTGTTGAAGGAAAAAGAAGCATCTCAAGCAAGGATTGGAATTATTGTAATCTTATTCTGAGATTAAATAATACATTGATTCTTGGTGGAGTTTATTCCTGAAAGGGTTTCTCCACGGTATATGCTGTGTATCTTCTAATATTTTGTCTAATTCTTCTACAACCTTTTGTCTTCATTGTATAAATGGTAAAATGAATTAATCAGATTAATCACCCACAAAAAATCTATAACAAAGAATACATATTTAGATCAACAATCATAGAGTTTTACAAAGTATTAAGCTACATAATCACCTCAATTTTCAACAATACTATGCCTTCAAAAGTATCCCTTCCTAGAATGAAATCTCCTTGCTCCTGAGAGATAATCTTTGGTATGAGAGGCTGCAAACTTAAATATATTGCTTTGGTGAAAATTGTGAAAATTGTGTTACATAATGAGATAGGCCTATATTCTACAAATGACTTAGGCTCTTTAATCTTTGGTAAGATTGCAATATTAGTTACATTAAACTGCCTGAAAATTGTTCTTGTTCTCTTGGATTCTTCCAACGCCCAAAGAAGTTCATAACAAAAAAAATACCAACATTTTTGAAAGAATAAGGCCATGAATCCATCAGGGCCTAGAGCCTTGTCTGGAGGAAATGAAAAAAATACATTCTTTAGCTCCTCCATAGTAAAAGTTCACATGGGTGAAGAATTGTCGTCATCATTGATAAGTTTTGGGATTGTATCCAATAATTAATTTTCATCACTTATCCTTTTATCACTCCTATTTTGAGGGGCTGACACTAGATCAGAGAAAAACTTAACTCCTTCCTTATTAATATCTTCTTCTTGTGTGAGCCAATTTGCTGTGGAGAATTCTTGAATTGCATGAATTGATTTTTGTTTCCTTCTTAATCTACATAGAAGTATGGAAAAAATTAGTATTACGGTCCCCCTCTTTTAGCCATAACTCACAAGACTTTTGTCTCCAATAAACCTCTTCACATGCACATAACTCCTCCCATTCTTCCTGCAACCTTTTTTGTTTATCATAAGAACAACATCTAACCCATTTTGAATTATGTGTTCATGGAATTTTGTTAGCTCTTTGAAAACTAGATCTTTCTATTCGAAAATATTCTGAAAAACTTGTTTGTTCTAGATTCTTGTTTGTTGTTTCACATACTTTAGCTTTATGCACAACTGGAACATCATAGTTCCTTGGTCATATGGAGAATTTACCCACCATTGCTTCAAGAGATCCATAAATTGTGGATGTCTAAACGACATACTTTCAAATTTGAAAGAAGATTTGGCTTTTGGGATAAAGATGTTTGAGATGTTAAGACAGATTGCATAATGATTTGAACCCGGGTATGGTAGGATTTCAAAATCTAGGTTATGAGGAGAAGTGAACTAGTTAGAAGTGACCAGGAATCTGTCCAATCTTTTTGTTATATGAAGAAAACCCTTCCTCTTATTTATCCAAGTGTATTTTCCCTTTATTGATACAATATATTTTAATGTATTAACTTGAATAAAGAAACTGAAATCTGACATTACCCTGATTAGCGGACTTATTCCCCCACTCTTTTCTTGCAAGGAGGTTATTGCATTAAAATATCCTGCTACTACTACCTTCCCATTGCCTAATATACCTATTTTCCTTGAAATTTCATCCTAGAGATTCTTCTTATCTATTGTTGAAGTAGGACCATACACATTTAGAAGCCAAAAATGCAACTGAAACTTTGTTACTTCTACAAGTTGTCAGAGGTTCTCATTTTTGCAAGGCTTGACACTTACTATCTTTAGGTTCCACAGAGTTACTCGATCCCTAGATGCCCCTTGTGTTGGTGAATGTGTTGAGGCCCATCTTGCCCATTTTTGAAGTGAAGATTCATATACTGCTATTGAAGTCTTTGTTTCTTGCATGAGAAAAATATCCTCTCCACAAGCATCTATTTGTTTCCTGATGAAAGCGCGCTTGTTGGGGGAATTAATGCCCCTAACATTCCAAGATAAGATCTTCATTGAACCCGAGGAGAGAAACCGGCTCTCCTTGGCTTCTTATTTGGGATAGAGTCCAAAATTGTCTTCTGCACTCCTACAATTTATTCTTTTAGTTTTGTCAGATTGGATTTTCTTCCTCTCTTACTAGGAGATTTCTTTACTGATGCCTAGAACAAAGATTGAGCTAAGGAAAGGGTTTTAGTAAAATATAAATTCTCAAACAAATTTCCATTAGCTTGACCTTCAACCTTCTCAATGATGTGTGAAACTATCAACTGATCTTCTTCATGAGATTCTTGGCTTGCACTGACAATCATATCCTCATGACCTCTCCCACCCTAATCTTTAGGCAATGCATCAATCATACTACCAAGGCCCATTGAACTTGATTGGAAATTTCCTTCCCAAAATTCCTCTTCTATTGCAATTTCATCAAATTTTTTTGAGCCAATTGATATCAAGACTTTCTCTGCTAGAAATTCTAAATCAACATCATCTATATCTTTTCATGAGCTTACTAAAAGACACTGGTTCCTTGAATTAGAACTCAAAAGTACTAGAGTGTCATACTGCTTAAGCTCTATGTTATCATTATGCTCCCATGAAGCTAAGTAATCCCTCATTCCTTGAAACATCAATTTTGTTACTATCTCCCCAAGTTGTTGCTCAGAACATATTGAAACCATAGGAGAATATAGGCTAAGAGAAGAGTCATAGCATCTTTTCATTAGCCATTCTATATTTTTAGGCACCTTCAATTTAAAATTAAATTGCTTGTTTACATCCATATTTAAGTCATCCACTCCCCTTTTTCTCTTTCCCATGGATCTTTGAAACAACGAGGAAATATTTACTTGATTAGACATAACTTGTTTAAGTTTTATAATCTGATTGGATGCCTTTGTTTTCTGAATAGGAGTGATAATCAGACTAACTTCATACTCCCCCTTTTTTCCCTATCCAAATGACCCATATTTGAAGGTGAAGGCCCTTCCTTGCAATCATTGACTATATGACCTATGATATGGCATCATGCACAAGTGGTTTCTGGGGATTCAAAAATGAGTTGTTGGATCCAATCTCCAAACTTAGAACTTAGCTGAATCTGTCCTAGAAACTCCTTGCTAGTATCAATGAGAACACATGTTCTAACAGATATTGAATGGTTTTTAAAAGAAATTATATCATGCTAGAGAAAAATGCCTACATGATTTGCTATTATTTCATTCAGATTCAACTCTCTATATTCCAAGGGTAAAGTGGGCATTTGAAACCAAAAAGGAACATATCTAAATGAAAAATATTCTACTTTAAAATTTAGTGACCAAGCTTGCATGCATAATCCAGATCCTTGGAAAACCCATGATTTAACTTTAAACACAACATCTTTGTGACTTTCATTCTTGAAAATAACTACAAAGATACCCTTTTCTTCATCCAAGTAAAAAACTTGTTGAACCCCTTCCCAATCTTCATAAATCAAATCTTTTAACTCATCTAAAGCCAAGGTAAGGTTCCAAAACTTACAGATTAGGGATTTTTCCCTGAGGTCTTTGATTTGAGCTTGCAACATATGTTCTGGGAATGTGATCTTTAGTAATTCCTATGCTCCTGAATTGACAATCTTGAAATCTTGCTGAACATTCTTATTTTGCAACACTTCTTCATCCTTTTTTGACTCTTTGTGTAGCCACACTTTTTTTATTTCTAGTTTTTTCTTTGATGCTGACTTCTTTCTCTTATTGTATCTATTTCCCTTTCAAGCCCTTTTTTAATATGAGATTCACTATTTTTTTTGTATTTGAACCCTAGTGTGGGTTGTTTGGAAATCTGGATTGAAGGGAGCACCTTTTTGAGATTTATCATTGCATGCATAGGATGCATTTTGTGCCCTCCTGTTAGAAGGTGTAGGATTTGTAAACCTTGGATTCTTTGCATGTTGTCGATGATATTTGGCATGCTTATCCAATGCATGATCTTTAGCCCTTGATCCTTTTGCATACAACCTTGAACTTTTTACATGCTGCTCCAAGGAATGATCTTTAACCCCCAATTCTTTTGCATGAAATCCTAAACTTTTTGCATGCTACTCCAATAAGTTATCTTTAACTATTGCTCCAACACTATTGACTATCCATCTAGTGGGTTCCCAATCTTTTTCTAGTTTCAAAACCCATTGAGGGTATACATATCTATACGGATTTTAGAGATTTGAACAAAGCTTACCCCAAGGATGACTTTCCCTTGCCCAACATAGATATCATATGAATCTAACAGCTGGAAATGAAATAATTTCACTCATGGATGAGTTCTCTAGATATAATTAGATCATGATTGCTAAGGAAGACTAGCACAAAACAACTCTTACATGTACATGGGGGATGCATTGTTGGAATGTGATGCCTTTTGGGTTAAAGAATGCAAGAGCAACATATCAAAGGGAAATGAACTTAAATTTTCATGACATGTTTCATAAGATCCTTGAAGACTACGTGGATGATAACTTGGCAAAGCTAGTAACAAGAAAAGGACACCAAGAAGTTTTGACTCAAAATATTTGATACGTTGGAAAAATATTAAGTGAGACTCAATCCAAAAATTGTATATTTGGCATCACCACAAGTAATATTTTAGGGTACATCATATCTCGAAGGGGAATGAGGTGGACCCTACCAAAGTCAACGAAATAATGGAAATAGAACCATAGAAGATATTGAAGTAGTTTAGAAGCCTTCAATAGAAGTTCTAGTCACTTAGAATATTCATCACACAACTAGAAGATAAGTGTCACCCGTTTACCCATCTGCTTCACAAAGGTGTGGTATGAAAGTGGGATGATAATTGTGACTAGGAATTTCAATAGCTAAAGGATTACTTAGTAGCACCACTAGTCTTAATGCCTCTGATAATGGGAAAAACTTTGATCCTATATGTGTCAACAACCTTAATAGCGCTAGGAGCTCTCCTAGATCAACATGATGAAAATGGAAAAGAAAGGGCCATATATTACATCAGTAGAACTCTAGTTGGTTTTGAGATTAATTATTCACCCATAGAAAGAGATTGTTTAACAATCATGTTTTCTTCTCAGAAGTTGAGACACTACATGCTATCCTATCAAGTCAAACTCATTTTCAAGGTGGATCCTTTGAAATATCTGTTATCAAAAGCTACTCTCACCAGTCATATGGAAAAATGGGTGATGATTTTGAGTGAATTTTTCATTGAATATGTGGACCGAAATCCCACCAAGAGACTAGTTATAATAGATCTACTAGCTAAATCACTGTTACGTGTAGAGAACCCATTGGTATTAGAGTTTCTAGATGAGTCCATCTTCACCCTTACAACATTCAAGCCATGGAAGTTATACTTTGATGGATCACACACACAACATGGGTTGGGAGTAGGAATTTTATTCATCACTCCACAAGGAGATTGCATACCAAAATCTTTCAAATTAGTATTTCCTTGTACTAATAACATAGCTGAGTATGAAGCACTAACCACCAAATTAAGGACTGCAATTTAATGGAAAATGTAAGAGCTTCAAGTATATGGATATTCCCAATTGATAGTGAGACAAGTCAATGATGATTATCAGACAAAAGATGATAAGCTCACACCATACAAGAAAATGGTGGAAAATTGCAAGGAATACTTCATTGATATAAATTTTGAGCATATAAAAAGGATTTACAATAGGGAAATTGATGCAATGGCTACTATAGGATCATTATTGGATATACGAAAGAACAACTCAAGATATGAATTCCTTGTGGAGTATCTTACCATGACACCATTCGATGTTCCAAAATCAGAATTTGTGTGTGACATTGTTGGTCCTAGTTAACCCTGGTACAATTACATATTTACGTATCTACATAGAGGTATATTCCCCACTAATATCACCCCTAGCTTGCGAAAAACCTTTATCAGAAGAGCCTCATGACTCATCATTATTGGTGATACCCTATACCAAAGAAGTTTTGATAACACATCACTTAGATGTCTTAATCAAGAGAAAGCTTACATCACTTTGAAAGAAATACATGAAGGAATATGTGAGTCACATTCGAGTGACATAACCTTGGCCAAAAATTTATTGAGAATAGGGTATTATTGGCCCACCATGGAGAAGGAGTCAAGTCAATTTGTGAAAAATGTTTATAATCTCAATAGTATGGAGATCTCATTCATGCTTTAAAACAAGAGCTCCAACCAATAGTAACTCCATGGCCATTATATCAATGGGGGCTTGATCTCATAGGTAAAATTACACCCACTTCTTCAAATGGAAAAAATTTCATTATTACTACCATTGAGTATTTTACAAAGTGGATATAAGCTATTCCTATGACATAATAAATTGGGAAATAAATCTCAGGGTTTATCCTTAACTATCTTATCTATCGCTATGGTGTTCCACAAGCCATTATCATAGATAATTGAACACCCCTCAAGAATGAGGATGCAAGAGATTTATGCAATGAGTTCAACATCCAACACTATTTCTCAACCCCCTATTATCCCCAAGGAAATGAGCAAGCTGAAGCCTCAAATAAGACCATCATTAAGATCATAAAAAAGATGGTTAATGATGTTGGCCTAGATTGGAATCTAAAATTAAATCTCGCTCTCTAGGTATATCGAACTAGCATTAGAACACCAACCGGTGCCACACCTTATTCCCTAGTCTATGGTAACAAATAAATTTTAACTATTGTGAGCGAGATCCCCTCATTGAGAGTATCTCTACAACACTTTATCACCAAGGAAGAATACAAAATAGCAAGGCTAAATGAATTAGAATTGCTAGACTAATGGCTTCTAGAAGCACTCAATCATCTTCAGGTATATCAGAACAAACTCAAAATGATTTATAATAGAAAGATCGAGGGTCAAAAATTCCAAGTGGGAGATCTTGTACTAAAAGAAAATTAGAACATGCTAGGTCAAAATAGCAAGGGGAAGTTTGAACCAAATTGGTTGGGACCCCTCATCTTTACAACTCATTATAGATTAGGATCTTATCAGATCACAACACCAGAAGGAGACCCATTGTAGGAACCTATGAATAGTATGCACTTAAGAGGTTCTATGCATAGCCCAAGAGGGGCAATATTCCAAAAAAAAAATCAAAAAAGTTAAAAATCCAAAAAAAGAAAGAAAAAGGATTGAAAATAGTAAAAAAAATCACCCTCTAGTGAAAACCACTTCAGTGGCACTTTAGGCAAGTACCTTGGTGAAAACTTGGTAAACAGCCACCTTGCATAAATAAGCTCCATCTCTCATCTATTAAGTATTCTTCTCACTCCATCCTTCCCATAATAAAGTTGGCATCTATTTTCCACTCATTCTTCTTCATCCCTACCATGGCTTGGTATTCAGGAAAATTTCTATTTGTCATATTGAGTTGTACCTTCAGGTCATCCTATCTAATTCATATCAAAGTTCCATAATACTTGGTTGGGGGAATCTTCTTATACTTGGTTACTGCATTGAATTCTTGTATTACCTAAGTCTTGTAAACACCATTTTCAAAAAATCCAAAAACATCAGATAATGTCAAAACACCCAAAAACATTTGCAAAATCATCAAAATCCCTAAAAATAATGCATATAAAAATATCTTGATTGATATTACATACTTGATTTCACTTATTAACACTATTCCTAGTCTATTTCACCTAATTCATCCATTTAATTAAATATCAATTATTTAGTTAAATTTACATTTTCTCTTATTAATTAAATAAATAAAGTTTATTTAGTTAATTCACTTTTCTTCATGCTAATTCTATTCTCATTTGATTAAATAATGCAAATTGTTTAATTGTCATAATCATACTTTGATTAAATAATTCATGATTATTTAATAACCTCTAATCTAATCCACTTGCACAATTAAATGATTTTAATTAATTATTTAATTAGCTACTTTCTTTCCAAATCCTCCAACTTCTCCCACTTGCACAATGAATATTCTATTGGAATATTCTTTTTTCAAATTCAAATATTTCCCTCCAAATAGAAATATCTCCAACATAATTCCTAAAATTTAGGGAATTGGTTGATTCTCTCATAGATTTGAGACCATTGATCTGATCCTTAATTCATGCCTCATGGAGTATCAACCATTTGATTCATCCTAGGTCCATGTTCACTCTTATCATTCAATTTCATCCATTGATTACCCTTTTTGATCCTAATCATCGATCATGATTTCAAAATTCTATAAATACTAGGCCTTTCTCCATAATAATTCATTCACAAGTATTGAGTAAACTTACTCTCTTGTTCATTGATTGCCTAATTTGATCAATTTGAGAGCATCTTGTGAGCCATTTTACTTCATTTGTAGCTTCAATTTATTTGCAACTTCAAGTGTAGTGCCCCTCCAGTCATTGCTACTATGTGTTTAGATTTGTTTATGCTGTTAGACAGTACCTTTACTTTGATCGACTCAGATACCTTGTTATGGTTTTATGATCGCTGGTTTCAGAGCAATGTGGATGTTATACTGTGATGAGATGATGCACTATATGGATGCTATGTTTCATGTTATGCTTTTGATTAGCATAGTTGTTGATATTGATATATGCGTATCTATTGATTAATGATGCTTTACTTTCGTTAGTCTTGATGTGACTGTATAGGTGAAGGGGACAGGATTACATCACTCGCATGCGAGTGCCCTGTGATTTGGTGATTTCTCTTCATGGTTTGATTATTATGTTTTATCTATGTATGGCATTCGTTTTGATTACAAGATTGCAGGTACATGACATTGTCTCCACCTGGTTTCACAGGTCTGAGCGTGTCCATATCCCAACGGTTTTGTTGATTGGGAGATAGTAACGAGGTTCCCTTGTCAAACCACAACCCTATCATAGTGTGTCGTCAGTTTGTGTCTGGTATACTATTGAGTCATGTCGTCTTTGATGTTTGGATAATTTATTATCGGTGGAAATTATATGTGGGAATTAATATTTAAGTGGTGGTAATGTTAATTTATGTATTTAGATTAAAATTGTTATTTAATTTGGTTAATTTTATTTTATTCAATTAGTAAGGTAATTTAATCCTCGTGGTTAAATTTATGTTATTAAGTAAATAAATTAATTAATTAAATTGATTGTATTGAGTAAATTAATTAATTAATTAAACTTATGTTGTTGATTAAATAAATTAAATAGTTAAATCTTAGTAAATGGTTAATTTAATTAATTAAATAATAGTTATTGATTAAATAAATTAAATAGTTAAAGTTGTTTTGAAAAATACATAAATTAAAAAATTTAAATATATTTGAAATGAAATTTTGTTTTAAATCATTTAAAAGGAAAAATATCTTAAAATTCATAAGGGGGGAAATAACTATGGTGATTGATAGGATATTTTGTAAATTTGACTAAAATTTGGGGAAAATTAATTGGAGATATTTTATTTTATTTTGGAAAATTTGTTGTTAAAAGAAAGGAATGCTTTCTTTGTATTGCATACATTTTTTTTGGATATGGAAGTGGAGATTTGGAAAGAGGATCTAAAATTTTGGATTTGGCAAGGAAGCACAATACCAAACTGTATTTCTTCAGACATCAAAAAATAGGTTCATTTAATTGCTTTATTTTTTTTGGAAGTTTTTAATTTTTAATTTTGAAAGCTTGTTGTGAGTTCTTGAAGATGATTTGCTGTAGTTTTTCTGTTAAAAAGATTTGCCCAATTTGACTGTAAAAATGGAAATTTAGAGATATATATATATATATATATATATATATATATATATATTATTTATGTATATAAATTTTGTATGCTGAAAATTTTATGTGAAAAATTTTATAAAAAAAAAAATTTCTGTTAAAATTTTATGTTCTAAAAATGATCAGAAACAGGGGAATTTGTTTAATTAAAATTTTGATTTTTTTTTTAAAAAAATTAATTTAAAATGGGAAGGTTGGGGCTACATCGCCCCCATGGGGAGGTTGTTGTGGAGGCAGCATCACTACCTTCATGGCAGCAGCGCTGCCCACCATAGCCACCCCACAGGGGAGGCTGTGTGGCAGCCGCCCCAGCAGGGGTTGCATCCCCTGTATGGGGGCTGCGTTGGAAATCTTTTTTAATGTTTGATTTTTTTATAAATTATATATATATATATATTATATATGATATATATGATATATATATTATTTATAATATATATAATATGTATTATATAAATATATATAATTGTATATACATTAAATATATAATTATATATATATGTTTAATTTATAATTAAATATGATAATCTTAAGGTGATTATTATATTATAATAGAAACAAAAGTTGATTTTATAATAGAATGATTTTATTTTATTTTAAAAAAAATTGATTTTGATCATTATGTGTAATTGAGGAAAAATGAATTAAATTGTTACTTTTAAAATTCCTTAATTTTTTGCAAATGTAATTTTATTTACTTTGGGTATTTGCAAACAATGTATTAGTGAATTATTTGGATTTAGGAAATCCTAAAATTAGATTAATGTGTTGCATGAAATTGTTCTTTTAAAATTGTGTTTTGTAACACCCCTCCATTTTGGATCTTTTGATCGAACAATGTTCTTCTATGTATGTTTTATTTTTGTTTGCACTTTGACTATGGTACTTGGTTCTATTTGATTGCAACTGTTAAGCAATGCGTATGTGATATTTTGATGTGATGGAATTTTACTCTGATGTTATCATTATGGCATGTTTTGAATTAGCATAGCAGTAATTTAATTAAAAATTCCTTATGCTTTTATTATATTGTTGATGTTAGACTCATCAGTTAAAAAGTCTGTATTGGTGAAGGGGACGAGATTGTATCACTCGTTTGCGAGCGCCCTACGATTCTGAGATTTCCTTTTCGATGTGTGTTTTATGTATCATATATATATGCATGTTCGATATACTCTTTGTTTGCAGGTTGACAGGTACAGGACATCGACTCCACCTGATTTCACAGGTTTGAGCGTGTCCATTGACCAACGGTAATCGATTGGGAGATAGTAGCTAGGTTTTCCGTGCCAAGTCATCACCCTAGTCATAGTGTGTCGTCGGGTTGTAGTCAGGTTTAGTTGTTTTAATATGGTCCATTTCACCTTGGTTACTTATTTAATTTCATATTATAAAGGTTATTAAATGGCGGATGTAGTTAAAATGATGATTAAATATATTTAGTTGCAATGTTGAAATGTTATTTATTTTATTGATTAATTTGATTTAATTAATAAAATTTGATTTAGATTTTAGGGGTTTGACTAAATTTGGGGAAAACTCTATTTGAGGAATTTCTATTTCATATAATTTTCAATTTTCAATTTGGTGGAGAGTTTTGCTGTGGCTTGATTTGGATTTTGAAGAAGATTGAAATTCTTGGGTGGGCTGAAAAAAGGTTTGGAAGCACCATTTGAGTTCTTCAAGCTTGGGAGAAAAAACCAGGGTCCCTCTTTGTGATTTTTGTTTTTTCATTTTGAAATGAATTTCAAATCTCTGTTATGCTGTTTGAAAATCTTTAAAATGTTGTTTAAATTCAATGAAAACCCATGTGAAATTGTTTCAAAACTTGCAAACTTTGTTGAAATTTTAGGAAAGAAAATCAAAACAAGAATCACACAATGAAAAATTGAAGGAAAACCAAAATAAAATCTCTTTTCAAACTGAAAACTAAAAACCAGATATGGGTTGTCAAATTTATTCTTTTGTTGCAAAATTATGTTGTGCAAATGCACAATTGAAATAAAAATTTGGGTATATATTTATATATATACATACAAATATATTTATAAATATATTGTGTTTTTAATTTCTTTCTGGGAAAATTTTGGGTTTCAAAATTACACAAGAAATTTACTTCCTGTACAGGGGTTTGCCCTACTTTTTTTATTTATTTGAAGGATTTATAAAATAAAATAAAAGTTTGTTTTATTAAATAAAATAATGGTTATTTAGTGGAGTAGTGGGGGGTTGCTCCCACATCACCCATATGGGAGGCATTGTGTGGGAGTAGCGCCACTGCCTTCATAGGCAGCGACGCTGCCCACACAACACCCCCATGTGAGGATGGTTGTGTGGCATCCTGGCCACTCCCATTGGGAGGGGCCCGCAGCCCTATGCGTGGGCCTTTGGTTGTTTTTTTTTATTATTATAAAATTTGTTTTTTATAAAATATGTATTTATTATTAATAATAAATATATATAATATAATAAATATATATAATATATAATAATTATATATTATATATAATATATATATTATATGTATATATATTTTATTAATATTTAAATAATTTGTTTTTTAATATTTATTTATATATATACTTATGTATATATATATAATATACATTTATTGTGTATATGTATATATATATTTTATGTAGTTTTAAATAAATTATTTGGTTGAGTTTAAATTGGTTATATTTAAATGAGAATTATATATTTAATATATATGGGTATCCAAGTATAGTTAAATTTAAGTTGATTATTTATATTCGTAGTTGAACTAAAGATTGATTTATTTTAATCAAATGATTTTATTTATCAAGTTGTTTAGATTATTGAGTATGATTGAGAAACTCAGAGTTAAATTATTGGTTTTTAATTTTCTCAACGGCGTGA
>VDFB02271358.1:886730345-886792535 GCA_007258455.2 Sequoia sempervirens
ATTAAAGATCTATATAATCTAATCTGGATATGATCCATACCCTTTCTGCGATTCAACCAATGTATGTGTGAATTGTTATTACCTAAAAATTTTAGTTTCTATTATATTTTTTTAGTTTTTATTAGATTCAAAAAGTCTATTATATTGTTTATGAAGATATGAATGCATATGACAAGAGTAAGAAATTTTGAGCACCACGTGTAGAAGTAACCTCACATAGTAATGCATAATTATGTCATTGCATATACAATGATTATATCAGTGGTGATAGGTGAAGGAATTCTTAAAAGTAACACATAAGACATATTTTAATTAAATATAGCGAGTACAAACACATAAGTCATACAATTAAAAAGTGTTGGGATATTCATCCTTTTGGTCTATATATGGAAAGAGGAACCATATGGAATTCATTTTTTGGTTATCAAACATTCTTGTGCAGAGATATGCATTTCATTCAAAAAAAATTATGGGTGGATGGACTTAGATAGTTTGAGAAGTATCACCTTCTCCCTACAATAAGGTTATAGGCGCAAAACTTTCTACAATAGTGGTGTGCTAGATAATGACACATCTCGTTACACATTTGTGCATATATTGTTGTTATTCTAGAGTATAAATAGGAAGCTTCATAGTTTATCTTAGAGATAGAACACATGAGGTTTCTCAACTTGATTCTTGTACGCCATAATTATTTTTAGTTAAACACTAAGTATCTTTCTATACTAGACAACATTCGTATTAAGAAAAATCTATATTTAGTCTATCCAAAATTTGTGCCACCAAATCAACTTCATACAATTCTAATGTCACCATATTAGTTTAATATTAATTTGATCGTATAACCCTAGAACTGATGCAATTACAACATTAGTGTTGAATTTTTATGCAATTTTTTCTCACATATAGAAAACCTTCACACATCCCCTAAGAGGGTACTAAGAGTATGCACACACCCATATTCTTAGAATCAAAACACATGAATATAAAATATATCCCTAATCATTTATAAACATTTGATATCAAAAGCAATATTTTGACACTATTATCCAAGAACTCAAAACTAATTGTAATGGGACTAGTTCCTCATCAAATAGTAATGAATGAAATGATAAAGGGGTGGTCCCTAATTTCATACCTAGTAGTTCCTAGTTATAGATGTATTTTTATATGCTATATACCTACACATTTTGATAGGTATTTACTTTTTTCCTCACCCAAATTAATGCCTTTTTAACTATTTCTTAGTAGTAATATAGAATAGTATAGAAATGTTTTTGATAAAATAAGTTGCATTTATAGGGTGTAGTACCCTTAACATGAAGATCTCAAAGGGCTAGAGTTCATCTAATCAAAATAATATAAATTATCTAGTTACAACATATAGACCAGACACAAACAACATAGCGACAACAAAATAAAAATGCACCAACAAACAAAAACCCCCATCACCTAGCAATACACTCCCATTCCTCCATGAGGAATTTCATCACATCTTCACCAACCAAACTATTGTTGGGGTTAGAATTAGTAGCCTTCTTTCTAACTTCATACTTCAACACTATTGGTAGAGTGACAACTGAGTGATGAATGACCTTGATGGAGGAAGAGGAGGAAGAAGAAGAGGAGGAAGAGGAGGAGGAAGAGGAGGAAGGAGAGGAAGAGGAGGAGGAAGAGGAGGAGGAGGAAGAGGAAGAGGAAGAGGAAGAGGAAGAGGAAGAGGAAGAGGAAGAGGAAGAGGAAGAGGAAGAGGAAGAGGAAGAGGAAGAGGAAGAGGAAGAGGAAGAGGGAAGAGTGGCAGGAAGAGGAAGAGGAAGAGGAAGAGGAAGAGGGAAGAGTAAAGAGAAGATGAGGATGAGGAATATGAAGAGGAAGAGGAAGAGGAAGAGGAAGAAGAGGAAGAGGAAGAGGAAGAGGAAGAGGAAGAGGAAGAGGAAGAGAAGAGGAAGAGAAGAGGAAGAAGAGGAAGAGGAAGAGGAAGAGAAGAGGAAGAGGAAGAGGAAGAGGAAGAGGAAGAGGGAAGAGGAAGAAGAGGAAGAGGAAGAGGAAGAGGAAGAGGAAGAGTGAAGAGGAAGAGGGAAGAGGAAGAGGAAGAGGAAGAAAGTGAAGAGGAGGAAGAGGAAGAAGGATGAAGATGAAGAGGAAGAGGAAGAGGAAGAGGAAGATCTAAGATCTAAGGACTACAAGACGAAGACCTAAGATCTAAGATGAAGAAGAGGGAAGATCAAGACTAAGACTAAGAAGAGGAAGAGGAAGAAGAGGAAGATGAAGAAGAAGAAGAATAAAAAAGAATAGGAGGAGGGGAGGAGGATGAGGAAGAACAAGAACAAGAACAATAATAGAACAAGAAATAAGAACAAGAACAAGAACAAGAGCAAGAAGAACAAGAAGAAGAGGAGAAGAAAGAAGAGGAAGAAGAAGAAGAAGAAAAAGAAGAGGAAGATGAAGAAGAGGAAGAGGAAGAAGAAGAAGAATACAAAGAATAGGAGGAGGAGGAGGAGGAGGAAGAAGAAGAATAGGAAGAGGAAGAAGAAGAAGAAGAAGAAGAAAAAGAGGAGGAAGAAGAGGAAGAAGAGGAAGAGGAAGAAGGAGAAGAAGAAGAAGAAGAAGAGGAAGAGGAAGAGGAAGAGGAAGAGGAAGAGGAAGAGGAAGAGGAAGAGGAGGAGGAGGAGGGGGAGGATGATGATCAAGATTCTAAAGATACTACCATGCATACTTAGCTTGCTATAGATCTTTAATTTGTTATTATCTATTTTGTCTTATGTTTTATTATCAATATTTCTTATGTATCCTTATCTTAATTTTTTTTTATTAAATCCTTAGTTTCCTTGTAAACTAGTCATTTTTGTTAGTTTAGAAGGTTTCAATAAGAAGTTAACTACTCTTCTAGATACATGTTTTAAACTATAAATTTATCCAAGAGTCATGTCCTATTAATGTGTTGGAGTCAATAGAAAACTATGTTCAAGGTATTGGTGTAATAAGGACTATGAAACAAAAGGCCTGCAACGTCTTGTTTAATCTAGGATAATTCAGTTCTCTATGTTCCTTTTTGTAATATGAAAACATGAAAATTAATACTATCTTTGGTTGGCATTTTTTGAGTCAATTTAGGCCTTTTTCTTTCTTTTATTCTAGTGTTGTCTTAGGAAATCATTTAAAGTGATAAGACTTCATAATATTCCTCAAGTAAAAAATTCTATTTATGTGATTGGAATATTTGATTAGAAAGGAAATATTCTTCTAGAAGATCTACAATCTTCTACACGTAGGAAGAATAAAAAAACTTCTTGAAGCATGTCAGAGGATAATATTAAAATATTTTCTTTATAATAATCCTCACCCTATTTTTAGAAATGATGGTTGGGGAAATGCACAGGTTGTTCTAAACACTCAAGAGATCCATATCCTATCTCCTGATCTCACAAAAGGACAATTGGTTATCTTAAAGCCCCTAGTTCAAAAATATAAGGAAGCCTATATCTTTTTCAGATGGAAGGATGTTATTAATCATTTTCCTCCTAGTTTTCATAGTGTTAAGATTTAACTAGTATTTTTAGTCTTTCTTGTATACTTTTGTTGTCTCAGATGACTCCTTGCAAAGCAACTACTATTCAATAAACACTATTAGATATCATGTATCTTATAGCTCATTTTCTATCAAGCCAACTAGAATGGATAATTAGGCACACAAATACAAAGATTCTTGGAGAATTTTATCATCTTGTTACTAGATAGTTAAATTTGAAGAAAATCAAGAATTCTTACTCCTACCAGTATGTTCTATAGTTTGACAATGTGTTCAATATACCAGATCTCCATCTCGTTTATTAAAGAATATATATAATTTATTACTAAGAATTCCCATGGCTAAAAGACTTAGTATTAAATTATATATATGAACTTTAATAAATTTTAATATATATAATTTTAATTAGTTAAATTTTAATTTTATAGCTTTCTCTTCCTTTATTGTAAAGTATAATTTTTTTATAATTGATAATATATAAGTACATATAAATTTATTTTTTATGTTTTTCTTTTTATCTAATTTTTAAATCAAATATAAGTCAAATTATATTTTAATCTAATAATTCATTATATCTCTGTTTCGTTTTATGTATTCTATTTTAATTTTTCATAGTTTCATTTACTTATATATTGTTTTAAAATTTGTTACAACATTTTCTATTCATAGTTAATTCTTTTAATCTATTATTTTTAAATTTTAATAGTCTTGTCTTCCTTGGCCTATGTGCAACTTTATCTCCCCCCTCCCTTCCCCTTGTCTCTTAAGGTTGGTCTTCGTTTGTAATTATCCATTTTTTTCCTTGAGCTCTTTGCTTTCATCATGATGATAGATCATAGAGTGCGATCTGAAACGTTGATGCAAAAAATTCTTACGTAATTGAATCCATAAATCATTGTAACTAAACAATATGAATAATAGAAACTTGATATCATTAATGAAAAACTATTGTGAAAGTCATGCTTAAATAGATTGAAAATACAATTGATTGCATATCAAAATGATTGAATAAAACCCCATTTTTTACCCTTCAATTATTGTGAAGTGCCTCATCAAAAGATTCTCCACAGAACATACAATCTTGGATAAAATTCATAGCCATTCTTTTCACAATATCAAAATCTTGTATAAGATCAAGGGAATTTGACAAAGAAAGAAACCACCTAAGAAAAAAAGATGATTCTTGGAGACTCATTCAAGATTTCATGACTTGTCACCTCTTAAATAGCTTCTTCTTCTTTGAAATATTGAAACTTAGAATAATTTTCTTAACAGTTCTTCATCAAACTCACCATTAATTGGATTCTCCCATTTTTGCACTAGAAAAAACAACCTTTCATTTAAGTGAAACGCCATCGAAACACCTTCACTTAGAGATATTTTACTTTGATAATTGAGAAATTCTACAAGAGGTCACTCACAGGTCTAGGTATTTAAGACCCAAAACAAGTGAAAATGCAATGAAAAGTGATGGGAAAATATCCCAACTAAAGTGTGCAAAGATGAAAACACACACAAAGAAAAGGAGACAACAAGGAGGCAGAATAAATTTTCTATTTCATTCAAATACACAAAATATTACATTCAAAAAGTTTACATCTAAGCCTTTGTATTTCCTTCATACAACAAATTGGCTAGATTTAGGTGCACTGGAGGTTTCTATGCGCTGCTCTATTTTGCTACCGCAAATATTCCAGAGCACTAGAGCTCTACACTCTATGCAATGTCTTCTGTTACTATAGGTTCTTCTTCTCCTTCCTATGTTCTGTTCTGCTAAACATTCCCTCCTTGTCCTTCTACTACTCTTCTTTCTACCATTGAACATTGCTTTCTTTTGACCTTGTTTCCTTTTCAAAAAACTGTAGCTCAATTTCAAATTCAACCACCAAAATTAATTCACTACCAAAAACATTAATTAGGATAGCAAATGTTTGACATGGAAAATGGGGGGAATGATCCAAAATGGATTTCTTTTGATGTTGCATTAATTATGGTTGGTTGGCGTTGCTCAAGATTACAAATTCAACAAAAAGAATGCTCTTTTCCTTTTCATACAAAATTGATCCTATCGGGCACCAATATTTAATGTTTTCAATACCGTAACATGTTTGAAAGGTTGATATTTTACCGCACATTTAAAATTTGAACTTTTTCCTATTTTGCACATATGGAAATCTTGTACTTTGCACAAAATAAAATAAATTTTGAACACGTGATAAAATATTTCTCATGGCCAAACATGGTTAGAATTTTGATGTTGTAAAAGAACTTAGAATCTTTCCATGTTCAACTAAAAATTAGTAATTTAAAATATCTCCACATTTGGAGATATTATGGATGAATCATTTATCACACATTTATAAATTTGTGGAAATTCTATGATGTTTGTGGCATCAAAAGAATATGTTTCCTTATTCTAATTGAAAGCATGATTTGAAAGACTGTCAGCTAGAGTGTTTCCTTCCTTGTATAAATGTTGTATTTGATATTAATCAAAATGTTGTTCAAAGAAGATTCCATACTTCATGAAGGAGATAATAAATTTTCTAGTTAATCATAGTTTTCTTCTTTATAGCATTAATAATGTTAAGAGATCTCTTTCTATTATGATTTTTTTACATTATTTTTGATAGTCAATTTTAGATTTGTTACAAGAGCATGAGTTTCTATCTGATTATTTGATCTAATATGTAATTTGATGCCAACATAATAAATATGTCACCTTTTGAATTTCTAAGAACACATTATGCTCTTGAGACACTTAGATTACCATTAGAAGCCCCATAAAAATTTAGTTTTATGAATTGAGATCTTAGAGGAGACCAGGTCACTTTACTTCTATCTAATTTTCGGTGGGTTTGATAACAAACTACATGTGGAAGAGACAAAAAATTTCTATCTTTTTAAAATTTCTACATCCAAGGAGGAGAAACTAAGTTTTGAAAAACTAGATTTGGGCCATAACAACTTCTGAAATAGATTTTTCTATTTTAAAGATGAAAAATTCCCAACTATTTACTTTTTTTTTTAAGATCATTTTATTTCTTTCAGACTAAGCATTCCAGATGAGTAAAGAAGTAGAAAAGAACCAAATATTGAAAAAGAGTAGAATTTTTGTTCACAAATGGTCAACTACAAGAAAACTCCAACAATGATTGAGGAAGAGGAGAACTTCAATTTAGTTTTATGGTTAGCCATTTCCAACATTTTTCTGTGAATGGACAAGAAATAAACAAATGGTTTGAATCTTCTATATATGATTCATAGAGAGGGTAGTTAAATTCTTGTGAAATACCCAATTTAACCAATCTTGAGCTAGTTAGAATTTTATTCTTAAGAGTCAACCATGCAAAAGCTCTTTCTTTAGGAAGGATATTTGAATTCCAACAAATATCGAAAGGTTGATTTGAATCTAAATTTGAACTTGGAAGGATTAGAGAAAATTAGCCTTGTTTGGCACTATCCAATCTTTGAAGGAGCTCAATTCAATTTATCTTAGTGAAGAGAAAAATATATTTCCTTTTATTAAGAATAGCCTAGAGAATAGATTTTTTTATTTTGTAGAATAGGGAAATGTTGAAAACTCTTCCATTTTTCTATCTTTAAAATCAGATATGAGGAGACCACAAAATAATCTTTTACTTTATCACCCCATAATTTTTTCAAAATTATTTTAGATTGTGAAAGATCCTTTATATGTCCAAAAGGGGAGTTGATATTCCATGAATCCTCCTGAATGAAGCTAATTAGATCCATTATGGATAATCCAAGATAAATGAGAGATAATTACTTCTTGAAATTTTAATATAAAATTCTAAAATCTTTGAACCTGGTTTTGAATTTGATATAGTGATTATTCTTTGAGGTTCATTACAATCTAAATAATTTTTTTTTTATTATTTTACACCTTCAAGCTTTGCATAAAGGCTCCATGCAAGTTTGACCTCTAAGGCCATCACAAGCCTCCAAATTATGGATACATGTACCTCCAAGTTGCTAAACTGTGCAAAGTTTATCCCAAGCTACTAGAGCAATCTTGTTATCTTTTTTTGAATTTCCTTTCCATAAGAAATTCATCAAAAAAAATCTAATATCATGAATCACACCTTTAGGAATTTACAAAATAGACATCATATATATAGGAATTGTTGATAACATAGATTTAATCATACTTATTCTCCTAAACAAAGTTAACCATTTATCTTTCCACGAGGAGACTCTATTCTAAATTGGGATCAAAATATTTTTCCAAAAATAATTTTGAATTTCTCCCATAGAAAGAGGAATCCCAAGATATTTGCATGGGAAGACATCAAGACATCAATTTTAAATCTCAATATTGAGAAGATTCGTTATTGCAGACATGAAGAAACACTCTAGAATTTTTTTAGACTTGGTACGGTTAATAGCTTGATTTGAAACTTTACAATAAGAAGTAAGAGTATCCTTAATACATTTTGCTTCAACAATTGAAGGAAAACCAAATAATATAGTATCATCAACAAATAATGCATGAGTAATGGCGATATGAATTCTTGGAATATCTATTCCTTTGTAATTCTGAATCGAATTTCGAATTATTATTGTTTTGCTTAAAGCTTCTACCATAAAAAAGAACAAGAATGGAGATAAGGGATCTTCTTGACGAACTCCTTAGGATGATTGAAAGAAACCTATTGGATAGCCATTTATCAATACTAAAAAAAATTCTCCTAAGATGCAAGATAGAATCCATTTACACCATTTGAGAAACCAAACGTAAGAAGAACTTGAATAAAAAAATTCAATTCACTTTGTCGTAATCTTTCATCATATCCAATTTAATAAACGTTGCTTGGAATTTATGATGATGAATAGAGTGTAAATCTTCATGAGAAACTATCTTCTTTTACTTAATAGATCATTTCTATGCCATTTTGATAAAAGTCTTGATTTGAATATTTAAAGATATTTTTGTTTAAATACATCAATGTTTAAAGTATGTTTCAAGAATTGTTAAAAAAAGAAAAGATATAATTTCTATTCTTAATAGACTCATGCTCACAAACATTATTGATTGAACATTTAAAGATAATTTTGTAAAATGAATTGCAAAACTAAAAAGATGGATATACCTATTTTGAAATCGAATTATTTCACACTTAAAATTGTATTAGACTCTCACGAATATTATATGAACATGACAATGAAGAGCATTACATAAATTCTTCTAAGAAAACTCTTCCCAATATCAAAATAAAATTCATAAATTATGTAATATACATTTAGATGAAGGAACCAAAAATAAATTAAAAGGAACACCAAAACCCAACTTCAATTTATTAATGAGGAGTGACCATAGTCTTGTTGCCCGATGTTGGCGGGACCCACATATTATCCTTCTATATAACACCAACAAATAAATCATTTTTAAGGAGTTAACGTTGGTGGAGACTTTTTTGTCGGTTTTATTGTGGATAACGACATACCGTGAAAAAGTCGTATTTCACGACAAATGGATCTCAAGTTTTTCTCTCCAAAATCATATCTTCCATAACCTACGACAATCTATTCCGTGTTAACAGGGGAATTTGTAATCTAATCTCACCATATGCGTAGTTGGGAGGTTAGAAATATGCAAACGTAGCATTGACAAGTCAGGCAACCTATTTATATGTACATACAGCGGCTAAGGATATATATATATATATATATTTTTAAATATATAAATAGTCTCATTCCTTCATCATTTTCAAAAAACTCGGGTCTTTATCAAATCCACTCTATCAAAATTCAATATCAAAAATATAGTATTATGCTGCAAAGTTGTATTTATATTTATTAACAAGAAAGTCACTACAACAAGCTCGATCTTTAGGTTTGCATTGAAATTGGTAAATATGACTTGATTTGTGTATATTTATTTTGTTTTATTGATCTTTTAACTCTTTGAAGTATTTATTTTCATGTATTTCAATTTCATTGCATACACTTTCAACTAACAATTGAGTCAAATTGTTACATATTAGAACTAGGAATTTGTAGAAGAAAAACATCTCTCAATTGATAGAGTCCACATGGGAAAATTCCTCTCACAATCCCAACAATGACCAAACTACCTATAATCATAAAAATTAAATCATTCACAACCAAAGTTAATATTCCTATTGTTGAAGTTGGGAAAAATCAATTCCATAGCTCCAAAGGATCGCCTACAATCAAACACCTGTCACAAAAAGAGAGAATAGAAAAGCTATGGAGGCCAAGAGCTATTGATCCAAAAAAACATGAATCATTGATTAATGTGCATCTTCTTGTGATTATACAATAGATAATCCTTATAAAAGGATAATTAACCTAGAAACCACAGGTGAGGGTAAAACAAGATCAAGACATGTGTCATCATCCTATGATATGAGAATAAAAGAACGTGAGCTAAGTAAGCTTAAGTAATTTGAGGAAAAAGAACCTAATAATTAAACAAATAATTAATTAGGAAATACCTTTTACTCTAATACCTCTCTTAAGTGAAACTTAGAGAGAAGCTCAAGCATCTAAAGATGAATGCATGATGGGTCTCAAAAAAAAAGGCATGGTGAGCTACCCATGTACAAACAAAAGATCTCTCAAAATCAAAGAAAAAGAGAAAAACCATGTGGGAGAAAAATCATCTCCAAAAGAAAGACATACAAGTGAAGGATTGAAGAAGCCTCCAAACAAGAGTGAAGAAAAAAAAGCCTCCACAACAATGTGAAGGACGAAGAAGCCTCTAACTAAGATTAACCCAAAAGAATAGGAACAAAGGATGAACATGAGGAACACCATTGAAGCATGAAGAAGTTGAAAACACTATCGAAGAATGAATGCTATAGTGCTGAAAGAAGAACCTCCACTAAAACAAATGATGGTTAGGATCAAGAAGACAAGAATCTGCATGAGTGCCCCCACTAACACTACTCGAATCAAATGGAAAACAAAGGAAAATTTTTGGAACTCAAAGATACAAATGGTATATGAACCAAAAGTCTTAAGAATAATGATCAAATGAAAATGGATGGTCACCTCTAGAAACATGAATGCAAGAGTGTGCATATAGTATGTGCTCCATCTCACTGAAATCTAGTTGCTACATCTGCCTAGTAAATAAGAACAAATAATGTATATGTAACTCACTCCAACGTGAACCCAAGGAATCATTAGCACCAACAGTAGAAAACCCCATAAAGCTGACAAGGGAGAGCCATGTCAGGTACACTGAAACTAAATGCTAGAAAGAACTGCATGAAAAAAAATCAAGAACTTTTGAACATGCAAACATGAAAGTACCAAAAAATATAAAGGGTGTGCAAAGAAAATGAACACATGCATGGGACAAGAATCAATGTGATTCGTTGTTGTCGTGGAAGGGACACTCACTTTACGAAGGTGTGATGGAAAATAAAGGTAAACATCAACCTCCCCATGGCAATTTATATCATAGTGCGAGTATAATAAGGCATAAAATGATATGCAAGATCCCAAAAGTTATACACTAGAATGTTGAGGCACTTTATTTCAATACGTTTACAAAATAAAAAGTGCTTACAATGGAAGCCCATAATGTCCAAAAAAAGGCTACATACTGAAAATAAAATTCTCTAATAGAAAATGAGGAAACTAGTAGCACCACGATGCAGTACACAAAAAATCATGTACTTTAAAAAAAAAATGACACCCAAAAAAAGAGTCTAGATGTAGAATATATGGCTTGTCAAAGTCTCCAAAATGAGAACTGAACAATATCACTAAGAAAACTGATTTCCAAGAAAATTAGAAGTCCAAATTGGAAACCACATGCACCACTATGAAGAGCACGAAATTATACCCCATTTTGAAAAAAAATTGCATTGAAAAATACCATCGTATGATTGAGATACAACCTCTAAAAGATAGGGTGCAAAACTAAAAAGCCCAATAGAGAGGGGTTGAGTAGGGAAAAAAGTGAGCCAAAAAAATTGTCAAAAACACCTCCAAATATGGAGGTCCACTCAATTTAGAGTGCTAGAAAAGAAATCTCTAGGTACAGTACAATTTGTTTAATTTGCAAAAGAAATAATTGAAAAAAATTAAATGCATGTTTTTATTTTAAGAGAAAAAAATAGCAAAAAAACCATAATATATTTTTTAAGGAAAAAATATAAAAAAATTTATTAAAAAAATATATTAAATTTTTCTTAATGAGGTCAGTGGGGTGAGGGGTGGAGCCCACCTCATGCCTCCCTCAGGTGAGGCCCGAGGGGGTTGTTTCCTTGTCATCAACATGGGGTGGTAGCCCCACGGTACCCTCCCCACGTAGGGGTAGGGCCTGAGGGGTTGACAACCTTCATGTGGTAGGTAGCGATACCCCTATAGGTACCACCATGGGGTACCAAAAAAAATTTAATATATATTTTTTGTTTTGAAAAAAAAAGCTACGGGGGTTTTAAAACCCCTTTTTTATTTATTTTTTATTTATTTTGATTCTCTTACTCTAACACCTATGAACACGACATTTTTTTCACTATGATCCAGGACAAGCCACTATAGATTAAAATCCCTCTTCCAAAACAAAGATAATATCCTTAGGAATGTTTTAAAATGAGAGTTAGGTTCCCTAAATAAATGAACTTTTCTAATATCATGAATTAAGATACTCTTCACCAAACCCATGACTATACCAACAACCATGCCAATCCACAAAATAAACCTTTGGATAATATAAAAATTGATGATAGAGAGGCACACAATGCCACAAATACTAAAGAGTTTGAGTAACACAATGACACCAAAATTATCCATTTCTACCCCAATTTATCTTCCCACCATTTCAAAACCATGGAATGTCATTTGATCAAGAGTGGAGAGAAATAAAATATTATATCAAAGCACTACAAGGATAATCCTCCCAAAAAAAATGGTGCAATTTTGTGAATTTGTTCTCCTATCCTCTTGATTGATGAATCTTTCAAAACCCCTTCCATCTGTACTCTTAAATCACTTAATTTTTAAATAAAAAAGGAAACCCCTATAATCATCTCAAATATTTTTACATTTTAATGATGATTTCTTTATCTTCCTTTTTCTAAAGAAGGCTCCAAGTGGAAAATATCTTTAATGGTTCCTCTATTTTCCCAAAGGTTCCATTAAACCATTTTTTTATAATGAAAAACATCATGGAACACTTCTCTTATAAAATACAAAATGAGATCACCATGATGGTTGCATGTAACACAAAACAAATAAATGGAGATATTTTCTCTATATTTTCATAAAAATGGAGAAGTCTTCCAAGTAGGTTACTATATCCTATATCTAAATAAATCGGTCTATATTTTCATCACAAACCTCAATTCTTAAATTATCCTTTCATTTACAATTGCACTGCATAACTTCCCTTGAAAAAGCATAAAAAGGCCCGGTGCCATCTAATTAACAAAGGAGTTGTGAATTTTTTTATAAGATACCAAAATTATGATTATAGACCATAATTATTCAACAAAATAAAGAATGTGGTTTGTTATAGTATAATAGATTCCAATAACATCAAAGTTGTACCAAACTATACTAATTACCATATGGGTTGATGCAAGAAGTTGGGTACACTAAAAGTTCAAAAAGTGGAAATGTTTTTGCTGTTTTTCAGAATTTGTCACACTTGGACTGAAAATTTGAGGCACTTCCACAATGAATCTTAAAAAAAGTCAGTAATATGAAATTTATAATTTTGAATCTAGTTTCCAAATATGTAAATTATTAAAATACCTAGTTTATAGAAATTAAATTTTGATAAGGATCTATAAAAACCACTTTTTAAAAGAGTGTTTTTTACCATACCAACAGCCAGTGTCACGGACAACACTTTTTGACCCAAATAAAATTATTTTCTAATTCCTTTTAGGAAAAGAGAGCTAACAACATGAAGTTTGGGCTGGATTTTTTTTTGTAATTTTTGGTTGAAATATTTTTTTTTTATTAATTTTTTATTGGCCTTAATTGATGTTTTTTCAAATCAACGTGTACGGACAACATAATTGGACCTAAACAAAACATTTTTTGACTTTTTTTTTTCATTGTGTAGAGAATTGTCTGAAGTTTGGTCCCATATAAATTTTTTTACAAGAAATTCAACCAATACAGAGTTATTAAAAAACCAAAAAAACCTGATATTTCAAGTTTAAGGCCTAGTTTGCTTAGAAATTAATTAAAAAATAGAAAATGTAATCCAATTTTAACAAAAATTATATATTTATAAAGTAGACATTGTGTTATCTAATGGGTTTTAATTTTATAGACTCATTCAAAAAAAAGTTCATCATCTATGTTGTCAAAGTTGGACATTCTTCTTCAATCTGCCTTAGTTTTTTAGTTGCAGGTCAAAAGCTAAGGCTTGGATTGCCAAGCCTTTTCCAAGCCTAAAACCAGCACTATATTTGGTATGGGAGTTCAACTTTTAAATAATCGCATTATCGTTATAGAAACTCACTCTGGCGTTTCATAGCATACGTTGACCCACAGCCATTGGAAAGCGAAGTAGCAGCGTCTGTGATTTTTGAAAATATGGCGTGCAGCGTTCTAAAAATAGTCATTTTTCCTAATTTGAAAATCTTGAGTAAAACCGTTTTCCTGCAACATTTAGCACTTTGTAGTCTGAGTCGAAAGTGTCATTTTTCTACATTTTATTGTAAATTTGTCTTGTCGCCGGGGCATATTCTATTCAAATTGTTGGAAGAGAAAAAAGATTTCTAGGTCATAAATTTTCGAGGTAAGATCCAAGTGCAAGAACTTTTACAAGAGAGATTTGGAAAAGAGTGGAATTTTTGGATGTACTCATGATGACTTTGTGAAACTGAGTTTATAGAAAAAATGATCTTCATAGTACATAGTTTAATTTGAATATTTGAAAGGAATTGCTTAATTTTAAAATAGGTTTCTTGAATTATTGACACGTCATCAAAGAGGGTTTGGTAACCATGGGTGATAAGAAAAGACAAAAAAAAAGATGTAGAAAGGTAATGACACCTGAAGAAATTCAAGCAAATAAAGATAAGGAGGCAAAAAGACAAAGGGAAAGGAGAGAAAGGATTCATCAAATGAAATATTTGGAAGCATCTAATTCCAAGAATGTTGAAGAAGAAGCCATGAATGATGAAATGAATGTAGATGATGCAAATGTAGAGATGGTGAATATGGAAGAAAATGCAATTATGGAGACAAACCCAACTATGCCTTCAACTTCAACTTTGAATAATATGCAAACAACTTCGGGTGTGTCTTCAAATCCACCTCCCAATGATATGGAGAATACACCTATTCAAACAATCTATCTAGGTATGTGTTCAAACCCAAGTTTTTATAATATTGATATTGCTTGTTTAGATGAAGCTGGATACACACTTGATGAAATCAATAATATTAGGGTTGAAACAATGCAGAAACAAGAAAATGATGAAATTATATCTTATGAGAATGTAAATGAGAATGAAATCCCTAATATTGATGAAAATGAGAATGAAATCCCTTTTACATTTGAAAATGAAAATGAAACCCCTTATGTGAATGAAAATGAAACTCCATCTATGGATGAAGGTGAAAATGTTTTTTTAACAATTGAAACAAATGTGCTAAATAACCTTAGTGGTAAAGTTTCTTCAAGAAAAATTAGAAATTATGGAAATAAAATATATAAAATATTTTTTTATAGAAAGAAATTAGGATTCCAATGTCAACTCATGGTGCAATTGATGAGAATGTTTAAAATGAGAAAAGTGATGAAAAAATTAGGTGTTATTGTAAAACCAAAAAAGAAAGATGATTCAGTAGAACAAGTCATATCTAGTGTTGCTAATGCTATTGATGTTATTGGTAAGAAAAGTCGATCAAAAGATAAGAATGCGGCTCATCGTGCAATAACAACTGCTCTAGTTGATAAAGTAGCTTCAAATAAAAGAATGTTAAGTAAGATTAGTAAATGTATAAACTTAAATCCTAGAAATTTGATAAGAGCTGCTAAAAGAAGAGAGTATTGAAAATGATCCTATTAATCAATGTTGGAGTTTTAGTGGTAGACTCCCAAGATCAGACATAAAATTAACTAATGAAATTAAATTTTTAATCAAAAAATTTTGGTATGATAATACAAGAGTATCATCTAACATTAGAGATGTCTTAAAATTAAGGGTGGGTTCCAAAATTCGTGAACCTCATCCAAAGCATCTCTTAGATATGACTCAAACTGAATTATATAAAAAAAATTTAGATGCTTCAATCTTACCATTGAATATTAACATAAGACAAAGATCATTAGAAAAGTGTAAACCTTGGTATGTTAGAATTAATAAGCAACAAATCTCTTGTTGTTGTATGACTCATGTACAATTTCATTATTATTTGATATATTTGATATATCACGATTACTTTGCATGCTAACCAAATTATGCAGGACATTTGTGGTATTAATATGCCACCTGAAAGAATCAAATATTTTATAGCAGGTTTGTTTTGTAATCCCTCTTTAAATGGAAACTCATTTTTTTTAAAAGGATGCATTTCTGGAGAATGCAATAGATGTGGTAACTTTTCATTATTAGGAGAATGTATGCATGAAAGTAGTTTAGATGAATTTGGACAACAATTAGTGGATGTAAAAAATATTAAAAATGTTGAGTATTCTTTAAAAGATGGAAAAACTGGAAAACATGTTGAGCTAATTGTGGAAAAAGTTAGTGTGCATGCTTATATTAATGAATTTAAAGATAAAGTTTGTACCCTAAATATGTTCAACACTCTCAGGAGTAATAATTTATGCGATAATCAATTTTGTTTATGTAAAAGCACATTCCCAATTGGAACAATATTGTCAGTCATTGATTTTTCTAAAAATTATACTCTTGCTCCACAAGAAGAAATTCAATCACAGTACTATAATTCAGTGCAAGTAGCTATATTTGTTCATATTGTTTATAGACATGCAGAAGATAGTACATAAGATAATAGATTTTTTTTGAGAGAGTACCATTTTTATGTAAGTGATAATCGATTACATTCATCTGAGTTTGTACAATATTGTTTTGATATATTTTATAAAAATTTAAAAGAGAGGGGAATTCAAATGCTAGAACATCTCATATGGTCAGATAATTACATGGGTCAATTCAAAAATGCTAGAATGTTTTATTGGTTATGTAGAGTTCATAAGGAAAATAATATCCAACACATATGGAGTTTTTGGAAGCTGGTCATGTGAGGGAGAACCGCGATGGAGCGAGGTGCATGTGTGAAAGAGCTCTTGCTAGAGAGAGCAACTAAGAATTTGAGGATCTTTTGCCAAAATTTAGAAATGCCGCGTGCAATTGTAGATTGGTGCAATACCAAATTATCTACAAGAACAAGTGAGAAATCAATAATTCAACGCTTCTTTTGGTTAGTTGAAGAAAATGATATTTTTTCTCGACAGGATTGTGAAACAATTAATGGAAGTGCAAAATGGCATTCATTTAAGAGTTCAAATGCAAACACATGGACAATATGGACAAGGGAGTTGGCATGCTATTGTCAATTTTGTATTGTAGGTGATTGGCAGGCATGTGAAAATATGGAATGGGTCGAACAATGGCAACAAAGAGCTTTAACGCCTACATTGTCACATGTTCAACATGAAATGACAATTGAAGATAATCAAGTGTTCACATCAGATGATTATGATCGTGTTTCAGATCTTGTACAAGAAGGTACATTATTTATTGAGTTGAATTTTGTATGTATGCATGTTTATATGAGTTAAATATAAGTCACTTTTTATTAAATTTTGTATTTATTTTTGCAGGACATGTGTATGCTGTTGTTGCACCTCAAAGGAATGAAGAGCATACAGAGTACTGGTTGGCTAGATGTGTTGAGAGAAAACATAAGTTGGTACATACTAGAGTGGATATTAACATCCAGCTAGTTGGAGTGGTTGTTGTTGGCAATGTTGATAGAAAAAAAAAGAATGGGCACACATTTTAGAAGGTATAAAGAAAGACACAAGAAAATTATGCATTATTCACATTTGATTTTGGCAACCAATATAAAACTAGTTAGATATCAAGGGAGGCCTGCTAATAAAGTTTTATGGACAATTTCAATGGATGATCACGAGACAATCATAGATGCATTAAAAAAAAAAGAGGATGCAGATGGTACAATAGAGTAAATAAATATTGGTAAGCATATCTAGTCGTATATATATTTAATTGATATATATATATATATATATTTTCTTTAATCATTTCCTAATTAAATTTTTATATCATTTTTTTTTGTTTCAGGTCTCCCAAAATTAGATGCTTTACAAAAAAGAGATGAGATGAACATATATTACAATGGAATTTCAATCTAGAGATAGGTAACTATATATAGTTCTAGATACATTTAATTGATACTTTATAATTGATTTCATATTCCCTTAAGCCATTCTCTTAAAACCCCTTAAGTCATCCTCTTATGTACCATTAATCCATCCTTTTGCAGCCCCTTAAGTCATTCTATCAACTACCATTAATCCATCCTCTTAGGACCCCATAATCCATACCCTCATATATCTACCCTTAATTTTTCCACTTGCATCCACTTAAGTCACTCTCTCAACACCCCTTAATTCATCCTCTTAGGACCCCTCAATCAATATCCTCATATATCTACCCTTAATCCATCCACTTGCATCCCCTTAAGTCACCCTCTCAGCTCCTTAATCCACCCTCTTACATCCCTTCAACTCATTCTATCAACTCCTTAATCCACCCTCTTTTCCTTCAACTCGATTCTCTCAACTCCCTTAATCCACCCTCGCATCCTTTAGCTCATTCTCTCGCTCCCTTGTCCACCCTCATACATCCCTTCAGCTCATTCCTATCAACTCCTTAATCCACCCTCTTGCATCCACATAATCCACCCTCTTACATTACTTCAACTCAATTTTATCAACCACATAATCCACCCTCTTACATCACTTTAACTCATTTTAGGGTTTTAGGGTTTTAGGGTTTAGGGTTCAACTCATTCATCTTGGCTCCTTAATCCCACCCTCTTGCATCCCCTTTAATCCACCATCTTACATCTACTTTGTCATTTCTCAACCTCCAATCTACCCTCTTGCATCCCCTTAATCCACCCTCTTACATCCATTCAACTCATTCTATCAACTCCCCTTAATCCACCCTCTTACATCCATTCAACTCATTCTCTCAACTCCCCTTAATCCACCCTCTTGCATCCCCTTAATCCACCCTCTTACATCACTTCAACTCATTTTATCAACTCCCCCTTAATCCACCCTCTTACATCACTTTAACTCATTTTAGGGTTTAGGGTTTAGGGTTTAACTCATTCTATCAACTCCCCTTAATCCACCCTCTTGCATCCCTTGAAGTCATTCTATCAACTCCCCTTAATCTACCCTCTTAGGGTTTAACTCATTCTCTCAACTCCCCTTAATCCACCCTCTTGCATCACTTTAACTCATTTTATCAACTCCCCTTAATCCACCCTCTTACATCCCTTCAACTCATTCTATCATCTCCCAACATCCCCTTAATCCACCTCTTGCATCCTTTAACTCATTTTATCAACTCCCCTTAATCCACCCTCTTACATCACTTCAACTCATTTTATCAACTCCCCTTAATCCACCCTCTTACATCCATTCAACTCATTCTATCAACTCCCCTTAATCCACCCTCTTGCATCACTTTAACTCATTTTATCAACTCCCCTTAATCCACCCTCTTACATCCCTTCAACTCATTCTATCAGCTCCCCTTAATCCACCCTCTTGCATCCCCTTAATCCAACCTCTTACATCGCTTCAACTCATTCTATCAACTCCCCTTAATCCACCATCTTGCATTCCTTCAACTCATTCTCTCAACTCCCCTTAATCCACCCTCTTGCATCCCCTTAATTCGTCCTCTTAAAGGACCCTTAAGTCATATCCTCTTACATCTCCTTAATCCTCTTAGGACCCGTTAAGCCATATCCTAGGGTTCATGAGATGCATCCTCTTAACTCCCCTTAAGGAATTCTCTTAAGACCCCCCCTTAAGCTATATATCCTCTTAGGTCCCCTTAATCCATCCTATGGCTAACATCATTTGAATTTGTATGGAATTTACTATATGCAGTTCTTTTCTTGCATGAATTTTTTACTTAAATGACTCGTAAAAATTGTAGTTACTTACATTAATTATTTTTGCAAGTTCTCATCAAGTCGGTCTACAATGTGATTGTTGAACTGAAAAACTATTTTATCTAGAGACTATGTAAATATCAATTTTTGGTATTCACCTAAAAGTTGATAAGCTTTAATTGTATCTACATGCACATATATGTTTCATCATGTTATATAGTTGTACATTAAACTTCTTGATGTACATTATATATGTTTGTTCGATGTCACTTTTTAAATATCTTATTCAAATTTTATAGATTATACATATTTCATGTGTCTTCTATTTACCACATTTTATATAATTATTCAATTGTATAGATTATACATTAAATATACATACAAGGAGATGGTTTTTTGTTTATTGATTCAAATATTTGCTATGTAATTGGAAAATAGTTAGAATTACTTGCCCTTAATTTATTATGAATATGATTTAAGAAACTATTTAAGGAATGTTTTAATTTGTCACCTAACCATGTGATAAGTTATATATATATGAAATTTGATTCTAGATAAGAATTATTATATAGTGCATGTATTACTTGAAAATTTGATAAAATATAAATATATAGATATGTATATAAATGCATATAATTATGAAAATGAACATAACATGATCTCATAATTGACTGCATATATAATCATCATATTAAAGTCAACTAATATAAATAAACACACATATATGATAATAACATGTTCAAAATAAAACTAGAGATCTACATAGTCCATAAAATTTATATGTCAAGTCCAACACATATATTGAAATGAAACTAGAGGTTTGTAGTCCATAAAATATAAAACTATCTAACTCTCAGGCTGATCGGTCAAATCAAGTCTCCTCTTTGTTCCACGTTGACTAGATGTACCTGCATCATGCTGTAAAAGAGTTCAAGAAACTCGAAATTAGATTTAAATTTATTTAGAAATTTTGATATAATTAAACATATTTAAAATTGAAAATATAAACTTTTAGATAAAAAAAACTAATTAAATATCGACTAAATATATTAAAAATGATTTCTAGTATGCATAAATTACCATATGGTCATGTGAATCAACTGGCACATTTTCTTCAACAGGTAACATAACTGTCTGTTGAGAAGATGCAAATGCCTGATCCACTATATCCTGCATATTCATATAAAGCAAACAATATGTGAAAACCTTGAATATATATATATATAAAATGTTCATAAAAATTGTATAGGAGATTTAAAGTAAAGTTTACAACCTCGAATGATATGACCTCATGATCACGCACCTGAGATTGCCCATGAATAGATGTCAATGATGTCTCAGGTGCGCGGCCCGCCATGGTTATCTCATCAAATCCCTACATATAGATGTACAACAGTTCATATAGATCATTCACACATGTGTATGTAAATGAAAAAATTAAATTAGATCTATGATGTGTATTTAATTTAAACTTAACAAACTTTTGAAAGCACGCACCTGAGCTGATGATGTCTCAGGAGCGCTCACCACTGTAACTTGTGGCTGGTCAATACTAGGAATAGTATGACTTCCCTGCATCTAGATATAATATATCAATTCACACATGTGTACAAATTCAAATTAAATTATATATATATGGACACACAAATTATTTAATATATTTTGGTTCAAGTACCTGTCGAAAAGGTGAGCCCAAATCTACAGCACTCGACATATACACACGATGATGATATTGAGTTCCGGGCATCACGTCATCATGCGTCTATACACCAAACACAAAATTATTGAATTAATATTATATTATATATATAGTTTGATGTTATTATTTACATGAATTTTTTACATTTCAAACTTGAATTAAATTTAAGTTCAAAAGATGAACATACCTGTGTGGGACGATCCTCAGAATATAGTAAATTTAGGTATGATCTCGCCCCAGATGCATGTGCCTCACCTGAAGTGGATGTCTGAGTATCCCTATAGCCCGAGCCTCCATGCTCTGTATTGGCCACTTCAGTGGCCGCGTGTGTAGTCTGCTGAGTGAGATGTCCTGAAAGTGAACTCAATGCTCCTAGTGTAGATAACATGGTTTGCTGCTGAAATGCAGCGGGAATACCAGGAGAAGGAGGAGGAACAAGAGGAACAACTGGAAGCACGTCGTTGAGGATCGACACGTGCTCCTAGTCTATGTTGGGGCATGCCACGAGCTCCCTGAAATGACCTCATATCAAAATAGTTGGGTTTTTTACCCAACTCAAACTTAGCCCATAACTTTCTCAAAAAATATAAGGGCACCTCACTGTTGCCATGTGGTGGAGTATCAAACACCATCCACCATCTCTCCCAAAAATTTGCAGCTATCTGCGGGTGCCTACACCATAAAATTGAAATTCTTTTTTTTGTGGGTGGTATTGGTTCGTTTGTTTGGGGGTTCACAAAATATTGGCACATAGCTTGTTTAGTGATTTTTAGGTCATTGATTTCTTTATATGACAGTCCATCTGCATAGAATTGTCTCCTCTCTTCTCTCCATTGATGGAACCTATCTAGGTCCGCATCGATAGATCAAACATAATCGACAATAGTTTGCATCGTAGATGCAAACCATGCGAGATGTGGAGGGATTCTAGTCTCATTTTTTATGAGATCTATGTTTCCTTGAATGACAACTAAGTTGGCTCGAATATTCTCTCTTAGTTGATTTTGGTCAAATGGAGGAGGGGGTGGGGGGTTAGGTGGTGGAGAATGCGGAGGTGAGTGAGGCATATCCTCATGTGGTGGGGTGGGATGTGCACCAGGATCTATAGGGATTTCTGGATTAGGCATGAAATCCTCTAAAGTGAAAAGTGGATCCATCCGAGAAATGATATGGCAACTGCATGTTAAACAATTAAAAAATATATATCAACAAACTAATTAAATAATGCACACAATTTCAAAGTTATTTAAAAATCACATTGAACATGCACAAATTCAAAATATATTTCATTTGAAGACCATTCAATTTATAACATTAAAAAATCATAGCATTAAAAATTCATATTATAAATGAGAGTTGAATAGAAACCGATAGTCACTTAAGAACTATAAATGAGAGTTGAATAAAAACAGAAGGTTAGTAGAACAAGTGATGAAAAATATTGAAAATCATTGAAGACCTCTCTTGCACATTCTAGGAGACAACATAAATGGTAACCTCAACTACTAAGATGATCAAATAATTTTCAGATTCACTGCATGAGTCAGTATCCAAGAATTATATTGTTCAAGAATGATAAAATAAAAAAAGATATTCAAAAATTCCAAGAATCTTGAGGTGGTTGATTTTGATGAACTACAAGGGAACTTAGAAGAATCTACATTTTCTTAGAGGATTAAGTTTAAGTATCAAAAGGGGCGGGCTAGTATGAATGATTTAAATGAATTTATTAATATCTTTTCAAATAACTTTATAGACTCGAAGTATTTTAGGTACTAGTTAAATTACTTTGCGCATTCTTTATTCTTTTAAATAAATGTAATAAATCAACATAGATGTTGATAAATATTGAGATGGTGTGGGATTTCCCACTCATCTTGTAGTTCTCAGTTGGCTTTCAATTAATTTTCAATTAGTTTTCCAATTAGAGCAAGTCACCTAGGGTTAAGTTTCAACTAAACTCTTTCAGATCCTTAAATTTTGGGACACCTAGTTCCTATGTACATGACTATAATATTTAAGTATGTTATGAGTGCCCTAGTTATGGGGCCACTAGTGTTATATAATAAAGAATGTAATTTTAAAGTGGCATTGATAAAAAGGTTTGTACATGTAGGTTTATTTTGGAGCTTGTAAAAAGGAAAGAAATTAAAAGATAGCTATTTAATTAAATCCTAAGATTGAGAGTGGTATTCTTGTTTATCCATTAATTTTACTTGAATAGATTGGACACCATATTTTCCTATCACTAGAGATTAGAGAAGGGAACCCCATTTATTTCCATATATAGTTAATGGATGAAAATCCATAAATCAATCATGAGAAATTCCATATAGGGATAGTAATTAAGATACATTGAATTATTATCCAAGTGACTCCTACAATACCTATTTTTTATAAGTTTTAAGTGTCTCTCTTGGAACCTATGGTTTGTAATTCTAGGGTGGCTCCTATAGCACCATTGGTTATAGATTTATCATATTTCTTGATAATAATATTGTTATTTTGTTCCTAAAATTATAGTAAACTAAGTTGAATATAAGTAGAATTTATATTGTAATAAGAGGAGTAATCAATTACTACTTGATTGATGTGTTGACTATTCATTTTGTAAGAGTTTATAATTCATTTCTACATATTTTTTAAGTATATTACCTATTGTAGTAGATCTAATTTGAATTAAGATTCATTTATTGGTGGCTTTTTTAGTTAAATAAATGAAAATAAGCAATATCCCTAATTAGGGATATTATAGTGGTATCAAGGCCATGGTCTTTCCATATTATATGGAAAAATATCAAAGATTTACTTTTTCTAGTTGATAGAAAGAATTTAGAGGAAGATGTTATGGATTGTCTAGTTACTAATGATGTAATTGGATAGGCTAATAGAATATCAAAATGACACACAAGAACTATTTATTAAAATACAAAGGAATATAAAAGAGTTGAGAGAGAAAGAGCCAAGACCAAAAAATAAAAATATTGTTATAGGGGAGATCAAGGAGTGAGATTCAAAAGATTCATTCATGAAGGATGGAGATAAGTCAAAATTAGATTCATATGAAACCCAAGATAACTTTATTAAAGAAAAAATTAAATTATAAACCAAGGATTACCAAGAGGAATACATTACTAGATTTATTAATACCATGGATCTAAATCCATCCTAAGACAAATCTTTCAAGACAACAAGATAATAATTCCCATATCTTGCAAGAAATGAAGATGAATTAAAAAAATAAATTTTGAGGAAAATTTTCTTCTCATGCAACATATGCGAAGATAGGAAAAATTCATATCATGGAGGTAATGTTAGATAAATATTTTTAAAATTATATATACACTAGAGAAAAATTATAAGATAGGGATAAAGAAGAATCTATAGAGCATAATCCAAAAGAAGAAGAAAGACCCAAACCAAAGTTACCAAAAATTGAGAAGTAACACATAAGTAAGCAAGGAAAAAAGAATATTCCATACAATTTGAATGTGAAGGATCCTTGATAGAAAAAACTATGTTAATAACTTCTAAATAAATTGCATTAATGAAGTTAAGGAGAAACATGCATTATAGATTGAATGTAAATGTTTATAATTGAAAATAATCTTATGAAGTTTGAGCCTCTACACCATAAAATAGAATTTTAGAATCACCATATTGATAGGCAAATAACTGAAGGAAATGCTTTCTACTCTAACACTTAAGTTCTTACTCAAAATGATGATTGTATTGAAGTAAATTTCTTAGTTAAAGAAGGTAAGTTCTTTGGCTACTCCTATTATTTAATCTCAAATAAGAGTAAAAACATTTATGGTAGTTATCTCATTCTTATCATCATGGAAAGTCTAAGAAGATGAAAATAATGAAAGACATATAACTTACAAATCCAAAAGAAAGCATGCATAAGGGTTTAGGATTTGACTAATAATTTTTTCTAAGAAAATATAGTAATGATAAATAACCTTATTCAAGAATATTTACGTAGTATGGTATGGGATTCAAGAAATATTGTCATATGTGAAGATTCAAACTTTTAATAATTTTAATATCATTTTTTTTGGTAAGTTCATCAACCTAGACACTTGGCTAAGAGGAAGATCTAAATTGATTACAGATGATCATAAGTAAAACATTGTGATTCATAATTGAATGTAGTGGTTGAATCTCAAGAGAAAATACAAGGAATAGTGGAAAGTCACCTCTTGTTTGACAATAATGATTGAGAAATTCAGAATTCAGTGCATCAATAACCTTTTCTTATGAATTCAATTTGGAAAAGTAAATATATTATCAAATCCTTCATATCAAATTTGGGCTACAATTTAGTCTTTGCATTTCCATTATCAATCATTAAAAAGTGTGTTCTAGATATAAAAGTTTATTTGGCTTTAGGTGGTAATCATTATAAATTGTGCAAATAAAAACATATCTTCAACGTGGGTAGGTGTTATTTTATATTTATATGCACATATATGTCTATGTATGTGAGTAAAGTTATATGCAAACATATATATACATAGATATATCTATGAATACAACTAAGTGTAGGTGATGTATATTAATGTATAAATATACATGTGTGTGTATTGCATATACCTGCGTCTATTTATATATGTATGTATGTATGTATGTATGTATGCATGTATGTATATTGGTGTACCTAATTATTGAATTTTTTTACTCTTAGCCCATTCAAATGCCTTTGAAAGTTTACTAAATAGTCATATTTGTAAGGGTTTCTCTAAAATTGTATTAGGGTTTCTTTAAAATTGTATTAGGGTTTCTAGTTTTAGCTCACCTAAGGGGAGAGAGGTCTCTAAGAGGTTTCTAGTTTTACGTTTTAGGGTTTAGATTTCTAAGTTATGTCCAATTTAGGTTTAGATTTTATGGTTTTCAATTTACAATTTAACGTTATTTATTTTTTAAATGCAATTTAAAACTATTAAAAATTGAAATAAAACACATTAAAGAAAAAAAACTTAAATACTAATTAAAAAACAAAAAAACAAGATACAAAGCAAAAAATGGCAGAATTCAACCAACCTGGAGGTCACAGAGGTCGGGTGTGTTGACAGGAGGAGGTGGCAATCGAAACACGCTCAAAGCAACAGCTTACAAACGCATACGCGCTCTAGATTGTCTTCTCCCAAGCCGCCAAAAATAGTGGATAAAATGAAAAGCCAGCAGTTTATTTAAAAAATAAATACTTTTCCAAAACGCGTACGCGTTTTGAAATGTGTGCGTTATTAAACACGTACTCGTTTGTAACGCGTACGTGTTTGTAATGCATACGCATTCCATAATGCGTACGTGTTTTTGGTTCGTGTACCCATAGCTGAGCACGTACAAGTTCGGATTTCGGTTTGGGTACCCGTTCCGTAACGTGTACGCGTTTTCTGCGAAATTTTTTTTGTTGCCCAAAATTTCCCCTCTTCGTGTACTCAACTTCTTGCTTTTACCCATATCGAGGGCTCAACAAAAGTAAGAAATTAAATAGTGCCAATGTACCCCTATGAGAGACCATGGAGACATTATTTCATAAATTACTTAAACTTAAAATCACCACATTCACACTTATACAAATATTTGATGAAATTAATTCTAATCTTTCTTTACTAGGAGAATAATTATTATGAATGTCATAAATTTGATTCCCACACTACCAATAAATTTCTTAAACTTAAGAAAAATATACAAGACTAGACTTATAAGTGGTAGGATAAAGCTCATCCTCACCATATTCCCAAATGGGGATTTACCAAGATTCCTAAACTAAAGAATGATTAATCATGATCCTCTTCTAGACTAAATTAAAATCATCTCTATCATTTTGCATATCCATTATTACAAGACCTCTCACAACTATGATTTTATTCTTATTAATATTAAGCAATATGATAACTAAATCATTAATATCAAAACCAAAATCCCCTTTATTCCATAACCACATTATGTGAGAGGGTGAAAATTTAAGGGACTAACCTAGTTGTTCTTTAAATGAGTAATATAACATACTTAAACAACTTGAGAAGACTCAAGTCAACAAATCAATCTTGAATCTTCTTGAAACATCTAGTGTTCATAGGGAGGTGCTAGATAATATTTGGAAAGAGTCAATGGTACCTCATAACATTGACCCTTCACACTTCCAAGCCATACTCATCAAATTATCATCCTCTCATCACCATAACTTAAGTGGATAAGCTATCGTTGGAACCATTCGATAACTACACCTTACATAGAATCCATCATTGTAAAACATAAAATAAAAAGAGCGGTTAATGATAATTATTCTATACTAAATAATTTTTCATTGAAATTCGTGTACAAACTTGGCTATAATTAAGAGGCCTTGTATCTTGAAATAAAATTACAATCAAGAATTTTGATAATGCGAGAAGGGAATCATATGAAACAATAATATTTCCAATATAATTTGGTTTGTATTTAATCAAACTTGTTCCATTTGGTTGAATTTGATCTCCCTTAAATCCACACCATGCAAGTCATCCCTTCCACCCTCCATCAATGCTTAAAATTATTTCACAAAATAATTGAAGTTAGCTTCTCTACTGATCCTCATCCCTTCCATTACTACAAGATGTTGAAGGCCCATTACAAAAAATATCATCCTTTTTCCAACTTCTAAAATTTCTATCTCCATCAATAATAAATAATCCAAGTTATCCTACTTTGAACCAAATAATTGTCCATCCTAATACAACAATCCACCTCCAAAAGATAAAATAAAGATCTTGAACACTATGTGCAGAATATACTTGGTCTAATAATCTTTACTATAGGAATCCTCCCCTCATCCCCATGATATCATATTCATTCCAATTAAAAAAATAATATAGCATATGAAGGTGTAATATGGATCCATAACCTTTATGCAACATGGTCTACTAGTGAAATAGTTGATTGATATGTTTGATAGTTCTTAGCTTCACTTTAGAAAGGATTTTAAATATTTTTTTAAGAATAAGAATAGCCTATTACCCTTAATATGTAACAACCTCAGTGTGTTGCTAAGTAAAATTTTCCAAGTTTTCACCTCAAGTGAATAAACCATGATGCTAAAACATAGCAATGAAATTTTTTATTTCCATAATTTTGGCTTTTGTGTATTTTTCTGTTTGATCCATATGGCCAGGGTTTCAATCCTTGGGTTATACCCTGTTCCACTCACACCTTCATCAAAGTCAAATTATGCAACTAGCATTGGGTCTTCTTGAGCCCACACTTGATCAAGCAGAAACATTTTCTGTAATTCCAAGCTAGGGAAAATGAGCATATTGCTCTTCAAGACCATTTCTCTAGCCTTCTAGAGGCTAATGTCAATGTTGTCAACTCTTAATTCCTGGAAATTCTATGCTACCATTTCATTTTTCTTTGATTCTTCAATTCCTACTTCAGCTGATTCCATCCTCTCTTGAAATTCTTTTATCTTTATCTTCATCTAGAAATCCTTAAATTTAGGAGTCTTAATGAATGCATCATCTTCTATGAATCTCCTGGTTGCAATTTCTATTTCATCTTCATGTACCTCTGTACTTTTTTTTTCTACATCACCCATCCTTTCCTCGTGTTTATGGGCACTGGTCTCAAGGATGGGTTGATCAACTTCAATATCACCTTTCAATGACTGTAGTATTGTAGCCACTTCCTCAGTATCGCCCACCTCTTTAGTATCCTTATAAGATACTCAATGTTCAATGCTTCCTGTCTTCTGTCTTTTGGGAGGTAACTACTCCATGGGAGGCTTAGAGGTTTCACCTGGGGTATGCTATGCAATTGCACCACTATCATGTTCTTCGAGATAAGCTTCCTTCTTTCTGTACAATTCTTGAAATATACCAATTATCAATTCTATCCTCTTGATGGGGTCCTTTTCCTCAACAAAGTATCCTAGGAAATCCTTGGACCTCCTTTTCGTCCTTTCTTCAACCTTCTTCATATATTCCCATATTTTCCTTCTACTAAATACATCATTCTAAGTAATGCAACTTGCCTTATGACATCTTCTTCAAAATCCACTTGGTGTGGCACTATCATTTCGGTAAGAAGATTGTGCCTTATGTTGTTCATATGATTTTCAGGGTCAAAGGTTCTTTCTTTTCCAGATTCCAATGCATATCTTGTCTTCAAATAATATTGTAACTCCTCTAGTGTGTCTGAGCCTACAGTCCAATCTTCACACTTGGTTTGGTTTGGCAGGAAAGTGCCTTTCTTCTACTTGTGCATTACATCTTTCTCCATCCACATCATTTTCCACATAAATTGAAGAAATGCTAATCTGAGGGGCACAAATTTTGGTAGTATGTGTCGGAGCAACAGGGCATCGATAAACTCTTATTATTGTAACTTCTGGGAGGAAGAACCAATCTCCAAAATTGTGTGTATGATCCTGCTCTGATCTTAAAGCCAAAGGTATCACTAGTTGCAACATTTTGGTTGACAATCTTGGTATTGCATACCCAAGAACTAAAGTATTATGTGTACAAAGTCTTCGTAGAATACAACAAAGCTTGAATTAATGCATTGACTATCCCAAATATAGCACCATTTCTGGACAAGTGTGGGATTCCCTTGCTCATCTACTCTAGCCAAGTCCATTCTTTTAGTCCAATGGTCCCTATTATAGCACAATATCAGATGAAACAGTAGGGAATAGTGTCTGAATGTAATCAGTGCTCTATCCTCTATAACTTGGGAGAATTCAACATCTAACGCCTTCTCAAGGTATGAGGTAAAGTCATATTCAATATTAGTTTCAGGGTTTTGAATTCTCATGGCCATCATCATTAGGCCTATTAGCATTTTATCTTGAGAATCTATCCCCAACACTTGGCAAAGAGCTAAACATGTATTATCAAAGTAATATTGAAAATCTGTCACATTAAATGGTTCAGTAGTGGTAGTAGAGATGGGGAATGTTCTGTTACCAATGCCTCTTTTCATATATAGGGGTACCTCATCACTTCTATAATTCTTTTTTAACCTAGCATAATCCTTCTCACTTTTCTGCAGGTTTATCTTGGTCAGAGCCTCCTTTTTTAAGCCAAAACACTCAATGATGGATTTTCTGCTTACTTCTACCAATATTGTGTCGTTTGGAAACCTTACTATTTTGGTAGCTAAGTGATAGTGTTTAGCTAGCAGTCTGATAAATTCTACATCAACAAACACATTTGGGACAATCAACCTTGCTATATCCAACATCCAAGTGTTTGACACTGGAATCTTCTCATTTCTCTTACTGTAAAAATACCAAAATAGGTCTCATCCAAATTTGGAAATGAGGGAATCCCTACAACTTTGTTTAGTGTCTACGAGAAACTTCTTATTACCCTCTTTAGTAGACCCTGGAAGTATATCTAATATGGACTGATGGAGTGGTCTCTTCATCTTTAATTTTAGGTTGAATTTATTTTACTTCTGATTGTTTTGTTTTAGGATGGAGTGCTTTCTTCTTTACTTTAGGTTCTTCATCTTTAATTTTAGGCCGAATTTCTTTTACTTCTAATCATTTTATTTTAGGAGGCATGTTTCAATTTTCTCTACTATGGCTTCAGATGACAAAACCTTGAATTTTTTTTTATATGTTACAGAGCTCTTTTAGAGAGTTTTCGTGCACTTAATCGAATATTTCATGCTTTCATGACTTCTTCTTCTCGTATCCTTAGCTCCTTCCACGCTAGTGCACTGCAATTGAGTGTGATATTGGGAAAAATCACTTATCTTTGGATGGTGTGGTATTCAATCATATTAGTTTTGGAAACTCTTAATAATTTAATAACATTTAATTTTATGCAATTGATGTGATTTTTTGTATGTATTGGTGTAAATTTTAATGATGCCACAATTACCGTACTACTGTCGTCTCTTATTATACCCATTGCAGTATGACAGTGTTTTTCCCTTCCCTTTTGTTGTTTATCGCACTACCGCCTTGCTCAAGGCTTCTTGCTGCAAGGTTGTAGTGTATACCACTCTACTGCATACGTTGCTCAACTTCCCGGTGGTATAGTGGTGTATGCTTTTGATAATTACTTGAAGAGTGTCAATGATACAATTTGATTTGTCTTACCGATATCTCAATGTCTCATCGACATTAGATCTTATGTTCCTCTGATGTTGGTTGCCGGTGTCGATGAGACAAGTTAATATTTCTTGCCGATATGCCATTGTCTCATCAATATTTTCCTCTAGTTAACAGATAACAGGGACTACCTCTAGTTAACAAGGGATGACCATTCTTTGGGAATGGTGTTGATTAAATGTTTCAGTTAACAAGAAATCACTTGGAGCTAACTTGGGCACCCAAGATGCTTTCTTGGAATTAACTCCAATGCATGATAAGATATTTTTGAAGGCTCTGTTAAGTGGGACCCTCTTTTGGGCGCCATCTTTGAGGAAGAGCTTTGTAATTATCACCAAAGTGAAGGATGAGTTGTAGCTTTAGTTTGGGACGCCCAAATGGGTAAAGCACATGTTCTAAGCTTTGGTCTTCATGGTAGAACTCAACTTGAAGCAATATGGCGTACCTTTTCTAAGGCTTGAGCTTGTGCATTGTAATTATCACCATTTGGAGATTACAAGGTTGCATATTGTCTCTATATATCATTCAAGTTGAAGAGAGTTTTGATAATTGTTATTGCAAGTGTGAAGAAGATTGGTAAAGATAGAAGAAGCATTCTCAAGCAAGAATTGGAGCTATTGTAATTCAGAGATTGAATAATAGAATAATTCTTGGTGGATTTTTTTCCCGAAAGGGTTTCTCCACAGTACATCTTGTGTGATCTTTCTAATATCTTGTCTAGTTCTTCTATCAACTTCTCTCTTCATTCTACAACAGTAAAATGAATTAATCAAGATAATCACCCACAAAGAATATATGTAACAAAGAAAAGACTTACTTAGATCAGCAATATTAAAGTTTTATAGAGTATTAAGCTAAGAAAACACCTCATTTTTCAACATTTGATATCAGAGCTGAGGTTGGGTAGAGTATTGGGATGCCTTTCTCTTAAAAGATTGGAGGTCTTTTGGGCTTAGTGGGAGCTTTTATTATTTTTTCTATTGCTGATTTTGAAAAAACAAAGTTTGTTACCGAGGTCATTGAGAGCTTGGATTCACAGGTTTGGTCTAAGCTTATGACAGAAATGGGGTTTTGATTATGTGCATCATGATGCCATGGGATTGCTCAGTATCATGGTTCAGTGGGAGCATTTGGAAATGATGTGGATCCTTGGTTGTAGGATGGTTTTGTTAGTATGTCATGGTATACTCTTGATTAGTGGTTTAGAGTTGTGGCATAATACATGTTATGATAATTATGATCATGGGGAAATATCTGAAATTCCATATGCTTTTGACAGTGATGGTTTGATGTTTATCTTTTTGCCATGTATAGCTCGGTATCACAGTTCAGTGGGAGCTTTGGTAGGATTGAGTAATCTTCGTAGAGAGGATGGTAGTCACGATGCCATGTGTGAATTGGTATCACGGTTCAGTGGGAGTTGTTGGCAGTGACTTGGATGCATCATTGGTAAGGTTATCTTCATGTGATTGGGGATATGGTTTGTTCTTGGTTTAGAGTGTATTTGTTATGATGTCATGTTATACTCTTGATACTAGTTTAGAGTTTGGCATATTACATGGTTCTCGTGAGACTAGGATGTATAAGTATGTTATGGTGCATGTGATCTCCTAAGAGGAGATGGTTTGGTTAGATCATGGATGTCATGTTTATGTTCCTAATTCATGATTGGAGCTTTGGCAATGATCTTGTGTAGTTCTCTTAATTTTGGGTACATTAATCATTTGCTTGATTACTTCATGAAAGTGTTGTGTTGCATTTGGAGTTTGGCATGGATTGGTTGGTTATAGGTCCTCATGGATACTTGGAGAAATAGGTGAGGCTGGAGTTCTCTTATGGTAAGAGACATTTGTTGGAATGGTTACTTGTAAGAAAAGTTTTTTAACAGAAAAGACCAAGGAGCCTACACCTTGGTTGAATGTGAATTCAACACACTCGGTGGTTTAATGCCTCTGAAGAGGCGGTTTGGATTTAGAGGCTTGGGAAAGGTATTGGTTTGGTTGATAATGGGAAGGTATTAATTGCGAAAGTTAACACTTTAATTAATGTTACAGATTATCTTATGAAACCATATAGATAAGTTCTCTTGGTTTTAATCATTTTCTTGGAAGCTTCATGATTATGCAGGTTGCATTTGAAGTTAGCATGGTTTGATTAGTTGGTGCAAGAAGGCCATTGGCCTTGAGTCTTGTACTTGTTTCATTATTCCTTGTTTAGAATAATTGCAATGTATAATGTTAAGTGGGAGAATGTTGTAAATAGGATGCCATTTAATTGCAAATCCTAAACATTAATTATTTCATGTATCTCCTAGATTCTTGGAATGTGTTCAACAACACTAAGATTAGGATGAGATTAATTATATGGATGAAATAAATCATGAAACTGACATTTGTAGTTATTCCTAAATAATAGGAGCATGTGGGTGCACACATGGTAAGGTGAAACTCACCTTGTGTTCAATTAACTATACGAAGTAACAGTTAACACTTTTGAATGCATGTAAAGATCCTAGGAGTTAGGGTTTGATGTTTGCATGCATGAAGTTCAGTTCAGTTCAGTTCAGTTTAGTTCAGTTATGGTTCAATTATCTTCAGTTGCATGCATGTTGGTTATTTTGAGTTGCATGTAGTTAGCTTCAGTTAACTTGGAATGCATGGATAATAACATTGAGTTGTGTGATAGATAACAGGGACTACCTCCAATTAACAAGGGATGACCATTCTTTGGGAATGGTGTTGATTAAATGTTTCAGTTAACAAGAAATCTCTTGGAGCTAGCTTGGGCGCCCAAGATGCTTTCTTGGAACTAACTCCAATGCATGATAAGATATTTTTGAAGGCTCTGTTAAGTGGGACCCTCTTTTGGGCGCCATCTTTGAGGAAGAGCTTTGTAATTATCACCGAAGTGAAGGATGATTTGTAGCTTTAGTTTGGGACGCCCAAATGGGTAAAGCACATGTTCTAAGCTTTGGTCTTCATGGTAGAACTCAACTTGAAGCAATATGGCGTACCTTTTCTAAGGCTTGAGCTTGTGCATTGTAATTATCACCATTTGGAGATTACAAGGTTGCATATTGTCTCTATATATCATTCAAGTTGAAGAGAGCTTTGATAATTGTTATTGCAAGTGTGAAGAAGATTGGTAAAGATAGAAGAAGCATTCTCAAGCAATAATTGGAGCTATTGTAATTTAGAGATTGAATAATAGAATAATTCTTGGTGGAGTTTTTTCCCGAAAGGGTTTTTCCACGGTACATCTTGTGTGATCTTTCTAATACCATGTCTAGTTCTTCTATCAACTTCTCTCTTCATTCTACAATAGTAAAATGAATTAATCAAGATAATCACCCACAAAGAATATATGTAACAAAGAAAAGACTTACTTAGATCAGCAATATTAAAGTTTTATAGAGTATTAAGCTAAGAAAACACCTTATTTTTCAACATCATCAACCTATAAAATAACTTCACTTGGTAAATATTTTGACTAATCAACTTCTACTAGATGCAAAAGAGGTGTGAGTAAATTTCGTAGAAGTTGGGTTTTCCTTCACAAATTGACCTAGAGCATTGTCAATGTCCTCATAGGCCGATTTACCCCAAAACTATAAGGGTATTTAGGAATTATGTTAGAAGACTCTTTCATAGGATTGAAAGATGGAGACAAGGATGAATCAAGAGAGGATGCAAATCCCACACCTAGTCTCCAACATTTAACACATCCTCTCTATCATCAAAAGAATTAGAATATAACACAAAAAGAAATCTAGCATAAGGGTAAATTTTCATCTTATCCTCAATTGAAGGAGTCCAATGCTTAGAAATCCATTGATGCAAATCAAAGAGAGAAGCGAATAGGAAACAAAATATACAAATTAAACCTCTTCTCATTGAGAAATCCTCATTGTCAATCATGTCCTACCCCAAAATCACCATTAGAGAAATTGTAGCACATGGTAAGGCTTTTTCAAACATGCAAGAAATTTCTAGGAAAAAAATTCTTATCACATTAGTTCCCTTGACCACTTTAGTATTACATAAAATTGAAGTGTAAAGGACATTGAAAAAAGGGTTTTTTTTATCATGGTATCCACAAGAGATCCATGATAAGGAAATAAAAGCATAGAAATAGAGGTATCATGCAACCTAGAATAACCAGAGCCAAGAGTTGTTTCCTTTGAAAATTGTTTATACATGCCTTGATCTCCAACATCAATGCATCAAGAGGATCATAAACCCAAAAAAAAAGAGGGATGATCAAAAGAGAGTTGAGCCCCACCAAATAAATAAATATCATTATTAAACGCTTATGATATAATCCTAATAAACATGCCATGCCCACATTTTACACACCTAATGGACACAAAACAACCTAACTAATCTGCAACAAACTTTACTAATTTCTAATTTAAAAAAAAGACAATAACATAACACACTACTAAAGTCAATAGTCAACATTTGATATCATTTAGTTAGGAACAAAGATAGCAATAAGTTTTTTTTGAACAATAATGTCTACTTTTAGATCAACATATTGTACCTCTTGCCTACTACAATATCTATTGCATTCCTTCACATCACAATTTCCTCGCTCCCAATACATGTACCTGCAAGTATCTGTGCGAATAAATGCACAACTTTAAGATCAATGGATTAGATACATTGTCTTAGAGATCAACCATATCATTAATTAATCTAAATAGATCAAAAATCATATGGTAGTTACAATTGGATTTGTAAGGAAAGATAAAGTATGCATATCATTAGGAGAGAATGGTAAACCCAAAATAAATCACAGGAGGAAAAGACCTAAGGGCCAGACCTATGCCTTGGGGGTTCATCACTTGATGGCCTTGCCTATGTATGTGCAACACAGAGGCTTCGTAATTCAACAACTTGAATTTTCTCCAACTCATTTAACTAACCAACAAAGGGTATATCCACTAGGTTTCAAAAGATGACTCTACCTCAATCATAATGATAACACAATGACATTGATATACACTAAACTCGATCCTCTACTCAAAGCATCGTGTGTCCCATACAAATTGCATATTAAAAGAGTAGGTACACAACCTTTCTCAGGTCCATTACCCCAAACAGTTTCACAATCGGGTGCTACCCACTTAGGTGAAGTCGAGGATCGGAAACCCATTTAAGGATTCACTATGCAACACATTCAAAAGAGATTTTCTTAAATGGTAAGTTCGCAAGAGAAGATAAAATTCCATGTTTACCTATACTCTAGGCTAACTCACAATGTAATTTAATCCATAAAAATTAATAGGAATTTTACAACCAATAATATCAAAGATCATTCGTGAGAGTTAAAAGATCAAGGGTAGTTCAGTTCTTATTTGACTAGGGAGAGTCTCACCAATTTCCTTTGCACGTATATATAAATTAAAAAACTGGCATACTCAAGGCATGTATTTTTACATTAATATTTAGACCCAAACTCACATCTAAGATAAGGTATCATCTCAAGTTTATACCATCACATTATAGCCTAAGGACATATAGCATAACATGCTCCTTCATTTATTGACTAGACAGTTAACTAACATACCCATTATATCCACTAAATGATATCTAAGTATAATGTGTTTCATAAAGATTCACAAAAGATGCTAAGTTTTATAATTAAATAGGTTTTACGTGCCTTAAAGAACAACTACACCTCTCTCCTTGGACCACAATCAAAGATTCATTTTAGGAGTGTATATAAGGAATAAGTTATATCAACCTTATCAATCCTATTCTTCTATTTGACTTGCTAATTTATACCCTTTTATTTATTTAGTTTTATGCAAAAAACATTCTATTGTAATGTAAGGCTTATGCTTATAAAACCAATTAAAGAACTAGAATTCTTGTTAATAGTAAGATACTGAAAGAAGGATTCTCCATGATAACACACATTTCTAATGAATAGTTGTGTGGCTTGCAAGATATTTACAATGTAAGAAAACCCATATCATAATAATGACCTTTGATACTCCATATCCTTAAGAGTCAACTAAATTTCAGCCTTGATATACCATTTAAACCATATATAATCCTTTGAAATATTATTATATTATTTGTAGCAAGCTATCTATAAGACATTGAGTGTAGGTGTACAAAACTACCTTATAAAAGCAGTGCAAGAATTATAATTATGCATATTATTGATACTCATGCAAGAGGTAAGGTTTTATAATTTTATTTTCTTTTATTTATAGGAACCTTCATGTAAACTGTCCTATAAGAAAATGACCCTAATACAATAATAATAACTACAATAGCTATCTGCCTCTTAATCAACGCTATTTTTAAAATCAATCATTTGGGGGTCATGCCAATTAGGCTATAAAGAATAATATAATGACACAAGTTGTGCAGATTTATGTTGTTTTATGTATAAGGTTGTGAGGAAGGATAAAACAAGTCCGGTGTATGGAGATGGATTATTATGTAGATATTTTCTATGAAGACACTATCATTTATTGACTTGAACTTGTAGCAATTGCAACATCAACTTAACCTTTAGTTACAATATTCAAGAAATCTATTCTCAACATATAAATGATTCAAATATTTATTACTTTTATAAACACGGCAGAATAGAGATACCCTTCAAGCTCTCGTTGGTTGTTTTTATTCTATATAGGATATTTTAGAGCTTAACCCTTGGTTGTTTTGTTCTATTGACAAGCAATGCATTCTCTAATATGTTTGAGGCCATTTTTTGTAATGTCCTTAGCTAGAAATTATGTAAAATATAAATGCCCCAACCCCACTAGGGCTTCGCCCACTGCCCAAGGCTCCACCCACCGTCTTATATTCCTTAGGTCGGTAGCGAAGTGCATGGTCGATGGGGTCTACCCACTTTTGGTTGATGGGGTTTGGCTGAGGTCGGTGGGGTCCGCTTTCCCCACCATCCATTGGCCCCAACCCTGCCCTATTTACCCCAACCCCACCTAAGACTCGCAACCCCGCCACATCTTTTTGATTTGTGCAAGCTGAAATGAAACAAATATGGTATATAATTGATCATCATTTATTAATAGAAGAAATTAATATGGAACCCTTTTTACATCAACCATCATCCATATAACACTACATCTAACAAGAGAAAATACTACTAGAGTGTGACAACGGAAACAACTAGCAAATATACTCATATAACGGTAGCAATTTATGAAATGCTTGTATATCCAGATATTATAGCGATTTGGCACTCACAAAATACTAATATAATGGGCAAATGTACTTATGAAAATAGCAATAATGCTTTATCAATGATTATTCAGCAACACAAATGAATTTACTTATCTCAGCATAATACAAATAGCAAATCGGAAGTATGTCTAATCAGCTAATTAGTTATTGATTCATCAGTTGTATGAGCATGATTTACAAGCATGTAACAGAAGTTCAACGCTAAAGGTGACTGGAGATATGGTGCAAGGCAAGGGCATCCATCAAGTTTAAAGAATAAAGGAATTTTGTTAGATGTTGAAGTTGCAACCGCTTTGGTAGCCATGAATCCAAAATGCGGAAGCATAGACAAAGCACGTGAACTGGTTGCCAGAATGCCTCAAGGAAATGTGGTCTCATGGAATGCAATAATTGCAGGATATGCACAAAATGGATTTGTTGAAAGGTTTATAGAAATTTTCAAGCAAATGCAATCGGCAGGTATAAAGCCAAATTCCGCAACCTTTTCAGCATCCCCTCTGCCTGCGCCAAAGTGGGAGATTGGCAACAGGGTATGGACATCCATCGATGCATAATGGAAAGGGTATGGACATCACGCAGAATGTGTAAGTGTGCACAGGGTACGCTAATTGTTTGTGAAAATGCCTGAAAGAGATCCCATCTCATTGACTGCTATGATTGCAGGATACACACAAAAATGGTTTTTTTTTATGAGGCCTTTCAATTTTAAGCAATTGCAATTGGTAGGTATAAAACTGCGCACCCCAACCTTTGAGCTTTCGAACTCTCATGCGAGTTGTTTGACAAAATGCTTCAAAGAGATGCGCGATCCCATGGAAAGCAATTGATTCCAGGATATGCACAAAAGGGAATGAAGTGCAAATAATTCAAATGCAAAATGGACAAAAATCAGGATGTTAATCGGTAATCCCAATAACACAAACTTTATTTGAAAAGTAATGATCCCCTGTTTCCTAATATTGACTTGCATAATCTTGCTTTGATACAATCAGGAATTTAAAATCAGGTTCAAATGAAGAAGCTACGCATAAAAAAAAATTCAGGCAAAGATTTTTTTTTTTAACAAGTACAATACTAGATTATCAATAGTAGAACATAAGTATTTAACTCTAAAATTTTCAAAAAATAGATGAGCATAACACTTCTGAACCAGTCCATGTGATAACTCACGTCTTTCTCGTAAGATTTCATTCCTTTGTCTAAAGCATAGGCATATAACTTCTCATAGCAAGCCAGTCTGGGAGGATGAACCTCATTCATAACTTCGAGGGCATTGGAAATTAGGTTTGACGATGGTGATGTTAAATTTTGCAGATCTACAAAGACAATTGATCAAGCACAGAAAAACGAATTTGCATAAACTAACCTCTTTTTTATTCACAATCAAATGCATAGATTTACAAATATATAACCACCCTAGGAGAAGAATCTCAGGAGGAAAATAAACAACAGACCTGAAAATAATATATCAATCAAGTGTGATCTAATGGGTCATATGCATCTATTATGAACTTGTACCTTAGATCTGAAACCAAGAATATTGATCTTGATATTAATATTTAAAATCTACCAAATAGAGCTTGTGTGACTTGTTTAGGTTAATTTATGATGCTATAAAATAGTTATGCTACTCTTGAGCATGGGGATGAGAATTTCTTAATTGAGACTTCTTCAATTACTCAATTTGAAAATTATGCTTGATATCCTCCCCTATTAAACTCGCAACATAACCTGTGGAATTGGTGAAAACCATCCACATGACCTTTACTATTTTACTCTTAGCATTGATGTATTCACATTAAATTTCTACTCTATTTTTACTTTTTATAGTTGAAAACTAATAAATTCAAATTTTCCTTCTCACTTGAAGCGCCATCAATAATTAAGATTGTTACCTATAAGTGAGGGAAGATTAATGAATTATTATTGATAATTTTGAGATTTCATTATACTTATAGGAATAGTACTAATAGTTAATAGTGGTCAAGTCTTGTCTTTATAATATGTGTGATAAGAACCCTCATATTGTGGCATATAATGACATCGTTTCTCTTGATCCAAGTTATAAAACACATAATCTAGTGGGTAAGTAGAGTGAAACAATACCATATGGTTAATGATCTTTAGGATATTTAAATCAAATTGTAGTATTATATCATCCTACTCACTAGTCTAAGGAACTTTACTTAAGCTCGTCACATGAAATTTTGTAAGACAAGAATATACATATTGCCTATTGATTCACTAATTATTTTTAACTCATATTCATTCTAAAGTTTCAAAATCATGTCATAATTTTTTTTTTTCTGAGTATATATATCCTAGGGTATTTCAAGGTTACAAGGATCTTTTTATTTATATGGTTTATAGTTGAATTATTTTAAAGAGCAATATAGGGGGGATTAACTTATATTCCAACATAACTAGATCCTAGTTCTATATTTTACAAGCTAACGCCTCCATAGAGTCCATATGCAAGATTGTCAAGTGTAACAATATTGTAAGGGATCCAAATCATTCATAATGTACTTAATCTAATTATTGTTGATACTCAATGCTCATGCAAACCCAATAATGAAGGTGTATTTTCTTACCAATAAATTGCAGAGGTTTATATACTTGGTAGGCCCATAGCTTAGGTGAGGCTGAAAGCTAGTTAATATCAATATCAAAGGTAATTCTTTCACAACTAAAGAACATTTCAATAACTAATCCAATATGTTAATTCAATGAATCCACTAAAAGACCTTTACAATCTAATACAAAAATGATGTTGTGTTTCCCTTCTATAGGTGGGGCCTCACACAACATCAAATAGACTAGTAGATAAAAAACTAAGGAAACCCCATAACCTATGGGCAAGAATACTTTTTTTTAAATTAGATGGCAAGAGGAGCAAGAGGAGTGGGATGATGACATCTTTATTACTTACATTTAGCCAAAATGATAATAATATAGCTAATATGTTAAAATGATAATAGCAATTTCAATATTAAAATTAGTATAATATTTTAATAACAAATATAAAATTGTGTTTTAAGTGAATTATGGATCTAATGAATTTATTAAGAATACTTCACACATTATTTTTTATACTAACAATAATAACTCTTAATTAAATAAAATAGCACAATTCTACGTCTCTCATTATTTTTTACATATATGTATTTAAGATATATATACTAGTTTTAGAAACGTTGATGGTGTTAATGATGGCGACAACCATTCAATTTACCCATCTAATTAGGATTTACAAATTTATCTATGTTTGTTTCCTTCACATTTGCAATCTAACAATATTGATTTTCAACAAGTGCCTGAACATATTTTTAATTATATGATTTCTACACATTTGATTATCTATCATAAGGATATATACAATATATTAGTTAATCCACCCATGATTCTATAGACACATTTGTGGAATGACTTGTATTGATATTTATTTTTACTATGTACTTCCAATTATTTTATTTAAAAAGAAAAAATAAATTCCTTCATGGTTGTCCGTGTAATGGTTTCCTTATTGAATCAATAGATCAATACAATATATGGATGAAATGTCATAGTCGTTTGAATTAGGTAATCAAGACAATATATGAATGAAATATTTTTGATAAAATTACTATTTATGACAAGATAATTAAATGCATTTGAGTGTTGCATTAAAGATAATTAGTGATGTACTTATTATCACTTTTGAAGTGGTGTTTAAGGAAGTGGAGACATTATTTTGAGTTGTTTTTTTATTTAGTAGATCTTTTAATTCAATAGATTTTTTTTATGTCACTTTGAAATGGGCTTTAATTTGAATATTTAAATATAATTTTAGATCTTTTTAAAAAAAAATTTTATGTCACTTTGATAAGAACCTTATTGAAATAATTAAAGATAATTTTAGATTGTCTTTTATTTAATAGATTATTTTTATGACACTTTGATAGAGACCTTATTTAAATATTTAATGATAAGTTTAGATCTTCCTTTATTTAGTAGATCATTTTATGTCACTTTAAGATCCTTGATTTGAAGTATTCCTATTTCTAAATCTAATCATTTCACACTTAAAAATTGTGTTAGAACTCTCACAAACATAACAAAAATTCCTGCAAGTACCATAATAAAGTTCTGATTGAGAGAAGTACCATAATAAAGTTGATAATTATATAATATACATCTACAATGAAATAACCATAAGTTAAAAAAAGCAGACAAAGCCATTTCATTAGTACCAGGGCATGTAGTTGTCCTACATTGGTGGGTCCCATATGCTACTTCTATATAACAACAATAAATAAAACGTTTTTAAGTAGGTACTCAGTATTGGTGGAAAATTTGTTGGGGGTTTTGACTGGGAATGACAACATATTGTTGAAAAAGTCCTATTTCACAACAAATGGATCCCATGCTTTTCTCCAACAACGCTTCAAATCTTCCTTAACCTACGGCAATCTGTTCTGTTGTAACGGGGAAACTACGCTTAGAATTTGTAATCTAATATAACGACACGATGGTGGGGTTGTGAGGCTGTAAAGCTGCAAGCGCTCCATTAATAAATGAGCCAAGTACTTTCACTGTACATAGATCAACAGAGCAGCTAATGAGGAAAAGCTTCAATTACAGACTGCAATGCTGGTATGGCAATAACATTGAAACGAGGAAATCCTCCTTCGTTTAACAGACCTTTCCACTCCTCCTCAGTTCTCTCTTTCCCTCCAGAGCTGTGCGCAATCATGACCAGATCAAACACAAGACCCAAAGTAGGATCCAGCGCTGGCTTCTCTCAGGCGTTCAGAACAGTATCCACTATGATCACCTTCCCTGTCTCTGGAATCACCTTTCTGCATTGCTTCAGAATCTTTACGCAGTCCTCGTCCGCCCAATCATGCATTATCCACTGCACAATTTCAAGAAAAAACCAAAAGATCCAGTAAGCAACCGTCCTCTGAAAACCCCCTTCTACACACAAAAAGAAGCACCGAATTCGATCCACGGACCTTCATGAATACAGCGTCTGCGGATGGCACCTCCTTGAACATATCTCCTCCAACATGCTTTACCCCTGCATTTTAAAAAAAAACTATTAAATCGAACAAATAGAGAGAGAGAAACTCTATTGAAGGCCAGGCATTTTGTTACGAGCAACATAGTTAAAAAATACCCTGGAAATGGGGAGCCGTAGCTATGACGTGGGGGAGATCGTAGTTAACGCCGCTGATAGTTGGATGGGCCTTCACAATCTCTGCAACGGTCGCTCCGATGCCGCCTCCGACGTCCACCAAGGAATTCAAGCCTTGAAAGCCCTCGTACTTCGACAGTACAGCCTTCACCACGATGTTGGAGTTGCAGACCATGGCCTGGTTGAAGAGGTTGTTGTAATGCGGGTGCGCCGCGGCGTAATCCCAAATGTGGAGACCGTGAGCCTTCTCGAAAGCCACGCCGCCATCGAGGACGCACTCGTTGAAATGGTGCCACGGCGCCACACTCGTCACGTCATTTTGCATGAGTAGCATGGCAGACATGGAGAGCGAGGGCGCCCCCGCGCCGTTTTTCAGAAGCCATTTAGAAACGGGCGTTAGCCCGTATCTCACTTCACCCGTCCCTCCGCTCGTGTCAGCCCTGAAAAAGTTCTTGGCAACGAGGAAGCGCAGGATTCTGAAAAGGCAATCGACGTCGGGCTTTTGGGTGGGAAGGTCTGCTGCGATTTGTGAGAGGGAAAGGATTGCTTTGGGGCCGCGCCGCGCAATGATGTCGGGGATTCCAAGCATGACCACGGACTTTACTTCCAGAGACTCCACAAACGCAAACGTGTATTTCCATGCCTCGGTTTGTCCGGCTATTTCTTCTTCCTCGCTCTCGAACATGTTCCTATTCATGCTGTCACAGATTTCTCCATTCATGTTTCCAACTATAATCTCTTAATCTTTGAGATCTTCACAACCAAAAGGCCCAAGGATTACACAATATATAGCTATTCAGTTATCTAACGACAATGTGCCATAATCTTGGAATATAATTTTGTTTTTTTTGTTTTTTTAATAAAATGTTTCAAACGTTCTAGAAGTTGGACTTAGCTAGCTTCCTCATCCACCCCCATTTTACTTGCTCTATGGTTATCATTATGATATCTAGCAAAATCGACCATTAAAGACTTTGCCTCCATTTTAAAATGTTGTAGCAATCATTTAATTTGCTTTGATCCAAAAATTATCGAAAATGTTAGAAGCAAAAATATTCAATGAACAAAGGGTAAATTTGATGTTATCAATTAAATCAATTTACTAACGTGGCAATCAACTTCCATATGGAATGGGCTGAACTTATTGAAACAAAGAGTAAATTTATTTCTAGTAAAATCAAAACCATCAATTTATGATTATTTAGACTTTTTAAAAAATAATATAATTTAATATAAATGTGTCAAATATATTTTTTAAAATAAATAATCTAAAATAAATATGTCAAATTCAAATTTACAATAAAGAAAATATAATAGATAGAATTTGATTGAACATAATAAATGTACAGAAGAAATATGAGATGATAATGAAAACACACATTGATGTCATGAGTGCATTTAAGAGTAGAAGACATGTAGATGGAGATAGGTAACAAGCTTTAGTAACAAAATGTCAATACTTTTAATCATTTAGAAAATACATGGCCTTTTTGTTTGTGTTGGGCTAAGCTTAACTAGAACTTTAGTTTGTGACATGATAATAGTGTGGACCAATCCTTTTTTTTGTGGTAAATTTTCATTAACTAATGCATGATTCATTTTTTCTAAGTTAAATTTAATGAATATATTGCAACTAGCAAGCACCAAATCGCTAGGATTTTATGAATTATTAGTCAAATGCATAGTAATTCACTGCTAATATTTATAAGATGTTTATCATTCATATCTTTTCCATATTAACCTACACATTTGTGATGGGTAATCACCTAGAATTTAAGAGACACATTTTAATTTACCAAAACATTTGCTAACAACATTAAAAATTCACCATGTATGAGGACCAATTTCATTCATACCAATACAGTGTCATGATAATTATAGGGTCATACTCATCTTGAGAATTACAACATATATTTTTTATCATTGTGAAATTTTCCCAATATTTATATCGATTGCTTTACAATCACACATAATATGCCACATTTTTACTACATTATTTTAAAATCACATGAGGATCTGCCAATTTGTACTCCACCATTTTACAATCCAATAAGATTTGAAAATTATGAATTCATATATAAATACAAATGAAACTCTAAATTAATATTTGACATATATTTTCCTTCTCTTGATTTGGATCATAGACAAAGATACAACTAATTGTTTTAGCAACTTAGTGAAAGAAAAGTGATAAATTCTTTATTATTATTATTATTATTATTATTATTATTATTATTATTATTCTATAAATTTTTTAGTTATATTTATCTCTTTTCTAGATTGGTTTCATTATTACAAATGATATTGAGTAGGGAGACATCTAGACCTCTAGGATCTATATTATGTCGTTTATTCTTGTTGATTTTATTTGTTTTCTATTTAGTTTCATTGTTAAATAATACAAATGATACAAAAAACTATTAGTTATGAGCCTTTGATGATGAATAATGATCTTAAACACAAGGAAATTTTTGCATATTTTAATTCATGAGAGATGTCAAGCATGAAGAAGTTCCCTAGAATTGGTAAAGGGAGTTCAAAAATAATGATTTCATACTTTGGTAATGTTTATCATCCATTAGATGGAGATCATGCAACAATATTAGAATGTGTACCATCTATTAACAAACATGTTAATACCTTAGAGGAAGTTTTGAATGAATTGGATGACAATGTTGTGCAAATGATGTTCTAGAGGAAGGTAGTGGGAATGATAATATTAATAAAAAACCTTATCAAGTTAAAAATGTGCAAATATTGCATGTAAGGGGAAACTAAAATCCAAATAAAAATGAGGCATGAGTGGGATATAACAAAGAATTTTTAGATTGATTAGGTGTCAAAGTACACATTTATTGAGCTAATGGAGAATCCTAATAAATATGAATCTCCCATAGAATGTAGGAGTATGATTTACAATTAGAAATATATTAGGACAACAAAATGCAGCTAAGTAGTTTGAAACCATTGAGAAATATGTCAGTAAAGTTTATAAAAAACAAATCATGTATGGAAAATTTCTCACATCTTGACATCTATCATCTCGAGAGAGGAGCCACAACTACTGGTAACACTCTCTTTCTTATCATCCAAATGATATTTTTTATCGTTATTTTCATATGATCCTATCTAGTGTCTTTTTATTGTGATAGGGCTTCTTCTCCATAGCGGGTTTTATTTTTTATCACACATCTATTTTAATTTTTATGTCTTCCAATCTTGTTTGGCTGTCTATGGAGGTGGAAACACCAAAGTGGGGGTTTGAATAAGACAAACCTCTATACAACCCCAACAATTTTCTCTATTTCCATGTGTGTAGGTTGATAGGCCAACACTGGGGTAAAGAATAAGAAGGATTTAATGTTTTATAATAAATTTTAGTTTGGTCTATACATGTCAATTTGAGGGCGTACACTTGTGAGAGGTATCAGGACTATATGTCACAAAGGGGTGAAAGTCGTGAGATGAGTGGTTGTGAATGCAACTATGGAAATAAACCTACAACAAATCAAAATTATGAAAATTGATTTCGGCGATAGGAGCTACCACTTCCTGGTGATAGGAACAACAACAACTTATAATGATTTCAAATTTTAAATGAATCACAAACTACACTTGCAAATAACATAGAAGCAACAATTAATAAAGAATAGAAATAAACACACTTCAATCATGCTCAATCACTAGTTCATAATAAAACACCATGCTATGAAAATCAAACATACATTACCATAACTATGAAAGTTGGAAAAACACCAGGCATCCCAAGCAGTGGGCACCCTCCTTAGTCCGCCAAGTGATAAAATGAAATGACTTTCTTACGTTGTTGCTTCAATCATGGAAAGCATTGTTTTATTTACTAGAAATAATGCAATGTTCTAATACACAAATCATCTTACAATAATTTTTCTTGCACTCCTCGTCTATCCTATAGCTTATAATATGCTACATATATATGTGTAGTCTATAACAACTGTGTACAGGAATAAAGTATCTATTTTGGTCCATAGCCAACAAAATAATGGCTCACGTGAAACTTTTATGGTTGTCCACAAATAAAGAAAAGAAATTTCTATTACAACAGTAATAGGAAATGATAGATTTTTAGTTTTCTCCATACTAATAACAAGCATGAATTTATTACAGGTTATCCTCCTCAATAGCTGGCAAGTAAATCACGGGTTCCTTGATTAAATTCAGAAACAAAAAGCATTTTATGATGTGGCAGTAATTATATGTAGAGAGGAGCATGAAACATCTTCTAATAATGCCAAATATTAAGGTGAAAACCAATGTTTGAAATATCTGAACAAATGCTGATGTGTGAGCCATTTAAGACAAGTTTGATGCCTCTTGAAAATGCCTTGGTAGTTGTAATTATGGCACTAAGTTGATGTGGCAAGAGTGCACATAGCAGTGTTGAGTGATAGGATGGTTCCTGCTTAGAAGGTGACATGAAGTTCTTGTGAAGCATGTGATAGGAAATCTGCATACTGCAAAATATATTTACCAAGGATTAAAATAATAATGCTAATTAGTAAAGACAACCAATAATAAATTTTCATATTTTATTCTTAAAACTATATTAAATATTACTTATATATATTAAATCACGTGCAACGTAAAATGGTTAAATGATATAAAAATAGAACATAAATGGAATATGAGAATGGTTATGAAGGTGCATGAAATAGGCTAGAATATGGCATAAAATGGGACATTAATAGTTATCATAACATAGGTGACAAACAGGTTTGGAAAATAGATGACTTCATTCTATCAATTTTTAGGCTTTGTCCATACAAACGATAGTGCAGACACACAAACATCTTCACAGTGTGTTGGTGTCCGAGGTTGAGACTTCATCCAACTAGTATCATATTTTATGTATTTAGTGCTCTCTAATTTTGTAAATTAATTTTTTTTATCACCCTGTATCTATTAGTGATTTGACATTTTCAATTACATCTATTGTTAGGCATATGGGTACGTGCAGGATCATGATGGGTCAAAAAGTGGTGATATGATGGGTATGTGTAGGGTATGTGGCTGACGACCTTTTTTTACCCAAAATTGATGAAATGAAAAGGGTTTTTAAAGGAGATTCTTAGCTTTCCACCAATATAAATTATGCTTTACTTTGAATTTAATAAATAATTATTATTCATTTTCTATTTGAATTACTTACTTAAAGTCCTGATTGATAGGTTGATTGAAAAAAATCTATAGCTTTCAAACGGTATCACATTTTTGAATCCAAAACATGCGTCACATTTTATGCTTCAGTATACTATAGGATTAAAAAAAAAAATGAATTTCATGAAGTTTTGACCAAGTTAAGGTGGTCTAACATACAAAGGTTTTATATTTTTTTAAATTTGTAATAAAAAATTTGTAATTAATTATTTACTTGGAAAAAAATTACAAAAAAGATATGCATCACATCTAGACATGAGTCCTCTACTTATATGTAAAATCTTATAAGAAAATATTATCATTTTATTGCACGGTTAGGGTGGTTAGACAAACACCTACTTATGTTTTCCTTGAAATTTAAGTACTATTGCATTGAAATTTCAAATTTTCACCAGATAGATTTTATTTTTTTTAAATAAACTTAGTAGTTTAGAAACTACATTCAATTTTCTACAGATTCTATTCTTACATATTTTTGAAATAATATAGATAACTTATTTAAATTTTTATGTCAAGTTGCCTAACTCTGATTTTTCTGAATTTTTTGCCACTTAAGGGCCTATTTTTTCCATGATGATCCTGCACATACCCATATCTTAGAATTTAATTTTAAATAATTATATTTCTAGTTCACTTGAGTTGTGTCAATTAAGGTAGTTGAGAGCTATTTTCTCCTGAAGACCCTATCATCTTGAGAGTATCTTGAATCCCCTCCTTTATAATAAGAATCACTCATGTATATAAATAAATACCATAGCAATGAAATCCATCATTTTATTGCAAGGGACTTAGAACATTTCCACACAAACATCTCAATGCATATGCCAAACACCAAAAACATGTACATGTTGAGGAACCTCATCTTGAAAGTTTTAGGTGTTCCAAACACATCATGCAAATCAAGAAAAAAGCCATAACCAAAACTCATAACAAAATGGGAATTTTAAACATCAATAAGCACCCAAAGAAACAAGAATTAGAATGGCCTATGCATCTCATAATACATAGTTAGAAAATGATGTTGAGATCTAGACATTTGAAGCTTATAAATGGGAGGGCATTGCACCTAATTTATGTTGATGTTTACAACGTTGGTCTCCACTTCTAGCGATCTCCTTGTGACAAGATAATAAATTAAATAATAGCTAAGGCTATTTAATTTATATATAGCAATTGGATAAGATCAAGAGGCACATCTTTAATATTAAATGGTGGTTAATTATTGAAGAGACTCGAATTATGAAGAGACGCGGATTTCTAAGAGGGATGACTTCTTGCTTATTGTTATCACATCCTTTCAAAGAAGGCCAACTTATGATTTTGAAGAGATGCATCCTCTCCTTCTATCTTGTATATATACACCTTCATTGTAACTCATTTGATATTGATTCATTTTCATTGTTCCTACTTGGTGCAAATTTACACAAGGCAGATCGAGTCATCTTAGTTTGGCATTATTGAAGGTTGTGAGTTCATCAGCAAATTGTCTCTATATATTTCTGTGTGCATCATAATCTTGGTGCTTGTATATAGGACTTCATATTGGCCTCTTGTAAGGAGATCATTGCTATGATAATTCAATATATAAGTGATATATTGTTGCTAGGTTTTTCTCCCTCAAGAGGAGGGTTTTCCCAGGGTATATGCTGTTTCATTGTGTGATTATTTTTAATTAAATTATGTGTCTCTAATCTGATCATAAAACTAACATGGTATCAGAGTGGGTGTGAAGAAGATCATGAACATATTTCTTATTACAATGATACTCTTTATTCTCTTTCTCATTGTTGATTACTTCTATCTCTTTGTCAAGATGGTGAACGGTCTTAAGATTGAGGATAGACTCAAGGGAGCATCAAATTTCACTTCATGGAGATTCAAAATTATGCTCACCTTGGAGGAAAATGAATTGGTTGAGTTTGTGGAGAGCAAAGTTCCTGAACCTATGGATGAGGAAGATAAAGTTTAGTGGAGGAAGAAAGATATCAAGGTGAAGAAGATGTTACTTGATTCTGTGAAGGATCATATTGTTCCTATTGTCTCCAAGTTGAAGACGACAAGAGACATGTTCAAAACTTTGGACGAGATGTACGAAATCAACAACACCAGCCAGGCTCTTGCACTAAAGCAACAACTACATCATATGAATATGGTGAAAGGAGAAATGGTTATTGCTCACTTCATGAAGACTTCAGAGTTGAGAGATCAACTCTCTATAATTGGTCATGTATAGATGACAAGGACTTGACCATGCTTGCTCTTAATGGTCTTCCTTCATCATGGGAGTCCTACATTCAGGGAATCAATGCAAGATCGAAGCTTCCCAAGTTTGATCAATTGAGGATGGATTGCATTCAAGAGGAGTCTAGATTGGCTGCTAGAGGAATTGGTCAAAGCTCTACTAATGAAGAAATTCATGTTATCGCCTCTCAATCCTCGAAGAAGAAAGGAAAAAATGGGAAGAAAGGATACTTCAAGAGGAATAGAGATATTGGAGCTGATGGTGCTCTCGCATTCAAGAAGAAGAGGAACCTCTCCAAAGTCCAATGCTTTAGATGTGACAATTATGGTCACTTTGCTAAAGAATGTCCAACCAGGCTGATCTATAATTAGAGTTTAAAAAATTAACTTGTAAATTGATTCGAATTACAGTTTTTCCCAATCCAGGCAATATTGCGTGATTATGCTTCTTAACTGTTCAAAATGTAAAACTAGTTCAATAAAATTTACAAAAATTGAAAAGATTATATCTAACTACTAAAATGTTGTAATTAGAAATCAAATTTTGAATTAAAAAATGACAAGAAATGGAGAGAATGATAGATAGAAGATAGAAGATCAGAACACACAGGTTGATAATGGAGTTCGTCTAATGTGGACTACACCTTTGGGTCCGCTTCTCAATGTTGGGATTTCTTTATTGATATCGCCAACAAAAAATATGCTTTGTTACAATACCCAAGCTCCAAGAACCTATAATAATATCTCGACAATCTCTCACTCTTTTACAATTTTTGGTGTATGCAAACACCATGTAATTTTCTCTCAAAAATAAATCTAACTCTCCACCTTTTCCAATAATTTATAATCTCTATTTTTCTCTCCAAGAGAATTCTCCCCCTTACAAGGAAATAAGATCCCTTTTTATAAAAAAATATTTGCTAATATGGCTTTAACCATATTATTTTGAAAATATTGCATATCTCTCGTTTTCAAGTAAAAATTCCAACCAATTCCCCCTAATTACATAAAAATCTCCAAAATATTTCAAAATCCGTTCAAGTAATCCTAACCCCTTTAAAAAAATAACGGCTCTTATAATTTGAACCTTACAAGATAATCCTTGAAATATTCTAAACCCCCTTTTAAATCATAAAAATATGTAACCAATTATTTTAAGCTCCTTAAAATATCATAATTCATTGAAATATGAGAAAGGTGGTTAAAGGGGTTAATTTTTTGAAATATAATTTTACGGGTTTTATTTTTCTCCTTCTTTTATGGGGAAGGAAAGAGGATTTTAAGGGATAAAATCCCATCAAATCCTCTCTCTTTTTTAAATTTGTTTTTTTAAACCATACATGTTTTTTTTCATTAATGATTATGGTTTAATATATATTTATGCCAACTCACCACTCCTTCCACATCATATGCCACATCATCATGTTGATTGTACATTTGCTGACATCATTAGTTAAAACCAGAGTCAAAATTTTGACCAACCTTTGATGGTCTGTCGTAACTTTCACATACGAGCTTCATTTTTGAAACTGAATATAGTTTCAAAATCAACACAATGAGCACAACTTGGCATCATTTTTGTTTCATTTTGAGATGATCAATTTTTTTCCTTTTTGAACACTAATTTGACTATTTGACCAAACCTTTGACTGATCATAACTTCTGCATATAGACTCCTTTTGGGCCCGTTCAAGTTGCGTTAGGATTGTGTCAGCGAGCTCTATCTAATGATGCTAATTTGGATGAATTCTGAGACTGTGAAAGTTTTTAGGTATTCTGGATCCACCTGGATCATTCCTCCCCATTGAGAAGCTTTTTGACCACCAAAAGGTTTGTTTTTTTTATGTACAATTGAAGTGAGGGAATTTTCGCCTCACTTGCCTAATATCACTTGTCCACCTTGTTGGAATTTTGAACATCTATCCCATTACAACCAAGATGATAAATGAGATAGCATTGCTAATATAATTAATCATTCCTTCAACTTTATATTCATCAATATTCATTGTCCCATCCACTATCCACATAGAACTAGCTAATAGAATGATAAACAACAATATTGAATATAATGATGTGAAAGTGAAAGTATCAATGTGTTGGATCTCCTAAACAAGAACACCATTAGAAAATGAAGCATTCAAACCATCTTTTACCACCCTTGGCTGAAGGCCTAACTCTGCTTACAATTGATCCTCATACTGTGCTATCTGTGACACCTTATCATGATTATAATCACCATGCTTAGTATCACTAGCTGTTATAGACATAAGGGTTTAAGCATTGCTTGCATTTGCAATCATCTTCAAATGCCCTGTGTTTACAACAGATTTGTCATTCTTCATGTGATATTCTTTCACCATGTATTCAATTCCATCTTTAAACAAATGATATTTGTTATGTTCCCTATAGAAAATGGCCTTCCTATCATACAAATAAGGACTTATCAAAACCATCCCATAGATGTCAAGCAGAATTACATCTAACTCTACCTCATCTATAGACTTGGATGTGATTGCAAACCGGATTTTACACTATTGTGACACATGTAACTGAGCATTGTCATTCACCCAACCTAATGGATATGGCTTAGGATGAGGTGTTGTTTTTAATCCCAATTGCTTAGCAACTTGTTTAGAGATTAAATTCACTTGTGATCCACTATCTATGAGTGTATCAATCTTGGTATGCTTAACAATAGCCCTTATATTAAACAATTCATTCCTTTTACTTTCAATAGGTACTTCATTACAACTTAGAGAAGAAGCATAAGTAATAACAACAAGAGTATTACCTTTGATACCCACAACTGAAATATTGGTTTCATCATCAGAACCTGATCTGAGGTCTTGCATGATAGCTATAGTCTTCTACTTACCCTTTCGATCCTTGAACCACTTTGGTTTCTAATCAAGATGCAATTTCAACACTTTGAATCTTCGTGCCCTTACTTTTTGCAGTGTGAGCAATGAGGTTTATCATCCTCTTTATTTGCAATAGCTATTTGCTGCGATTTCTCTTTCCCTTTCTGCTTACTAGATTCCATCAGCAGATTGTCATGGCTATTCCTTGAGCTTGTTTCCAAATGGATAGATTGCACACTAACTTCATCAATGTTAGTTGGATTAAACATAAGTATGCCATGTTTCAAATTCTCATGTAATCCACCTATGTACTTTAACAAATCTTCTTGTGTGTACAATGGAATGCCCAAAATTAAAGCCCTCTTCCTAAACTCTTGTGTATATTCTTGCACACTTTGTCCTTTTTCTTGCTTTAATGATTTCCAATTCATTACTGCTTTTTGCACATGTCCTAATGAATAGAACCATTTCTTTAATGCAGATATAAACTCAAACCAAGAAGAAATAATTTTTCCATCATGACTTAGATCCTCTTGTGTTCTACTCTCCCACCAAATTAAAGTCGTGCCTCCTAGGAGAAGAGTAGCTAATTGGATTTTTTGAGAATCCTCAGTAAACTTCTTAATTCTACAATAAACTTCCATTTTCTTAATCCAATCATCTAGTTTATTTGCATCTACTTCTCCATTATAGACTGGTAAATCAAATTTAACATCTAGTTTTAATAAAGGTGCATTAGCTTGCATAGGCTGTTTCTTTTTAGAAGCATTAGACGAAGAAGAAGAGGATGAAGAAGATGAAGAGGATGGGGATGGAGGTTCAGGAAGGTCACCACCACCTCCTACTCCTTTACCTTTGTCTTCTTGCAATGAGGATTTAGCTTCCTCCTTTCTAGCCTTACGTTCCTTTTTCCTCATTTGTTCTTGTCGAGCTCTTGGAAAAGAACTTCCACCATTGACTTTGTTTCTAGGAAATCTTTTTGAAATCCCCTCTCATCAAGTTTTGGAACTTCATGTTTAGTTACCATCTCTTAAATCTTCAATGGAGAGGTCCTTTGTTTTCCGATCTTAGGATTGAACTCGGTAAGTGCACCTTCTCCTTGCTTCAATTTCAACCTCGTTAGCATTCACTTATGCAATTTCTTGCAAAATGGGCTCTGATACCAATTTGATTTGTAATTAGAGTTTACAAAATTAACTTGTAAATTGATTCGAATTACTGTTTTTCCCAATCCAGGCAGTATTGCGTGATCATGCTTCTTAACCGTTGAAAATGTAAAACTAGTTCAATAAACATTATAGAACTTGAAAAGATTATCTAACTACTATAATTTTGTAATTAGAAATCAAATTTTGAATTGAAAAATGAAAAGAAATGGAGAGAATGATAGATAGAAGATAGAAGATTAGAACACGCAGGTTGATAACGGAGTTCGTCCAATGTGGACTACGCCTTTGGCTCTGCTTCTCAATGCTGCGACCACTTTATTGATATCGCCAAGAAAAATTATGCTTTGTTACAATACCCAAGCTCCAAGAACCTGTAATAATATCTCGACAATCTCTCAAGCTCTTTTACAATTTTTGGTGTATGCAAACACCATGCAATTTTCTCTCAAAAATAACTCTAACTCTCCACCTTTTCCAATAATTTCTAATCTCTATTTTTCTCTCCAAGAGAATTCTCCCGCTTACAAGGAAATAAGACTCCTTTTTATAAAAAATTATTTGCTAATATGGCTTTAACCATATTATTTTACAAATATTGCATATCTCTCGTTTTCAAGTAAGAATTCCAACCAATTCCCCCTAATTACATAAAAATCTCCAAAATATTTCAAAATCCGTTCAAGTAATCCTAACCCCTTTAAAAAAATAACGGCTCTTATAATTTGAGCCTTACAAGATAATCCTTGAAATATTCTAAACCCCCCTTCTAAATCATAAAAATATGTAATCAATTATTTTAATCTCCTTAAAATATCATAATTCGTTGAAATATGAGAAAGGTGGTTAAAGGGGTTAATTTGTTGAAATATAAGTTTACGGGATTTATTTTTCTCCTTGTTTTATGGGGAAGGCAAGAGGATTTTAAGGGATAAAATCCCACCAAATCCTCTCTCTTTTTTAAATTTTCTTTTTTAAACCATACATGTTTTTTTCTTTAATGATTAAGGTTTAATATATATTTATGCCAACTCACCACTCGTACCACGTCATATGCCACATCATCATGCTAATTGTACATTTGCTGACATCACTAGTTGACTAGAGTCAAACTTTTGACCAACCTTTGATGGTCAGTCGTAACTTTCACATACGAGCTTCATTTTTGAAACCGAATATAGTTTCAGAATCAACATGATGAGCACTACAACTTGGCATCATTTTTGTTTCATTTTGAGATGATCAATTTTTTTCCTTTTTGAACGCTAATTCGACTATTTGACCAAACCTTTGACTGATCATAACTTCTGCATATAGACTCCTTTTGGGCCTGTTCAAGTTGCGTTAGGATCATGTCAGCGAGCTCTATCCAATGATGCTAATTTGGATGAATTCTGAGACTGTGAATTTTTAGGTATTCTGGATCCACCTGGATCATTCCTCCTCATTGAGAAGCTTTTGGACCACCAAAAGGTTTTTTTTTATGTACAATTGAAGTGAGGGAATTTTTTCCTCACTTGCCTAATATCACCTGTCCACCTTGTTGGAATTTTGAACATCTGTCCCATTACAACCAAGATGATAAATGAGATAGCATTGCTAATACAATTAATCATTCCTTCAACTTTATATTCATCAATATTCATTGTCGCATCCACTATCCACATAGAACTAGCTAATAGAATAATAAGCAAAAATATTGAATATAATGATGTGAAAGAGAAAGTATCAATGTGTTGGATCTCCTAAACAAGAACATCATTAGAAAATGAAGCATTCAAACCATCTTTTACCACCTCTGGCTGAAGGACTAACTTTGCTTGCAACTGATCCTCATACTGTGCTATCTATGACACCTTATCATGATTAGAATCACCATGTTTAGTATCACTAGCTGTTACAGACATATGGGTTAAAGCATTGCTTGCATTTGCAATCATCTTCGAATGCCCCGTGTTTACAACAGATTTGTCATTCTTCATGTGATGAGCTTTCACCATGTATTCAATTCCATCTTTAAACAAATGATATTTGTTATGTTCCCTATAGAAAACAACCTTCTTATCATACAAATAATGACTTCCCAAAACCATCCCATAGATGTCAAGTGGAATTACATCTAATCTACCTCATCTATAGACTTGGATGTGATTGCAAACTGGAGTTTACACTATTGTGGCACATGTAACTGAGCATTGTCATTCACCCAACCTAATGGATATGGCTTAGGATGAGGTGTTGTTTTTAATCCCAATTGCTTAACAACTTGTGTAGAGATTAAATTCACTTGTGATCCACTATCTATGAGTGTATCAATCTTGGTATGCTTAACAATAGCCCTTATATTAAATAATTCATTCCTTTTACTTTCAACAGGTACTTCATTACAACTTAGAGACTTGAAGCATAAGTACTAACAACAAGAGTTTTACCTTTGATACCCACAACTGAAATATTGGTTTCATCATCAGAACCTGATCTGAGGTCTTGCACGATAGCTGTAGTCTTCTACTTACCCTTTCTATCCTTGAACCACTTTGGTTTCAAATCAAGATGCAATTTCCAACACTTTGAATCTTCGTGCCCTTCCTTTTTGCAGTGTGAGTAATAAGGTTTATGACCCTCTTTATTTGCAGTAGCTATTTGTTGCGATTTCTCTTTCCCTATCTGCTTACTAGATTCCATCAGCAGATTGTCATGGCTATTCCTTGAGCTTGTTTCCAAATGGATAGCTTGCACACACTACTACATCAATGTTAGTTGAATTAAACATAAGTATGGTATGTTTCAAATTCTCATGTAATCCACCTATGTACTTTAACAAAGTTTCTTTTGTGTACAATGGAATGCCCAAAATTAAAGCCCTCTTCCTAAACTCTTGTGTATATTCTTGCACACTTTGTCCTTTTTCTTGCTTTAATGATTGCCAATTCATTACTGCTTTTTGCATATGTCCTAATGGATAGAACTGTTTCTTTAATGCAGATATAAACTCAAACCAAGAAGAAATAATTTTTCCATAATGAATTAGATCCTCTTGTGTTCTACTCTCCCACCAAATTAAAGTCGTGCCTCCTAGGAGAAGAGTAGCTAATTGGATTTTTTGAGAATCCTCAGTAAACTTCTTAATTCTACAATAAACTTCAATTTTCTTAATCCAAGTATCTAGTTTATTTGCATCTACTTCTCCATTATAGACTGGAAAATCAAATTTAACATCTAGTTTTAATAAAGGTGCATTAGCTTGCATAGGCTGTTTCTTTTTAGAAGCATTAGACAAAGAAGAAGAGGATGAAGAAGATGAAGAGGATGGGGATGGAAGTTCAGGAGGGTCACCACCACCTCCTACTCCTTTACCTTTGTCTTCTTGCAATGAGGATTTAGCTTCCTCCTTCTTTCTAGCCTTATGTTCCTTTTTCCTCATTCGTTCTTGTCGAGCTCTTGGAAAAGAACTTCCACCATTGACTTTGTTTCTAGGAAAGCTTTTTGAAATCCCCTCTCATCAAGTTTTGGAACTTCATGTTTAGTTACCATCTCTTAAATCTTCGATGGAGAGGTCCTTCGTTTTTCGATCTTAGGATTGAACTCGGTAAGTACACCTTCTCCTTGCTTCAATTTCAACTTGGTTAGCATTCACTTATGCAATTTCTTGCAAAACGGGCTCTGATACCAATTTGATCTATAATTAGAGTTTACAAAATTAACTTGTAAATTGATTCGAATTACAGTTTTTCCCAATCTAGGCAGTATTGCGTGATTATGCTTCTTAACCATTGAAAATGTAAAACTAGTTCAATAAAATTTATAGAACTTGAAAAGATTATCTAACTACTATAATTTTGTAATTAGAAATCAAAATTTGAATTGAAAAATGAAAAGAAATGGAGAAAATGATAGATAGAAGATAGAAGATCAGAACACGCAGGTTGATAACGGAGTTCGTCCAATGTGGACTACGCCTTTGGGTCCGCTTCTCAATGTTGGGACCGCTTTATTGATATCGCCAAGAAAAATTATGCTTTGTTACATACCCAAGCTCCAAAAACCTGTAATAATATCTCCATAATCTCTCACTCTTTTACAATTTTTGGTGTATGCAAACACCATGTAATTTTCTCTCAAAAATAACTCTAACTCTCCACCTTTTCCAATAATTTCTAATCTCTATTTTTCTCTCCAAGAGAATTCTCCCCCTTACAAGAAAATAAGACCCCTTTTATGCAAATTTATTTGCTAATATGGCTTTAACCATATTATTTTGCAAATATTGCATATCTCTCGTTTTCAAGTAAAAAATCCAACCAATTCCCCCTAATTACATAAAAATCTCCAAAATATTTCAAATTACATTCAAGTAATCCTAACCCCTTTACAAAAATAACGGCTCTTATAATTTGAACCTTACAAGATAATCCTTGAAATATTCTAAACCCCCCTTTTAAATCATAAGAATATGTAACCAATTATTTTAAGCTCCTTAAAATATCATAATTCATTGAAATATGAGAAAGGTGGTTAAAGGGGTTAATTTTTTGAAATATAAGTGTAGACACCTAAAAATGACCTAGGCCTGCAAGCTTCATTTTTACCACTTTCGTCCTAGCATAATTAAGTCATTTAATTATGTCCTTGGTCCACATTCAACTATTGATTAAATAAGTCATAATTATTTAATTAATTCATGTCATTTATTCTTCATGATTATTAAATAAATAAATTTTAATTTATTTATTAAATACGTCATTAATTGTCTAAAGTCTTCCTTTAATTAAATAAATTTCTTAATTTATTTAATTTCCCTTTGTCATTTATTTTCCTCTTGATTAATTAAATAAATCTTATTTATTTAATTACGTCACTAATTAAGTCCCCTTCTTTCTAAAATTAAATAAATTCCAATTTATTTAATTTTTTTCCACTTTCATCTATAATTAAATAATTATTTTAATTATTTAATTATTCATTAGCCTCTTCTCTCATTAAATTAAATAAATTTTATATATTTAATTTAGTCCACTCTCTTGAATTTTGAATTAAATCATCATTTAATTCAAAATAATTCTTATGGTCACATTCCTCTATAATTAAACAATATCTTTATTATTTAATTATTCATTGGTCACCTAAATTAAATAATTTTATTATTTAATTTCTCCAGCAACCTCTTTGTCTGTGTCAATCTTATCTTCCAAATCAACTCTTATCTCTTGACATCTCATTTAATTTCAGCCCTTGATTGAATTATTTTATAATTCAATCTCAACCCTTCATCTTTATCATTGCCCTAATTTTGACCTAACCCTAATTCATACTACAACATTCAATCTTGACCATTGATTCTAGGGTATTTGTCATCTTCTCATCCTGGCCACACATTTAAAATTGCAATTTCTATAAAATGGAAATTTTGTTCTTATTTCATCTCATGCTCATTCTGTCAACTTAGGTTATTATTATAGTCATTTGCAGTCATTGTCATTTTAGTCTATTGTGAGGTCATTTCTTTTATATAAATCCTTCAACATTTGCATAGGGCTTTGGCATTAGTCTAGGTGCTCATTTGAAATCTGAGGGCATCTTTATTTACTGCAAGCTAGGAGGTGTAACAAAGGTCAACCATGGAAGATGAAGACTTAGGGTAACATTGTTCCTTTTGTTTTCATTTTATTTCCTTTGTGCTTTGTTATTTCATTGGAATCTCAATGTTATTGTGCTAACCCCTCTAACAATAATCTGATTTTCCCTTGATTACATTGGTGAACTCGACTCTCTGTTTTCTGTCATTTTTCCTAACGGTTGTGTGTATTTTCTGTCAATTTTGCAGGAACAGGTATAGAGCACCGCAATCGCAGGCTCAAGTGCCGCAACTGCCAAATCGAGCCGCAACTGCATAATCGAGCCGCAACTGCAAAATTGAGCCGCAACTGCCAAATCGAGCCGCAACTGCATAATCGAACCACAACTGCAAAATCGAGCTGCAACTGCCAAATCGAGCCGCAACTGCATAATCGAGCCACAACTGCAAAATCGAGCCGCATCTGCCAAATCGAGCCGCAAATGAAAAATCGAGCCGCAATCGCCAAAAATCGAGCCACAATCGCCAAATCGAGCCGCAATTGCAGGCTCAAGTGTCGCAATCGCCAAATCGCACCGCAATTGTTTGGTAACATTTATTTTTATTTTTTTTATTTTTTTTTTGCGTTCGGGTTTTTCTAGTTTCTGGTTTTATGCGACTCACTTGATATTCCGAGCCGCATTCGAAAACCCGAACGACACATTTTCCATGCCGCACCGCATCTGTCTGGTAAAATTTTTCTTTCAGTTTTGAGGTTCTGATTTTCTGATTTTCGGGTTTTTCTGTTTATTGGTTTTCTGGTTTTCTATTTTTTTCTGTGTCTTTATTCCTGCATGTTAACTAGATTAGATTTTTCTTGTATTACTAATCTTTTCTTGTAGCGTGTGGCAATCCTCATTCGTTTGTCGAAGACCATTGCATAAGAGACTACTAATATTCATTGTTTGCAGATTCGCATGTCAAAGAAGGATTAACAAAACTTTGTGCTTGTTTTTCTTAGAGTAGCAAACATTTGAATTTGGTGCATATAAAACGAAATCATGTCTTTTATGCTTGATTGTGATTGTAGAATGGTAGGTGAGTATGCTCTCACTTGGTGAAAACCTTGTGATCAGAAAACCAGACCCATTCTTTTCTGTTATTTTACCCTTCACGATTCGGTATATCGGAGTATCCTCTCCCCTTGCGCATTCGTGCGATCCTGGGTGTAAGAGAAACGGTTACCGACTCTAGAACTTGGGCCTGTTCTGGT
>VDFB02271358.1:886792635-886824748 GCA_007258455.2 Sequoia sempervirens
TGACCATTGATTCTAGGGTATTTGTCATCTTCTCATCCTGGCCACACATTTAAAATTGCAATTTCTATAAAATGGAAATTTTGTTCTTATTTCATCTCATGCTCATTCTGTCAACTTAGGTTATTATTATAGTCATTTGCAGTCATTGTCATTTTAGTCTATTGTGAGGTCATTTCTTTTATATAAATCCTTCAACATTTGCATAGGGCTTTGGCATTAGTCTAGGTGCTCATTTGAAATCTGAGGGCATCTTTATTTACTGCAAGCTAGGAGGTGTAACAAAGGTCAACCATGGAAGATGAAGACTTAGGGTAACATTGTTCCTTTTGTTTTCATTTTATTTCCTTTGTGCTTTGTTATTTCATTGGAATCTCAATGTTATTGTGCTAACCCCTCTAACAATAATCTGATTTTCCCTTGATTACATTGGTGAACTCGACTCTCTGTTTTCTGTCATTTTTCCTAACGGTTGTGTGTATTTTCTGTCAATTTTGCAGGAACAGGTATAGAGCACCGCAATCGCAGGCTCAAGTGCCGCAACTGCCAAATCGAGCCGCAACTGCATAATCGAGCCGCAACTGCAAAATTGAGCCGCAACTGCCAAATCGAGCCGCAACTGCATAATCGAACCACAACTGCAAAATCGAGCTGCAACTGCCAAATCGAGCCGCAACTGCATAATCGAGCCACAACTGCAAAATCGAGCCGCATCTGCCAAATCGAGCCGCAAATGAAAAATCGAGCCGCAATCGCCAAAAATCGAGCCACAATCGCCAAATCGAGCCGCAATTGCAGGCTCAAGTGTCGCAATCGCCAAATCGCACCGCAATTGTTTGGTAACATTTATTTTTATTTTTTTTATTTTTTTTTTGCGTTCGGGTTTTTCTAGTTTCTGGTTTTATGCGACTCACTTGATATTCCGAGCCGCATTCGAAAACCCGAACGACACATTTTCCATGCCGCACCGCATCTGTCTGGTAAAATTTTTCTTTCAGTTTTGAGGTTCTGATTTTCTGATTTTCGGGTTTTTCTGTTTATTGGTTTTCTGGTTTTCTATTTTTTTCTGTGTCTTTATTCCTGCATGTTAACTAGATTAGATTTTTCTTGTATTACTAATCTTTTCTTGTAGCGTGTGGCAATCCTCATTCGTTTGTCGAAGACCATTGCATAAGAGACTACTAATATTCATTGTTTGCAGATTCGCATGTCAAAGAAGGATTAACAAAACTTTGTGCTTGTTTTTCTTAGAGTAGCAAACATTTGAATTTGGTGCATATAAAACGAAATCATGTCTTTTATGCTTGATTGTGATTGTAGAATGGTAGGTGAGTATGCTCTCACTTGGTGAAAACCTTGTGATCAAAAAACCAAACCCATTCTTTTATGTTATTTTACCCTTCACGATTGATTATGCTCGAGGTTATCCCTCTCCCCTTAGCATTCGTGTGATCCCTAGGTGTAAGAGCGGTTCTTGACTCTAGAACTTGGGCATTACGGTGGGAAAAAGTACTCACTCACCAAGGAACTGACTGAGGCCGATAACACGACTGGCGGACTTCCAGTGAGTATATAAAAGTGGTTCTTAGGGAAAGTAAGAATCCGCAGCGATAATGTTAGAGCGAGATGGATCGAAGGGACTCTGCGCCCATGGATCATGCCTGAGAGCGGAATGCGAATTAAAACCTACTCTTGTTTTAGTGTCCAACCATTCTATTGGTCGTTGCTTGGTATAGTCCAGGGTACAGTATCATGCCTGAAGACACTCACTACTGATCCCCTTGAGTAGAGATAACAGTTCTTGGGAAGTCACTACCCAAGAATTCAAATTTAGTGTGCTTGAATAGCGTTAATGAGCCATATGGAGGGAGCCAATACCTGTAAAATTCTAAGCTATCCGCTCTCGAGAAGGAAAGGTGTTTATCACCAATCCGGGGTATATCGGTGGGCTATACCAAGTATACAAACCCTTGGCCTATTGGCCTTTTTAGGATTGTGCTTGTCTTATGTGTGTTTGTTTACACCCAAAACATTGTGCTTGTCAAGTGCTTGTTGGATTTTTCAAACATTATACACAATATTCACAAATCTGGACACAAACAATCGACCTTGGACAACTCAGACTTTTCAACAAGACATCAAAACACAATCTCAGTCCTCATTTTGAACTTAGACTTGGTATTGGTCATTTTCCTTAGTCAACATCTTCATTGTCACCTTAGCATTTGGCATCCTTTCTTGACCAATTTTATCACCTTGCATTAGTCATTTCCCTTAGAAAAACATCATTATCACTTTGCATTTAACAACATCATGACATCCACCACCTTGTCTTCCCTTCGCCAAGATATGGATAGGCTTGCTAGTAAAATTGAATACGAATTACTCTGTAGAGGTCAATACCAAGAAGCCTCAGACTTTAGGAGATAATTTATCCAAGCTGAAAATCAAGGTCCTTCATACCAACAACCCATCAGTCCTAGTCCTCCGTCCATCTACCCTCACTACCAAAATTCACTGGACATAAATCCTACCATTAATTCACAACAAACGTCCACTTATCACCCTTATCTTAACCTTGACAAGGGAAGCCAACTGTCCGATAGTCCATTCAAAAACTCCATGTCATATTCTGACCCTTCACCTATCAATCCCATCCAAGTCTACATGCCTTATCAACCATCTACCAACTCATGTCAAGTCCCCACATCATACCATACCCATCTGGTCCAAGTCTCCATGTCCTATTTCAATCAACCTTACACCAATCCAGTCGAAGTCTCCATGTCATATCCTTGTCCTTCAAAAGTTACTCCAGTCCAAGACTCCATGTCATATCCGGTCCAAGTCTCCACGTCATACCCTAGTCCTTCACATACTAGTCCAATGCAAGTACCCATGTCATATCCTAGTCCTTCATATACTAGTCTAGTCCAAGTTCCCACGTCCTATCCTAATCCTTTGGTCATTAATCCTTTTCAAGTCACCCCCTCACAAGCCACATCTAGTCATGAAAATGCTATCATAGTCCAAAGTCAAATCCCATTTAATAAACTTGAGGATACATGTCAAAATGAAAGTCCAAAGCATGACCTTATAATGTCACCCTCATGTCAAGAACAAGGTAGTCCATCCCATGACCCTCTCTTAAACTACATTCAAGGATTCCATCAAGACAATCATGACATCCAAAACACACCTATCCATGACAACCCCATCTTTGAACGAGACCCTATCATTGACCAAGAAGTCCAAATCCATGACAACCCCATCTTTGACCAAGACCCTATTGTTGACCAAGAAGTCCAAAATGATCCACTCCTTGACCTTTACGCCATTCATGATCAAACACTTTCCAATCCTATACAGGCCTCGACTATTGATAGTTTCCAAAATGAGACACTTGCCTCCATTACACACATAGACGATATTCCTCAAGCACAAGAGTATTCCAATATGGACATATTTGCAAATTATGAAGCTATAGCTAACTTCATGGGACTATATGATAATGACCATCAAGACGGTTTTGAAATTGCTTTGGAAGCACCAATAGAATCATCTGAACCTAACATGTCACATGATCAGACCAAAGATATCAGTCAGGAATATGTCCAACATGAAAATGAAGCTAAGACACGTTATCACCTAGGGTCATCTATCTTTGTTAAAGCAGGCTTTCTGGCAGATGAAAATATTACAAGTGACAGTGTCTATAGACATCATGATGGGTTAGCATCTTGCTTTCAAAACAAAAAATACCCCATCGCAAATAGAATCTGTCAAAGCATGCAATATCAAGGCAAAGGACTAGGCATACACGAGCAAGGCATTCTAGAACCAATACCACTTCAGGAAAATTACAGACATCAAGGTCTTGGCTATTCCTCAGACAACAAATCAAACGATGTTAGTGGCACCTCCTCGATACTAGGGGCAACCTTGTCAGACACAAACGTCAAAATGGAGTCCATGAGAAATCTTTGTCATAAGATTGCTGCCAACACTCCCTCCACCCACACCATGAACCGTTATTCTATCATGAATCAACCTCCCCTTTGGGACCAACAAAAACAAAAGTCTTACAAGTCAAAAGATCAAAATCAAATGTCAAAGTCCATTGAATCAAACAAAAGGACAAGTGGACAAATGAAATTAAAATGGATCCCAAAGAAAGATGGATTGAACAAAGACACCTAGTCAAATACAAAAGTCAATCACAATGTGGAGCCACAAGGCAAGAGGACTCCCACATATAACACATGTCCACCTCCTTCAAAATGGTCATCAATCAAGGCATCTAAAAGTGTTGGTTCCAAAAACCATTCCTCCAAAATCCGTCATCCACCATCCCAAGTTTGGAAAATAAAAAGTCATTCATCCAAACTTCCAAACAACCTTTCCATATCTACCATCATTTGTCATAATCCTACATCTCGCCTAAAGTCCAAAAATCTTACATCACAAATCCGTCATGTCATGGCAGCAACTCTTTATTGCAAGGACTCTCATGGCACTCTATTGCGATGTGCGTATTTTGATAAGGCCAACGCTAGTATCAGAAAGGATCACAATGACATCGATCAGTTGTATACAAGTGCTACGATCCTGACAAGACAACTCCTTCAGCAAGGTCATTTTTGGCATATCATGGCACCAGTCTCTACATCGGCACCGTCCCGATTGGATTCAAAATAGTCGATGGTTATCTAAAGCATCCAGGGCTATCAAAAATCAAAAATACAAAAAAATCAAAAATAAATAAAAATCGTCCACTTTCGGTGAAAACACGGCAAACAAAGCGTCTTGAGCACCAAAAATCAAAAATTCAAAAAAATGAGTAAAGAAAATTTCATCCAATGGTGAAAACACGGCAACGAGGTGCTGGATAATTACCATGATGAAAACCTGGCAAATAGGCGTCATGTGTAAAATAAATCGTCTATGTGGACTCTTACACTTGAGGGCAAGTCGTCTCATTTCCCATGCCTTCCTCATGACATTGACATCCATCTAAGCCCTATCATTTCCGTCCATTTTCCCACCTACCTCGGTCTTGGCATAAAACTGGCACACATAAATCATGCTTTGGGAAAACTCTTGACATGTCTATCTTTCGGTCATACACGATTCACGAAACATCATGTCATTGACCATCATAGTCTTATTGTCCTTATATGACATAGTCCTTGAAAATCATATGACAATTCCATTAGTCTCATGTCTCTCATCTTTTACCAAGGCCACCCCATATCCTTTCATGCCTATCACCTATCTTGGCTTTCCCTTGTCAAGCGGTCTAAGGATAATCATCATCCCATGCAGTGCAACGAGTCATTCCGATACAATGGAATTCAATTCATACAAAGGCACATTATCCAAAATTTTACTTGTGTTCACAGGCGTTATTTTGTCACACATTATCGTCGTCCCTCCACGTTGTTTTGGGATGCGTCCTTCCCACGTCAAACAACGTTGTCATCACTTGTCAATTGGTATTTAGTTTGACTAGGGGCACAATCATGTTTGTCCTTGGATTCTCATGTGTAGGCATCAATCATATGCATTTGTCATGATCCTCTTAAACATCAAAATCCAAAAAAATCATAAAACGTCAAAATCCAAAAAAAAAATCATAAAACGACAAAAAGACAAAAACATAATAAAATGTCCTGAAGAAAAAGACAAAAAAAATCATAAATGACCGAAGAAAAAAAATAATCATAAAATGTCCGAAGAAAGACCTAAAATCATAAAACGTCCAAGAAAAACAAAAAACATCCAAATCAATGTCAAAGTCAGTCCATTAGTCAAAGTCGTTGATGTCAGTCAGTCCCATGTCATTGTCGAACTACATTGTCTTTGTGCATTTGCTACGTAGGCAAGGCCATCATTCGATGAGTCACCGAGACATTAGGTCGGAGTCCCTTTTAGGTTGGTCAAAATAAAATCATGGCATTTAACAATCGTCCACATCGGTCAAATAAGTCGACATAGTCAAACTCGAACACAAGACAGTCATTTGAAACGTCAATGTCAAAATTGGTCAAAATTAGACAACACAGTCCAATCAATCATACAGTCAACATCAGTCAACTTGCCAAAACATATTACTCAAAACAATGTCAGTCTCGTCACTCTTTGGTCCTCTTCAAGATGTGTCCTTCTTGGAGTTGGCCCTCGTCAAAATGTCCTTTGCCTTTTCAGGATGTGTCCTTCCTAACAATAGGCCCCGTCAAACTGTCAACACCGTCAAATTGGCAAAACTCTTAAACTGTCAAAACTGTCAAATCAAACAAGAATTCAATCTTTGGCAAACAAACATTGGCAAACAAAATTACATGGCTGTTAATCTTTCTGGTCTTTCTTATCTTATCTTTTGGCTATCTTGGCTATTTTGTCTTATATTCTTTACTATCTTGTCTTTTTGGTCATGTTACTAGCTACCTCGAGGATGTCCCATGAAGGATTTAGAGGTGCGATGATGTCTCCTGGCCTATTTTATTTTCTCTAACTGCTGTCTGTGGATTGTCTTGACAAAAAGACTGGGGCAACATGACCCTTAGTATGAGTTAGGACATTCCTTGTCTGTGACTGTCTATTTTTCAAGTGGATGACCTTGCACACCTTGGTCTACGTCATACCATGGTGTTTGTTGTCCATTTGTGTCATTTTTACTGCCCAATGATGATTAAGAGCAATAAATATTAAAATTCCTATGGTAAGGTTTGAAGGATTTGGTCTAGGAACTTACATGCATCTCCTTTAGTCTTGTCATCTTCTCTCACTCATCTCATATAGGCATTGCATCGATATCATCATCCATATCTTTTGCACTAACATTTCTTCATCTCTTCATATTCTAGTCTCCTAACCAATTTCGAGAGCACACCCATGTTCTTCGAACCCGTCTGTCCTCCCGAGGGGGCATACCACAACCCTCCTCGTCATTCTTCCTCATCTTATTTTGCACTGGGGCATTTTTTTGGCTTATTTTCTTTGTCACAATGCGACAAGCGACATTATGACAAAGAGGGGCAAAATGTAGACACTTAAAAATGACCTAGGCCTGCAAGCTTCATTTTACCTTTGGTCCTAGCATAATTAAGTCATTTTAATTATGTCCTTGAGTCCACATTAGACTATTGATTAAATAAGTCATAATTATTTAATTAATTCATGTCATTTATTCTTCATGATTATTAAATAAATAAATTTTAATTTATTTATTAAATACGTCATTAATTGTCTAAAGTCTTCCTTTAATTAAATAAATTTCTTAATTTATTTAATTTCCCTTTGTCATTTATTTTCCTCTTGATTAATTAAATAAATCTTATTTATTTAATTACGTCACTAATTAAGTCCCCTTCTTTCTAAAATTAAATAAATTCCAATTTATTTAATTTTTGTCCACTTTCCTCTATAATTAAATAATTATTTTAATTATTTAATTATTCATTAGCCTCTTCTCTCATTAAATTAAATAAATTTTATATATTTAATTTAGTCCACTCTCTTGAATTTTGAATTAAATCATCATTTAATTCAAAATAATTCTTATGGTCACATTCCTCTATAATTAAATAATATCTTTATTATTTAATTATTCATTGGTCACCTAAATTAAATAATTTTATTATTTAATTTCTCTAGCAACCTCTTTGTCTGTGTCAATCTTATCTTCCAAATCAAATCTTATCTCTTGACATCTTATTTAATTTCAGCCCTTGATTGAATTATTTTATAATTCAATCTCAACCCTTCATCTTTATCATTGCCCTAATTTTGACCTAACCCTAATTCATGCTACAACATTCAATCTTGACCATTGATTCTAGGGTATTTGTCATCTTCTCATCCTGGCCACACATTTAAAATTGCAATTTCTATAAAATGGAAATTTTGTTCTTATTTCATCTCATGCTCATTCTGTCAACTTAGGTTATTATTATAGTCATTTGCAGTCATTGTCATTTTAGTCTATTGTGAGGTCATTTCTTTTATATAAATCCTTCAACATTTGCATAGGGCTTTGGCATTAGTCTAGGTGCTCATTTGAAATCTGAGGGCATCTTTATTTACTGCAAGCTAGGAGGTGTAACAAAGGTCAACCATGGAAGATGAAGACTTAGGGTAACATTGTTCCTTTTGTTTTCATTTTATTTCCTTTGTGCTTTGTTATTTCATTGGAATCTCAATGTTATTGTGCTAACCCCTCTAACAATAATCTGATTTTCCCTTGATTACAATAAGTTTACGGGTTTTATTTTTCTCCTTGTTTTATGGGGAAGGCAAGAGGATTTTAAGGGATAAAATCCCATGAAATCCTCTCTTTTTTAAATTTGTTTTTTTAAACCATATATGTTTTTTTCTTTAATAATTATGGTTTAATATATATTTATGCCAACTCACCACTCTTGCCACATCATATTCCACATCATCATGCTGATTGTACATTTGTTGACATCATCAGTTGACCAGAGTCAAACTTTTGACCAACCTTTGATGGTCAGTCGTAACTTTCACATACGAGCTTCATTTTTGAAACCGAATATAGTTTCAGAATAAGCACAACGAGCACTACAACTTGGAATCATTTTTGTTTCATTTTGAGATGATCATTTTTTTTCCTTTTTGAATGCCTAATTCCCTTGTTTGACCAAACCTTTGACTGAGCATAACTTCTGCATATAGACTCCCTTTGGGCCTATTCAAGTTGCGTCAGGATTGTGTCAGCTAGCTCTATCCAATGATGTTGATTTGGATGAATTCTAAGACTGAAATTTTTAGGTATTCTAGATCCACCTGGATCATAGGCCTAAGCAACATGTTGCCATTGTAGATGTTGATGATGTATTCCTTCAGAAGGATTCATGTGAGTACTTGTTCTATTCAAAATTGTCAAGAAATGTACCTACCGACACCAACACTTGGTTGATTGATAGTGTGCCTCTCACCACTTCACCAGATTTAGGGAGCATCTAACAAATTTGGTGGAGAGAGATTCTAGTGAAAAAGTCATTATTGGAGATGATGCTTGCTACTAAGTGAAAGGAATTGGGACCTCCACTCTCCACTTGGGTTTTGGCATCTCCCTACAGTTGTGTGATGTTTTATATGTTCTAGGCATCAAGCGAAACCTTGTTTCCATTTCAGCCTTGGAAGACAAGGGGTACTAAGTAGCATTTTCTAAAGGAAAATTTCTTTTGTGGATGAAGAATTCCAAATTCAAGACTGCTTGGGTGATTGGACTTAGATATGAAAGTCTCTATAGGCTATGCACTCATCCACTTCAGGCACTAGTTCATGATTCTTCAAGCTTGTGTGATCTTTAGCATTGAAGATTGGCTCACCTTCACTTTCAACCTCTACCTATCATGGAGAAGATGGTCATGGGCCTTCCAAAGTTCAACCAAGAGCATGAAGGTGTTTGCAAAGGCTGCACTATGGGTAAGAATACTAAAGGACCATTTCATAATAGAGAAAATAGATCCAAATGTATTCTAGATCTCATTCATTCAAATTTATGTGGTCCAATGTCTATTACTTCTTTGAGTGGTTTCTTATATTACATTCTTTTTATTGATGACTACTCTAGAAATCTACTTGGATTTATTTCTTGAAATCTAAAGAATCTGAGGAGGCATTAGAAAGGTTCAAGGAATTCAAAGCTCAGGTGGAAAATTTCTCCAGGAAGAGGATCAAAGTCCTGAGATTCAATAATGGAAAAGAGTACACTTCCAGCAGCTTTCAAAACTATTGCATTGAAGTTGGGATTAACAAGGAGTTCAGTTTCCCTTATAATCCTCAATAGAACGGTGTTGTAGAGAGGAAGAACAAATCGATCGTGGAAGCAACAAAAGCCATGATTCATGATCAAGATTTACAAACCTTCTTATGGGAAGAAGCTTCTAGGACAACAGTCTATGTTCAAAATAGAAGTCCTCACTAAATCCTAGAGAACATGACTCCTGAAGAAGCCTTTATTGGGAAGAAGCTAGAAGTGAGTCATTTGAGGATCTTTGGATGTCCATTATATGTTCATATACCAAAGGAAAAGAGGACAAAGTTGGAGCCTTCTAGCAAGAAGGGTATATTTTTAGGTTATAGTGAAACATCAAAAGCCTACAGGATCTACATCCTAGGTTAGAAGTTGATCGAGATCAGTAGAGATGTCACATTTGAGGAAGATGTTGCATTCAGAAGATCCAAGGGCACTCACATGGAGATTGCTAGTGAAGAGTCTCCTTAGGATATGGAAGTTTACCATACTCTTGAGATTCAGAGGGAGACTTCATAACCAAAGGAAGATGATGATCCTTTTGAGCCCTTGGAACCTACTAATGGGCCTCCAGATATTGTGATTGGGAGAAGAAGATCTCTCTAGGCTAGAAAAATGATGCAAGAGGTAGAAAGGTTTGCAGCTCCGAGAGGAACCTTTAGAGAAAGTAAGAGACCTCACAAGTTCTCCCGTTATGTTGCTTTGATGAGTCAGATTATTGAGTTTGAGCCTTCCAGTGTTGAGGAAGCTTCTAGTCAACAGGTGTGGAGAGATTTTATGATAGAGGAGTATTATTCAATTCTCAAGAATGATGTTTGGGACATCATTCCTAGACCAGAAGGAAAATATATAGTATCTTCAAAATGGCTCTTCAAGATCAAGCATGTAGCTAATGGGAGCATTGAGAAGTACAAGGCAAGATTTGTGGCTAGAGGGTTTTCACAAAAAGAGGGAGTTGACTATGAAGAAACATTTTCTCCAATTGCTTGCTATACTTCTGTCAGAACCATCATTTCCATTGCTACATCTAGAGGATGGAGATTCATCAGATGGATGTGAAGACAAATTTTTTGAATGGTGTAATCGAGGAAGAAGTTTATATCGAGCAACCTGATGGATTCGAGGTACATGGGAAGGAGTCTCATGTTTGCAGGTTGAAGAAGGCCTTGTATGGTCTTAAGCAAGCTCCTCGTGCATGGTACAAAAGGATTGATCATTACTTGTCAAGCTTGGGCTTCTCTAAGAATGATGTTGACTCAAATCTATATTTCAAGGTAATTGATGGTGAAGCATTGATTTTGGTTTTGTATGTTGATGATTTGATTCTTACTAGAGAAGATCACCTCATTCTTAAATGCAAGAGGAGTTGGATTCTGAGTTTGAAATGAAGGACCTTGGGCTCATGCATTACTTCCTTGGCTTAGAAGTTTTGCGGAAGCTAGATGAGATGATTCTAAGTCAAGGGAAGTACATCATTGATATACTTAAGAGGTTTGGTATGATGGATTGCAAATCCATGTCTAAACCTATGGAGACCAACCTATATAAACTTAAGGATGCTACAACTAGTTTAGATCTTGTGGATCCCATGATGTATAGGCAATTGATTGGATCACCGATGTATCTAGTCAACAATAGACTAGATATTTGCTATGAAATGAGTGCACTTAGTTAATTCATGTGTGAACCAAGGAAGTACATATTGTTGCAACAAAACATATCCTGAGATACGTGTGTGGCACAGTTGGTTATGGGTTGAGATATTCTTTAGATGTGGATTTGAAGTTGCATGGTTATACTGATTCTGATTGGGCAAGGTGTGTCACTGATCAGAAGAGCACCTTTGGATATTGCTTTAGTTTGGGTTCTGCTATGATATCCTAGTGCAATAGGAAGCAGTCATTTGTAGCATTGAGTACAACAGACGAAAAGTATATTGTAGCTTGTGTGGTAGCTCGGGAAGTAGTGTGGCTTCGTAAGCTCCTTGCATGATTGTTTGGATAATCAATGGAACCTACTATCATTCATTGTGATAACCAGAGCTTTTTGAAGCTTTTATTCAATCCTGTGTTTCATGACAAAACCAAGCATGTTGAGATCAAATACCATTATATTAGAGATATGGTATTGAGGAAAGCTATACAGTTGAGATATATCACCACTGATGAGCAGACGAAAGACATTCTCACCAAGCCTCTCTCCAGGATAAAGTTTGTGTACTTTCGAGACAAGCTTGGTATGGTGGAGAATCAAGCCCTAGCTAAGGAGTCTCAGTATCAGTGATCCTCTTTAATGCATTTATCTTTGAGAGAGATTTGAGGTGCAAGCCCTTGTTAATGCATTTCTCTTTGAGATTTGAGGTGAAATCCCTTGTTTCCACCCTCTGGGAGAGCCATGGTGGATGTCATGTGTGTGACTCCATGACAACATCACGTGAGAGAGTCCATGATGATTTTCTTGTACTTGTGTTTCACCCTCTGGGAGAGCCATGGTGAACATCATGATGAGGTGACAACATCACGTAAGTGATGAACACTTGTGCATACCATACATGGGTGTAGCCATTATGGTTGATATCATGATGAGGTCATATATGATATTGTGATGAGGTGATATCTTTCTTTTTCCACACATGGGTGTAGCCATTGTGGTAGACATCATGATGAAGTGATATGTCTTATGCAACTGGATGTGTTCTCCCTAGCTGAGAGGGAGTGTTGATGTTTGCAGCGTCGGTCTCCACTTCCAGCGATCTCCTTGTGACAAGATAATAAAATAAATAATAGCTAAGGCTATTTAATTTATATATAGCAATTGGATAAGATCACGAGGCACGCCTTTAATATTAAATGGTGGTTAATTATTGAAGAGACTTGAATTATGAAGAGACATGAATTTCTAAGAGGGCCGAATTCTTGCTTATTGTTATCACGTCCTTTCAAAGAAGGCCGACTTATGATTTTGAAGAGACACATCCTCTCCTTCTATCTTGTATATATACACATTCATTGTAACTCATTTGATATCGATTCATTTTCATTGTTCCTACTTGCTGCAAATTTATACAAGGCAGATCGAGTCATCTCAGTTCGACATTATTGAGGGTTGTGAGTTCATCAGTGGATTGTCCTTGTATATTTTTGTGTGCATCATAATCTTGGTGCTTGTATATAGGCCTTCATATTGCCCTCTTGTAAGGAGATCATTATTGTGATAATTCTTGATATATAAGTGATATATTGTTGCTGGGTTTTTCTCCCTCAAGAGGAGGGTTTTCCTAGGGTATCTATTGTGTCATTGTGTGATTATTTTGAATTAAATTATGTTTCTCTAATCTGATCATAAAACTAATAATTTCTTCAACATTTTCCTCCAAAAATGACCAAAGTTTTAATATTCTTATTTGACACAATAATCATAGTTAACCCATGCAATATTTGAATTTATCTAATGAATAATTTAGTTATATGTATCCTATCACTAGTTTTATTAGAAGCAGGAAAATGTGTTATATTGGAAATATATCAACAATTGCAAAAATAGAATCATTTCCTCTCTAAGTTCTTAGCAATCATAATATGAAACCCATACTAGTCGTCTCTCCTCACTTATTTAGAATTAGTAATATCTTCTACAATCCAACATTTTGATTAGTTCCCAAAGTAGCTTGGAAAATTCTCTAATTTTGTATGTATATTTTCACATCTTTGCAAATTTGTGGCTAAAAATAATGGTAACTTATCAAAACCATTATCTTATCACTATTAAATGACATGTAAATTCATCAACATATTTTTCTTAATGTAATTCTCACTCATTGAACTCTTAGCAATACATAATTGGTTTCCTTTGAAGAAAAAATCTCATTGAATTAAGTAATCTAGTCATTTTTCTTACCTCCACTTACCAATATCTTACATGTTTTCCATGCCTAAGAAAAATTAGTATTAAATTCTCATTCAATTTTTTAATTTATCAAAACCAATAACATGAATTCTCATTTCTATCAACAAATTGTGTCTTCTACTCAATTAATGAGCTAGTCTATTGGATTTACCACTTCTAATAACTTCATAATTTTTAACCCATATTGCATGCCTCTAATTTAACTTATATTGACTATTCAAATATTTGACTGCTTTATGATGAATGTAGAAAAAATCCCTTTCACAATAAATGATGTCTCTATTTCTTCATTTCTTGGAAAATTGCATATAATTCTTGATCATAAACTAAATATTTCCTTTTTGTATCATTCAATTTCTCACTAAAATAATCAATACATCTTCCTTCTCGTCTTTAAAAAATACCAATTATAGTCTCATTTGCATCCCAATCAATATATAGTATTATTAAATTTTGGTAAGGCTAAGAATATTATTTTGTTACTTTATTCTTCAACAATATTTTTTTATCAACTTCAATAGTTTACTTGAATTAATTCTTATTTCAACTCAATTTTATAAATTAATTAGTGTGCATATCTAACCTTTTTTTGGTAAACCTTCTATAAAAACTAGCTAATCCATGCAAATATATATCTTTATAATACTTAGTGCTATAGACCATTTAAAAATAGCTTTGATTTTCTTTGTTTCTATCTCTAATTCATCAATAGAAATAAATAAACAAGATATATACCAACTCATCTTTGATTGAAACTATATTTATTCACATTTCATCACTTCCTCAGGTAGTTGCATGACCTCTACCTATAAATGGTACTAGATATTTGTTTCTAACATATCACTGGTATTAGGGCCTTGTCTTTAACATATCAATGGTATCAAAGCCTTGTTTCTAGAAATTTTATGAGCCTTGTTTCTAAAAAAAAGCTTTAAATCTCTTTATTTTTTCATAGTAAGAGTGTTATAGAGCTCTATTAATCTTGACTTTGGGAATTGCTGAAGGATTGTGTTCTATGGGGAGTCTCTGTTGAGATTTGGTTGATTAGTTATTCGAGAGTTGGTTTTTTTTTTGTGTGATTTTGTTTCCCTTGTTGATCCCTTAATCCTCTCAAGGAATTCCTACCTAGGTCTCATTACACGTCTACAATCTAAAATGGCTAAATTTATGAAGAGGTTTTTGTTGTTTTTGATGATAATGAATTATTTGTGAAACGAGACTAATTCCCAAATTGAAAATGCAATGATTAAATTGCTTCTGTAGCTTATTCCCAAAATTTTTTATGCACACTATTCAATATAATATTTAATTCCCAATTCAATAGTTTGAAATTAAATTGAATATAATAAATTAATCAACAATTGTGTTCAATTACATTCAATCATGCCATGAATAAATTATTAATTCAATAAACACAAAGGATTAAAAAAACTTTATTTCTTAGACAATTTATCAGACATTAATACTTATCTTTTGAAATGTGCACAAAATCCCAACAATTGCTAGAATGGACCCTGGTTGAGCCTCTTTTTTTGTGAGCAATCTAGGAGGAAAATCATACTTTTCCACTCTACACAAGTGTTGGTTCCATCAGAACAATGCTCAACACTCCTGCCACAAAACCATGCCCTGGCCAGGACCATCATGAGTGCACCCACTTGTACCCTAAGGCTGGACACACACTATAGGTGCGCCCTTTCTCTGTCTTGCTCATAGCCTGTTAACTTGGAATCCTATTCACACAATGTGCAATGCTTTATTATTTTCCTCTTTCCTTTGTTCCTTTCCAAGTCTCACATGAATGCTTATATTTAGCCTTAAGGGGTGGTTTCTAAACCATCACACCCTTTCACAAAGGCTACATTTAATAATTATTTAAATAAATGATTTTGCTTCCACCTTCTTAAGAGAGTTTTTACACATATGCTTTATTAATATCTCTTTTAATCAAAGGATAATAATATCCTTTATTATCCCTTTAATTTTAAATGTTTGATAGAATGCCTCAAACAAATGTTGCTTCATGACTTGTCATAATTGCACAATATGGAATTGTTAAAAAAGATCTCCAAGAAAATGCATTTCCCAGGTGTAAAGCCAAATCTCATTAATTTTGTCAACATTCTACCTATGTATGCAAAAAAATGAAGCTTTGGCACAAAGTATGGACATTTAGGGAAAAAAAAGGCAAGTACATTTTTCTTACAGCTGGACATTATTGTGTCCTCGTTTCTTATTTTTTGTCAGCGTATGCATCAACTCACATAGTATTGTTTTAGAAAGTCACTGCACATGAGAGTTTTTTGTTGTTTGTTGGTGTGCTATGTATTTTAAATAATTTCCACCTCTTTATTTTAACTCCTAGTGGATGACGTTGCTAACGACATCACATTTGATAGTTAAACTAATCGAAGTTTCCAAACATTTAAACTATGTATCAATAATGCCATATCTAGCAAGGGAATTTTATAAAGACAAAATAGTAAAATCAAACAAAATGGACCCATGCATGTAGATATTATGGTTAAGGAGCTTGATTATTTTCCTTATTCAAAGGTTTTGTTTTAATCGATTTTGGATCCTTGTCAATGAATGCATATCACTTCTCTAATAAGGCCTTTATAGCACATTTATGTACACCCAAAAACATAATTTTTTTTTCCAAATTGACCTTCCACACCGCTCCGGTATACCCATTGCACACCATGGTGCAATTGCTAGTTTATTATATAATATCAATATAAATTTAATAAATAGTATAAGATAGATAACACATTATTTACCCCCCCTCAAATCAACAACAAATAATTTTATTACAATATTACAAAGAGAAGTACTTGTCACAATGTGACACTTATTTTATATCACTTTGATAAGGACCTTGATTTGAATATTTAAATATAGTCTTAGATCTTTTTTATTTAATAGTTTTTTATGTCACATTGATAAGGATCTTATTGAAATATTTAAAGATAATTTTATTTATTTTTATTTAATAGATTATTTTTGTCACTTTGATAGGGACCTTGATTTAAAATTTAAAGTGGATCTTTTTATGTCACTGTAAGAACTTTGATTTGAATATTTGATAAAATTGTTTATATTACATCAATACTTAAAACATGTTTTCAAAACTATTAAAATAAAAATAAAAAATATATTTTGTAAGAATCATTCTTACAAACATTAACATTATCATTTAAATATTTAAAAAAAAAATTGTAAAAAAAATTGTTAAAATAAAGAGATTGGATGTATTCCTATTTCTAAATCTAATTATTTCACACTCGAAAAATGTGTTCGAACTCTCACAAACATAACGAAAATTCCTGCAAGTACCATAATAAAGTTGATAATTATATACTATAGATTTAAAATTAAAGAACCAAAAGTAGGTTAAAAGAATAGACAAAGCCCTCTTCCCAGCACACCACGGTGTGTAGTTGTCCTATATTGGTGGGTCCCATTTAACAACAAATAAATTTTTTTTATATAGTAAATGTTGGTGGAGAATTTAGCGGCAGTTTTGATTGTGAATAACATGTTGTTAAGAAGTTGTATTTCACGACAAATGGATCCCATTTTCTTCAACACTTCACAGGTGGTTTTCAAAATCAAATCTTGCTTAACCTACGGCAATCAATTATGTCTTTACAGGTAAACTAATATCACCATACCATACGATGGTGGGGTTGTGAGGGTGGAAAGCTGCAAGCGCTCCATTAATAAGTGAGGCAAGCAATTTCACCGCACATAGATAAACAAAGCAGCTAATAAGGAAAAGCTTCAATTACAGACTGCAATGCTGGTATGGCAATAACATTGAAATGAGGAAATCCTCCTTCCTTTAACAGATCTTTCCACTCCTCCTCACTTCTCTCTTTTCCACCAGATGTGTGCGCAATCATGACCATATCAAACACAATACCCAAAGTAGGGTCTAGCGCTGTCTTCTCTCGGGCATTTAGAACCGTATCCACAATGATCACCTTCCCTATCTCCGGAATCGCCTTTCTGCATTGCTTCAGAATATTTACGCAGTCCTCATCCGCCCAATCATGCATTATCCACTGCAAAATTTACAGAAAAAAAAACAAAAGATCCAGTAAGCAACCCTCTTAAAACCCCCTCCTACACACAAAAAGAAGCACCGAATTCGATCCACCGACCTTCATGAAGACAGCGTCAGCGGATGGCACCTCTTTGAACATGTCTCCTCCACCATGCTTTACCCCTGCATTAAAAATTAAAAAAAAAACAATTAAGTCGAACAAATAGAGAGAAATTCTATTTAAGGCCAGCCGTTTTGTTTAAAATATACCCGGGAAATGGGGAGCCGTAGCTATGACGTGGGGGAGATCATAGTTGACGCCGCGGATAGTTGGATGGGCCTTCACAATCTCTGCAACGGTCGCTCTGATGCCGCCTCTGACGTCCACCAAGGAATTCAAGCCTTGAAAGCCCTCGTACTTAGACAAGACGGCCTTCACCACGATATTGGTGTTGCAAACCATGGCTTGGTTGAAGAGGTTGTTGTAATGCGGGTGTGCCAGGGCGTAGTCCCAAATGTGGAGACCGTTAGCCTTCTCGAAAGCCACGCCGCCCTCGAGGACGCACTCGTTGAAGTGATGCCACGGCGCCACACTCGTCACGTCGTTCTGCATAAGTAGCATGGGAGCCATGGAGAGCGAGGGCGCCTCCGCGCCGTCTTTGAGCAGCCATTTAGAAACGGGCGTTAGCCCGTATCTCACTTCACCCATCCCTCCGCTCGTGTCAGCCCTGAAAAAGTTCTTGGCAACAAGGAAGCGCAGGATTCTGAAGAGGCAGTCGACGTCGGGCTTTTGGGTGGGAAGGTCTGCTGCGATTTGTGAGAGGGAAAGCATTGCTTTGGGGCCGCGCCGCGCAATGATGTCGGGGATTCCAAGCATGACCATAGACTTTACTGCCAAAGACTCCACAAACGCAAACGTGTATTTCCATGCCTCGTTTTGCCCGGCTATTTCTTCTTCCTCGCTCTCAAACATGTTCATGTTCATGCTGTCACAGATTTGTCCATTCATGTTTCCAACCATAAACTCTTAATCTTTGGCATGTACACAACGAAAAGGCCCAAGGATTATACAATTTATAGCTATTAAGTTCTCTAAGGACAATGTGCCATAATCTCTGAATACAATTTTTTATTTTTTTAATAAAACGTTTCAAACGTTCTAGAAGTTGGATTTAGCTGGCTTCCTCATCCACTCCCGTTTTACTTGTTCTAGACATTATAGACTTTTCCTTTGTTTGAAAATGTTGTTGTAGCAAGCATTTAATTTTCTTTGATCCAAAAATCGTTTATTCAATGAGCAAAAGGTAAATTTAATGTTATCAATTAAATAAATAAACTAACGTGGCAATCAACTTGCATATGGACTGGGATGAACTTATTGAAACAAAGAGAATTTATTTCTACTAAAATAAAAATCATAAATTTATGGTTATTTACATTTTTTTAAAATAACATAATTTAAAATAAATATGTCAAATAGACATTTTTTTAAAATAAAATAATCTAAAATAAATATGTCAAATTAAATTTTACAATAAAGAAAATGTAATAGATAAAACTCGATTGAACATAATAATTGTACACAAGGAATATGAGATGATAATGAAAACACACAATGATGTCATGCATGCATTTAGGGGTAGAAGAGATGTAGATGGATATAGGGAACAAGCTTTAGTCATGAAATGCCCATACTTTTAATCATTTAGAGAATACATGGTCCCTTTGTTATTGTTGGGCTAAGCTTAACTAGAACTTTAGTTTGTGACATGATAATAGTGTGGACCAACCATTTTTTATTGGTAAATCTTTGTCAACTAATGCATGATTCATTTGTTCCAATTTAAATTTGATGAATATATTGCAACTAGCAAGTGCCAAATGGCTAGGATTTTATGAATTATTAGTCAAATGTATGCTAATTCATTGTCAATATTTATAAGATGTTTATCATTCATATCTTTTTCACATTAACCTACACATTTGTCATGGGTAATCACCTAGAATTTAAGAGGCACATTTTAATTTATCAACACATTTGCTAACAACATTAAAAATTTACCATGCATGAGGACCAATTTCACCAATACCAATATAATGCTACGTTAATTATAGGGTCATAATCATCTTGAGAATTACCACATATATTTTGATCATTGTGAAAATTTCCCAACATTTATATTGGTTGTTTTACAATCACACATAATATGCCACATTTTTATTGCATTATTTTACAATCACACGAAGATTCACCAATTTGTGCTCCACCATTTTACAATCCTGTAAGATTTGAAAAATATGAATTCATATAAATACAAATGAAACTCTAAATTAATCTTTGACATATATTGTCCTCCTCTTCATTTGGATCATATAAAAAGTTACAATTACATGTATTAGCAACTTAGTGAAAGAAAAGTGATAAATTATTTATTATTATTATTATATAATAGTTTTATTTATATTTATCTCTTTTCTAGATTGGGTTCATTATTACAAATGATATTGAGTAGGGAAACATCTAGACCTCTAGGATCTATATTATGTGGTTTATTCTTGTTGATTTTATTTGTTTGTTATTTAGTTTCAATGTTAAATAATACAAATGATACTAAAAACTAGTAGTTATGAACCTTTGATGATGAATCATGAGCTTAAATAAAAGGATTTTTTTCGCATCTTTTAATTCATGAGAGATATCGAGCATGAAGAAGTTTCCTAAAAGTGGTAAAGGGAGTTCAAAAAACATAATTTCATACTTTGGTAATGTTTATCATCCATTAGATGGAGATCATGCAATAACATTAGAATTTTTACCATCTATTAACAAACATGTTAATACTTTAGAGGAAGTTTTGAATGAATTGGATGACATGTTCTAGAGGAAGGTAGCACGAGAATGATAATATTAATAAAAAAACTCATCAAGTAATAGAAAATGTGCAAATATTGCATGCAAGAGGAAAATAAAATCCAAAATAAAAATGAGGCATGAGTTGGATATAACAAAGAATTTTTAGATTGATTAGGTGTTGAAGTACACATTTATTGAATTAACGAAGAATCATAATAAATATGGCTTTCACATAGAATGTAGGTGTATGATTTACAATTAGAAATATGTTGGGGAAAAAAAATGTATCTAAATAATTTGAAACCACTGAGAAATATGTGGGTAAAGTTTATAAAAAAAAACATGTATGGAAAGACTCTCACATCTTGGACATTTGTAGTAGTAAAGACCCCACTTTCTTATGATCTTGTCTCATATATTGTCGCAAGAGAGGAGCCACAACTACTAGTAACACTCTCTTTCTTATCATCCAAACAATATTGTTTATTTCTATGTTTATATGATCCCATCTAGTGTCTTTTTATTGTGACAGGGGTTCTCCTCCATAATGGGTTTTATTTCTATCACACGTCTATTTTAATTTTTATGTCTTCCAATCTTGTCTAGTTGTCTATGGAGGTGGAAACACTAAAATGGGGGTTTGACTAAGGAAAACCTCTCTACATCCCCAACAATTTTCTCTATTTCCATGTGTGTAGGTGACAAATAGGTTTGGAAAACAAATGACTTCATTCTATCAATTTCTAGGCTTTTTCCATATATAATACAATGTGGATGCACATACATCTTCATGGTGTGTTGGCATCCAAGGTCAAGACATCACCTAACTAGTATCATATTTTGTGTATTTAGTGTTGTCTAGTTTTGTAAACTAAAATTTTTTATCACCCCATAATTGTCAATTATTTGACATTTTCAATTACATCTATTGTTAGGAATTGCTTAGAATTTAATTTTAAATACTTCTATTTCTAGTTCACTTGAGTCATGCCAATTAAGATATTTAGGAGATGTTTGCTCCCGAATACCCTACTATCTTGAGAGTATCTTGAATCCCCTCCTTTATAATAAGAATCACTCATGTATATAAATAAATACCATAATAATGAAATCCATCATTTTATTGCAAGGAACTTAGCACATTTCCACACAAACATCTCAATTTGCATACCAAACACCAAAAAAATACATGTTGAGGAACCTCATCTTAAAAGTTTTAGGTGTTCCAAACACACCATGCAAAGCAAGAACAAAGCCATAACCAAAAATCATAATAAAATGGGAATTTTAAACATCAATAAACACCTAAAGAAACAAGAAAAAGAATAGCCTATGCATCTCATAATACATAGTTAGAAAATGATGCTGAGATCTAGACATTTGAAACCTGTAAATGGGAGGGCATTGCACCTTATTTCTTTAACATTTTCCTCCAAAAATACCAATTTTTTTTATATTCTTATTTGACACAATAATCATAGTTAACCCATGCAATATTTGAATTTATCTAAGGAATCATTTAGTTATATGTATCACATCACCAGTTTTGTTAGAAGCAAGAAAATGTGTCATATTGGAAATCTATCAACAATTACAAAAATAGAATTATTTCCTCTCTAGGTTCTTAGCACTCATAATATGAAACCCATACTAGTCGTCTCTCATCATTTATTTAGAATTAGTAATATCTTCTATAATCCAACATTTTGATTAGTTCCCAAAGTAGCTCTTGCAAAATTCTATAATTTTGTATGTATATTTTCACATATTTACAGCTAAAAATAATGGTCACTTATTAAAACCATTGTCTTATCAATATTAAATGGCTTGATAATTCACCAATATATTTTTCTTAATTTAATTCTCCCTCATTGAACTCTTAGTAATACATAATTGGTTTCCTTTCAAGAAAAAATCACATTTTAATTAAGTAATCTAGTCATTTTGTTTTATCTCCACTTACCAATATCTTATTGTTTTACATTCCTAAGAAAAACTAGTATTATTCTCATTCAATTTTTCAATTTATCAAAACCAATAACAAGAATGCTCATTTCTATCAAAAAAATTGTGTCTTAGATACTCAATTAATTAGCTAGTCTATTGGATTTACCACTTTTAATAACTTAAAAAAAAATTAACCCATATTACATGTCTCTAATTTAATTTATATTGACTATTAAAATATTGTATTGCTTTATGATCAATGTAGAAAAAACCCTTTTACAATAAATGATGTCTCTGTTTCTTCAATTCTTGTAAAATTGCATATAAATCTTCATCATAAACTAAATATTTCCTTTTTGTATCATTAATTTTCTCACTAAAATAACCAATACATCTTTCTTCTTGTCTTTATAAAAACCCAGTTATAGTCTCATTTGCATCACAATCAATATATAGTATTATTAAATTTTGATAAGGTTAAAGAACATTATTTTTATATAGTATTATTAAATTTTGATAACGCTAAAAAATATTATTTTGTTACTTTATTGTTCAACAATATTTTTATATCTACAATAGTTCACTTGAATTAATTCTTATTTCAACTCAATTTTGTAAATTAATTAGTGTGCATTTGTTTTGGTAAACCTTCTATAAAAACTATCTAATCTATGCAAAGACCTATCTTTATAATACTTAGTACTATAGCCCATTCAAAACTAGCTTTAATTTTCTTTTGATTCTATCTCTAATTCATCAATAGAAATAAAAAACAAATATATACCAACTCATCTTTGATGAAACTATATTTATTCACATTTCACCACTTCCTCAGGTAGTTGCATGACTTCTACATATAAATGGTATTAGATATTTGTTTTTAATATATCAATGGTATTAGAACCTTGTCTTTAAGATATCAATGGTATCAAAGCCTTGTTTCTAGAAAATTTATGACTCTTGTTTATGAAGAAAGCTTTAAATCTGTTTAGTTTTTTCATGGTAAGAGAGTTATAGACCTATATTAATCTTGACTTTGGGAATTGTTGAAGAACTTTGTGTTATGTGGGCATTCTCTATTGAAATTTGGTTGATCTAAATTTATTTTGTTATCAGTTATTTGAGAGTTGTTTTTTTTTTTTTTTTGTGAGTTTGTATCTCTTTTTGATTAATCCTCTTAAGGAATTCCTACCCAAGTTTCATTACATGTCTACAATCTGAAATGGCTAAATTTATGAAGAGGTTTTTACTATTTTTAATGACAATGAATTCTATGAAAGAAGTTTTGCATGTACTTGAAGTGAATGATTATCATATGTAAATAGAGGATATACATCTTATGATAGTGAGGCTATATATGATGAAGAACCTACTTCAATATCTGAGTCCAAGAAAACTATTCTACAAAATATGATAGTAGCATTGTAGAGCTTAAAATTATCGCAAATGATCTTGAGGATCTTATTAAAAGAGGAAATATTTTTGAGGAGGAAGCAGTTGTACAAGTCCTTTCATCACATACCTTAGAAGTCATATGATTACATTAGTTTAGTGTTATTTTGATCACATTACCCTAAAATTGGCATAACTAGAACGTTAATGTCAAATGTTCATGCAATATATTCTCATGTAGAGGAAGGCTTCACATCCATGTTGGAGGTAGTAATAGTATGCATGACCCACATCTTAGAATCAGAGTTCAGATCAAAAGCATCACTTTGATACTATCACCCAAAAATTCTACCCTAACGTTAATGGAGACCAGTTGTGAATCAGAGTACATGGAAGACATTCAGATCAAAAGCATCAATTTGATGCTATCACCAAAAAATTCTAACCTAACGTTAATGGAGACTGGTTGTGAATCAAATGATAATGAATGATCTGAACAAAGGGGGCTCTAAGAGAACTCCTCCTAATTACAGTCTTAACATAACTTAGTTCTAGTCGGATTGTTTTGTGCCACATCTACACGCGTCGATAACCATTTATTTTTTGCCTCGCCCGTATAATTGTCCTCTTATACTATTTTTAATAGCAATATAAAAATCAATCGCATATGCGTACAGTCAACAGATATTTCTTATGAATTATCCTTTCTAATGCTAGGTAAATATTGAACAGTAATTTATGTTTCAAATCTTATTACTGCCGACCTTTCTTCGGATATAACTTGGTCAATGCCTCTCAATATTAATCGGAACATGGGAATGGATGATAAAGCCAGCTGTGGGTGTTATTTGACAATTTTTTCTGATTAGTTCTTGACTTGAATCGAACAGAGCAACCCAAACATCCAAGCTTATTGTTTAGTCTTGTCATTTAGAAATTTCCTCAGAAACGTACACATTTTTGTAGTACTTTTCTGTAGTTTCACATTGAGTAATAACTTTCTACACATTTTCCGAATAAAGACAGCTGTTTGCATAGAAAAAATCAAGCTCAGTTAATCAAACCTACATATATGCAGGTTCTTCAACATTACGTGTACGATTCGTCCTCGGGGAAATTTTTCACTTCCCATCTATTACTTGTTACCATGGGGAAGTTAACCTTTTCATGCCAAGGAAGGCTTATGTGTAATGTCCATAAGATAGAAAATTTCTTTTCATATTCAATATTTTTAAGATATTTGTTTATATGTTTAGGGGAGAGGTGTCCAAAGTAGGGCAGGTCAATTTTGGAGGTCCACATGGACTAAAAAAATTAAAAAAATTGTCCACCATGTCACCATGCCACTTGTGTATTGGATCTAATATTTTTTTCTTTTAAATCGAGGACCCCGCCAACTGTCAAGCACCATTTACTCCAACGTGTCCAAAACAGACCAATTTTTCCCTTCGCCCAAAAGTGGAGCCCATCTACCTCCTTAATCAGCGGACATAGCTACGTATTTTGGATTAGACGAACACGTGGCTCTGACAGCCTCACTACACTAAATGAATAGTTTATAGCATTAAATGCTCGTCGCCTCCTTGGTTACATCCACTTACCAACTTTCCTTACATGCCCCTTCACATTTATTCGGATTGTCGGGCACATAAATCAGAGAACAAGGTTCATTCAATGCTCCACATTCTCACATATCCCATTCACTCTCATTCCTTTTGTTTGTAAACATTCTCAAGTGTTTGTTTGGTTTCACACCGATACTGGTTCAGCTCTCCACGTGTCATTGTTCGACTCTTCACGCTTCTTCATTCGGCTCTGCACTCTCGAGAGCTCCCTTTGTCTTTCAGGTGAGGTTTCTAACCTCACTTAGCCTGTACTAGTGTCTATGAATACGATAGTATTCTACGATGCACTTAGTTTTTTCAAATAATTTTTTTTGAAATTTTTTCTTTCAACAATATTTATAAAATGAAATGTGCGGAGGGTTTCACTAGTTTTCTTTTCCTCTATACTCATCCATGCACTCGTACTCTTTTGTTCTTCATTGTACGATGTTTACTCTACATTGTGCTTTTCATATTTTCTTCCTTATACAAAATATGAAATGGGTTTCGACTAGTTTAAATGGTTTTTCATTACTATTACACTTGTTCGACAAAATATAGAAAGGGCTTGACTGGTTTTGTATTCGTGTGTTTTTCATTCAACAGACTTTAACTCTGCAATTTCTTTTATTACATTCCTTTAATATTCCAAAATATGGAAATAGTTATGTACACTAATATTATTATTCATAGGATTATAATGTTTATCATTTTGAGGGTTTCTGCCATGCACTTGCATTCATGTATTCCTCATTGCACAGACTTTAACTCTGCAATTTGCTTAAAATAATCTCAAGTCATTTCAAAATATGAAAATGGTAGCACTGTTGTCATTTCAAACATATTTTTCCATGCTTTTTTAATTTCATTGTTACTAGGTCAAACATGGAAAATGTTTAACTAGTTCACAATTGCAGGGTTTTCTACCATGCACTTGTTTTTTGCAATTTTCCTTTGATTTTTTTTGTTATTCCCAAATATGAAAATGGGTTTGCTTGTTTTCATTTCAAAGATATTATGTCATGCTATATATATATATAATTACATATATATACTATATATGTATTATATATATACATATGCATTTAATGTATATGTATATATATACATATGTATATACATATATATATATATATACGTATATATATGTATGCATATGTATTTGTGTGTATATATATATATACACAAATACATACATACACACATATATATATATATATATATGTACATATAATTACATATAAATATATAAATATGTCTAAAGAATTCATGTGTGTGTGTATATATATGTATGCAAATGTTTATGTATATATATATGCCATTGTTACTACAAAATATGAATATGGTATCATAGGTTTTCATTTCAAAGATATTCTACCATGCAATTGTATTATTATGTTCTTCCATGCACAGTAGGTTGTCTACGAAATGCTTTTTTTTATTTCATTGTTACTACCAAACATGGAAAGGGTTTGACTGGTTCACAATTGCAGGGTTTTCTACCATGTGCTTATATTCATGTGTTCGAAAATGCACAAACTTTCACTCTGCAATTTGTCTTTGATCTATATCTATATATATATATATTTTGTTATTCCTAAATATGAAAATGAGTTAACTTGTTTTCATTTTGAAGATATTATTCCATGCAATTATAATTATATATATATGTATGTATGTATATGTATACGCATGCATATGTAATTGTTTATGTATATATGTGATTGTTACTACGAAATATGAATATGGTATCACTGGTTTTTATTCCTAAGATATTCTGCCATGCAATTGTATTATTATGTTCTTCCATGCACAATAGTTCTGTCTGCAAAATGATTTTTTTATTTCATTGTTACTACCAAACATGGAAAAGAAAACAACTTAACCCATTAACATATTTGGGTATAACAAAAAAATATTAAAGGAAAATTGTAGAGTTAAAGTTTGTGCATAACAACAAAATATTAAAGGCAGTGGAAAATTACATATGTATATGTGGATATATATATGTATGCATATATGTATATACATATGTGTGTGTATATGTGTGTTTGTGTGTGTGTGTGTGTCCCACTTTCCCAACAACACAACACTCATGGAAAATCAATCGTTCACATGTGTCCCACTGGTTAGATTACAACACACAACTATATCCTTCTCCTCTTTTGCCACATGCAACCACCAAAAAACAATGTGCTAAAGCCACCATAATTGATTGAGAAGCAAACAAGGATTGCACGCGATGAATATGTATATAATCTTTGCAATTGAAGGCATCAAAACAAGTTTTCAAATTTGAAAAAGGAGGACACAAATTAAAGACTCCATACCAAACCAACATTGAACATATAAAGAGATTTACAAATTCAAAAATACATTTCTCAATCTTTTCCAATTTCCATTTACCACATCTCACTTTCATATTCATATCTAAATGGAAATGTAGACATTCAACTCCTCAAACTAAATGGAAATGTAGACATTCAACTCCTCAAACAAAAAAGTGAAGTAGTTCATAGGTGATCCCATAATAGTGGTTTACAATTTTTGGCCAAACTAGACACTGAAATTATTATTTTTAACTAAATCTTAACATTCTGGCACCTCAGAAGGTTGCTAAACCGAGAAATTTGAAGATGGTGCAAAGCTAGAGTCTCATCACTTTGTTCCAGATCTAAAAATATTTTTTCAAAATTTTGGAATCAAATTGGTAATCTTTTTTTTCCATCTCCTACCTAAAATTGATTTTTTTCTGAAAACAAAATTTTAAAAAGGATGTACACTGTGATGCCTTATTAACTTTTTTTCCATGAAGGATAAAATTCTAATTCTTTCCAAATTTAGATTTGAACCTCGATATCTAGTGCTTCCACTTGGTTAGATAGTTTTATTGAATATTTTTTTCTCTTAATCTCGCTTCTCAGTGAAACTAATTGATAATTCAGACATAGCACGACCATATAACGCATAAATTTTATTGTATGTATCGAAATTCTTCTCTTTTTTTTTTGTTGGATCAAGGGCTTCAATATCCGGTGCACTCATATTTTTAATTTTTATAATCTTCTATTTTTCCACATGAAGAACAAAGAAATCTATTTTCTACGAAACGCGTTTAATAAAAACTTAAAAACAAATACATAACAAACCAAAACATATTAGTAAAATTATTTCATTGATAGCTTGTTCTCAAGGAATAACATAATTGTTTGAAATAAATTTTAAATGAATTCATTTGATCCCCTAAAAGCTAAATCAAAAGTGATTTTTTATCATCATTTTGATAGGTGTAAAGGAGACGCATTTATAGGTATGGTTTAAAACTAGCGAGGTTCTATCCAAGGGGGCTTGATCTAAGGTGATTTGATCAAACCCTCTTCAATTGGAATCCTTAAAATGGAACTTTTAAATGCTTAAATCATTATATTTTCTAAAAATATGTGATTTCAGCTAAAATCCGTTCCTCTCAGGAATTGTAAACCACTATTAATTTAGAAGGAGAGTGTAACGAATGGAAGGAATGATGCATAACCAAAGGATATGCCCTGCATAATTTTAACGTGGGGTGGATGCAAGAGCATAAGTAGCAGCACCATTACACTCTCTATCAAAAAGAACAACTTCACTTTTTTATTAAATTTTTATGCCTTTAAATGCCAATTTGTTGTATGCTATGCAAAGTGGGATAGGGGTTGGGTTCAATTGGATTTGGTGGTGGGACAGTCTTGGCTCTTAGTTGTTCTCGTTGCATTGTATCTATGAAAATATTAGCGGTTATGTAATGCAAGTGGTGATATTTAAGGGGACTATGGGTTATAAAAATTTATATTTTGGTTGCATATGTTAATGCTACGAGCCATTAACAAGCAATATGTGTATATATATGTATGCATATATGTATGTATGCATGTTTTAATGCTAATATGGATTGTATGTTTTTGGTATTAGACGTGCTTTGAATATTCTATGACATGTAAGATTGCGAATAACTATTTGTGTTTAGGACAAATATAAATCGATTATAATACATTTTTTGTGTTACAGTGATTTGAGTACCCTTGTTGACTTTGTGGGTGAAAACTATTTTATAGTTGCATATTAAGGGGGTCCTATACATCCTATGTTTGGAGGTCCACATGTTTCTACCTGATACTATTTACATTGGGTTTTCCATTTATATTCTTTATGGAAGGGAATTGCAATCTATTGTATGTGAGGTAAATGTTCAATTCTTAATACATAGCAATTGCTATTCATTTTCTTTTTTAAACTCTTGTATAATCACGTGTTCATCAAACAATTATTGCTATTCTTATGTACACTCATGTTTAATGCACATCCCTTTCACATTGTCTATCAGTATATGTGTTTGAATCACTTAGGGGACTTGGTTTTGTGAAGGCTTCTAGTGGTTCCCTATACAACACTTCACAATTCAAATGGAACTGTGGACTAGTGCGCCATGTAGGTTGCCATCAGAGGAGCGTTCATAAAATCAATCCTCCCTAATTCATTACTGAATGCAACAATAGCCACAACTCTATACAATTGCTTACATCCATTATTTTTCTTACCAAGAATATATTTATGTCTCTATTGCTTACATGTATATAAAATTGCTAGAATTGATGAAGCAGAATATTGGTGGTGATATATATGTATGTATGTATGTATGTACATACATACTTGTACATACATGTACATATGGGTAAGTGCACCAGGATGGTTCCCAAAAAGGGGGCTTAAGTGGCCACTTTTTTTCTGAAATCAAGAAATACTGACATTGGACATGAAATTAAGGATAGTTACACTCAAAATTTTGAGATGGAACAAAAACAAGGATCGAAGTGCTCCAAGTCTACTTTCTAAACTACTAATTTATTTTGAAAATGGTTGAGATTAAGGGGTTCAAGAGGGACATACACAAATTGCTATTTTTGTCGAAACATGGGCAACATAGCAACTTCCTAGAAGACCTGACGGTGAACTTTTTTTATAGTATTTTTAAAATTACAAATGTACTGTAAAAAGTTAGCTAACAAGATCTAGTTGATGTAACGATTTTCTAATAGTTTTTAATGAATATTTGATTTTTAATACCTTTCTAAGTGGCACTGAAAAGCGCAGACACTTTGGCCATGTCCTCTAAATCGTTTTGAAGGTAATTGATTTTTTTTTAAATGTAGAATAGAGTCTAGTTTCTAAAAATGTAATTTATTTGAAATTTTGATGAACAGTTAATTTATAACGAAAAAAAATAAACACTGCTTTTTGGCGAAAAAGAGACATACAAACAAAAGAAATTATGGATGAAAGGCTTAACATTGTTAAAAAGTAAAAAAAATTACATCGTTGGATAGCTAAGAGAGAACCTAACATTACCCATGTGTTTTCTTTTGTTGATATTGAACCAGATGCAATCCTGATGGTGAGCATGAACTCGATTATGTGAAAAAATTATAGAATTTGCAAAAACATGTCTCTGATAATGAGGAATGCCCTCCAAGCCTCTGGGTTGGTATTCCAAGGAAACTACCAATGATAAGGCTCGGGGATTCCCAAAGCAAAATATAATGTGCTCGCGTTATAACTTGAGAGCATTATTTCCTATTTTTTATCTCCTTATGTTTCATCAATATGCGTCCTTTTGCCTCTTGCATGTTGTTGTAGCATTCTATTTGTTATGCTGAAACCAAAGAAAATCCTCCTGTCCCAATGTGTTTCGCTATGACCTCAACGAGTCGGGGAAACACCATGTAGGTAATGCTTCATTATACCGAGAGTCACCCTGAACGCCATCTCCCAGTCACTGAGACATAAGAAATTTTCTTACCAAAATGTGCTTCCTTGCTTCATCCATTTCACTATAACCTTGAGATATTAGAGAGATATCTCACAGATTATAATTTTCTTTACCGAAAATCTTCATTCATCATGAGTCGCTGTGACAAATTGGTTCTCTCGCCAATGTATTCTTTTATCTTATGTGGGTCACCGTAACATACCGACATCGGGGAGACCTCATACAGAGTGCACTTTGTTTTACCCAAAGACTTTATCCATATTGTGTGTCGCTGAGACAATCCAATTTTCATCCCGACAAAGTTCTCATTGTGTTATTAGCAAGACCGAAGGTGATTCGCCAAGACATTACTTCAAAAGCCTCAACTCTTACCAATATGCATCCTCCCGCCATCAGTCGGTGTGACAATGTATATTCACTATGACCTCACACCGGAAGCAATATGTTTGGCTGAAGAAACCATTCATGTGTTGTTTGGTAAGACTCTCCTCGAGAACATGCTAACGAAAACCCCATGTCGACAAGACATAACAAACTTGCCGAGATCACATTATGATATCACCAAGCTCTTGCCAATGAACCTCGACATGCATTAGTTTGGGAGATAATTCAAAATCGATGAGACACTATCCCAACGACCAAACTCCTGCCGATAGGTTCCTCCTCAGTTGCTGAAACTACGTAAGAGTCATGCCGATAGAAACCTACAGGTGAATGCCGATCACTGTAACAATGAACAAGTATTGCCGATCACCTACTACAAACATATGTTAAC
>VDFB02271358.1:886833713-886846456 GCA_007258455.2 Sequoia sempervirens
TATGTATATATATATATATATATATGTATATATATACATACATGTCATACAAGCATACATACATACATACATACATACATACATATATATATATATATATATATATATATATATATATAATAGAGCATTTAGCACAAAGCAAGATAGAAAATGAGTGTGTTATAATGCACTCGCGTTATGTCTTGCTTAAGCAACTCTTGAGGACACACACAAAAAATATGTCAAAATCATGAAATAATGTGAGTGTGTTATAACACACTCACGTTATTTCTTGCTTTGGGAATCCCCAAGCCTTAGGCTTGGTATTTGCTTTAGATTACCAACCCAAAGTCTTGGAGTGCCTTCCCAATGTCCACAAATGTGTTTTTGCATATTCTACAAGATTTCACATAATTGCATTTGTGTTAACCATCAAGTTTGCATGTGGTTCAAGGTCAAACAAATCAAACACTTGAGTAATGTTAGGCTCTCTCTAAGATATTTAACGATATATTTTTTTTTCACATTTTGACAATATTAAGCCTTTCATTATTAATTTCTTTTGTTTGTGTGTTCATTTTTTGGCAAAAACCAGTGTTTGGTATTTTTTATTATAAATTAATCGTTCATTGAAATTTCAAATAAATTACATTTTTAGAAACTAGACTTCACTCTACACATATTAAAAAATTTATTTTCAATTAGTTTTCAAAATTTATAGGGGTAGCACAACCAAAATTTTGTTTTTCAAGATGTTTCCAATTTGAAAATTAGTAAAAAAATATATATTCTTTAAAAAAATACTAGAAAAATTGGGCATAAACTACATGTTAGATAATTTCTCACTGAAGCAATTTTAAAAATACCAAAAAAAGTTGACCTTTTTAGGGAGCCACAAAAGTCGCTATGTTATGTTCATTTGACAAAAACAACACCAATTTTTGTGGCTCCCTCTTTTGAACCCCTTAATCTCTACCATTTCCAACAAAAAAAAAAGTTTAGAAAGTAGACTAGAGCACTACGATCCTTGTTTTTGTTGCATCTAAATTTTTTGAGTCTAATTATCCTCAATTTCACATCCAAGGTTAGTATTTCCTGATTTAAAAAAAAAAAAGATGGCCACTTAAGACCCCTTTTTGACCCCCCATCTTTTTGCACTTACCCTTGAGCTTTCCTTCATAAATTGACCTAGAGCATTGTCAATATGCTCATAGGATGATTTACCCCAGAACTATAAGGGTAGATAAAACAGTCTCACCTAGATAGGAATTATGTCAGTAGACTCTTTCATAGGATTGAAAGATCCAGACCAAGGATGAATTAAAAGAGAATTATCCAACATCTAACACATCCTCTCTCTCATCAAAAGATTTAAAATATAACACAAAAAAAAATCTATCATAAGAGTAAATCTCAAGTTTAATGCTTAGAAATCCATTGATGTAAATTAAGGAGAGAAGGCCATAAAAAACAAAATATACAAAACAAACCTCTTCTCATTGAGAAAACCTCACTATCAATCCTGTCCTACCCCAAAATCGGCATATGGAAAATTCATCCCTAGCAATTCACCATGGGAAAATTCACCACTATGACAAATTCATCGTGGGAAAATTCACCGCCATGACAAATTCAGTCCGAGTAAAATTCACTGCCAGTAGAAAATTAACCGCATTAATGTTTTTTAATATATTTTCGAAAACTTTGATTTTTTTTTTAGAATAATTTTCACGTGCATTACAATTTTATATTTTTTATGTTTATTTTAATATTAATTTTATGGTAATATATTAAAAATTGATTTATTTTTGTGTTAGATTTGGTTCATAGTAATTTTTATTTTCATTTGCATTATTTTAAATTTTTTAGCTAATAATACCAATTATTAAATTATATAGTTCTCATATGTATAATTGATTATAGATCAAATTATTTTCTTAAGTTAATGCAATTAATTTTTTATTTTTATTATCATATATTGAAAAATATATATATATATTTTATTATAAATCAAATTCTCTAAAGTTATGCAATTAATTTTTTATTATCATAAATCAAATTATTCTTTTGAAAAGAAATAATTTTTTTTTAAATATATATTAAAAAACATTAACGGCGGTTAATTTTCCACCTTGGTGAATTGGTCGCACCACTGGGAAAGTTGTAGCATAAGGTAAGGCTTTTTCAAACATGTAAGAAATTTCTAGACAAAAATTCCTTACCACATTAATTCCCTTGACCACTTTAGTATGCAAAATTGAAGGGTAGAGGATATTCACAAAAGGGTTTTTTATCATGGTGCCAACATAAGATCCATAATAAGGATCAATAAAAGCATAGAAATAGAGGTATTGAATGCAACCCACTAACTAAAGCCAAGAGTTGTTTCATTGGAAAATTGTTTATACATGCCTTGATCTCCAACATCAACGCATTGAGAGGAGGATAAACCCAAAAGAACAGAGGAATGATCAAAAGAGAGCTGAGCCCCACCAAAATAAACTAGCACGTGCACCCATGGGGGGTTCAAGGAAAACGCCGATAGGAGATTATAGGTTTGGAAGATTTTGGATGAATATTCTGCTATTATTGTGGCATTCCAGGACACTTTTCCAAAAATTGCTACAAGAAGAGATTAACCAAAAATTACATTAAAGAAAATATTTTTTTTAATATCTTTAGTGGCCTGCCATAAAAAAATCCTATATATTTCATATTTTCTAACATAGCTTTTGGCACAGCCATAATTGAAAACATATCAATTGGAATCACATAAAGCATTGCATTTATGAGGGTTAAATTACATATGAGTGACATCCTTTTCATTTTCAGTGCCTTTGCCATTAATATAGAAAGATATTGAGCCAATAACCCATTTTAAAGAAAACCCAAACGTTAAAGAACTTTTATCAAGACATCCTAATTGACTGTCATACACTTTTGCCTTATCTAATTTGTTTGCCAGTCCTTTTTCCTTGTGTCTATGAAGAGTAGGCATGGTTTTATGAGCCAACACTCTGTCATCCAAGATTATTTGCCACGAATAAAACTACTTTGTTCGCTAGAAATCAAATAAGGAAGGAAGATCTTCAAAAGCTTTGGGACTACTTTAGATTAATTTTTTATTGATGAGGAAGAAGGCACCCAACCAAATTGTCTCAAAATGCCTTTGATACAATGGCTCAAAAGTCTTCATCCAATCTAAATACATGATGCCCTTCAGTGTTGGTCAAACTCAATATAACAGAAGCCTTCTGGTATTCAACAACCCTTTTTCAAAGAAATTCGTCTTTCCTCTGCCAAAGATATAACAAATCCAAATTACCACAAATTCTAAACCAAACACAATTAAAAGCAAAAACATAGATACTCCAGATACTTACAGGAGAGAAATCAATTCCATCCAATCTAATGGATTTTTCGCATTATATTGGTGACTGCACTATGTAAATATTGAAGCAATAGTAAAATCACTTGAATGGAGCTTGTATCAACTTGCATGGCAGACATCAGTGTTTTCCTGTATGAACATCATGGGAAGTGGCTACTGTTTGAAATAGTGAACAAGTGCCTTCACCAAATTTGCATCAACATAAAGAAGAGATCTCAGTGGCCACCTGTACAACAAGAAAATGCACACATTGAAGGAAACAGTCAATTTTCGACCGTAAAAGATAATGCATAAGAAGAGCAGGATTTTGAAAATATGCACGTCAGCCCTGTTGTTAATGGTAAAAAACCCACTTCTTTTCCATTTGTAAGTAAAGAAGAGGATGAGAAATCAGTGACAGATGGTGTCTTCCAAAACAATTCCATTTTGAAGAAGAAATGAAACCTCCTAAAGAAACATAATCTTGGGACACCAGTGCTAAATGTTAACCAGGAAAAAGTGAATGTTCTAACAGAGGAGGAAAATGTGTTTGAATTACTATCAGTGGCAGATCATCGGAGGAAAAGGACACAACTTCTTAAAGGGAGGAAGCATACACTTAAGTGTGATGAAACTTTTCCTTCGCTAAAAAGGGCACAATCTCATTCTGAAGATGAAATTACTATAATGAGAGAAGGCTTGAATAAAGAAAACATATCAAGTACCGCCAACAATGCTGGGAAAAATTCTATGGTGGATTTCAAAAATATAATTGACTCTCATTTTCCTCCACAGCACATTCCTTTGCTAAACAAGGAAAAGCCAAAAATCTTGAAGAAAAATTTGACACGGAGTTTCACAATTTCTAATTAGTAAAACTGGAAACGTCTCTAACCCGGGACAAAAAAACTGCATAGTTCAAAATCTATACGTTACTCAAAGAGACCAAGATATGGACGACTGGCATCATCAGGCCGCTCCTCGTCAAAAGGAGCTATGAAAAAAGTGAGTCCACCCCCAAATACTTCGCCATCCATTTGAGAGATAACGAACTGAAAGTCGGTAGTAAAATTGGCGAGAGCTTGAGAAGAGCCAGAGTTAATCCATAAAGGAACTAGGTTATTTCTAAGTTTCCCACCCGCACTCTCTAATTTTAGTGTTTGGCGATGACGTGAGATAAATAAATAGAAGAACAAGCCAATCGTAGGCCCACAAAAACTCAAACAGGGTCCCCTGTTCACTGGCTGCAAAACTGTTGATCAAGAAGACTGTAGTGTTTACATTCAAGGCAAAGGGTGTTCCCACAATAGTATTTTGAATTTTGGGCTTCGACAGAGGATCTCTACTCTCGAAATACTTGGGAAAACTAGTAAAAGGGTTTCCCATACTCAAAAATTAGGGTTGCAATTTAGAGTAGTAAAAATCATATGTGAAACAACTCATAGCTCATGAAGGGGAGCGACGAATTAGAAAAGGCAGGAAATTTGCAATGAACAAGAGGCATGAATCTTACCTGTTGAAAAAAGAACTAGTGCTGGTATAGAGCTTTTGAACCTTGAAGGCTTTCAACGATAGAGATCAATGGTGCCTTCATCTGTAAACAAGCCCGGGCATTTATGTAAGTTGGGGGTGGTGGGCTTAGGGCAGTCAGAGAATGTATAAATGCAGCTTTTAGAACAACATCCTCTGGCAGGCCGTAGGACGAATGTAGCCAGAAGAGTTGTTTTCTGTTGAGATTAGACATCGACCTTAAGGTGTCGTGTATCTGATGCAAAATTTTCTGACCTGCGTTGTACCTGGGGCAAGAAAACGAGAGCCATGCAACATCTGTGCCTTGTGATTGATAGCTGCCAAATTCTTCAGGTCGGCAAAGGTTTGAGCGGCATTTCCAAAGACAATACCAGTCATCGGCAGGTTTGTAGGCAACCAAACACTGCTCGATGGCAGGCGTTCCTGTTTTAGGCGTGAGACAGGTTTTCAGTCTAACTATGCACTGGGGATCCCAGAGGTAGAGCCTATCAGCTAATAAATATTATTATCAAATGCTTGTGATATAATCCTAGTAAACAACATCAAATCCACTAGCACATCAAAAATTAAGGAAACCCCATAACCTATGAACAAGATTTTTTTTTTTTAAATTAGATGACAAGAGGAGTGAGAGGAGTGGGATGATGACATCTTTATTACTTACATTTAGCCAAAATGATAATAATATAGCTAATATGTTAAAATGATAATAGCAATTTAATATTAAAATTAGTATAATATTTTAATAACAAATATAAAATTATGTTTTAAGTGAATTGTGGATCTAATAAATTTATTAAGAATATTTGGCTGCACATTAAAAAAAATTTATACTAACAATTATAACTCTTAATTAAATAAAATAACTCAATTCTATATATATCTCAATATTTTTTACATATATGTATATAAGATATATAACTAGTTTTAGACATGTTGATGGCATTAATGATGGGGACAATCAGTCAATTTACCCATCTAATTAAGATTTACAAATTTATCTATATTTGTTTCCTTCACATTTTCAATCTAAGAATATTGATTTTCAACAAGTGCTTGAGCAAATTTTAATTATATGATTTTTACACATGATTATCTATCATAGGGATATATACAATATATTTGTTAATCCACCCATGATTCTACAGATACATTTGTGGAATGACTTGTATTAATATTTATTTTTAGTTTGTACTTTCAATTATTTTATTTAAAAAGAAAGAATAAATTCCTTCATGGATGTCCATGTAATGGTTTCCTTATTGAATCAACAGATCAATACAATATATGGATGAAATTTCATGGTCATTTGAATTAGCTAATCAAGACAATATATGAATGAAATATTTTTGATATAATTACTATTTATGACAAGATAATTAAATGCATTTGAGTGTTGCACTAAAGATGATTGGTGATGTACTTATTAGTACTTGCCGCAATACTATTGCAATGAGTTTTGTTTTTCTTAGTTAATTAGTTATTAATAAGTTAGCTTTCAACCAATCAAAAACAATAAATTTTTTTGAAAAAAATTAAATTCAATTTTGTAAAGTAACTTACAAAATATTTAATTATATAAATTATATAAATTATTTTTCATCAATATGATTGGCTAGGAAGTTTTGTATGTTATTGGAGGATTTTTAGGAAAAGTGAAAATGAACTATTATTTTTCCTAGTTTTGAGAACTAAGAACTATTATTTTGCCTAGTTTTGAGAACTAAGAACTATTATTTTGGCTACATTTGAGAACTAAGAACTATTATTTTTCCTAGTTTTGATAAGTAAGAACTATTATTTTGGCTACATTCAACCATTGTTTATATAACTTTCATAATTATTGCACAAAACTATTATATAAATTTTATGTTTAAATAATAATTATTTAATTTTTTCATATACTTATACTATATAATCATTTCATTTTATTTATATTTCATTTAATATAAAATAATTAAAATATATATTTTTAAAATTTATATTATATGCTTGTACAACCAATAATTGGTATCAGTTTAAAGGATTAGAGATAGGAATTATATGCCAATGCAGTCAATAATTGGTAAACTTGCCTAAATTTTTCCCATATAGATTGAACACATAATTTTTATTGTTATTATTAGATATACTTGCTTTATTTTTTATATGATTTATTATTTAAATTTTATTAATTCTCATATTTTTCTTTTTCTTTTAAGAAATCAGTATATATATATAATTTCTTAATAGTTTTATTTATGGTTATTAATATATATTTTAAGATTTTGATATTTTTATATTTAAAAAATAAATAAATATTGGTTTATAATTTTTTTTAATGATCATCAGATGGTTCTCTTTTGTTATTATAGGTTATATTTTTCTTATTTTTAGGAATTCTAATATAAGGAATATGTAATGAACTCTATCCTAAATTTACTCTTAATATTTACCGAAATAAATTATTGTGAAGAGGTGTGAGAAGAGGAATATCATAAATTGAGGGTGAAAAGATAAACTCAATTTATAACTTTTTTCTTTAGTTTTAGAAACATTATGTTCTATGTTTGGATAAACAACTATTATATTTAGTGTTATTTATTTGACAATATCACTTTTTCAAAATATATTTTGAATCTGAGCACTATGTTTACCAACATGATCAAATACTCTCACCTCCAACAAGAAAATGTCTAAAAAGAACTTTCCTCATTTAATACTAAAATGTTCTTCTTTATTAACAATCATCTAGCAAATTAATTGATATTTACACATTCAAAGTTATATTGTAACAATGAACATTCTAGTTCCACAAAATAAACATAACTTTCCCTTGTTAATTGAATGCTTAGAATAATTACACAATTATTCAATAAGCTAATTCAAATTGTGTATAATCCTTATATCTAATGACTACATATTGATATAAGAGTATTATAGTACTTTACATTTATTTCTTCCAACTACTCTTATCTTATTTATTTCTTGTTTCCTTGTTACTAAACTTGGTACTCAATCAAAATTAAATTACTATAAACAAAGTCTATAAACTTATAATTAAAACACTATAAAGGCAAGTACTCGCCACTACGTGGCACTTGTTATCACTTTTGAAGTGGTGTTTAAGGAAGTGGAGACATTATTTTGAGTTATATTTTTATTTAGTAGATCTTTTAATTCAATAGATTTTTTTTTGTCACTTTGGAGCTGACCTTAATTTGAATATTTAAATATAATTTTAGATTTTTTTTTAGTACATTATTTTTATGTCACTTTGATAAGGACCTTATTGAAATAATTAAAGATAGTTTTAGATTGTCTTTTATTTAATATATTATTTTTATGACACTTTGATAGAGACCTTATTTAAATATTTAACAATAAGTTTAGATCTTCCTTTATTTAATAGATCATTTTATGTCACTTTAAGATCCTTGATTTGAATATTGATGAATTTGTTTATATTACATCTATACTTAAAATATGTTTTGAAAACTATTAAAATAAACAAATAAACATATTTTGAAAGGAATCATTCTTACAATGATTTGAATATAAAAAGAATTTTGTAAAAAGAATTGTTAAAATAAAGAGATGGGAAGTATTCCTATTTCTAAATCTAATCATTTCACACTTAAAAATTGTGTTAGAATTCTCACAAACATAAAAAAAAAGTTCCTGCGAGTACCATAATAAAGTTGATAATTATATAATTTACGCCGAAGGCATATCCTTATTTGAAAGAGACAAAGCTAAATTGTAAGATCGATGGCCTAAATTGCACGAAAAGGGGTGTCATACGATTCAAACAATTTCAACCATTCGATATTCGCATTTTTCATTGACCAATTTCCTTCAACATTTTTAAGGTGTTCCTTACTTTGACCGCGCATGTGAAAAGCTTTTTAGTATGGTACTTTACGTGGAAGGCGTGTCCTTCCACCAATTCTCTACCGTGTGATTTAAAAATAGCCATGGAAAATAATCAGAAATGTGTTAGATGTTAGACAGATTGTCATATATCAGAAACTATTGGCGTCCATCTTTGTTTTCGTTGGCGACACAGAAAGCTTTCTGAACCACCAAATTCCGATGCATGATACTATTTACTATCTTGACCTTGTTTATGAATTCTGAATCATCTTTCAAAGTGCATTTTCTGATTTCCTTTCACGGTAATCTGCTGACCCTCGGAAAGCATTCCCTTGTACACTATCTCGAAACTGCCCTCTCCCATGACATTGGCGGCACTAAAATTGTCCCTTGTGCCCGTGATCTCTTGTATGTTGAACCAGACTGCACCAATGTTGGGCTTCACTGTGCCCTTCAAAAGGCTTCTGTTTATTTCCATGAAATGCCTGTGCTTGGCTTTGTGTTTAATCTTCACCCACCAATAGTGGCACATAGCGAAGCTACTGAGCAAAAGGGTTCCTTATGTCATAATGAATGCCATAAACAAATATTATTTTCCTTCTGCCATAGAAAATGCCACATTATATGCCACAATGCACATAGCTTGTTTTATCATTTTCAGCCTTCAAACTTCCGCTACATCAAAAACAGAGTTGATGTTGCATTTTCTAAAAAAACACAGATATTTAACCCTAAATATAAAATCTGAACAGTGGTTCCTCGTGAATTTGTTTCTATTTCTACGATTTTTCTAAGACATTGCAAGTGTCCTATAAAATCTGAATATGTTTCTATTTCAAAAATGGGTTATCTGCATCGCTAGCAAGGCAATATCTTTGCAACCAGGCCAATACATGATTACTCAAGATGAATCTTTCTCAAACTTCAAGATAAATACCGGCGGAAAAATTGGAAGCATTGACAAGCCACATGAACTGTTTGACAGAATACCTGAAAAGATTGCATCTCATGGACTGCAACGATTGCAGGATATGTATAAAATGGATTTGTTGAAAAGGCTTTAGAAATGTTCAAGAAAATGCAATTGGCAGGTGTAAAGCCAAATTCCACAACCTTTGTCAGTATGCTCCCTGTGCCAAAAATGGGAGCTTTGGAACAAGGTATGGACATCCATCAAAGCATCATGGAAGAGGATTTTTTTTTAGATATTGTAGTTGGAAATGCTCTAGTAGACATGTATGCAAAATGTGCAAGCATAGTTAAGGTATGTGAACTGTTTGACAAAATGCTTGAAAGAGAGGTTATCTCATGGAATGCAATGATAGCAGGATATGCACATAATGGATTTTTTTAAAAAGCTTTAGAAACTTTCAAGAAAATGCAATTGGCGGGTGTAAAGCTAGACTATAAAATTTTTGCCAGCATTCTCCCTGCCTGTACCAAAATAGGAGCATTGGAACAGGGTATGGACATCCATCAAAGCATAAAGAACAGAGGAATTTAATCAGATGCTGCAGTTACAACTGCCCTACTGGACATCTATCCAAAATGTGGAAGAATAGAAAAGGCACGTAAACTGTTTGACAAAATGCACTAAAGAGATGCCATCTCATGGAATGCAATGATTGTAGGATATGAACAACATGGATTTTACAAGGATGCTCTCAAAATCTTTGAATTAATTAAACACTTCGGAACATATCCTGACATTGTAAGCTTTGCTTGTGTTCTATATGCATGCAGCCATGCAAGTTTAGTGGATGAGGGTTGTACATACTTCAACCACATGATTAACCCTTACTGCTGACACCTACAGTTGATCATTATGTTTGCATGGTTGATCTTCTTGCTTGGGCTAACTATCTTGAAGACACTCCACACTTTATCATTAAGATGTCAGTGAACCATGTGGTGGTTGTGTGGTTGTGTTTTCTGGGTGTTTGTAAATCACATATGAGTATAGATCTAGGAGTATTTATAACAACAATTTTCTTTTTTATTTGGATCCTAAAAATATTGTGCAATATGCTCTCTCAAACATCTATGTAGAAGTGGCCAAGTGGGTGAGGTTCAAATGGCTAGGAAATTGATGAAAGATCGAGGAATTAAAAAGATCCCTAGATGTAGTTGAATTCAAGGCCATAAAATGGTACATGTTTTTCATGTGAGACATATCACATCCATAAACACAAGAGATCTATGCAAAGTTGGATTCTTTGTCACTATAGCAAAAAGTTGGCAATTACATTTGGTTTGTTAAACAACCCCCTTGGAACAATTATTAGAGTTGTTAAAAACCTTTGAGTGTGCGATGATTGCCACACTGCAACAAAATTTATCTCCAAGATAGTTGCAAGAGAAATTGTTGTGGGAGATGCAAACCATTTCCATCATTTTAAATAGGGACAATGTCCTTGCGAAGATTATTGGTGATGTTAAACAATCTAAAAAATGGGCTTGCATTATAATAATGTGCACAGTATCATACCTCCAATAATTAAAAAAGGGACAAAGTTTTATTTTCAGTTTATAGAATTTTTTCAAAATTTTTATTTTGAGTATTTGGGAATCTAGACTATTTTGTTGGCTTCATAAAATTAGATGCATAAATTGCAATGTAGATCATTGCATATATACAAACTTGTTTTATGATAATTTGTGTTTTATTAAATTGTTTCACCAAACATGCATATGTATGAAAAGAAAAGGTGGAGGAGGTGAAGGAGGATGGTAAAAAGACAAAAGGTGAGCAACACATAAAGTAAATGGAAAAATGCTCAACTAGTAATAAATGGGAGACGGGGCTTATAATTACTCCTATCATTTTATAAAGTATTTTTTTTGTATTAGTTGTATTGTCTATTCCCAATGTTAGGTCAACCATTTATGATTAATTACATGTTCCAAATTATGCATTACAAAGGTATATAATTTTATAGAAATACATGTAGATTTTGTCTCATTTATAATTATATATTTTTTCTGGTAAGATAGCTAATAGATTTGTGAATTCATAAATATTTTCTTAATCTAATTTGATTTCAATTTGTTTCGTTTTAATTAGAAATAAACTCTTATAATTTATATGAATGAAGAAGTAAAACATATTACAATTGTGTTTATTTTGTGAATAACACATACACATACCATTTGAGAAACTCACATAATGAGGTTTATTGATTGTTGTTAGAGAAAAAAATAGCATTTTTATATTTAAAAATAAAATCATAATTTATATTACATTTTAATTGCATATTCACGGTATTACAAAATTGTGTGTGATTCAATATTTATAAATTCATATTTGATGAAACCCAAGTACAAAGATGGTTAGGAAAGAGCTAAATATGGCATTTAATCTCCATTCATTTTTTTCCCCCATTTTCTTCATTTGCTTTCCCTCCAAAAACTCTGCCCTTTTTTTCTCCTTGGTATCTTTTTCCCCTCTCTCGCTCTCTCCATATCTCCCTCTCTCACTTATATACACACACTCTTTGTTTCTCCCTCCCTATAAATATCTCTATCTCTATCTCTATCTCTATAAATTTCCCTTCTCTCTCTATCTCTCCCTCTCTTCCTCTTCTTCTTTCTCTCCCTCTCTCTCCCCCCTCTTCTCTCTCTCTCTCTCTCCCTCTCTCCCTACTCTAGATATCTCCCTCCATCTATCCCCCTCTTCTTTCTCTCTCCCTTCTCTACCTATCTATCTCTCTCCCCATATCCTATCTCTTATTTTTCTCTTATTTCCTATCTCTCTATTCCTCTCTCTATTAATGTATCTCTTTGTCTCCTTGTTGATTTTCCTTTGAGCTCAGTATTTATACTCTGTTTACTTTTCTTTATATATCTAAAGAACAATAAAATGTAAAATTGGCAGTAAAGAGAGATCTTCTCTTCAAAAAAAGTTGGATCTACTTTCATATTTCTAATCTTGACAGATAATAAATCTTCTAGTACATATGCATCAAGATGCCAATGAACTAGAATTTAGCGTACTAAAAACTATGAACAT
>VDFB02271358.1:886846556-886889056 GCA_007258455.2 Sequoia sempervirens
CTCAACCTTCTCCCTCCTACCCCCTCTCCCTTTGTTAGGTATCTCTCTCTCCTCTCAGCCTCTCCTCCTACACCCTCTCCCTCCCTACCCCCTCTCCCTTTGTTAGCTCTCTCTCTCTCTCCAGCCCTCTCCCTCCACCTCTCTCCTTTTGTTGGGGTATCTCTCTCTCCCTCAGCCTTCTCCCTCCTGCCCCTCTCCCTCCTACTCCTCTCCCTCTCTTGGTCTCTCTCTCAACCCCTCTCCTCCTGCCCCTTCTCCCTTTGTTGGGTCTCTCTCTCTCTCTCTCTCAGCCTGTCCTCCCTGCCCGCTCTCCCTCTCTTAGGTCTCTTTCTCTCTCTCAACCCTCCCCCTCCTACCCCCTCTCCCTCTGTTAGGTCTCTCTCTCTCTCTCAACCCTCTCCCTCCTACCCCCTCTCCCTTTTTTAGGTTTCTCTCTCCCTTTCAACCCTCTCCATCCTACCCCCTCTCCCTCCTATGTTGGAAAAATATGTCTCAATCTCATAGGCTGAAACCTCTATTGGAGCCAAGTTAGTGTGACATATTCTATGTCAGGCCGATGAGTAGATTTGTAACCTTATGTTTTGTACAGGTTGTTGTGACCTTGCAGAAGTCTTGCCGAATGGTTACACATTGGAGTCTTCAGTGTGACATGTTGTGTTCAATATGTTCTCTTACCATATGGAGATCTCTGGCCGACAAGCCATACATATCGTTTATCAGGGAGACCCTTGCCCGAAAGGCTTAGTTCAGGAAGAAGCCTCAGCGATGAAGAAAGGTCTCGTCGATGGGGGAAATCTTGGAGTCTTCGTTGTGACACAATGACTTCGGTATGAAGTCTCAGCGGCCGATGGAGAGTCTTGCTGATGATGAGGGGTCTTCAGTATAACTCTTGGTGAATGGTGGTCTCGGGGTAACTTGGAGAACTCAATAAGAACTCTCAGCGAAGAGTGGTATGTCTTACCGATAACATTTGCTTGGTGTCCTTGGAGTAACATATGATGGCTTGGTAAGAAGTCTTACCGATGTGTGAAGTTTTGTCGACCGTTCTATGCTCGATGTAACTAAAGGGGTCTCGGTGTGAAGTCTCAGTGATGAACGAAAGTCTTGCCAATTGTTGATCACTTTGGAGAAAGTCTTTGAACCTTAGTATGATCTCTTGGCAAAAGATGATAGTCTTTCCGATGTAAGTTCTATTGTCTATGTGACTTTTGAACCTCGGTATGAAGTCCTAGAAAAAGTGATGAGTCTCGCCGACTGGTGGATGCACACAAATTAACATGAAGGCTCGGTGTGAGGTCCTGGCGAGAGCAAGAGTCTTTCCGAAGGGAAAACTGAAGTCCATGCAATGGGTGAACTTGATATAAATTCTTGTCAATTGTAAGGACTCTTGGCGATATCGAATGCTGATTGTATTGGCATCGAGGAGACATGGACAACATCTCACTGATGTGCCAACACAGCTTGACATGGTTATCATAACACGAGCGTGTTATTAACCAGTAGAGATATGTTCATTTAGGATTAAATAACGCACTCGCGTTATCACTAAAATAGTAAAAAATCACAGTATACCTATGATGTCGGCCCACATTCTGCATATTCTCCTAGTTTTGCACGTGCTCCAACAAAAAGTAGCTTTTTGGTGATTGAGTGAAGTGTGCATGCATGATTTTGAGATTTTGTCACCTTTTGAATGTTCTTTCCATCACTTTTGCATGAAATAGCAGATTTTTCACATTGAGAGGCATATAATATCAATTCAAGTTTGAATTATAGTGATAATTGATATACAATCAAAATTTGGAGGGGAACAAGCTTTTGAAGCAGTCAAATTTTTGAGGAGTTTGAGGAAGGAAGAAGCAAAGGCTGCATAATTAGGTAGAATTCCTCTATTTGAAACTTTTCTTTTTTAGGTATGTGAAATCTTTGTACATTTTCTTTCATTCTATTATGGCTTGCTTTCATTTTTGTTGTTCAACTTATTCCATGTTGATCAAATTGTTTGTTTGTGATGCAATATCAAATTGCCAAGCCACTCAACAACACCATTTCTTTAGGGAACTTCCTTCCCAAATCAATAAAGAGTAAAATATCAATTTATACAAACTTTGTCAAATTCATCCAAAACTATTTTTCATTCAACCAAAATCCATTTATTTCATTTCAAGTTATAAGGCTATCAGTAGCCAATTCACCATCTCCATATAGCAAACTATTTTTAGAATCAAATTTCAACTTTGTTCTTGTCATAAACAATACAACAATCACTCATCAACTCAACTTACCCCTTCAAGGAAAAAACAATCAAACACCTTTGTTCCTTAGACCTGCAATCAAACATCATCCCAGCCATTTAAGATATCTTTGCTCAAATCAACACATCCATCATCCTATCTTCACTTAAACACCATTTGTAACAACAAAAAGCAACATTAGGTTAACACTATCACCAGACCTTTAAGATACCAATTTCATCATGTTTTTATTGTAATATTCCAATATATCAGTATAGACACACTTTGACTACTTTGCATTCAAGAAACCATTGCCATATATTGGAAACATATGCCCAAATCATCAAATATTTCACAATCTACCTTCAAAACATTACCAAGCATAGACACAACCATGGAATCACAAATGAGACTGCTCCCAAGCACTTAACAACATTCCTTTTGCTATTTCTACATATTCTTTGTTTTTAGCAAACAATGCCAAATATCTCTAGGAGGCCAACATTCCATCTAATCGGGTGATTCCTTTTCTATCATAATGCATTTACACAATCTCAATACAGATTCTTAGGCCTATTTTGATCGTTTTCAACATACTATAAAATTTTATACACTTATTTCAAAAAACATAGTAGAACCAACATGCTGTCTACTGGTAAAAGCCCTTAAATAGGTCAATTTATCAAAGAAAGTCATCATAGAACTACTCACTAATCCACCAAACCTGCAAACAGTCTTAGGCCATGTGTAGAAACTCACAAATAAACAAGTTTCAAGATGGGAAATGCCCATCAATACACAAAATCAGTAAACATTTGATTATAGGGTGAAAACACACCAACCATGAGGGTTTCTTTAATGAAACATTTGCAAAACCTCTACTACTTCGCCTAACAATTGAAACATGCTTCATTATGTCTACAAATTATTTTTAAATCATTTCTAAGCTCCTCTACATGTTGTTTCCTCAAACCCTACTTGAAAACACCATTTATTTGAATGAGAAAATTCAGAATTGTGTTCATACAACAGTATCCCGACTTCTTATTTCTATTTACCCTTGCCACACACATCTTCACCTTGAAAAGACACTAAATATGATCCATTCCACCAACCTACTAGCCCTACATTGGTGGAATGGCTAAGAATCACTTTTTAGACTCTCTAAACAATTCTAAGGAAACCACAGACCGAGACTTAGGAAACTAAGTTCAAATTAAATTGATTATTTGAATTACAATTCCTACAACTTTCAAGAATGAAAGAAGTCTCTTTCCCTGACAAGAAACAAATCTTAGAACATGCTTGAATCACTATGCAACCTGAAAACAAGAATAGAAAAGGTTTCCAAAATAATTGAGCAGAGGTTTTTTTATTAATTTTTATGGATTTTTGGGATAGAAGATCTTCCTTTCTCGAGCTTACAATTATTTTTAAAGGTGTCTAAATTAGTTGAAATAATTTCCTCTTCATCTTCATCAACCCGTCCTTTCCCTTCCACAAAAAGATTCTTCACCTTCCTGCTTTTGTGCAATTTTACATTTTTACAATAATTGACAACTTTTGTTATAAAAAGCAACTTTTCAATAATATCAGTGCCTAGTGACCTATTTCATGGTGCAAATACATTGAAATTCATCATTTAATGACCTTCACTCATCATATTTACTTGAACATTACAAATTGAACAAATTAGCCTTTTGAAGTAATTTCATGACCTAGGTGCTCCTACACCAGTTTGTCATGTTAGAACTTTACATTGTCAATGGATATTTTAAATCACACAATTCGATACACTTTCCTATTACATTTTTAAACCACATCTCTTTGAGGCATTTTGTTAAATTTAACAATTGACTTTCTTTGTGTATGCTTCCAAAGCTATCATTGAGTTATTTTGTCAAACAGTTATACAAACCAGCTTTCATTGACTTTCTTTGTGTATGCTTCCAAAGCTTTCATTGAGTTATGCTTCCAAAGCTTTCAATTAGTTAATTTGACAACTTAGCACTTTTTGCACAAGTAGAATTATTCGTCATGCTGAAGAAACGAACTATTAAAAGGAAAAAACTAACAAATGATCAGCTCCAAGCCATTAAAGATAAAGAGAAAAAATAGATGAGGGAATTTCGTGAAAAGTAGAAATTGGGAACGATTGATGAAAACAAGCCAGTTGAAGAGGAACCTCAACTATCAAAAAGAGAAAATAAATTGGTAGCACAAAGGGAACGAATGCAAAAGAGTCATGCTAGGGGAGATGCAGATACCGTAGTTGGAGACACACCATCTACCGCAAGTGAATATGAAGGGACACCATTAAGCATAAGTGAATATGGAGGGACAACATCTACCACAAGTGAGTATGGTTGGACACCATCCACCACATCTGAAGTTGAGAGTACATCATCACTCGGAGTTGAGGAACAAGGTATGCCATCATCCCCACATGAACCTCAAGGTATGTCTTCTATTCCACCCTCGATCGAAGGTATGCAATCTAGCCCACCTAAATTAAATATTGATGAAATTGCTAATGTTGAGATGTATGTACCTAAGAGAACACCACCTAGAATTTTTCATAGAAAGCTAAAGTTTTTGATTAATATTGATGAGGATATTTGCAGCACATGGAAGGTAAGATTCCATAACGCACTTGTAGAAGATATGCTGATAAGATTTGGCAAATGTTCTTTCAAAGGCTAAATGAGACTGTAAGATGTCAACTATTTGTTCAAATGATGCGGGGTTTAAAGTAAAAAATCATCATGAAGACTCTTGGGTTGAGAACATTGAATGCATCAAGTGAAAACACTATTGTGAAGAATCTAATGGATGCTTATGATAGTGTGGGTAAGACCTCACACTCAAAGGATAGTAATGTCACCCGACGTGTCATTACATCGACTTTGGTAAGCTATCAAAAAAAGAGATCCCACATCATTAAAAAGACAAGTGAAAAAATGGGGATTAGTAGAAAAAAATTATCAAACGTCGTTCAAAGGCGGCAAAGAATTGAGGGCACCGATTCAAATGAATTATGGGTATTCTCGGGGAGACTGCCACACAAAGATAAAAAATTTGTTGAAGCTTTGAGAACACTAATTGAAGATTATTGGAAGAATAATACAAGGCCATCTCCAAATCAAAGGGATGTCGTAAGGAGAATCAGTAGTTGAAACCGTGAGCCACATCCAAATCATTTTTTGGATACGACTCAAACCCAATTTTTTCATAAATTTCAAAATTCTTATCTTCAAATTAGTATTTCTCAAATATTTTTTGAAATGATTAAACCTTTTTATGTCAAGATAAATCACACATGCACTACTTGTTACTATAAACTACATATTGAATTCTCTAACCATTATGATGTTTATCGTTCTATATGTTTACATTTGCATACTAACGATGTTTTGTAGGATTGTGGCATAGAAGTCCCACCAAAATCTTCAAGAAATTTCTTATCAAAAAATTTATGTGAAATAGAGGATGGCCAAATATTCTATAGGACAACATGCTTGGATGGTTCATGCGAGCGTTGCGGTGGCTTGCAACGAATGCTACTATGTCAACATATGGAAAGCACATATGAGGCAGTACAAAAACTAGTAGAGTTCAGGAAGTATAAAACAGTGGCATATGGTACAAAAGATGGGTCTAAAGCAAAAAGGTGTGAGTTGGTTATTCAGAAGATTCTAGTGTATCAGTTCATGTCCATGTTTCATGAGAATCTAGTGTATGAGTATGCAAGGCATACCCATAGAGCCCGATGGCTGGACACAATTCAAGCTATGTAAGGACACCTTTCCACTTGGTAGCATAGTATCAGTGGTTGACTTTGCAAAGAACTACACTCTACAGCCACAGTGTGAGGTGTAGTCATAGTATTACAACTCCACATAGGTTTCAATATTTGTGCACATAGCATTCATACATGCAGCTAAAAGTATAGAGGACGAAAGGAAGGTATTGAGGGAGTATCACTTTTATATTAGTGATGATCGCACACATTCTCGAGAGTTCATGCAAGGTTGCTTCCATATGTTCTACAATCATTTGGCTTAGAGGGGCATATCATATGATTGACATATTATATGGTTAGATAATTGTGCAGCACAGTTCAAGAATGAGTGCATGTTCTACTAGTTGTGTAGGATGCATCTCACTACATGTGTTCAACATATGTGGAACTTTTGTGAGGATGGAAATGGAAAGGGAGAGCATGACGGTGCAGGAGCACACTTGAAAAGAGCATTAGCAGGAGAAGAGTTAAATTATAAAGATAGTGCATAGTTGATAGATGCAAGGTCAATTGTCGAGTGGTGTAATGGTTTGATGGGTCTAGGTAATGAAGGTACATCTTCAGTTCGTAGATTTTTTTGGTTGATGGATGATACTAACATTGCACCATATGAGGATTGTTGTACACTAACAGGATCGAGTGAGTTGCACTCTTTCCTTAGCTCAAATGCAGGTTCATGGAGTATCGATACACGTAAGATGGCACACTTTTATTCTTCATGTTTAATGCAAGCCTGGAATGATTGTGAGTTAGAAGAGTGGGTTGAAAAATGGTTGACAAGTTATCTTAGCCCAATTCACACGTATCACCCTCCGATGGAATCGGAACTAACACAGATGGAATCATCAGTCGACTTTGTCCATGTATCAGATCTAGTTCAACTAGGTAATATATCTACTTTCTTAGTATTTGAAATTCCATATTGTTATCTTACTTTGTATTGTATTCATAATGTTGACTAATTTCAATAGATATGCCACACATATAAATGCAGGGCATGTTTATGCAGTTATTGCAGATGAAGACAATGAAGAGGGTACAAACTATTACTTGTGTCATTGTGTTGAAGCAAAAACGAAATTGGAAACCCCAATTATAGATGGAGAAAACATTGAATAGCCTACATGCGCAATTGTTGTTACTAGAATGTGGCTAAGAAGGTACCCACATAAGAGTGTTAAACATTGGTTGTTTGAGGAATTTGACATGCATCGTAAGATTCTTCATTACTCAAACCTTGTCGTGGCATCCAATGTTTGTTTGAGCAAATATGGGCGTAGACCTTTGATCAAGACCTTGTGGAAGGTCTGTGAGTTTGACCATGAGGCAATACTTGATACAATAAAGAGTAGAGCAGACCTAGATGGTTCATCGGATTAATTTGTAAGTATATGCACAACGGTTCTTATTAATTTATACTTGCATCCACGTCAGTTTGGTTGATGCCAATGCTATCATCTTATTTTACTTTGTGTATCTGTATGTAACTAGGCAAACATTGATTGGTCTCCCCTTGCATAAAATGCAGATTTATGAGCCATCCAAGAGAATCTCAAGCAGAAAAGAAATGCAACATCCTTATTTTGATGATCTTGACAAATCTCAATTATGATTTTAAGCCATTAAAAAAGTGCATGTGAAGCTTGATGAGGAAATTTTAAGTTATTCATTTGAATTTAACCTTATCATGACCACCTATGATGTAGACATTATAAGAGCATCTCGAATTTCAATAAATTCTATTCATAAGAGCATAGACAAGGAAATTAACTCTTTGAAAAAATGCCTCAAAGAAATGTGGTCTCATGGTGATCGAATGGTATGACAAATGCCATGAAAAGCAAATTGTTGTGGATTGTCATGGCATTCCATCACCATTGAGACCACATTTCTTTGAGGCTTTTCTTCAAATAGTTTGTTGCCTTTTCTATGCTATTGCTTATTAGTATGCTTTGATAGATTTTTTCCAAGCATCCATAGCTTTTTTGGAAGCACCTAGTTTTAGGATTTTAGCCATAGCAACAAGGAAGCGAACTGTTTGATAGAATGCTTTGGTAAACATGTATGATAAATGTACTAGCATAGAGAAGGCAACGAACTATTTGAAAAAATGCCTCAAAGAAATGTGGTCTCATGGTGATGGAATGCCATGAAAATCCACAACAATTTTCTTGTCATGTGATGCAGAGGGGATGAGACTTTAGTCAAAACTCAAAGTTTCAAGGATTACAATGATGCAATCTCAAACACTCTTCGAGGCACCTTGATGGAGACAAGCCTCAATAGTGAACTTATAACTTAGATGCTTTCCTAATGGACCCAAACCCTTGGAATGATCTCAAGGAACTCAAAAAAACTTGTCTTGAATGGTTTCAAAGCCCCAAACCTCTGTCTTAGACAAAACTCACTTTTTGCACCTTTACTAGGCTTCTAGCAATGGTTTTTTGACTTTTCACTCAACTTTCCCCTCTCTAAACTTATCCCCTAACTATGAAACTTTCAACAGTGTTTTAAAATGTTCCCAAACCAAATATTTTCAAGGTATTAGTCTTCTTTGACAGCCTCAACACCCTAAATCACAAAACCCTCAATAAATTGCTCCAAAACTAGGGCCTCTTCAAAATTAGCTTTCCCAACACTTCTAGAACCTTATCTTGGAATTTTCACCAATAAATCAACATATCTAAACACCTTCAACTTAGAAATATACCCCTTATTGAGGTAGATCTCCTGCTGCTACACTTTAGGCACCATTTTCATGCCCTTTTCCTTGCTAAAACTCGATGTACACCCAAGAATCACTCTTTCCTGCACAATAACTTGTTATATATGTATAATACAAGTTAGATATGATCCATTTCACAAGTTTTCAGTCACACTCTCCCATGAAATGGATCATTTATTCATGAAGACTCTCAAAACTAGTGAAAAATCTATACTTTTTGAGGACAGTCAGCAATATAACACAAGAAATTGATTCCCAACGTTATTCAGGTCATTCAAAAGGTTAAATGAATTTAAATAAAAGTTCTTAAGCCATCCAAATGAGCATGACACCAAAAGGAATCAGAGATTCATTAAAAAAACTCAAGAAAATGCAAAAAGATTAAAGTTTTTATTGATTTTTTGTAGTAGTCCATACAACACTTGAAATACTAGCCAACCCTTCGTACAAATGCTTTCTATAGGCTTATAGACTCATCCTACAACTTTCCCAACTGATTATAATTGATTTTATTACATTATTGTTATTAAAACTCCTAAAACTCACTTTTCCACCCAAAGTTGGATTTCAAAAATTTGAATTTCCAACATTGCAATTTATTAACTCCTATTAACTATAAAGCTTCCAAAACTATTACATATCATAATTCAACCTTATTTAACCTAATTAAAACATCATATACTATTTAAACTCCTAGAACATCATTGTTCCATTTACAAGTCAATTTGGTCCTATGGTCCTTATAAGGACCCTTAGGACTTTTGATCTTCCTGTTACACTCATCCATGCCAAATGCCATTATAGGCTTCAAAATGCTATAATTGATGCTCTGGAAAGGTTTATAGGCCTTCAAGACCCCTGCCATCTCTTGACTCTCCAAATGATCCTTAAGGAGCTTGGGTGCTCCTGCACCATCATGGCATTCCACCACAATGAGACCACATTTCTTTGGGGCATTTTTTTCAAATAGTTAATTCCCTTGTCTATGCTATTGCTTACTATTATGCTATGATAGATTTTTTCTAAGCATCCATAGCTTGTTCAAAAGCACTTGTTTTAGGCTTTTAGCCATAGCAGCAAGGAAATGAACTATTTGGCTAAATGCTTTGATAGACATGTATGAAAAATGTGTTAGCATAGACAAGGCAGTGAACTCTTTGAAAAAATGCCTCAAAGAAATGAGGTCTCATGGTGATGGAATGCATTTGTTACATCACCATGAGACCTCATTTCTTTGAGGCATTTTTTCAAAGAGTTCACTGCCTTGTCTATGATATTGCTTAGTATTATGTTTTTGATAGATTTTTTCCAAGCATCCATAGCTTGTTTGAAAGCACTTGTTTTAGGCTTTCAACCATAGCAACAAGGCAACACTTGAACTATTTGACAAAATTCTTTGGTAGACATGTATGAAAAATGTGGTAGTATAGACAAGGCAGTGAACTATTTGAAAAAATGCCTCAAAGAAATGTGGTCTCATAGAATTCCATGACAACCAAATGCAATTGGCAGCTGCTCCTAGTTATTTTTTATGCAATGTGAAGTAATTGCATAACTGCTTAGGTTGACTTTGTAAAAACTATATTGTAATTGAAAATTTGTCATCTATCAACATCTAGTTATTAGTTATGAAACATGAAGCAATGCTTTCAGTTTGAAAGATGTGCAATGCAATGTAATCAACATTATGAATATAAACTACAAAAATCTATTTTTTACTAAGTTATCGGTTCATTTTTGGGTTCGGGATCAGGTTCGAGAACTCGGTTCGCTGGTTCGAGAAATTTTTTTTTGGGGTTGGGTTCGTTTTGGGTTCAGTCATACAAAAACATATAAAAATTAGAAATATATACATATTTGCAGCAGTAATCAAGTTCATAATACACCACCATATTAATAGTCAAATGACATAGCAAAAATACACCACCACTTTCATAGCAAAATATTAAAATATTAGTGATCTACTCGAATGTCATGATACAAAATTATAAATTAAAGTTCAAACATAAAAATGTCAAGTGTTTACAATCAACCATTATTGATCATTGATCAATCTAAAAAGTGTGAACATTTTTCTGTGTGGAAGGAAAATAAGAAAACAGTGTTACATAATTATTTACATTGTGAAAGAGCCAAAACCTTTTTCTTGCAGATTGTATAGAAGAATTTCAGTGATTTTTTGGGTGTCCTTGCCTTGGAACGAAACTATCCTGAGCCATTAATGATTGACCAGGAACTGTGAGAAAGAAATAAGATAAATCACATGCAACTTGTTGCAATTTCTTTCCTTGGGAAAAAGGGTAAAGTTTTCTTTTCAAGGAGAATTTGCTTTAGAGTTTGAGCGCATTGATAATTTTCAAGATAGACTTAGCCCAATATGTCATGTAGGTTTGAAGCTTTTAGGTAAAATGTTTTCTTCTTATAATTTTGTTCAAAATTCAAGATGCAGGCTCTCCTCCCTTAGGGAAGAGAAGGCCTATCAAACCTAACACTCTTATGCAACACTTCTTAAGTTCTTGTTCATGTAGTATTAGATGCGAAGTTTCAAAATAGGCATGGTTATATAAATTCTCATCTCATGACTATCATTGCATCAAATTAAGAATTTTCAATCCTTTATGGTCTAGACAAGAGAAGTATGGAGAAGTGTTCCAATGCTAAAGTCTTATTGTGAATCTCTTTGCTATGAGTGGTTCAAAAATGAGGAATCTGTCTTCTGCACCAAATGAGAAATATTCACAATATGTGCTAGGAAGGAATAAGTCCATAAGATCGAGTATGCAAGAACTAAGAATTGCAAAATTGGCTTACATTTGACTTCCAAACACATAAATTTTCACACTTTTCAATATTCACACGTAAGTCAAAAAATATATGTGCATAAGTTGTAAAGTATGCACTTGAATACACGTAACTCATATCTATTGAACCATGAATTTATAATTTGCAAATATGGACACCATCGATAAAAAGATTTGGATTAAGCAAATAGCCATGTATGCATACATCAATATATGTCGATATAAGTATAAAATATAGTTACAAAATAGCCATATAGGCTTATGAGAATGCCATATAGGATTCAATGTCAAATATATCCAATACAAAATATGTACAAAATTGCCATGTAGGCATACAACAAAGGGCTTTGTGCATTCAAAATTCATTTCTCTCCATGCTCTGGTTCAAATACAATTTTCTTTCCCTTTGCTGGGTGATTCGATGGCGATAAGTCTATCACCCATTTCTGCTATGCTCGAGGAGTGCTCCTACTACTCCTCCTAGTGTTTAGCTTTTGGTGAAGTTTCAACTATTACAATAAGAAGTAAAGACATTAATATATAGAAATTACATTATAAAAATTAATATATTTAACAAAATAATCACTTATGACCATCTCACGATCACTCTCCTTGATGGAAATATTTGCATGCCGATGCTCAGGCGTGCTTAAGCCCTATATAAACCATCCAAATAGGAATTAAACTATGAATCAATAATAGTTTGATTTTTCACTAGAACTAGTTCATCTATAACAATGAATGTAAATTGAAATTTAGTAATTTTCCTCATACCTCCCCTATTAGAGCCATCGAGGATTGTATAGCATAGGAAACACCAATATCCATTGTCCTTGTAATATTTGGCGGTGTTTTTGTCACCAACATCTGAAAATAAAACAACAAATTATTCAATCACAAAAAAGTTACAATAGCGATTCATGTGATGACTTCTAATGTATGAGATCTAGTGAACAAAATTTTGAGTACAAGTATTAAACAAATATATTTCTGATTATTAGTTATCAAATTTGAAGTAATGCTTTGATTTTGAATGATCTGTGTAATGCAACATAAGGTCAACAATATGAATATAAACTATACAAATATATTAAACTTAGAATTCATTACTTAAGTTCTCTTAAATTCTATATTACCTCCGTGAACGTTTGATCAAATCTATTGACACTCGGAGGTGTTTCCTTGAAACCTCCAACAGTACCCTGTTCAACATCCTAAATCACATATTAAAATACCATTCGTAAAACAATGCTATTAACACATGTAATAAATTTATAATTGTTTACTAACTTTACATTCCCCACTGATAGGTGTACTGCAAAAATAAGTAGGTGGGTGATTGGTGTATCTAGTCTCTACACTGTGACCCTGCAATTTTATTAAAATAATAAAACTAAATTAGTTAATCTTGCATTTCACAATCAAAATTTAATAAATTAAATTCAATGAACATGCTGAATTTTACCTAAGTGTCAATGTCATATGCATCATGCAAAATGTCATCTGTCCTCTCCATCCCCATAGATGCATACGGATCAGGCTGCGTAGTAGCATATGGATCCTACGTAGCACCCTCTTGAGTGCTGGTAGGGTCATACGAACAAGTCGCCCCGCAAGATTGACACACATGGGTTTGAAGGCCACCACCTGAAGACTCACCTGGATGGCACTGTACAATAGGGCTAGTGTGATGGATGGCACTCTGGGTCAAATTATGATCGCCTACAATATCTCTATGTCGGAACTCTCCTTCACAACTATAGGCATCACAATTTTCTCATGAGGCGGCCTAGGGAGAGGTCATCTCCCTTGCTGCGTAGGATCCGGCTGTGCACCAGGCCTATCCTGAGCTAACCCCCCACCTCTCCCCTGGAACTCCCTCATATCAAAATAATTTGGGATTTGGTTCAATACAAACTCACTGTATAGTTTCCTAAGAAAATATTAGGAGACTTCACAATTATTGCACGGTGGGTAATCAAAGACCATATACCATCTTTCATAAAAACGGTTCTTAATCTCTTGATGGTGGTGCCAATGAATAGGAAACCTCTTTGCATTGAGGGTAAGATTTTGATTTGTTTTAGGGTCAGTGAATAGAGAGCACAAATCACCTTTAGTAATTTTTAAATCTTTTACTTGTTTATATAATAATTTGTCTGCATAATATGCCCTAGTTGTCTGCCTCCTATCTTGCCATCCTGATATTTGTTGGGTGATTGCATCTATATTTTTTAACATGTCTTTCAATGAATTTGCTAGAAGCATTCTTTCTGTGGTTGAAGCATTTGGATCACTCAACCTACTGTTAAGATCCTCAATTTGTTTTCAATTGTTCTCAATTTCACTCAAATTTTCTTGAGTGCCAGAGGGAATTGAGAGAATGGTGGGGGAGGTTGATTTTGTTGTTGAGGTTGATTTTTTTGAGGATTTTGCTGTTGAGGATTTACCTCCTCTTCTTGTTGAGGATTTGTAGGATTTCCTACAGATTTTAAAAAAAAATCAAATCTAACCTAAAACAAACAAAATCAATTTCAAACTAACAAATTCAAAACAAATAGTAAACAATACTTACCTCCTGCATCTCTTCGTCGTCATGGTGCCATATTTGCAGACAAAATCCAACTATTCTTGATGAAATTTGCAGAAGTCCTTCCTCCTAGAACGCAAGCGTGAAATTGAGGGTTTTTGGCCGCGGGCAGAGCTGAGAAATAGTGAAAAGCAAATGATACACATTTCACTTTTTCTTTCTTTTAAAAGCACATAATGTGCTTGCATTATAACATGAGTGCGTTATGTGTTTCCCCATTTTTTTCCCATTTGGCCACAAAAATGCGACCAACTTCATGCACCCGCCCATATATATACATATGTATGTATGTATGTATATATATACATACATATATAAATGTATGTATATATGTATGTCTATATATCATAGAGATTATGGTACATTTCGTTGACACTTTGTCATTTTGTGTCTTGTTCACTCTACTTGATCTGTATGCAAATAAATACATGTTCAACTCAACCCATTGTTCCTTCTAAGCTTCACTGATAGTGACTTGCAATTGAAAGGTATACACTTTTGTAATATTCTTTGTGTATTAAGCTAAGCACTACGTACATGTGTTTGATTGATCTCTCTTTCATTTGTTCTTGTAGCAAGTAGGATATAGGTGAGTGCAACAAGACACATCATCGAGAAAATCCCTACTATAGAGGTGAGGTTTCTAACCTCACTAAGGCTCTACCACTATCTCCTGTTAGTAATTATTTTTTTAGTACTATTTATTTGATTTGTGATGGGTGTGTTGTCTTCCCTAAGTTGAAGTTTATTTTTTTTGTCTCGATGATTTTGATCATATTTTGTGGTTTGCCATAGTTTGAAGGATTTTGTGGCTTTCTTGGTGCATCCAAAATGTGGTCAATGAAGTGTATGGCATCTAGGGTGTTTATGAACACTTCCAAATTTTGTGTTCTTAAACACACTTACTTTTTGAAGGAAAATATGCTTTTGTTCTAGCATCACTCTATCTTTAATGGATTTAATTTCTTATGTTTCTTTCCTCTCATGGTTAGCCAAAATCTGTCTTCATTCAATTGCCTACCACGTGACCATGCCACCTATGCTTTTAATATGTATATGCATATATGTACATAAGTATACATATGTATATGCATATATGTATGAATATGCATATATATACAAAAATGTGTACATACATGTATATTTAATATGTACATATGTAAATACATATGCTGATACATATGTATGTACACTAATATGTACATATAGATATACATATGTTCATAACTATTTGTGAAATATAGATCTACAGAATGAATGATTGTGCATTGAAGGATAGAATAATACAAGTGCATGGCATGAAACCTTCAAAATTAAACTTAGACAAGTGTTCATTTAAGTTATTGTGCATATACATATATATGAACGTAGGTATGTATGTACATAGATTAGTGCATGTACATACATATGGACATCCACTATGTATTTACATGTAGTAATCTATGTGCATACATATATATATGTATCTACATAATGAATGATTGTGCAATGAAGAACAAATGAATAGAAGTGCATGGCAGAAAAAACTCCAAAAGAGAACCAATGAAACCCTTTCCATATTTTGTAGTAACAATGAAATATAAAAAGAAAATTTTAGGTTGTATTATTGTGCAATGAATAACTGAATAATAAGGGGATAGAAAACAATATTACATCACAATTGAAAGCCCATGCGATACCCCAAACATACAATCCAACAAGTGTACTTGAATCATTGTACCACCAAAATTCTATTATAATCAAGGTTTATATTTGTCCGATACACAAATAGTTATTCATAGTCTTACATGTCATATAATATTCAAAGCACATCTAATAACCATAAACATACAAGCCACATTGCTTGTTAATGGTTCGTAGCATTAACACATGCATCCAAAATATAAAATTAGTATAACCAACACTCCCCTATAATATCACCACTTGCATTACATCACCGCCAATGTTTTCATACATCCAATAGCCAAGATAGTCCCATCACCAAATCGATTATATTATATAGAAAATGTTGTTGCACTTTATACATTCTATATAATGATGTTTCCAATAATTTGTACATGAGTATATGAAGATTGAAGTGATATTATTTGTGGTTGTTAATGCACAATGTTGCATAAATGCAATAGTTATGCAAAGTGTGTTGTACATTTCAGCTCAATCAAGCAATCACCATAAACTAAGTTTTAGTATAATTAAGTAGACTTGCATTAACAAGAAATTGCACTACACTGCCAAGATAGACTTCATATTGCTAAGTAGGCCCACAAACATATCCATTTAATAAACCAATAAATAGATCCACTTGATATCAAATACATAATATAGGAATGTGCATAATGTTGGCAACAACATTTACATATTATAAGGACAAAAAATTGTAGTGGCATTGGAGGTTATAGCATTGAAGAGACTTCTTTTTCAGAAGAGCATTTAAGTATTAAACTATGTATCATTACACTTTACAAATTATCAGTGTATGCAACATGGTTTAATACTAAAAATTCTTTGGTGAAAAGAAGCCTCTCCAATGCATAGCTAAACTAGTATGGCTGCCTAACCAAATGAACACTCAAGAATATTTGCAAACAAAAGGAATGAGAGTGAGTGGGATATGCAAGAATTTGGAGCATTGAATGAACCTTGATTTCTGATTTACTTGCCTAACAGTCCTAGTAAATGTGAAGGGACACATAAGGAAAGTTGGTTAGTGGAGGTAACAAAGGAGGTAGTGAGTGATTAATGCTCTAAATTGCTCATTTAGGGTGGTGAGGTTGTCAAGGCCACGTGTTTGTTCGATCCAACAAACTTAGATTTTTCACTAATTAAGGAGGTGGATGGGCTCCACTTTGGGGTGGAGGGAAAAATGGGCCCGTTTTGAATAGATCAGTGTAAACGATGCTTGATAGGTGGTAGGGTGCTCAATTTTTTTAAACAAAAATATTAGGCCCGATGCACAAGTGGCATGGTGATGTGGTGGGAAAATTTATGTGGTTAATATTAGGGTATTACAATCCTAAACAATAAAAGTAAACAACCAACAATTGAACTATATATTGCATCTCAGAATACACAACAAAAAAGTAGCCAATCATTCATATAGTTGTAGGGATGGTCCCTCCCAACATCAATCAAGCATGCCAAGATAAACATCTAGAGATGTGTTCTCATCTCCTACTTCTGCATTTTGAGTTCTCATCACATGATTTGCATTTGCATTTGTAAATTGACTACAAATTACATGCAATGGTGCTGAACAACTATTTCCAACTTTTACTCTCTCTAGATTTCTCTTCCTAATCTCTCGACGGATTGATCTCGATTTCGATGACTCTGACGCCGGATTTCGATTTTGATTGAGAAACGGATCGATTTTGAGCCGGACGGATTTTGACGCTTTGATCCTGATGAAATTCCGCGATTGACTGCGCTGATGCGCGGCGATTTGATCTGATGCGGCCGCGGATCGATCGATCTGAACTGCAAAAAGCGGATCGGATTGAGATCTGATAGCGCCCGATCCTGAAATCTGATCCGCCTGACTTTGTTCTGATCTCCTTTGATCTGATCGAGGCCTGGATCTGACGCGAATGAAAACTCGATCCTGCTCGATTCTGCCTGACTTTTGATCGATCCGGATTGATCGAGATCTTGCTGGAGATCTGAAGAATGTTCGAGCCTGATGAATTTTGCCTGATTTCTGACGGATTTATTTTGGATGCCGGATGATTTTTGATCTTTGACGGATTGACGGATTTTGATGGATTCGACGCTTGAGCGATTTGACCTGACGGAAATGCCTGAATCGATCCTGCTCGATCGATTTGCCTGATCTCGCCTGATGAGTCGCCTGACTTTGATTATGGATGATCTGATCTCGTGCTGATCTGACGCGGAATGGCGTCTGATCGACGGAATGAATGGATCGATCGACGGATGCCGCCGGATCTGATGATTGAGATCTGCGTGATTGATTTGTCGATTTTTGACGCGCCGATTTTGACGGATCGCGGAAATTGATTGATTGATCTCGGTTTATCCCGATCTGACCTGCCTGATGCGCCGGAGATTTGCGCTGATGACGCGGACCGACGATGTCTGATCTCGATTGATTGATCTCTGCCGATGACGCGGATTTTGATGCCGATGCGCGGATGATGCCTGACGCGAGTCGATCTGATGGATTTTGCAAAGCTGGTTCTGATTTGATGTCGAGATTTTGATTGACCTGCTCGATTTTGATTTGACGCTCGATTCCCTCTTCTCTAATTTCTATCTCTCTCTCGTTTTCTCCTCTCCCTTCAAACCTACTCTAGATAAATCCCTCTTAAAATTCCTCTCCTCTAAATACATAGATATAATCAGACATTCACCAGATGCATACTTTACATACATACATCAAAGATACATACATAAGACACATACATATATATATGTATACATACATGCATGTATACATACATAAGCTCATACATACATACATTACACATTGCCATTACACATGTTACATACATATATATATATATATATATATATATATATATATATATAATAGAGCATTTAGCACAAAGCAAGATAGAAAATGAGTGTGTTATAATGCACTCGCGTTATGTCTTGCTTAAGCAACTCTTGAGGACACACACAAAAAATATGTCAAAATCATGAAATAATGTGAGTGTGTTATAACACACTCACGTTATTTCTTGCTTTGGGAATCCCCAAGCCTTAGGCTTGGTATTTGCTTTAGATTACCAACCCAAAGTCTTGGAGTGCCTTCCCAATGTCCACAAATGTGTTTTTGCATATTCTACAAGATTTCACATAATTGCATTTGTGTTAACCATCAAGTTTGCATGTGGTTCAAGGTCAAACAAATCAAACACTTGAGTAATGTTAGGCTCTCTCTAAGATATTTAACGATATATTTTTTTTTCACATTTTGACAATATTAAGCCTTTCATTATTAATTTCTTTTGTTTGTGTGTTCATTTTTTGGCAAAAACCAGTGTTTGGTATTTTTTATTATAAATTAACCATTCATTGAAATTAGTTTTCAAAATTTATAGGGGTAGCACAACCAAAATTTTATTTTTCAGGATGTTTCCAGTTTGAAAATTAGTAAAAAAATCATATATTCTTTTAAAAAATATTAGAAAAATTGGGCATAAACTACATGTTAGATAATTTATCACTGAAGCAATTTTAAAAATACCAAAAAAGTTAACCTTTTTAGGGAGCCACAAAAGTCGCTATGTTATGTTCATTTGACGAAAACAACACCAATTTCTGTGGCTCCCTCTTTTGAACCCCTTAATCTCTACCATTTCCAAAAAAAGAATAGTAGTTTAGAAAGTAGACTAGGAGCACTATGATCCTTGTTTTTGTTGCATCTAAATTTTTTGAGTCTAATTATCCTCAATTTCACATCCAAGGTCAGTATTTCCTTATTTAAAAAAAAAGATGGCCACTGAATACCCCTTTTTGACCCCCCATCTATTTGCACTTACCCTTGAGCTTTCCTTCATAAATTGACCTAGAGCATTGTCAATATCCTTATAGGATGATTTACCCCAGAACTATAAGGGTAGATAAAGCAATCTCACCTAGATAGGAATTATGTCAGTAGACTCTTTCATAGGATTGAAAGATCCAAACCAAGGATGAATTAAAAGAGAATTATCCAACATCTAACACATCCTCTCTCATCAAAAGATTTAAAATATAACACAAAAAGAAATCTATCATAAGAGTAAATCTCAAGTTTAATCCTTAGAAATCCATTGATGTAAATTAAGGAGAGAAGGCCATAAAAAACAAAATATACAAAACAAACCTCTTCTCATTGAGAAAACCTCACTATCAATCCTATCCTACCCCAAAATCGGCATATGGAAAATTCATCGCTAGCAATTCACCGATGGAAAATTCACTGCCAACAATTCACCGTGGGAAAATTCACCACTATGACAAATTCATCATGGGAAAATTCACCACCAGTAGAAAATTAACCGCATTAATGTTTTTTAATATATATTTCAAAAACTTTGATTATTTTTTTAAATAATTTTCACGTGCATTACAATTTTATATTTTTTATGTTTATTTTAATATTAATGTTATGGTAATATATTAAAAATTGATTTATTTTTGTGTTAGATTTGGTTCATAGTAATTTTATTTTCATTTACATTATTTTAAATTTTTTAGCTAACAATACCAATTATTAAATTATATAGTTCTCATATGCATAATTGATTATAGATCAAATTATTTTCTTAAGTTAATGCAATTAATTTTTTATTTTTATTATCATATATTGAAAAGTATATATATATATATTATCATAAATAAAATTCTCTAAAGTTATGCAATTATTTTTATTATCATAAATCAAATTATTCTTTTGCAAAAAAAATAAAAGTTTTTAAAATATATATTAAAAAACATTAATGGCGGTTAATTTTCCACCTCGGTGAATTGGCCGCACCACTGACAAAGTTGTAGCATAAGGTAAGGCTTTTTCAAACATGTAAGAAATTTCTAGACAAAAATTCCTTACCACATTAATTCCCTTGACCACTTTAGTAGTACACAAAATTGAAGGGTAGAGGATATTCACAAAAGGGTTTTTTTATCATGGTGCCCACATAAGATCCATAATAAGGATCAATAAAAGCATAGAAATAGAGGTATTGAATGGAACCCACTAACTAGAGCCAAGAATTGTTTCATTGGAAAATTGTTTATACATGCCTTGATCTCCAACATCAACGCATTGAGAGGATGATAAACCCAAAAGAATAGAGGGGATGATAAACACAAAAGAATAGAGGAATGATCAAAAGAGAGCTGAGCCCCACCAAAATAAACTAGCACTTGCACCCATGGGGGGTTCAAGGAAAACGCCGATAGGAGATTACAGGTTTGGAAGATTTTGGATGAATATTCTACTATTATTAATATCTTTAGTGGCCTGCCATAAAAAATCCTATATATTTCATATTTTCTAAGATAGCTTTTGGCACAGCCATAATTGAAAACACATCAATTGGAATCACATAAAGCATTGCATTTATGAGGGTTAAATTGCATATGAGTGACATCCTTTTCATTTTCAGCGCCTCTGCCATTAATACAGAAAGATATCTAGCCAGTAACCCATTCTAAAGAAAACCCAAACGTTTAAAGAACTTTTATCAAGACATCCTAATTGACTGTCATACACTTTTGCCTTATCTAATTTGATTGCCAGTCCTTTTTTCTTGTGTCTATGAAGAGTAGGCATGGTTTTATGAGCCAACGCTATGTCATCCAAGATTATTTGCCATGAATAAAACTTCTTTGTTCGCTAGAAATCAAATCAGGAAGGAAGATCTTCAAAAGCTTTGGGACTACTTTAGATTAATTTTTTATTGATGAGGAAGAAGGCACCCAACTAAATTGTCTCAAAAATCCTTTGATACAATGGCTCAAAAGTCTTCATCCAATCTAAATACATGATGCCCTTCAGTGTTGGTCAAACTCGACATAACAGAAGCCTTTTGGTATTCACCAACCCTTTTTTCAAAGAAATTCGTCTTTCCTCTGCCAAAGATATAACAAATCCAAATTACCACAAATTCTAAACCAAACACAATTAAAAGCAAAAACATAGATACTCCAGATACTTACTGGAGAGAAATCAATTCCATCCAATTGAATGGATTTTTCGCATTATATTGGTGACTGCACACTGTAAATATTGAAGCAACAGTACATAGTAAAATAACTTGAATGGAGCTTGTATCAACTTGCATGGCAGACATCAGTATTTTCCTGTATGAACATCATGGGAAGTGACTGATTTTTGAAATAGTGAACAAGTGCCTTCGCCAAATTTGCATCAACATAAAGAAGAGATCTCAGTGGCTGCCTGTACAACAAGAAAATGCACACACTGAAGGGAACAGTCAATTTTTGACCGTAAAAGATAATGCATAAGAAGAGCAGGATTTTGAAAATATGCACGTCAGCCCTATTCTTAATGGTAAAAAACCCACTTCTTTTCCATTTGTAAGTAAAGAAGAGGATGAGAAAGCAGTGACAGATGGTGTCTTCCAAAACAATTCCATTTTGAAGAAGAAATGAAACCTCCTAAAGAAACATAATCTTGGGACACTAGTGCTAAATGTTAACCAGGAAAAAGTGAATGTTCTAATAGAAGAGGAAAATGTGTTTGAATTACTATGAGTGGCAGATCATCGGAGGAAAAGGACACAACTTCTTAAAGGGAGGAAGCATACACTTAAGTGTGATGAAACTTTTCCTTCGCTAAAAAGGGCATGATCTCATTCTGAAGATGAAATTACTCTAATGAGAGAAGGCTTGAATAAAGAAAACATATCAAGTACCGCCAACAATGCTGGGAAAAATTCTATGGTGGATTTCAAAAATATAATTGAGTCTCATTTTCCTCCACAACACATTCCTCTACTAAACAAGGAAAAGCCAAAAATCTCTAAGAAAAAATTGACATGGAGTTTCACAATTTCTAATTAGTAAAACTGGAAACATCTCTAACCCAGGACAAAAAAACTGCATAGTTCAAAATCTATACATTACTCAAAGAGACCAAGATATGGAAGACTGGCATCATCAAGCCGCTCCCCGTCAAAAGGAGCTATGAAAAAAGTGAGTCCACCCCCGAATACTTCACCATCCATTTGAGAGATAATGAACTGAAAGTCGTTAGTGAAATTGGCGAGAGCTTGAGAAGAGCCAGAGTTAATCCATAAAGGAACTGGGTTATTTCTAAGTTTCCCACCCGCACTCTCTGATTTCAGTGTTTGGCAATGACGTGAGAGAAATTAATAGAAGAACAGGCCAATCGTAGGCCCACAAAAACTCAAACAGGGTCCCCTATTCACTAGCTGCAAAACTGTTGATCAAGAAGACTGTAGTGTTACATTCAAGGCAAAGGGTGTTCCCACAATAGTATTCTGAATTTTGGGATTCGACAAAGAATCTCTACTCTCGAAATACTTGGGAAAACTAGTAAAAGGGTTTCCCATACTCAAAAATTAGGGTTGCAATTTAGAGCAGTAAAAATCATATGTGAAACAACTCATAGCTCATGAAGGGGAGCGACAAATCAGAAAAGGCAAGAAATTTGCAATGAACAAGAGGCATGAATCTTACCTATTCAAAAAAGAACTAGTGCTGGTGTAGAGCTTTTGAACCTTGAAGGCTTTCAACGGTAGAGATCAATGGTTCCTTCATTTGTAAACAAGCCCGGGCATTTATGGAAGTTGGGGGCGGTGGGCTTAGGGCAGTCAAAGAATGTATAAATGCAGCTTTTAGAACAACATCCTCTGGCAGGCCGTAGGATGAATGTAGCCAGAAGAGTTTTTTTATGTTGAGATTAGACATCGACCTTAAGGTGTCGTGTATCTGATGCAAAATTTTCTGACCTGCATTGTGCCTGGTGCAAGAAAACGAGAGCCATGCAACATTTGTGCCCTGCAATTGACAGCTGCCAAATTCTTCAGGTTGGCAAAGGTTTGAGCGGCATTTCCAAAGACAATACCAGTCAGCGGCAGGTTTGCAAGCAACTGAACACTGCTCGACAGCGGGCGTTCCTGTTTCAGGCGTGAAACAGGTTTTCAATCTAACTATGCACTGGGGATCCCAGAGGTAGAGCCTATCGGCTAATAAATATTATTATAAAAAATGCTTGTGATATAATCCTAATAAACAACATCAAATCCACGAGCACATCAAAAACTAAGGAAACCCCATAACCTATGAACAAGATTTTTTTTGTTTGAAATTAGATGACAAGAGGATTGAGAGGAATGGGATGATGACATCTTTATTACTTACATTTAGCCAAAATGATAATAATATAGCTAATATGTTAAAATGATAATAGCAATTTAATATTAAAATTAGTATAATATTTTAATAACAAATATAAAATTATGTTTTAAGTGAATTGTGGATCTAATAAATTTATTAAGAATATTTGGGTGCATGTTAAATTTTTTTTTATACTAACAATTATAACTCTTAATTAAATAAAATAACTCAATTCTATAGATATCTTAATATTTTTTACATATATGTATATAAGATATATAACTATTTTTAGACATGTTGTTGGCGTTAATGATGGGGACAATCAGTCAATTTACCCATCTAATTAAGATTTACAAATTTATCTATATTTGTTTCCTTCACATTTTCAATCTAACAATATTGATTTTCAACAAGTGCTTGAGCAAATTTTAATTATATGATTTTTACACATGATTATCTATCATAGGGATATAAACAATATATTTGTTAATCCACCCATGATTCTACAGATTCATTGTGGAATGACTTGTATTAATATTTATTTTTAGTTTGTACTTTCAATTATTTTATTTAAAAAGAAAGAATAAATTCCTTCATGGATGTCCATGTAATGGTTTCCTTATTGAATCAACAGATCAATACAATATATGGATGAAATTTCATGGTCATTTGAATTAGCTAATTAAGACAATATATGAATGAAATATTTTTGATACAATTACTATTTATGACAAGATAATTAAATGCATTTGAGTGTTGCACTAAAGATGATTAGTGATGTACTTATTAGTACTTGCCACAATACTATTGCAATGAGTTTTGTTTTTCTTGGTTAATTAGTTATTAATAAGTTAGCTTTCAACCAATAAAAAACAATAAATTTTTTTGAAAAAAATTAAATTCAATTTTGTAAAGTAACTTACAAAATATTTAATTATATAAATTATAAAAATTATTTTTCATCAATATGATTGGCTAGGAAGTTTTGTATGTTATTGGAGGATTTTTAGGAAAAGTGAAAATGAACTATTATTTTTCCTAGTTTTGAGAACTAAGAACTATTATTTTGTCTAGTTTTGAGAACTAAGAACTATTATTTTGGCTACATTTGAGAACTAAGAACTATTATTTTGTCTAGTTTTGATAAGTAAGAACTATTATTTTGGCTACATTCAACCATTGTTTATATAAGTTTCATAATTATTACACAAAACTATTATATAAATTTTATGTTTAAATAATAATTATTTAATTCTTTCATATACTTATACTATATAATCATTTCATTTTATTTATATTTCATTTAATATAAAATAATTAAAAAAAATATTTTTAAAATTTATATTATATGCTTGTACAACCAATAATTGGTATCAATTTAAAGGATTAGAGATAGGGATTATATGCCAATGCAGTCAATAATTGGTAAACTTGCCTAAATTTTTTCCATATAGATGGACACATAATTTTTATTGTTATTATTAGATATACTTGCTTTATTTTTTATATGTTTTTTTATTTTAATTTTATTAATTCTCATATTTTGTTTTTTCTTTTAAGAAATTAGTATATATATAATTTCTTAATATTTTTATTTATGGTTATTAATATATATTTTTATATTTTTATATTTTTTATATTTAAAAAATAAATAAATATTGGTTTTTAATCTTTTTTAATGATCATCAGATGGTTCTCTTTTGTTATTATTGGTTATATTTTTCTTATTCTTAGGAATTCTAATATAAGGAATATGTAATGAACTCTATCCTAAATTTACTTTTAATATTTACCGAAATAAATTATTGTGAAGAGTTGTGAGAAGAGGAATATCATAAATTGAGGGTGAAAAGATAAACTCACTTTATAACTTTTTTCTTTAGTTTTAGAAACATTATGTTCTATGTTTGGATAAACAACTATTATATTTAGTGTTATTTATTTGACAATATCACTTTTTCAAAATATATTTTGAATCTGAGCACTGTGTTTACCAACATGATCAAATACTCTCACCTCCAACAAGAAAATGTCTCAAAAAGAACTTTCCTCATTTAATACTAAAATGTTCTTCTTTATTAACAATCATCTAGCAAATTAATTGATATTTACACATTCAAAGTTATATTGTAACAATGAACATTCTAGTTCCACAAAATAAACATAACTTTCCCTTGTTAATCGAATGCTTAGAATAATTACACAATTATTCAATAAGCTAATTCAAATTGTGTATAATCCTTATATCTAATGACCACATATTGATATAATAGTATTATATTACTTTACATTTATTTCTTCTAACTACTCCTATCTTCCAACTACTCTTATCTTATTTATTTCTTGTTTCCTTGTTACTAAACTCGGTACTCAATCAAAATTAAATTACTATAAACAAAGTCTATAAACTTATAATTAAAACACTATAAAGGCAAGTACTCGCCACTACGTGGCACTTGTCATCACTTTTGAAGTGGTGTTTAAGGAAGTGGAGACATTATTTTGAGTTATATTTTTATTTAGTAGATCTTTTAATTTAATAGATTTTTTTTTATGTCACTTTGGAACTGACCTTAATTTGAATATTTAGATATAATTTTAGATTTTTTTTTAGTACATTATTTTTATGTCACTTTGATAAGGACCTTATTGAAATAATTAAAGATAGTTTTAGATTGTCTTTTATTTAATATATTATTTTTATGACACTTTGATAGAGACCTTATTTAAATATTTAACAATAAGTTTAGATCTTCCTTTATTGAATAATCATTTTATGTCACTTTCAGATCCTTGATTTGAATATTGATAAATTTGTTTATAGTACATCTATACTTAAAATATGTTTTGAAAACTATTAAAATAAACAAATAAACATATTTTGAAAGGAATCATTCTTACAATGATTTGAATATAAAGATAATTTTGTAAAAAGAATTGTTAAAATAAAGAGATGGGAAGTATTCCTATTTCTAAATCTAATAATTTCACACTTAAAAATTGTGTTAGAATTCTCAAAAACATAAAAAAAAAGTTCCTGCAAGTACCATAATAAAATTGATAATTATATAATTTATTTACGCCAAAGGTGTATCCTTATTTGAAAGAGACAAAGCTAAATTGTAAGATCGATGGCCTAAATTGCACGAAAAGGGATGTCATACGATTCAAACAATTTCAACCATTCGATATTCTCAGTTTTCATTGACCAATTTCCTTCAACATTTTAAAGGCGTTCCTTACTCTGACTGCGCGTGTGAAAAGCTTTTTAGTATGGTACTTCACACGGAAGGCGTATCCTTCCACCAATTCTCTGCCGTGTGATTTAAAAATAGCGATGGAAAACAATCAGAAATGTGTTAGACATTAGACAGATTGTCATATATCAGAAACTATTGGCGTCCATCTTTGTTTTCGTTGGCGACACAGAAAACTCTCTGAACCACCAAATTCCGGTGCATGCATGATACTGTTTACTATCTTGACCTTGTTTATGAATTCTGAATCGCCTTTCGAAGTGCATTTTCTGATTTCCTTTCACAGTAATCTGCCGACCCTCGAAAAGCATTCCCTTGTACACTGTCCCGAAACTGCCCTCTCCCATGACGTTGGTGGCACTGAAATTGTCCCTTGTGCCCGTGATCTCTTGTATGTTGAACCAGACTGCACCATTGTTGGGCTTCACTGTGCCCTTCAAAAGGCTTCTGTTTATTTCCATGAAATGCCTGTGCTTGGCTTTGTGTTTAATCTTCACCCACCAATAGTGGCACATAGCGAAGCTACAAAGCAAAAGGGTTCCTTGTGTCATAATGAATGCCATAAACAACTATTATTTTCCTTCTGCCATCGAAAATGCAATATTATCTGCCATAATGCACATAGCCTATTTTATCATTTTCAGCCTTCAAACTTCCGCTACATCAAAAACAGAGTTGATGTTGCATTTTCTTAAAAAACACAGATATTTAACCCTAAATATAAAATCTGAACAGTGGTTCCTCGTGAATTCGTTTCTATTTCTACGATTTTTCTGAGACATTGCAAGTCTCCTATAAAATCTGAATATGTTTCTATTTCAAAAATGGGTTATCTGCATCGCTAGCAAGGCAATTTCTTTGCAACCAGACCAATAAATGATTGCTCAAGATGAATCTTTCTCAAATTTCAAGATAAATACCGGCAGAAAAAGTCGAAGCATTGACAAGCCATGTGAACTGTTTGACAGAATACCTGAAAAGATTGCATCTCATGGACTGCAACGATTGCAGGATATGTATAAAATGGATTTGTTGAAAAGGCTTTAGAAACGTTCAAGAAAATGCAATTGGCAGGTGTAAAGCCAAATTCCACTACCTTTGTCAGTATGCTCCCTGTGCCAAAAATGGGAGCTTTGGAACAGGGTATGGACATCCATCAAAGCATCATGGAAGAGGATTTTTTTTTAGATATTGTAGTTGGAAATGCTCTAGTAGACATGTATGCAAAATGTGCAAGCATAGTTAAGGTATGTGAATTGTTTGACAAAATGCTTGAAAGAGAGGTTATCTCATGGAATGCAATGATAGAAGGATATGCACACAATGGATTTTTTAAAAAAGCTTTAGAAACTTTCAAGAAAATGCAATTGGCGGGTGCAAAGCCAGACTATAAAACTTTTGCCAGCATTCTCCCTCCCTGTACCAAAATAGGAGCATTGGAACAGGGTATGGACATCCATCAAAGCATAAAGAATAGAGGAATTTAATCAGATGCTGCAGTTACAACTGCCCTACTGGACATCTATCCAAAATGTGGAAGAATAGAAAAGGCACGTAAACTGTTTGAAAAAATGCACTAAAGAGATGCCATCTCATGGAATGCAATGATTGTAGGATATGAACAACATGGATTTTACAAGGATGCTCTCAAAATCTTTGAATTAATTAAACACTTCGAAACATATCCTGACATTGTAAGCTTTGCTTGTGTTCTATATGCATGCAGCCATGCAAGTTTAGTGGATGAGGGTTGTACATACTTCAACCACATGATTAACCCTTACTGCTGACACCTACAGTTGATCATTATGTTTGCATGGTTGATCTTCTTGCTTGGGCTAACTATCTTGAAGACACTCCACACTTTATCATTAAGATGTCAGTGAACCATGTGGTGGTTGTGTGGTTGTGTTTTCTGGGTGTTTGTAAATCACATATGAGTATAGATCTAGGAGTATTTATAACAACAATTTTCTTTTTTATTTGGATCCTAAAAATATTGTGCAATATGCTCTCTCAAACATCTATGTAGAAGTGGCCAAGTGGGTGAGGTTCAAATGGCTAGGAAATTGATGAAAGATCGAGGAATTAAAAAGATCCCTAGATGTAGTTGAATTCAAGGCCATAAAATGGTACATGTTTTTCATGTGAGACATATCACATCCATAAACACAAGAGATCTATGCAAAGTTGGATTCTTTGTCACTATAGCAAAAAGTTGGCAATTACATTTGGTTTGTTAAACAACCCCCTTGGAACAATTATTAGAGTTGTTAAAAACCTTTGAGTGTGCGATGATTGCCACACTGCAACAAAATTTATCTCCAAGATAGTTGCAAGAGAAATTGTTGTGGGAGATGCAAACCATTTCCATCATTTTAAATAGGGACAATGTCCTTGCGAAGATTATTGGTGATGTTAAACAATCTAAAAAATGGGCTTGCATTATAATAATGTGCACAGTATCATACCTCCAATAATTAAAAAAGGGACAAAGTTTTATTTTCAGTTTATAGAATTTTTTCAAAATTTTTATTTTGAGTATTTGGGAATCTAGACTATTTTGTTGGCTTCATAAAATTAGATGCATAAATTGCAATGTAGATCATTGCATATATACAAACTTGTTTTATGATAATTTGTGTTTTATTAAATTGTTTCACCAAACATGCATATGTATGAAAAGAAAAGGTGGAGGAGGTGAAGGAGGATGGTAAAAAGACAAAAGGTGAGCAACACATAAAGTAAATGGAAAAATGCTCAACTAGTAATAAATGGGAGACGGGGCTTATAATTACTCCTATCATTTTATAAAGTATTTTTTTTGTATTAGTTGTATTGTCTATTCCCAATGTTAGGTCAACCATTTATGATTAATTACATGTTCCAAATTATGCATTACAAAGGTATATAATTTTATAGAAATACATGTAGATTTTGTCTCATTTATAATTATATATTTTTTCTGGTAAGATAGCTAATAGATTTGTGAATTCATAAATATTTTCTTAATCTAATTTGATTTCAATTTGTTTCGTTTTAATTAGAAATAAACTCTTATAATTTATATGAATGAAGAAGTAAAACATATTACAATTGTGTTTATTTTGTGAATAACACATACACATACCATTTGAGAAACTCACATAATGAGGTTTATTGATTGTTGTTAGAGAAAAAAATAGCATTTTTATATTTAAAAATAAAATCATAATTTATATTACATTTTAATTGCATATTCACGGTATTACAAAATTGTGTGTGATTCAATATTTATAAATTCATATTTGATGAAACCCAAGTACAAAGATGGTTAGGAAAGAGCTAAATATGGCATTTAATCTCCATTCATTTTTTTCCCCCATTTTCTAATATCTCGGTTCTCCTCTTCTGACTTTGTTCCTGATCGCGACATGATTTGAGATCTCCTCGATCTTTGATTTATCCCTGATCGCGCGATCTTCCTTCTTCATGATCTATCTTCTTTCTATATTCCCCTCTATGTTGATAGATTTTACTAATGACATACCAAAGAACAATAAAATGTAAAATTGGCAGTAAAGAGAGATCTTCTCTTCAAAAAAAGTTGGATCTACTTTCATATTTCTAATCTTGACAGATAATAAATCTTCTAGTACATATGCATCAAGATGCCAATGAACTAGAATTTAGCGTAGTAAAAACTATGAACATTTCATCGCATTACAAAACAAGGGCCCATTTCTACCATTACAAAATTGTATTAGTATCAAGTTAACATGCACAATACAACATCTAACTTACCACTAAAAATTCTTTGGAAAAAATAATTCTATGCTATATGTTATCCATCATACCTACATATCACTCTATAATGAGGTCCTTATCAATGCATTAACTAGAAAGAACTTCACCCATCATTTTTTCGGTGAGAAGTAATGAAGCTTTATAACATGCAACCTACAATACTTGGAGACAAATCACACAGTCCACGTTGACAACTTAGGAAGGTTAATTAGGGGAAATTCTAGTCTATTTTTTGCATATCTTCCTCTTTTCCCCTCCATATCTTCTTGCCTTTGTGCTCTTGTCATCTCCACCCGTATTGCTACTACTTGTGGCTTGGCCACTACTACAAGGCTTTGCCTTCTCATCAAAGGTGGAGGGTTTCTAGAAGCCTTATAGAAGCTAAAAGTTGTAGCCTTTGACAAGATAGGGACTCTCACAAAAGGATATTTTTTAAGTATGGGCATAAGTTTATAGATTCAAAGGTCAAAAATAGAGATAATTTGTCGTATTGGTGTATAATTAAATTAGATTAAATATATGTGGAAGGTTATTTAGGAAAAAAGTTAATTAAGATAGTGATATATATGAGAAGAAAAAGGGAGAGAGGTTATATATATATATATAACTTGTATACACTCACAAACTCCCTATGTCTATCTCTATCTTCCACCCCCCCTTCTATCTTTTGTGCCTTTCCCTCTATACTTCTCTCTCTATTACTTGTCTTTGTTACCATATCTCTTCATATCTCCCTCTCCCCCCACTTTTCTCTCTCCCCCTCTATGCCCCCTCCTACCCTCCTCCCTCTTTCTATCCCTATCTCTCCCTCTCTCCCTAGTGCAAACATAACATGAGCATGTTCATAATGGAACTTAATTATCTTCCTAATTCAAGGTTTTGTTTCAGCCATGTTTCAAACCCTATAAGTGGATGCATAGTTGATTTAAAGCCATCAGTGTTCCATTCAGACCTTTGTTGCACAAACTCATTTTCTAAATGTACTACCAAATGAGTTCATGTATTGCACACATGTTTGCAAAAAATAGACAAAAAAAAATCCCTAATTAACTCTCCACAACTGTTCAACGTACCCATTGCACACCAAGATGCAATTGCTAGTATACATTTATAATGAAATAACCATAAGTTAAAAGAGTAGACAAAACGTGTAGTTGTCCTATATTGGTGGGCCCCATATGCTACTTCTATATAGCAACAACAAATAAAACGATTTGAAGACTCAGTATTGAGGAAAATTTGTTGGCGGTTTTCATTGTGAATGACAACAACATATTGTTAAAAAAGTCCTATTTCATGACAAATGGATCCCATGCTTTTCTCCAACAACACTTCAAATCTTCCTTAACCTATGATAATCTGTTCCGTCGTAGCGGGGAAAATACGCTTTGTAATCTAATATCAGGACACGATGGTGGCGTTGTGAGGCTAGAAAGCTGCAAACGCTCCGTTAATAAGTGAGCCAAGTACTTTCACCGTACATAGATTAACAGAGCACCTAATAAGGAAAAGCTTCAATTACAGACTGCAATGCTGGTATGGCAATAACATTGAAACGAGGAAATCCTCCTTCCTTGCACAGACCTTTCCACTCCTCCTCAGTTCTCTCTTTCCCTCCAGAGCTGTGCGCAATCATGACCAGATCAAACACAAGACCCCAAGTAGGATCCAGCGCTGGCTTCTCTCGGGCGTTCAGAACCGTATCCACAATGATCAACTTCCCTATCTCTGGAATCGCCTTTCGGCATTGCTTCAGAATGTTTACGCAGTCCTCGTCCGCCCAGTCATGCATTATACACTGCACAATTTCAAGAAAAAACCAAAAGATCCAGTAAGCAAATGTCCTCTGAAAACCCCCTTCTACACAACAAAAAGAAGCACCGAATTCGATCCACCGACCTTCATGAATACAGCGTCTGCGGATGGCACCTCTTTGAACATATCTCCTCCAACATGCTTTACCCCTGCACTATGAAGAAGAACTACTAAATCCAAATAAAAGAGAGAAAGAGAAAGAGATTCCAATTATGGCCAGCCGTTTTGTTGTTACAAGCAATACAGTTAAACTATACCCGGGAAATGGGGAGCCGTATCTATGACGTGGGGGAGATCGTAGTTGATGCCACTGATAGTTGGATGGGCCTTCACAATCTCTGCAACAGTCGCTCTGATGCCGCCTCCGACGTCCACCAAGGAATTCAAGCCTTGAAAGCCGCCCTCGTATTGAGACAAGACCGCCTTCACCACGATGTTGGAGCTGTAGACCATGGCTTGGTTGAAGAGGTTGTTGTAATGAGGGTGCGCCGCGGCGTAGTCCCAAATGTGGAGACCGTGAGCCTTCTAGAAAGCCACGCCGCCCTTGAGGATGCACTCGTTGAAATGGTGCCACGGCGCCACACTCGTCACGTCATTTTGCATGAGTAGCATGGCAGACATGGAGAGCGAGGGCGCCCCCGTGCCGTCTTTCAGCAGCCACTTAGAAACGGGCATTAGCCCGTATCTCACTTCACCCGTACCTCCGCTCGTGTCAGCCCTGAAAAAGTTCTTGGCAACCAGGAAGCGCAGGATTCTGAAGAGGCAATCGACGTCGAGCTTTTGGGTGGGAAGGTCTGCTGCGATTTGTAAGAGGGAAAGGGTTGCTTTGGGGCCGCGCCGCGCAATGATGTCGGGGATTCCAAGCATGACCACGGACTTTACTGCCAGAGACTCCACAAACGCAAACGTGTATTTCCATGCCTCAGTTTGTCCGGCTATTTCTTCTTCCTCGCTCTCGAACATGTTCCTGTTCAGGCCATCACCGATTTCTCCGTTCATGTTTCCCACTATAAACTCTCAATCATGGAGATCTACACACCCAAAAGGCCCAAGGGTTACACAATATATAGCTATTAAGTTCTCTAACGACAATGTGCCATAATCTTGGAATACAACTTCTTTTTTCAAATAAAACGTTTCAGACGTTCTAGAAGTTGGATCTTTCCGGCTTCCTCATCCACCCCCATTTTGTTTGTTCTATGCTTATCAATATGATATCTAGCGACATCGACCATTAAAGACTTTTTGGCTCCGTTTGAAAATGTTTTAGCAATCATTTAATTCGCTTTGATAAAAAAATCATTAAATGTTCTAGAAGTTGGATCTTTCTGGCTTCCTCATCCACCCCCATTTTGTTTGTTCTATGCTGATCCATATGATATCTAGCGACATCGACCATTAAAGACTTTTTGCTTCCGTTTGAAAATGTTTTAGCAATCATTTAATTTGCTTTGATAAAAAAAATCATTCATTCAATGAACAAATTTGTAAATTTGATGTTATCAATTAAATAAATATATTAACGTGGCAATCAACTTGCATATGGCATGGACTGAACTTAAATTTATTTCTACTAAAATTAAAACCACCAATCTATGGGTATTTAGATTTTTTTAAAATTTAACATAATTTTTAAAATAAATGTCAAATAAACATTATTTTTAAATAACATAATCTAAAATAAATATGTCAAATTAAAATTTACAATAAAGAAAATGTAATAGACAGAATTCAATTGAACATAATAAATGTACATAAGGAATATGAGATGATAATGAAAACATACATTGATGTTATGAGTGCATTTAGGGATAGAAGAAATGTAGATGGAGATAGAAAACAAGCTTTAGTCACAAAATGTTTTAATCATTTAGAGAATACATGGCTCCTTTGTTAGTGTTGGGCTAAGCTTAACTAGAGCTTTAGTTTGTGACATGATAATAGTGTGGACCAATCCTTTTTCCAGTGGTAAATATTCATCAACTAACACATGATTCACTTTTTCTAATTTAAATTTGATGAATATATTGCAACTAGCAAGCGCCAAATGGCTAGGATTTTATGAATTTTTAGTCAAATGCATGCTAATTCATTGACAATATTTATAAGATGTTTATCATTCATATCTTTTCCACATTAACTTACACATTTGAATGGTAATCACCTAGAATTTAAGAGGCACATTTTAATTTACCAACACATTTGCTAACAACATTAAAAAATCACCTTGCATGAGGACCAATTTTTCCAATACCAATATAATGCCATGCTAATTATAGGGTCATAATCATCTTGAGAGTTACAACATATATTTTTTATCATTGTGAAATTTTTCCAACATTTATATCAATTGTTTTACAATCACACATAATATGCTACATTTTTACTACATTATTTTACAATCACATAAAGATTCACCAATTTGTACTCCACCATTTTACAATCCCATAAGATTTGAAAAATATGAATTAATATAAATACAAATGAAACTCAATTAATCTTTGACATATATTGTCCTCTTGATTTGGATCATACACAAAGTTACATGTAGTCATTGCATTAAGTAGTCTAGTCATTTTGTTTTATCTCCACTTACCAATATCTTACATGTTTTACATGCCTAAGAAAAACTAGTATTATTCTCGTTCAATTTTTTAATTTATCAAAACCAATAACATGAATTCTCATTTCTATCGATAAATTGTCTTCTACTCAATTAATGAGCTAGTCTATTGGATTTACCACTGCTAATAACTTCATAGAAATTTAACCCATATTGCATGTCTCTAATTTAATTTATATTGACTATTTAAATATTGTATTGCTTTATGATCAATGTAGAAAAAAACTCTTTTACAATAAATGATGTGTCTATTTCTTCAGTTCTTGTAAAATTGCATATAAATCTTGATCATAAACTAAATATTTCCTTTTTGTACCATTCAATTTCTCACTAAAATAATCAATACATAATCCTTCTTATCTTTTAAAAAACCTAGTTATAGTCTCATTTGCATCACAATCAATATATAGTATTATTAAAATATGATAAGGCTAAAGAACATTATTTTGTTACTTTATTCTTCAATAATATTTTTTTTATCTACAATAGTTCACTTGAATTAATTCTTCTTTCAACTCAACTTTTTAAATTAATTAGTGTGCATATCTAACTTTTTTTTGGTAAACCTTAGCTAATCCATGGAAAGACTTGTCTTTATAATGCTTGGTACTATAGCCCATTCAAAAAAAGCTTTAATTTTCTTTGATTCTATCTCTAATTCATCAATGGAAATAAAAAACAAAGATATACCAACTCATCTTTGATGAAACTATATTTATTCACATTTCACTACTTCCTTAGGTAGTTGCATGATCTCTAAATAGAAATGGTATTAGATATTTGTTTTTAATATATCAATGGTATTAGAGCCCCGTCTTTAACATATCAATGGTATCAAAGCATTTTTTCTAGAAAATTTATGACCCTTGTTTATGAAGAAAGCTTTAAATCTCTTTATTTTTTAGGACCTCTATTAATCTTGACTTTGGGAATTGTTGAAGAACTTTGAGTTTTTTTTCCCGGAGTCTCTATTGAGATCTGGTTGATCTAAATTTATTTTATCACTAATTATTCAAGAGTTGGTTTTCTTTGTGCTAGTTTGTATCCCTTGTTGATCCCTTAATCCTCCTACGAAATTCCTACCTAGGTCTCATTTCATGTCTACAATCTAAAATGGCTAAATTTATGAAGAGGTTTTTACTATTTTTTATGATAATAAATTCTATGAAAGAAGTTTTCCATGCACTTGAAGTGAATGATTATCATATGTAGATAGAGGATATACATATTATGATAGTGAGGCTATATGTGATGAAGAACCTACTTCAATATCTGGGTCGAAGAAAGCTATTCTACAAAATATGATAGTAGTATTGTAGAGCTTGAAATTATTAGAGGAAGACGAGGACAAGGACGGGGAGGGTGAGGGCGAGAGGAGAGTGAGTGGGGCCGGTGGGAGAGGAGGGATTTTCATAACATATCTTTGGAGGAGGAGGAGGAGGAGGAGGTCATTTCAAAACATATCTTAGGATGAGGAGGAGGAGGAGGATATTGTACAAGTCATTTCATAACATATATTGTACAAATAATTTCATTTCATATATTGTACAAGTCCTTTCATAACATACCTTAGAAGCCATATCATAACATTAATTTAGTGTTATTTTGACCATATTACCCTAAAATCGGCACAACTAGAACATTGATATCAAATGTTCATGCAATCTAGAGGAAGGCTTCACATCCATTGAGGAGGTAGTAATAGCATACATGACCCACATCTTAAAATTAGAGTGCATGGAAGACATTCAGATCAAAAGGATCAATTTGACACTACCACCCAAAAACTCTAACCTAATTCCAATAGAGACCAGTTGTTCATCAAATGATAATGAATGATCTGAACTTAGTTCTAGTTGGATTGTTCTATGCCACATCTACACATGTCGATAGCCATTTATTTTTTTGCCTCACCCATATTATTGTCCTTTTATACTATTTTTAATAGCAATATAAAAATCATTCGCATATGCGTACAGTCAATAGATATTTCTTATGTATTATCCTTTCGAATGGTAGGTTTAATATTGAACAGTAATTTATGTTTCAAATCTTATTGCTGCCAACCTTTCTTCCACAATAATTGGTTAATGCCTCTCAATATCGCCAATGTTAGTTTATGAAAGGAATTTCTTTGACTGAATATTAATCAGAACATGGGAAATTGATGAGAAAGCCAGCGGTGGGTGTTCTTTGACGAATTTTTCTGATTAGTTCTTGACTTGAATCGAACAGGGCGATCCAAACATCCATGCTTATTATTTAGGCTTGTCATTTAGAACTTTCCTCAGAAATGTAAACACATTTTTGTACTACTTTTCTCACTTTCACATTGAGTACTAACTTTCTACACATTTGCCGAATAAAGACAGGTGTTTGCATAGAAAAAATCAAGCTCAGTTAATCAAACCTACATCCATGCAGGTTCTTCAACATTATGTGTACGATTCGTCGTCGGGGAAAATTTTCACTTCCCATCTATTACTTGTTACCATGGGGAAGTTAACCTTTTCATGCCAAAGGAAGGCTTATGTGTAATGTCCATAAGATAGAAAAATTCTTTTCATATTCAATATTTTTAAGATATTCGTTTATATGTTTAGTAATTTCAAATCTTTATAGTGGGTCAAGAATTTATTTTTTTCTACGATTTGAACGGAGGATGTGTGATGACAGCAATAATAAACTATAGAGCAGTGCAAACAATCATAGTAACAAAAATAGAGGAACAAAGCAAAATAGAGAACATAGAACATGCTGATGAAACAAAAATAAAACAAAGACACTATGAGCAAACACAACAATATATTACAGAGGAGCCCAAAATCTTCCTGCTGCTGCACAATAAACAAAGCCTTTGTTTCTTCCTCTTTCTTGCAAAAACAATTACAAATGCCTCTATAAATAGAGGTCTTAGAATTCTCCACAAAAATTTTGCAGCCTAAAAATCCATGTATAAAAATGAATGGAGGAGAAGAGACTGTCCACAGACAAAAGCTTCTAATTTAAATGTTTCTGTTGACTTGATTTATTTGTTTGGTGGCAAAAGTTTCTATATTAAATAAAGTTCGGTGGTATGTTGATCTTTTGTCGGTAGCTTTGATTTGCTTCACGTGTTCAACATTCTCCCACTTGCAGCAAATGAAGGGATCTAAATAAGTTATAATCATCAAGTCACCCCCAAGCCTACCATGTCTCTACATAACTCATGCTTTTCTCTTGGCAGAAGTTTAGTGAGCATATCAGCAAGGTTCTTATTTGTATGGATCTTTTCCAAGGATAATTGTCATTCCTCCAACACATGTCGAATCCAATGATACATCAAGTCAATATGTTTGGTTTGTGAGTGAAAAGCTTAATTTTTTGCCAAGTGAATGACGCTTTGATTGTCATAATATAGCACATGCTTGTCTTGTTTTATTCCTAGCTCTCCTAAGAATCATTGCATCCATAACATCTCTTTGCAAGCTTCTATCATAGCTATATACTTTGTCTTTGTTGTGGAGAGAGCTACTATTCGTTGTAGTCTAGATACCCAAGATACCGCAATACTTGCAAACGTATACAAATAACCAATGGTGGATTTTCTAGTGTCTAGGTCTCCAACCATATCTGCATCTATAAATCCTTCAAGCACCATATCAGTATTGCCAAAACATAAACAGTAATGACTAGTTCCCTTGAGATACCTGAAAATCCACTTTACTGCTTGCCAATGTTGTTTCCTGAATTTGCAAGGAACCTACTCACTACTCCCATTGAATGTGCAATATCCAGATGAGTGGATACCATGGCATACATCAAGCTACCAACTGTTGAAGCATAAGGAATCTTTTTCATTTCCTCCTTCTCCTTGTCATCACAAGGGCATAAATCGACACTTAATTTGAAATGAGAAGCAAGAGGTGTACCAACTGGCTTGACATTCTTCATATTAAATCTATCTAGCACCTTTTCAATATATGTTTCTTGTGATAGCCACAATTTTTTCTCTTTTTTTTCACAAATGATCTTCATGCCTAATATTTGTTGTACTAGACCCAAATCCTTCATTGCAAACTAGCTATCCAAATCCCTCTTTAACCTACTAATCATATTCTTATCTTGTCCAACAACTAACATATCATCCACATATAACAGTAATATAATAAAATTTCCCTGATCATATCTCTTGATGTAGACACAATGATCAACCTCTAGTCTATTAAAACCATTCTCCAACATAAATGAATCAAATTTCTTATACCACTAGCGAGGTGCCTGTTTCAACCCATAGAGACTCTTCTTCAACCTACAAAACAAGTTCTCTTTTCCTTTTATTTTGAATCCTTCTGGCTACTCCATGTAAATCTCCTCTTCAAAATCTCCATGAAGGAAGGTTGTCTTTACATCTAATTGTTCACACTCCAAATCTAAAGCAACAATAAGACCAAGAATAACTCTAATGGATGACATTTTAACAAGAAGTGAAAATATTTCAATGAAGTCAATACCTTCTTTTTGAGCAAATCCCTTCACTACTAGCCTTGCTTTGTATCTTTCCTTCTTCTCGTCACCCACATGCTTGATCTTGGTACACCCATTTGTTTTGTAGGGATTTCCTTCCTTTTGGAAGTTTTACCAACTCCCAAGTTCTATTTTCCAGCAAGGAGTTCATTTTTTTCTCCATCGCTTTCTTCCATTCTTTTCTATGCTCATCTTTACAAGCTTCCTGAAAACCATCAGGTTCACCTTCATTAGTTAACAAATTATAGTATGAGGGTGTATACCTTTGTGAAGGCTTATGAGGCCTAGAGGATCTATGAACCAACTGTGGTGTTATGTTTTCAAGTTGAATCTCTTGTAAAGGTTCCTACAAGGTTTCTTGTTGTTGTTGTTCCACATTCTCCTGTTGTTGTTCATCATACTCTTAATCTTGTTGCCCATTTTATTGCATTGGCGGGATATTTTCTTGCTATTCTTCAAACCTGCCAACAATTTTCTTAACCTCCAAATTACCTGTAGTCCTCTTAAACATCTCAAACTCATTAAATATAACATCCTTGCTTCTAATAATCTTATGTTTAATTGGATCCCATAAACGATAACCAAATTCACCATCTGCATACCCAAGAAAATGCATTTCATAGATTTATCATCTAGCTTAGTTATGTTCTCTTTGGGAATATGCACAAATGCTTCACATTCAAATATTTTCAAGTGAGAATAATTCACCTTCTTACCAGTCCAAACTTCTTTAGGAATGCCACCATCCAAGGTTGTAGAAGGAGATTGATTTATGAGGTAACATGTTGTCCTCACTACTTCTACCCAAAAATATTTTTCTAAACTAGAATTTGACAACATATTCCTCACGTTTTCCATGATAGTGTGATTCATCCTTTCTGTAACACCATTTTGTTGAGGAGTACCAGAAATAGTCTTCTCATGCTTAATTCCAAACCTGTTACAATATTCCTTGAATGCATTTGAGTAGTATTCTCCACCATTATCTGTCCTCAAGCACTTGAGCAATTGTTAGTTTCTCTTTCAACAGTAGCATGGAACTTTTGAAATATCTCAAATACACCATCTTTGATTTTGATGGGGTAGGCCCGAACCTTTCTAGATGCATCATCTATAAATGTTATAAAGTATGATGCTCCTCCTAATGATTTAATATTAAAAGGCCCAAATACATCTAAGTGTATCAATTCTAACAGATTTTTCTTCCGTTCATGACCACCTCTAAGAAATGAAACTCTTCATTTCCCACCATAAATATAGTGCTCACAAAGATCAAGATTATAAGATTTCAAACCTGGTAGAAATTTTTTTCCCATGAGGATTTTTAGGCCCTTCTCATTCATATGGTCCCCAAGCGCCTATGCCATAGATCTACTAAGTTTCCTTCTTTTGCAATAGCATTTGTATCTAATCTTTTTATCATTGTCATCAATGTATATAAAGTCTTGGTCTTAGGTCCTCTAGCGACGACCAATGCTCCTTTGTTGATTTTCCAACCACCTTTTTCAAATCTTACAAAATAGCCTTCATCATCCAATCATCCCACAAAGATTAGGATCATGCGCATTTCTGGTACATGCCTAACCTCTGTCAGTAGGATATCTTGTCCTTCTTTCATCCTGATCTTGAGATCTCCCACTCCAATAATGCTGCAAAAATGATTATTTCCCAAATGCACTCTACCATAATCACGAGGATTATATGCAACAAAATTTTCTTTGCATGGAGTTACATGGTGAGATGCCCCAAAATCAAGGACCCATTCAAAGCTACCGCTAGAGGTGTTCAAGCATATAGATCTTCTACTAAAACAGTAAGTAAAACATCTCCATCTATAGCTATAGTAGTGGTCTCACCTTCATTTGTGCTAGTTGGCTTCTTATTTTGATCTTTCTGGCTTCACTTCTAGACTCGACACTCTCTCTTCACGTGCCCTGGCTTTCCACAATGATAACAAGTGATCCTGCCCCTTTTTGATTTGGACCAGCCTCTTGATCTTGAGTGTCCTTGATAGCCTCGATCAATCCTCCTACCACGATCAGCTAGAGCTAGAGCTTCTCCTCCCTAGTTTTCCAAAATTGATTTTTGTCATAGCTCCTCATTCATTATGTTGTTGCTGACATCATCAAACTTTAGGGTTCTTGCAGGTGCTAAAGTGCTCATAGCGATGATCAAATTTTCCCAGCTATTTGGCATAGAACACATTAGTAAAATAGCTCTAATTTCATCATCCAAAACAATTTTAATAGAGGCAAGTTGGCAGGTGATTATATTGAACTCATTCAAGTGCTCTGCTACTGAAGCACCCTCCTTCATCTTAAGATTGTATAATTTCTTCATCAAGAACCTTATTTGAAGCCGTGTTTTTTCATACAAATCCTGTAGCTTTTTCCATAGTTTGGTTACCATCTTCTCTCCAACAACATTAAAATACACATTTTTAGCTAGATATTGATGGATTGTCGCAATCGCCATTCTATCCAACTTATTCCAATCTTCATCTGCCATCATTGTGGGTTTCTTTGTT
>VDFB02271358.1:886896556-887085100 GCA_007258455.2 Sequoia sempervirens
AAAAAAAGATGATTCTTGGAGACTCATTCAAGATTTCATGACTTTTCACCTCTTAAATAGCTTCTTTTTCTTTGAAATATTGAAACTTAGAATAATTTTCTTAATAGTTCTTCATCAAACTCACCATTAATTGGATTCTCCCATTTTTGCATTAGAAAAAACAACCTTTCATTTAAGGGAAAATCCATCGAAACACCTCCACTTAGAGATATTTTACTTTGATAATTGAGAAATTCTACAAGAGGTCACTCACAGGTCTAGGTATTTAAGACCCAAAACTTGTGAAAATGCAATGAAAAGTGATGGGAAAATATCCCAACTAAAGTGTGAAAAGATGAAAACACACACAGAGAAAAGGAGACAACAAGGAGGCAAAATAGATTTTCTATTTCATTCAAATACACAAAAGATTACATTCAAAAAGTTTACATCCAAGCCTTTGTATTTCCTTCATACAACAAACCGCCTAGATTCGGGTGCACGGGGGGTTTCTATGTGCTGCTTTGTGTTGCTGCTGCAAATATTCTAGAGCACTAGAGCTCTGCACTCTATGCAATGTCTTATGCCACTACAGGTTCTTCTCCTTCCTATGTTCTGTTCTACTAAACATTCCCTCCTTTTCCTTCTACTACTCTTGTTTCAACCATTGAACATTGCTTTCTTTTGACCTTGTTGCCTTTTCAAAAATCTATAGCTCAATTTCAAATTCAACCACCAGAATTAATTCATTGCCAAAAACATTAATTAGGATAGCAAATGTCTTACATAGAAAATGGGGGCAATGATCCAAAATGGATTTCTTTTGACGTTGCATTAATTGCAATTGGTTGGCGTTGCTCAAGATTACAAATTCAACAAAAAGAATACTCTTTTCCTTTTCATACATTTTTGATCCCATTAGGCACCAATATTTAATGTTTTCAATATTGTAACATGTTTGAAAGGTTGATATTTTACCGCACATTTAAAATTTGAACTTTTTCCTATTTTGCACATATGGAAATCTTACTTTGCACAAAATAAAATAAATTTTGAACACGTGATAAAACATTTATCATGGCCAAACATGCTTAGAATTTTGATGTTGTAAAAGAACTTAGAATCTTTCCATGTTCAACTAAAAATTAGTAATTTAAAATATCTCCACATTTGGAGATATTATGGATGAATCATTTATCACACATTTATAAATTTGTGGAAATTCTATGATGTTTGTGGCATCAAAAGAATATGTTTCCTTATTCTAATTGAAAGCATGATTTGAAAGACTATCAGCTAGAGTGTTTCCTTCCTTGTATAAATGTTGTATTTGATATTAATCAAAATGTTGAAGGAGAGTCCATACTTCATAAGGAGATAATAAATTTTCTAGTTAATCATAGTTTTCTTCTTTACAGCATTAATAATGTTAAGAGATCTCTTTCTATTATGACTTTTTTACATAATTTTTTGATAGTCAACTTTAGATCTATTACAAGAGCATGAGTTTCTATTTGATTATTTGATCTAATATGTAATTTGGAGGCCAACATAATAAATATGTCACCTTTCAAATTTCTAAGAACACATTATGCTCTTGAGACACTTAGATTACCATTAGAAGCCCCATAAAAATTTAGTTTTATGAACTGAAATCTTAGAGGAGACCAGGTCACTTTACTTCTATCTAGTTTTCGGTGGGTTTGATAACAAACTACATGTGGAAGAGACAAAAAAGTTCTATCTTTTTAAAATTTCTACATCCAAGGAGGAGAAACTAAGCTTCGAAAAACTAGATTTGGGCCATAACAACTTTTGAAATAGATTTTTCTATTTTAAAGATGACAAATTCCCAACTATTTACTTTTTTTTTTTTAAGATCATTTTATTTCTTTTAGACTAAGCATTCCAAATGAGTAAAGAAGGAGATAAAAACCAAATATTGAAAAAGAGTAGAATTTTTGTTCTACAAATGGTCAACTACAAGAAAACTCCAACAATGATTGAGGAAGAGGAGAACTCCAATTTAGTTTTATGGTTAGCCATTTCCAACATTTTTCTGTGAATGGACAAGAAATAAACAAATGGTTTGAATCTTCTATATATGATTCATAGAGAGGGTAGTTAAATTCTTGTGAAATACCCAATTTAACCAATCTTGAGCTAGTTAGAATTTTATTCTTAAGTAAGAGCTAACCATGCAAAAGCTCTTTCTTTAGGAAGGAAAGTTGAATTCCAACAAATGTTGAAGGTTAATTTGAATCTAAATTTGAACTTGGAAGGATTAGAGAAAATTAGCCTTGTTTGGATCTGTCCAATCTTTGAAGGAGCTCAAATCAATTTATCTTAGTGAAGAGAAAAATATATTTCCTTTTATTAAGAATAGCCTAGAGAATAGATTTTTTGATTTTGTGGAATAGGGCAATGTTGAAAACTCTTCCATTTTTCTATCTTTAAAATTAGATATGAGGAGACCACAAAATAATCTTTTACTTTCTCACCCCATAATTTTTTCAAAATTATTTTAGATTGTGAAAGATCCTTTATATGTCCAAGAGGGGAGTTACTATTCCATGAATCCTCCTAGAATGAAGCTAATTAGATCCATTATGGACAATCCAAGATAAATGAGAGATAATTACTTCTTGAAATTTTAATATAAAATTCTAAAATCTTTGAACCTAGCTTTGAATTTGATATAGTGAATATTCTTTGAGGTTCATTAGAATCTAAATACTTTTTTTTTTGTATTATTTTACACCTTCAAGCTTTGCATAAAGGCTCCATGCAAGTTTGGCCCATAAGGCCATCACAAGCCTCCAAATTATGGATACATGTACCTCCAAGTTGCTAAACTATGCAAATTTTATCCCAAGCTACTAGAGCAATCTTGTTATCTTTTTTTGAATTTCCTTTCCATAAGAAATTCATCAAAAAAATTCCAATATCATGGATCACACCTTTAGGAATTTGCAAAATAGACATCATATATATAGGAATTGTTGATAACATAGATTTAGTCATACTTATTCTCCTAAACAAAGTTAACCAATTATCTTTCCATGAGGAGACTCTATTCTAGATTGGGATGAAAATATTTTTTCCAAAAATAATTTTGAATTTCTCCCATAGGAAGAGGAATCCCAAGATATTTGCATGGGAAGACATTAATTTTAAATCTCAATATTGAGAAGATTCGTTATTGTAGAGATGAAGAAACACTCTAGAATTTTTTTAGACTTGGTAGGGTTAGTAGCTTGACTTGAAACTTTACAATAAGAAGTAAGAGTATCCTTAATACATTTTGCTTCAACAATTGAAGGAAAGCCAAATAATATAGTATCATCAACAAATAATGCATGAGTAATGGCGATATAAATTCTTGGAATATATATTCCTTTGTAATTCTAAATCAAATTTTGAATTATTATTGTTTTGCTTAAAGTTTCTACCATCAAAAAGAACAAGAATGGAGATAAGGGATCTTCTTGACGAACTCCTTAGGATGATTGAAAGAAACCTATTGGATAGCCATTTATCAATACTAAAAAAATTTCTTCTAAGATGCAAGATAGAATCCATTTACACCATTTGAGAAACTAAACGTAAGAACTTCTTGAATAAAAAAATTCAATTCATTTTATCATAATCTTTCATCATATCCAATTTAATAAACATTGCTTGAAATTTATGATGATGAATAGAGTGTAAAGCTCCATGAGAAACTATCTTCTTTTACTGAATAGATCATTTCTATGTCATTTTCATAAAAGTCTTGATTTGAATATTTAAAGATATTTTTGTTTAAATACATCAATGTTTAAAGTATGTTTCAAGAATTGTTAAAAAAAGAAAAGATATAATTTCTATTCTTAATAGACTCATGCTCACAAACATTATTGATCGAACATTTAAAAAAAATTATAAAATGAATTGTAAAACTAAAAAGATGGATATACCTATTTTGAAATCGGATCATTTCACGCTTAAAATTGTATTAGACTCTCACGAATATTATATGAATATGACAATGAAGAACATTACATAAATTCTTCTAAGAAAACTCTTCCTAGTATCAAAATAAAATTCATAAATTATCTAATATACATTTAGATCAAGGAACCAAAAATAAATTAAAAGGAACACCAAAATCCAACTTCAATTTATTAATGAGTGACAATAGTCTTGTTGTCCCATGTCGGTGGGACCCACATATGATCCTTCTATATAACATCAACAAATAAAACGTTTTTAAGGAGTTAATGTTGGTGGAGACTTTTTTGTCGGTTTTATTGTGGATAACGACATACTGTGAAAAAGTCGTATTTCACGACAAATGGATCGCAAGTTTTTCTCTCCAAAATCATATCTTCCTTAACCTACGGCAATCTATTCCGTGTTAACAGGGGAATTTGTAATCTGATCTCAACATACGCGTATTTGGGAGGTTAGAAATATGCAAACGTAGCATTGACAAGTCAGCCAACCTATTTATATGTACATACAGCGGTTAAGGATTATTTTTTTAATTTTTTCTTTTCTTTTCTTTTTTAAAATATATAAATAGTCTCATTCCTTCATCATTTAAAAAAAAACTCAAATCTTTATGCAAATCCACTCTATCAAAATTTATATCAAAAAATATAGTATTATGTTGCAAAGTTGTATTTATATTTATTAACAAGAAAGTCGTTACAACAAGATCGATCTTTAGGTTTGCATTGAAATTGGTAAATATGATTTGATTTGTGTATATTTATTTTGTTTTATTGACCTTTTAACTCTTTGAAGTATTTATTTTCACGTATTTCAATTTCATTGCATACACTTTCAACTAGTTCAATCAAGTCAAATTGTTACATATTAGAACTCGGAATTTGTAGAAGAGAAACATATCTTAATTGATAGAGTCCACATGGGCAAATTCCTCTCACAATCCCAACAATGACCAAACTACCTATAATCATAACAATTAAATTATTTGCAAAGAAAGTTAATATTCATATTGTTGAAGTTGGGAAAAATCAATTCCATAGCTGCAAAGGATGGCTTACAATCAAACACCTATTACAAAAAGAGAGAATACAAAAGCTATGGAGGCCAAGAGCTATTGATCCAGAAAAACACGAATCATTGATTAATGTGCATCTTCTTGTGATTATACAATAGATAATCCTTATAAAAGGATAAGTAACCTAGAAACCATAGGTGAGGGTAAAACAAGATCAAGACATGTGTCATCATCCTATGATATGAGACATAAAAGAACATGAGCTAAGTAAGCTTAAGTAATTTGAGGAAAAAGAACCTAATAATTAAACAAATAATTAATTAGGAAATTCCTTTTACTCTAACACCCCTCTTAAGTGAAACTTAGGGAGAAGCTCAAACATCTAAAGATGAATGCATGATGGGTCCCGACAAACAAGGCATGGTGAGCTACCCATGTACAAACAAAAGATCTCTCAAAATCAAAGAAAAAGAGAAAAACCATGTGGGAGAAAAATCATCTCCAAAAGAAAGACATACAAGTGAAGGATTGAAGAAGCCTCCAAAACAATGTGAAGGATGAAGAAGCCTCTAACCAAGATTAACCCAAAAGAATAAGAACAAAGCATGAACATGAGGAACACCATTGAAGCATGGAGAAGTTGAAAACACTATCGAAGAATGAATGCTATCTAGTGCTGAAAGAAGAACCTCCACTAAAATAGATGATGATCATGATCAAGAAGACAGGGATCTGCATGAGTGCCCCTACCAACACTACTCAAATCAAATGGAGAAAAAAGGATTTTTTTTGGAACTCAAAGATACAAATGGCATATGTACCAAAAGTCTTAAGAATAATGATCAAATGAAAATGCATGGTCACCTCTAGAAACATGAATGCAAGAGTGTGCATATAGAATGTGCTCCATCTCACTGAAATCTAGTTGCTACATTTGCCTAGTAAATAGGAACAAATAATGTATATGTAACTCACTCCAATGTGAACCCAAGGAATCATTAGCACCAACAGTAGAAAACCCCCATATGCTAACAAGGGAGAGCCATGCCAGGTACATTGAAACTAAATGCTAGAAAGAAGTGCATGAAAAAGAATCAAGAACTTTTAAACATGAAAGTACTAGAAAATATAAAGGGTTTGGAAAGAAAATGAACACATGCATGGGACAAGAATCAATGTGATTCGTTGTTATCGTGGAAGGGATACTCACTTGACAAAGGTGTGATGAAAAATAAAGGTAAACATCAACCTCCCCATGGCACTTTATATCATAGTGCGAATATAATAAGGCATAAAATGATATGCAAGATCCCAAAAGTTATACACCAGAATGTTGAGGCACTTTATTTCAATACGTTTGCAAAATAAAAAGTGATTACAATGGAAGCCCATAATGTCCAAAAAAGGGCTACATGCTAAAAATACAATTCTCTGATAGAAAATGAGGAAACTAGTAGCACCATGATGTAGTACACAAAAAATCATGTACTTTCAAAAAAATGACACCTAAAAAAAAGAGTCTAGATGTAGTATATGGCCTATCAAAGTCTCCAAAATGAGAATTGAACAATATCAATGAGAAAACCAATTTCCAAGAAAATCATAAGTCCAAACTGAAAACCACATGCACCACTATGAAGAGCACGAAATTATACCCCATTTTGAAAAAAAATTGCATTGAAAAATACCATCGTATGATTGAGATATAACCTCTAAAAGATAGGGTGCAAAACTGAAAAGCCCAACGGAGAGCCCGGTTGAGTAGGGAAAAAATTATCTCCACAAAAAATTTCAAAAACACCTCCAAATATGGAGGTCCACCCAATTTAAAGTGCTAGAAAAGAAATCTCTAGGTACAGTACAATTTGTTTTATTTGCAAAAGAAATAATTGAAAAAAATTAAATGCATATTTTTATTTTAAGAGAAAAAAATAACAAAAAAACCATAATATTTTTTAAGGAAAAAATAGAGAAATATTTATTAAAAAAATATATTTTTTTTTCTTAATGAGGTCAGTGGGGTGAGGGGTGGAGCCCACCTCAAACCTCCCTCAAGCAAGGCTTGAGGGGGTTGTTGCCTTGTTATCAACATGGGGTGGTAGCCCCACGGTACCCTCCCCATGTAGGGGCAGGGCCTAAGGGGTTGCCAACCTTCATGTGGCAAGTGGCAATACCCCTACAGGTACCGCCATGGGGTACCAAAAATAATTTAATATATATTTTTTGTTTTGAAAAAAAACCTATGAGGGGTTTTAAAACCCCTTTTTTATTTTTATTTTTTTACTCTAACACCTATGAACATGACATTTTTTCACTATGATCCAGGACAAGCCACTATAGATTAAAATATCTCTTCCAAAACAAAGATAATATCCTTAGGAATGTTTTAAAATGAGAGTTAGGTTCCCTAAATAAATGAACTTTTCTAATATCATGAATTAAGATACTCTTCACCAAACCCATGACTATACCATCAACCATGCCAATCCACAAAATAAACCTTTGGATAATATAAAAATTGATGATAGAGAGGCACACAATGCCAAAAATACTAAAGAGTTTGAGTAACACAATGACACCAAAATTATCCATTTCTACCCCAATTTATCTTCCCACCATTTCAAAACCATGGAATGTCATTTGATCAAGAGTGGAGAGAAACAAAATATTATATCAAAGTACTGCAAGAATAATCCTCCAAGAAAAAATGGTGCAATTTCGTGAATTTGTTCCCCTATCCTCTTGATTGATCAATCTTTCAAAATCCCTTCCATTTGTACTCTTAAATCACTTAATTTTTAAATAAAAAAGGAAACCCCTATAATCATCTCAAATATTTTTACATTTTAATGATGATTTCCTAATCTTCCTTTTTCTAAAGAAGGCTCCAGGTGGAAAATATCTTTATTGCTTCCTCTATTTTCCCAAAGGTTCCATTAAATCATTTTTTGATAATGAAAAACATCATGGAACACTTCTCTTATAAAATACAAAATGAGATCACCATGTTGGTTGCATGTAACACAAAACAAATAAATGGAGATATTTTCTCTATATTTTCATAAAAATGGAGAAGCCTTCCAAGTAGGTTACTATATCCTATACCTAAATAAATTGGTATATATTTTCATCACAAACTTCAATTCCTAAATTATCCTTTCATTTACAAGTGCACTGCATAGCTTCCCTTGAAAAAGCATAAAAAGGCCCGGGGTCCATCTAATTAACAAAGGAGTTGTGAATCTTTTTATAAGATACCAAATTATGATGATAGACCATAATTATTCAACAAAATAAAGAATGTGGTTTGTTATAGTATAATAGATTCCAAGAACATCAAAGTTGTACCAAACTATACTAATTACCATATTGAGGGCTCAACAAAAGTAGGAAATTAAATAGTGCCAATGTACACCTAGGAGAGACCATGGAGACATTATTTCATAAATTACTTAAACTTAAAATCACCACATTCACACTTATATAAACATTTGATGAAATTAATTCTAGTCTTTCTTTACCAGGAGAATAATTATTGTAAATGTCATAAATTTGATTCCCACACTACCAATAAATTTCTTAAACTTAAGAAAAATATACAAGACTTATAAGTGGTAGGATAAAGCTCATCCTCACCATATTCCCAAATGGGGATTTACCAAGATTCCTAAACTAAAGAATGATTAATCATGATCCTCTTCTAGACTAAATTAAAATCATCTCTAACATTTTTCATATCCATTATTACAAGACCTCTCACAACTATGATTTTATTCTTATTAATATTAAGCAATATGATAACTAAATCATTAATATCAAAACTAAAATCCCCTTTATTCCATAACCACATTATGTGAGAGGGTGAAAATTTAAGGGACTAACCTAGTTGTTCTTTAAATGAGTAATATAACATACTTAAACAACTTGAGAAGACTCAAGTCAACAAATCAATCTCAAATCTTCTTGAAACATCTAGTGTTCATAGGGAGGTGCTAGATAATATTTGGAAAGAGTCAATGGTACCTCATAACATTGACCCTTCACACTTCCAAGCCATACTCATCAAATTATCATCCTCTCATCACCATAACTTAAGTGGATAAGCTATTGTTGGAACCATTCGATAACTACACCTTACATAGAATCCATTATTGTAAAACATAGAATAAAAAGAGTGGTTAATGATAATTATTCTATACTAATTCATTTTTCATTGAAATTCATGTACAAACTTGGCTATAATTAAGAGGCCTTGTATCTTGAAATAAAATTACAATCAAGAATTTTGATAATGCGAGAAGGGAATCATATGAAACAATAATATTTCCAGTATAATTTGGTTTGTATTTAATCAAACTTGTTCCATTTGGTTGACTTTGATCTCCTTTATACCACTTTTATAGGATTCCCTTAAATCCACACCATGCAAGTCATCCCTTCCACCCTCCATCAATGCTTAAAATGATTTCACAAAATAATTGAAGTTAGCATCCCTACTGATCTCCATCCCTTCCAATACTACAAGATGTTGGAGGCCCATTACAAAAAATCTCATCATTTTTCCAACTTCTAAAATTTCTATTTCCATCAATAATAAATAATCCTTATCCTACTTTGAACCAAATAATTGTCCATCCTAATACAAAAATCCACCTCCAAAAGATAAAATAAAGATCCTGAACACCATGTGCGGGAATATAAGGTCTAATAATCTTTACTATAGGAACCCTCCCCTCATCCCCATGATATCATATTCATTCCAATTAAAAAAATAATATAACTCATGAAGGTGTAATATGGATCCATAATCTTTATACAACATGGTCTACTAGTGAATGAGTTTATTGATATGTTTGATAGTTCCTAGCTTCACTTTATAAAGGATTTTAAATATTTTTTTAAGAATAATAATAGCCTATTATCCTCAATATGTAAGAACCTCGGTGTTTTGCTTAGTAAATTTTTCCAAGTTTTCACCTCAAGTGAATAAACCATGATGCCAAAACATAGCAATATTTTTTTTTCTTTCCATAATGCAAATTACATGCACATGTTTATAACTATATTATTTCCAAACTTCCATTACATTCTATTGTAACTTCACAAACCTTTCCATTACATAGATGTCATATTGAATGAATTGAAGTTTATCATTCATGATTACATCCTTTCATATAAATGGGTACAAGATACTGTTGGAGTTAAAATGACACTGAGAGGGAGGGGCGAATCCGTGTTATAACTCATTTGACCAATTTTCACAAATTCAAATAACTATACCACATATCTGATCTCAATATACTCTGATTAATGCATTCATGAATTGAATGTAATCATTCATAAATAGAATTGAGAAAGATAATACCCAAACAATGAACTAAAATAATCAACAATACAGCAAAGCAAAGGGAACTCAGAAGAACAAGAAGACTCCAGAATTTACCAAGTGGAAAACCCTCCTAGGGTATAAAAACCACTCCCTAAATGCCTTCCTGGCTTAATCTTTTAAACAAAAGTTCACATAAGCCTTATAGGCTAAAATTCTTAGCACCAACTCAAGGAGCACCAACCCCTCATTTAGAGACACCCATCTCAAGGAGTACCAACTCCTCACTCAGATTACAAAATTACAATAATAGTGACTCAGAAGATTTCTCTATTTTTAGTTAAGCACACATCTTTTTGCAGAGTACATTCATTCATATACAGACAAGAAATGACACTCTCAGAATTACAAGCAACAACATTTTTATTTTTTCAACATTGGTAAATATTTACATTTCAAGTATGTTGATTGTGAAGAAATCTTCAAAATTGGTTTTCACCAGATTTGCAGATACTCTTGCTGATTTTTGAATATAAAGCTGAATACTGACAGAATGTTGATGATGGAAAAAATCAATAGTAATGCTTATCCAATGAGCTGCAAATCATCCAAAAAGCACAACAGATCAGAAAGAAACTCAATGAATATCATGTTATGTAACAGGTCTAAGATTCAATTCAATCGATGATGTTAGCCTGTAACTGTATTTTGAAGTTTCCATAAATGGCCACAGAGTTTGAGTCTTTGTAACAATTTGCTGAGACAAGCAAGTAGTTCTGTTGAAAGCAATTTATAACACAGCCAGTCATCCTCATAGATATCGCTATGACTCTGTGAAGTCACTGTAGCCTAAAGATTCTCTCACCGAAAGCATCCTTCTATCTGTCGCTATGACATCCTACTGTCAAGGAGATGCTTTCTATATTTTGCAGTGTTTCACCGAAAGACTTTATCATTTATAAGTCGCTGTAACATAATGTTTTTCTTACCGACGAGACCTTCTATCCCTGGAAGTGGGTCGTTGTAGCTTCAAACCATCGAGGAGACATCTTGTAGATCGTTTCATGTCATACTGAAACATCCCGAACACTTTAGATCGCCAAGAGAATTCTATTCTCATACCGACCACCCCTTTTGTTGTATTCACTATCGCTGTAGCCTTTTGAGCCTTGTTCAATATTTCTGGACGATGAGACAAACAAAACCTATGCTGAAGGAAAATTTATCGTTGATTGATATCCACTGAAAGTTGTTGTGACATATCATTATTGGTGAGAAATTATGAAGACTATGCTATGTTTCACCGAAGATACCTTTTCTACAGGCGGAGTCAGCATGACACATGAACATCGCTGTGACCTTTCTCCGAAGAACCTAACTCATACCGATGAGTTATTTTGAAGACCGTCCGCAAAAGACCATTGATGTGACCCTTTCACCCAGTCGGCAAGACCAAGAGCATTCACAGAGACCACATCAAAGATACCTTTCCTTCGTTTTCATATGAGTCACCATAATAAGTTGCTATCGGGGAGACCTTAAGTCGAAGACCACAACACTTGCCGAAGTGCATCCTCCCACCACTGGTCGGTGAGACACCAATAGACTCGACAAGACCCTGCCGCGAACAAAAAGACTTACGCTGATGAAATCTCCAAAGTGGGGTTGACAAGACTTAGTAACCATTATGCCAATAAATGCTTTCTTGTGCTAGTCAGTGTGACAAACCAAAATTGCTGAGACCACATAGCGATGGAATAACTTATGCCGATAGTGAACACTTTCCTTCTGTTGCCAAGACCACAAACACTGTTACGTCGAAAGTTGCCAGAATGTTAAATTCAATCGCCATAACAACAGAAATGTCTTGCCGATAGGCAACTCAGACATTTCAAAGAGGATCAGGAAGATCCTACCATTCTCACTCCAATATGAGTAAGCCCGAAGAGAAACATCCATAACTTGTGAAGTGCAAGGAGAACCATTCTGAACCAAATTATCAATGAGAACAAACTGAAAGAGATTTTATCATCAAGGACAAACTGTAAACACAACTGAATTTCAACAGATACATACATAGCTCAGGTTCTAAGCTTCATCTGGCAATAGATATACAAAACTGGTCTTGATATCGCTACATTGATGCATACATTTTGAAGGTCCTTGCTCACTAGTGCAAACACTCCAGTTGTCCCTAATACTAGCACAAACATTCACAAACCTTGACCACCAAATAATGAGGAGAAGCATCACTCAAGTTCCTTTCCCCCAACCATGGACTCAAATGTGGTCCCTTGCACATATGTCACACATGACAAGATGGCCCTACCCTTCTATGAAGAGAGTGGTTGGTAAAATCCATAACAATAGCCTATCGGGGCTTAGTTTTGTATCCTACAAATTAGAACCTAATCATATGTTTGTCTTCCCTATGAGTATGAAAATCTTGATCTAGAATGTATAAATAGAACACAATGAATTGACAGTGTAAATAGTGGCAACTTACATTAATTTGGCTGAAGTATTCTCACCCAATACTTTGAGTGATAGTCATCCCATTCACATACACTACCATAGCTTGATTTGGATTATGACTTTTCATATACTATTCTTAGGTAATTTCCTCCAATGGGTAATCTTTAACCCCAAAAGTAGCATACTCCCTTTTTTCCCAAAATATAATGGTATGTCTACCAGTTAAACCTAAGCTCATGTTACCCCTTCAATGGATATTTCTAGATCCTAGGTATAACAAATGAGATTATCTTTGCATAAACAAGCTATTCACTTCAAAATACAATCTAGTCCCAAATATAACTTTGTAATCTAGAGTATAGCTACATAAGATTCATCTAATCATAGCTTAAATACTCAAAAATAATTGACTCCATTCAACAATACTTCACGTTATTACGTGCTTCTCATCAAGAGGGTAGTCTCTCCCATGAATTATCTCAATCAAAGAATAGTCATATCAATAGATTATTCCATTTGAGAGTGTAATCTCCTTAGTAAAAAGGATTAATCAAGAGTAGAATCTTGTAAACATTATGACTTTATAACATAAGTGAAATGCATCTAATCAAGTAGCAACTCTAAATCAATAGGTAATCCCACCTATGTCTCCATACATATAGTATCTCATAATCTCAAGTAATTTACTTAATCACATAGGTGAGTCTCAACCTCAATACACTCTAATCTTAGGATAAAGTCATCAACCAATGACTAGTATGATTATATAGGTTAATCTAACCCTATATGTTCCAATCAAGACCAAATGTACAACCCAATCAAGTAAGTTATTCCCAACCTATAGGTATCAATGGGTAGTCAAGTACATATCCAAACCCAATAGGTAAATCTTAACCTAAGGTTTCACTCTTTAATCAAATGAACTTCTCAACCCAAATAGGTTATTCTAAACCCGTTAGGAATAGGATGCCATTTAATTGCAATCCTAAACATATTTCATGTATCTCCTAATTCCTTGGAAAGTGTTTCCCAACACTAGGATTAGAAAGAAACAAAATTCGAATGAAATGAACATGTAAATTGACATTTGTAATTAATTCTAAATTATAGGAACATGTAGGGATGCCTAAGAAGAGCTCCTACAAAATAGGAGCACATGGGTCACCCACGTGGAAGGTAGAACCCACCTTGAGTTAAGTTAACTATTTGGAGAAAAATATAACACTTCTATAATGCATGTAAATATCCTAGAAGTTAGGGATTGATGTTTATATGCATGGATTTTAGTTTAGATTAGTTCAGTTCAGGATTAGTTTAGTTTAGTTCAATTCAATTCATTAATGGTTTAGTTATCTTCAGTTGCATGTAGTTAGTTTCAGTTGAATGCTAGTTGACTTTAGTTGACTTGGAATGCATGAATAATGACTTGAGTTGCATGATAGATAATAGGTGACACATTCAGTTAAGTGGGGATGATCAATCATGCATGATATTTTCATGAATGGTGTAGAGATATGTTTCAATTAATAGAGATTGACTTGGACCCACCTTGGGTGACCAAGTTGGCATCTTGGAGTTAACACAAGATATTTTATAAGGATGAGTTAAGTGGTCCCATTCTTGGGTGCCAACTTTGAGAATAAGCTTAGAATATATCTTCAAAATCAACATTGAGTTATGACTTTAGTTTGGGATGCCCAAATGGATGGACTTGTTTTGACATTGTTCTTCATGGTAGAACTCTAATTTTAAAGAATAGGCATGGGTTTTGTGAGATAAGCATTGTGCTTTGTAATTGTAAACTCTTTGGAGTTTACAAGACTCATTATTGTGTTGTTATTGTAGCAAGTTGAAGAGAGTTTATTAGATTTTATTGTAGGTTGTGAAGAAGAATTGTTGAAGGAAAAAAAAGCATCTCAAGAAAGGATTGGAATTATTGTAATCTTATTCTGATATTAAATAATACATTGATTCTTGGTGGATTTTTTCTCCGAAAGGATTTCTCCATGGTATATGTTGTGCAACTTGTTTCTTTTGGTCTTATTCTTCTACAATCTTTTGTCTACTTCTACAAATGGTCAAATGAATCTAAATAGATAATCATCCAAAAAGAAATTGTAACAAATAATACTTGATTAGATCTACAACTACAATAGTTTTACAAAGTATTAAGCTACATAATTACCTCTATTTTCAACATTTGGTATCAGAGCTAAGGTTTGGTAGAGTTTCCAGGATGCCTTTCTCTTAAAATTTTGAAGGTTTTTTTGCTGTAGTGGGAGCTTTTACTATTGTGTTATTACTTATTTTGGAAAATAAGTTTATTACAATGAGTTTTAATTCTCATTTAGATATTGAAAGATTCAATGGATCTAAGTATGAGATGTGGAAACTAAAAATGAAGGATCTCCTTGAAGAGAGAAATCAATGGTTTGTTGTTGGTAATGAGATAGGTTCACCTACAACAATGTCAGATGAGGATTGGGCTAAGCTTGATAAGAAGGCAAGAGGGACCATTATATTATGTCTTGTTGATGTTGTTCTCTTGAATGTTTCAGAAGAAAGTATTGTATATAAGTTGTGGAAGAGAATACGTGATATTTATCAAACCAAAAGTCTTACTAATAAGTTGTATCTAAAAAGATAGTTGTATTATTTAAAGATGAAATATGGTGATTCTATTGCAAATAATTTGAATGCTTTTAATTTGATTCTAAGTTAATTAGCATTTGTATATTTAAAGCTAGAAGATGAAGATAAATGCATATTTTTACTTTGTTCTTTACCAGAATCTTGGGAAAATCTAATTGTTGCTATTAGTGGTAGTGGTGCAGATCCAAAGATGGATAGTATAATTTCTACTCTCCTATCAGAGGAGATGAGGAGGAAGTATAAAAAAAAAATCTAAGATGCCTTGTTTCTAAAAGATAGGCTTGAGAAAAAGTAACCTAAGGGAGATAAGGAAGGGAAGGGTAAGTTAGAAGGATAGAGTAAGGTAAAGTGTTGGAACTATGGTAAACTGAGACATGTGAAGAAGGATTGTAAGAACAAGAAAAATAATTATGATTCTTCTACAGAGGAATCCTCAGATGACGGTAATCATGCTTTGATCATTTCATGTAAAAATGTAAGTGATGACTCTTTGCTTGATGTTAAAGAGTGATCTTCATGAGGAGGATGGTAGTAATGATGCCATGTGTAGCTCATACCATGGTTCAGTGGGAGTTGTTGGCAGTGATGTGGATGCATCATTGGTAAGGTTATCTTCATGTGATTGGAGATATGATTTTTTCTTGGTTTAGAGTGGTTGATTATGTCATGGTTTACTATTGATATGCATTTAGAGTTTGGCATGGCACTTGTTCTCTTGAGACCAGGATGCATATATGTTATGGTGCATGTGATCTCCTAGTAGGAGATGGTTAGATCATGTTGTCATGTTTATGTTCTTGATTCATGATTGGAGCTTTGACATTGATATTGTGTAGTTCTCTTAAGTATTGGGTACATTAATCATTTGCTTGATTACTTCATGATAGTGCTATGTTGCATTTGGATTTTGGCATAGATTGGTTGGTTATAGGTCCTCATGGATACTTGGAGAAATAAGTGAGGATTGAGTTCTCTTATTGTAAGAGATATATGTTGGAATTGTTACTTGTAAGAAAATATTTTTCAATAGTAAGGACCAAAAAGCCTACACCTTGGTTGGACATGAGTTCAACACACTCGATGGTTTCACATACCTCCAAAGAGGCAGTTTGGTTACATAGACTTGGGAAAAGTATTCATTTTAATTGCAAGTTAAACTTGAATGTGATAGTCAAAGTGCTATGTTTTTAGCCAAAAAATCCTATGTATCATGCTCGTACTAAGCATGTTGATGTTTACTATCACTTTGTGTGAGAAATGGTTGAGTTTGGGAAGGTATTTATTGAGAAAGCTGACACTTTAATTAATGTTGTAGATTATCTTATGAAACCAGTTCCTACAGATAGGTTCTCTTGGTTTTGAGTATTAATCATTTGCTTGGAGCTTCATGATTATGCAGGTTGCATTTGAAGTTGGCATGGATTGATTAGTTGGTGTAGGAAGGTCATTGGCCTTGAGTCCTATACTTGAATTATAATAATGATTCCTTGTTTAAACTAATATTAATGTATAATTTCAAGTGGGAGAATGTTAGGAATAGGATGCCATTTAATTGCAATCCTAAACATATTTCATGTATCTCCTAAGTCCTTGGAAAGTGTTCCCCAACACTAAGATTAGAAAGAAATTAAATTTGAATGAAATGAACATGTAAATTGACATTTGTAATTAATTCTAAATAATAGGAATGTGTGGGGATGTCCAAGAAGAGCTCCTACAAAATAGGAGCACATGGGGCACCCACATGGAAGGTGGAACCTTCCTTGAGTTAAGTGTTTGGAGAAAAAGATAACACTTTAGTAATGCATGTAAAGATCCTAGAAGTTAGGTATTGATGTTTACATGCAGGGAGTTCAGTTTAGATCAATTCAGTTTAGTATCAGTTCAGTTCGGTTAAGTTATGGTTTAGTTATCTTCAGTTGCATGTAGTTAGTTTTAGTTGAATGCTACTTTAATTTAGTTGACTTGGAATGCATGACTAATGTCTTGAGTTTCATGACAGATGATAGGTGATACATTCAGTTAAGTAGGGATGATCAATCATGCATGATATTTGCATGAATGGTGAAGAGATATGTTTCAGTTAATAGAGATTGACTTGGACCCACCTTGGGCACCCAAGTTGGCATCTTGGAGTTAACAATTTTGCATGATAAGATATTTTATAAGGCTGAGTTAAGTGGGCCCATTTTTGGGCACCAACTTTGAGGATAAGCTTAAAAGATATCTTTGGAATCAATGTTGAGTTATGAATTCAATTTGGGACACCCAAATGGATGAAGGACTTGCTTTGACATTGTTCTTCATGATAGAACTCTACTTGCAAAGAATAGGCATGGGTTTTCTGAGATAAGCATTGTGCTTTGTAATTTGGAGTTTACAAGGCTCATTATTGTCTATTTATTGAAACAAGTTGAAGAGAGTTTATTAGATTTTATTGCAAGTTGTGAAGAAGAGTTGTTGAAGGAAAAAAAATCATATCAAGCAAGGATTGGATTTATTGTAATCTTATTCAAATATTAAATAATACATTGATTCTTGGTGGAGTTTTTCCCCAAAAAGATTTCTACATGGTATAGGTTATGTAACTTCTTTCTTCTAGTCTTATTCTTCTACAATCTTCTGTCTACTTCTACAAATGGTAAAATGAATCTAAACAGATAATCATCCATAAAGAAATTGTAACAAAGAATACTTAATTAGATCTACAACTACAATAGTTTTACAAAGTATCAAGCTACATAATTACCTCCATTTTCAACAAAACCTAGGGTTTCATTCGAGTATAAAGTTTGATCAAGTGATCATTCAAGTAAAGATAATTGATGTGGTATGCATAATGTCACATCATATCTTTCATACCATCACTATGGCTATATAGCTAAACCTTATCATCCCCAAGGTTTTCTAGCATAATTAGATAACAATTCCAAGTTGTTTCATGACATTGACACTTTTCACATTATACATGTAGTCTAAACTATCTATGTATAGAACATCAATATATAATTCCTATATAGGGTATATAGGAGCATATACAAACACTTTCATAGAAAAGCATAAAACAACTTTATTTCCTTTCCAAAAAAAATTCTAGATGTTTTCCTAATGCAAGTAATCTCAAGCAGTACAAATAAAGCATTCAAAACTTAATCCTCCATAAATAAAGATAAATAAGAGAAGATTGGATTCCCATGCCTATGTTACACTTAACCAATTGACTAACTTGACGCATAGCTTTCCAACAACAACTTCTAGCTTCACTTAATCCACTCAAAGAAATGTTTTACTATGGATTTTCTCACAAGTTGATATGATCTCACAAATAAAACTCTAAAAAATATAGCTTCTCACAAATACTCAGGGCTCTCACAAAATGCAGTAGAATGTAATTGCAAAATACTGTAGATTAGTGCATCCCAAATGAGAGTATAAGCCTCTCTATTTATACAACAAAAAGAGACTTTGCAGCCTACATAATAGGCACGACAATCAACACATCTCTACATGCAAGTTGACTTATAACACATAGGTAAGAGGTGGCAGCAAACTAAGTACAAAATCAGCATATAATGCTACATGTTGACCCTTCTATTTGACAACAGCAAGAGACATTCAAAAGTGCACATGCTTAAAAGATGATAGTCGAATTGTAACCAAAATGGACTTCTATAGGATATCGAACTTTCATAATTTTGTGCCAAGTATGTAGCCAACTTCCTATCTCCTTGGCATAGTTATTACTCTTTGAAATAGTCTCCAGTATGCAAGCAACACTTTACACAGAATTGGCTTACTCAAGGTTTCAATGGCAATAGATCAAAGTTGAATCACCCTTCAATATAGCGCTCAAAAGGTGCTTTTGACCATTTCCAACTTCTTGTATGTTTTACCTTTTATCATGCATTCTATAATTTATATTAAAACTCATCTAAATATTCCATCACTTTGTACAATAGTGCCCAAGTTGGAATAATTTTCTATTAATAATCCAAATTTGTATTTCAATAGTATCAACTATGGTTTGTTCCATATCGACCTTTTATTGCTACGCCATACTTGCATATGGTTCAACCTTTATCCTTTGTAAAAACATGTATTATTTTCCTTTAAATACTTTGCATATCTCATATAAAATTTGGCCTATGCTCATATATATAAATTGGCCTATGTTCATATATATAAATCACCCTCAAAGCATCACACACACACACACACACACACATATATATACCCCATGTCAATAAAGTATATATTCATTCAATATACAAATGAATATGAAAAAGTTAACATTCACTTGATAATAATAATATATATTATATATATATGTTACCCAATTTTCGCTTACAGATCAATCAAGTAGAGCTGGAATGAAGTTTGCATATTTCAGGAGCATTAGGGAGCAGAAGAATTAATGCATCATTTGAAGCTTTCAGCTTCATTGTATTGCTAACATGTTTTTTCACTATGCAGATATAGGTGAAATTTCATTATTGGATTCATTTCTTTTAATATTTCAAAATGGGGTGAAAAAATGGGCTCCCACAAGGGTTGAACCTAGCATGCTACCCTCTTAGATTCAAAAGATGCAACAAAAGTTTTTGTGAATGGAGTTTGCAAATAATTGTTGGATGTTGTGGTTGTGTTGCTAATATGCGGTTGTCATTGATGTCAACACTATTAGCATTAATTTATTAGAAGTTTTATATGTCAAGGATATTGAGAAATTGTAATGGAATGAGTTGCAAGTTGTTAGTGGTGAAGTGAAGTTTAGTATGTCAATAAATTTTGTAAATTGATGATCAGATGTTGTGGAATAAAGAGTTTTTTTCTGAGTATATCTAGTTTATCCACATCGAGTTTCAGAGATCTACATGAAGATTTGATTGGGTTATGAAGATTTATATTCTAACAATTTTTTGGTTGCCTTAGTTGGTGTTACTGATTGAAGATGATACAACTTCAGTTAGTTCAATTGTTTTGGATGCTTCTTTGATGTTTTGTGATGTTTGTGGATGTTTCTAGATCACACTCTATCTTTGTTGCACATCCGCATTGATCATTGTGCTCGTGTTTGGCAATTTTCTCTTGCATGTTCACATTTTTCGTGTTCCTGGCCGACATGGTGCTTATAGCATGTTGTAGATCTTTGAGGAGTAATTAATTGAAGTTTTTTCATGTTGGAGATGCTTATTTGAGTCTTCACTAAGTTGTGGCCAACCTTGGTTGATTCACATTAATAATCTTTAGTGTTTTGGGCCAACGGTTTATATTCATTTTATTATTTTGTTGAAGCCAACATGTAGGGATGAAATTTCTTGTTATAGATATATATAAATGTTTGTTTATTCAAATTGAAGTATGCCAATGGATGCCGAGTGTGTGTGTATGTGCGAATAAATTCCTAATCATTCGAAGGAAGAGCATAGTGTGAAGAAGAGTGAAGAAATGTTCATGTGCTTAACTGAAATTGTGATCAGGCATTAATAGATGCTATTCTATTAGTTCAAATCCCTACAAATGTAATCTTATTCTTTTTGTAAGATAGTGTGTATTCCTTTGGGTGGTTAGCCTTGTTGTAATTGAGTAGTGAGCTCTAGGAAGTGTGTTTGAATGCATGTGCATTCCCCACATTTCATTTCTTTATACTTTTAACAAGGTATAATCTTGTGGACTAACCTCCACCGTGGTTTTTCCCCTAACAAGGTTTCCATGTAAAAAATCTTGGTGTTATGTGTTTTTTGATTTGTTAATGATTTATTCTTTCATGGTTAATATTTAGATCTAAGAATAATGTTAATAAGTTGAATAAGTTTTAAATATCTAAGACAACTTATTCACCCCCCCTCTCAGTTGTTTGCCCTTGTGTTGCCAACAATAATGTTGAGTTCCATTTGAGAAAATAGACTATTAATGGTGATAACATTTAGAAGAAATATTTTATGGATGAGAATATGAGCAAAAAATTAACCATTCGAAGGCCTTGCACCACAAGAACATTAGTTGTGTGTTTCGATCCTATCTCAAAAACTATGATCTGGGTTTTCATGATTTTTGGACAAAACTTAGAAAACAATGAGAAAAAACTCTTTAAATTTATCACTGAACCAATTCACACTTTTTGAAAACAATTGACCAGTCATAAGGAAGAGTAACCATTCAAAGACTGTGCACCATAAGAACAACGATCATGTGTTTCGATCATATCTCAAAAACTATGATCTAGGTTTTCATGATTTTTGGATACAAATTAGAAAACAATGAGGTGAAATAACCGTTTAAATTTCTCACCGACCTAGTTCTTACTTTTTGAGAAAAGAGATTAGAGGTGGAGATAAAAGTGTATCATTCATTTGATGTCAAACTGAAGTCTTTTATCCTTGTTTCATGGTTGAACTGAGGTGATTTTGGGGTCCACTTTGGTCATGCAGTTACTTGTGTGTTTCTTGCATATTTTTAGACAAAATGAACTATGTAATTAAATATTAAAGGTAATATTTTATTAATTACCTTAATATTTACCATGTGTTGCATAAAAGGAGGGCTTTTACATGTTAAATATTAAAATAATCACAACTAATTATCTTTAATATTTAATTGAACAGTTACCTTTTTCCCAAAATCATGCAAAAAATACAAGTGTAATGGAACTAAAGATATTTTCATGCATTCATAGTTGAAATCAAAATTTTGGTCCTATTTTGGAGTTGTCTCATATAGTTTCAAGGTCAACTTTGGTCAAACTAGTTGTAAGAGGGAGTTTGAGCCTATTTTTTCTCAAATTGTTTTAGTTCTGACTCCCCTTTCTATAAATTGTTATCTTTGCTCATGATATGATTTTTGAGATAATTTTCACCTACAGTTTGCTTCTCGTTTTACCTCTTGGTGCATTGGAGCTATCATATCATTGTATATATTGGAAAAGATTTATTCTTTTTCTTAGTTCTTGTTTTATGCCTTTGCATTCTGCAAAGAGACTATCTTGTAACTTAGTTTTATTTACAATTTAATATATTCAACAACTTAAATTATAGGTTAGGAAGTATTGTCACTTGCAAAATTTTCCTTTAATTTCATATTGCAATCAGACGTTTACCTTCTCAGATTCAGGTGTTTTATTTATGTTAGTGATTTGGATTCAAGTTTGATGTGTTTTAAATCAAAACCTTTAAATTTATGTCATTAATGGATGCATGTACATAGATAGCAGTTTGGTCAGAGGTCATAAATTGTGCCATACATTAGCCTTCCCCTTAAAGTTGTGAAAATATCATTTCCTTCATAAAGGATAGGTTATCAGGCCTCTTTGTGAAACATTTATGTGTTTAAGCTATCTAGTTTGAGTTGTGAAAAAATATTTTATGAGAGATAGTTGTGATATCAATCACAAGTTCATTTTATCACTTAGGTGCATCACTATAGTTCAAAATTTTAGTTTATGCATTCATTTTTAGAGCTTTTCTTTCCTTTTCATTGCTAGAAAAACACTCATTCATTAGAAAATCATAAGGGAACCAGACCATAATCTAGAGATTCACTTTCATTATGAGCAACCCACAGGCTCAAAAGTGTTTCCATGTTACACAGGATTGCTGAACTTTACAGGGTGATCCCACAAAGCTGGTTTACAATTTCTGGGAGATTCTGATTTTTGTTGAAATCGCATATTTTTAGAAAATATAATGATTTAAGCCTTAAAAATTTTCATTTAAATCATTACAATTAAATAGCATTTGATCAAACTACCTTAGATCAAACCTCCTTGGATAGAACCCTGCTAGTTTTAAACCATACCTATAACAAAGTCTCCTTTACACCTATCAAAATGTTGATAAAAAACCACTTTTGATTTACTTTTTGGGGAATCAAATGAATTTATTTAAAATATATTTTTTGTAAGTATGTAGTCCTTATTATAAGCTTCCCAAAAAGTATAATTTTAAATAAATTTAATTTAATTATTATATTTATTTTTTATTTCTTATGAATGGGTTTTTCACCAAAAATCAAGCTCTCTATTCTACACATGTGTAAAAATAGAAGATAATCATTTTTTTTCAAAAAATATGAGTGCACCAGATATTGAAGTCCTTGATCTAACAAAAAAAATAAAAATTGATACATACAAAAAAAGTTGTGTTATACAGTTTGCCTATTTTTGAATTATAATAGGTTTGACTTCAAAACTTGATTAAGGAAAAAATATTCAATAAAACACTATAAAACCAATTGGAAGGACTAGATATCATAGTTACAAATCTAAATTTGAAAAAATTAGAATTTTATCCTTTATGGAAAAAAAATTATGTGTTATATGGTGAGCGTCACTCCTTAAAAATAGTGTTTACTGAAAAAATAGTTTTTGAAGGAGATGGAAAAAGAAGTGTAATCTGATTCCAAAAATTTTGCAAAAAAAACTTAGAATCTATCAACAAAATGTCACAAATAACTAGTTTGCATCATCTTCAAATTCCTCATGGTTTAGCCGCTATAGGTGCCCAAAAGTGAAGATTTAGTTAGAAAAAATTAGTTTAGTGTCCAGTTTGGCCAAAAATTGTAAACCAATATTGTGGGATCACCCTACAACTTTGCATTCGGATGAAGTTCCTCATGATAATAGTTTTTGGCACACCCGGTGGGATATATAGTTTGGACTCTCCTAGTCCAAATCTTTTCCACATAATTCTAATTTTTGATGTGAAAATCAGTATTTATAGCCTTTGGAGACATGATCTACACACACACCTAGCGACTTTGAACACATCTACTTGTTTCAACAAGATTCAGTGTTGGTATGTTTCAAAATAAGCTTCTTATTCTTATTTCTAGCTCTTCATATGAATAGATATGTCAAATTTTCATAGCCAATATATATACCCACCCCCAGGTTATGAGAATACTAGCCATGAACCCTCTTATCAACCATACACAAACAACCATAATACTGGTTTTGATCAAAATTCTCATATCACAATGAATAACCAACAAGTTTATCATTCTTACCATCCTCCTATCCACATTAATACTTCATATCAACCCTCATATACTTAAGATCAATCCAAAGGCCATCATTTTCCTAGCAATCATTAGATCAATCCCTATGATCAACTTCAAGAGTTTCAACATTTTGAGGATAAGCTCAAACAAATTCACAATCTATATTTAAGGTTGAAGATAAGGAACATGTTTCTTGAAGAATAGTTTAGAAAGAGTGAATTGAATGTGCAATAAGAATAGCTAGTTTTTCCAACCTATGATCATCAACAAGATTATGAATATATTTTCTCACAAGATTATAACTATGAATGTCAACAAGAATGTAATTTACAACAAGAATAGGAAGAGTATCAAGCTTATCTTCAAGATCAAGGTTTCTCTTGAAGGATTGTAGGTTGAACCTCAGCAAAATCATACTTTTGTTTAGACACAATCACCCCATCCATAGAAGAATCCACTGATATCTTGATTTCTCAAGATAATCAGGTTGTAGATCAAGAAATAGAGGTTGTAATTGAAAATTAGCAAGTTTTAGATGAAGAAAAGGTTGATGTTTCTTATGATCTAGCTGATATGATTAATAAACTTCCATGTTTTGTTGATGTTTAGCAAGAAGAGTCTTAAATCTCAACAATACTAGCCTCATATTAGGAAGAAGAAGGTAAATATTTTGATGTTCTAACCCCTCAACAAGGCTACAATAAGGTAATAAAAAATCCCCTTCCACAACAAAATGAAAATTAGAATGAAGAGGACTCATTTTGGGATGAGATTGAGGTATTTGTTTCAAGTTTAGACTCTAGAAAATCATCTTTTGAAGAGAAAAAGGTGGAACAAAAGGTTGTTGAGGTAGAAAAAGATGTTCAAGTCCAAAATTTTGTTGATTTATTTGATGAACTTCTAGGATTTGTACATGAAGATAAGCAAAGCTTGATTGAACTAACATCAATGCCTAGTTTCGAGTAGTAGGATGAAGGGAATCAGTTAGGCAAGGTGCAAATTTAGGAAGAAAAAAATGAGGATAGTCATGTTTTGGAAGTTCAAGAGGTTGATTTGCAAGAAAATATTGTTTAAGTAGATCAAGAAAAGTGACAAATCATAGATATTGAAGGTACGAGCTTTGAAAATCATCATGAGAATAAGTTAGAGCATACATTGCAGAATGAAATTGTTCATGAAGAGGACTTATTCTCAAGCATCAATGAATTTTTTTGCTCTAACATTGTTGACAACTTAGCACCTTTCAAGACAAAGGATTGTGATCAACATAATTAGGTGATCAAAGAGGTTGTGGTTGAAGAGATAACACATGAGAAAGAAGTCAGCAAAAAGAGTCCTCGTTTTAGCATCTCAATAGGATGCCCAATCAGGCATCTCTCCATAAAAAAGTCCAATCATGAGATTGAGATTAAAGGAAAAAAGGGCCAACTTGTCCATTCACTCCAAATGAGTAGTTTGGTTGATCAAAATTAGAGGGTGAGTGAGTTTTTTTACATTCTTCATGAAGAATTGCAACAGTTTATTGAATATCTTCTTATTCTTCATCTAGTTTCAACTATTCATAAACATGTAAATTAGTGTTTTTTGTTGATAAGGGGAAGCTACTTTAACCAAACAATAAATGGATTTGTTTGATGCTTTCACAGTTATTTGGTTAGGGTAAGGTAGGGTAGTTTCATTTCAATACTATGTTGCATCATTTTCTAGCTCTGTCTTAAACAAAGTTATGCTAATTTCTTTCAATTTTAGTTTTGTTGATATATAGTTCCTAACAACTGAGGTACAAGTAGTTTTTTAAGTCACAAAAGAGCAAGAAAAGACTCATACACCCAATGGATTGTTTAAGGCTACTAGTCTATGTGCTTAGTAGGAAAGCACCCCTAAATTGTCACCAAAATGTTACCCACTTTTCACTTACAACTCAATCAGGTAGAGATGGAATGAAGTTTGCAGATTTTGGGTGCATTCAAGAGCATTTAGGAGCAGAAGAATTAATGCATTGTTTGAAGCTTCTAGTTTCATTGTTTTGCTAACATATTTGTTCACTATTCAGATATAGGTGAAATTTTGTTATTGGATTCATTTCTTTTAATATTTCATCATGTGGTGAAAAAATGGCCCCCCACAAGGGTTGAGCCCATCATGCTGCCCTCTCAGATTCAAAAGATTTAACAAAAGTGTTTTTTAATGGAGTTTGTAAATAATGTTGAGTTTCATTTGAGAAAATAAACTATTAATGGTGAGAACATTTAGAAGAAAATTTTTATGGATGAGAATATGAGCAAAAGAGTAACCATTCAAAGGCCTTGCACCACAAGAACAACGGTCACCTGTTTTGATTGTATCTCAAAAAATACAATATGGGTTTTTGTGATTTTTGGACACAAATTAGAAAATAATGAGATGAAAAAACCCTTTAAATTTCTCATCGACTCAGTTTGTACTTTTTGAAAACATTTCACCAATCCGAAGGAAGAGTAACTATTCAAAGACCCTACACCATAAGAACAATGATTGTGTGTTTCAATCATATCTCAAAAACTAAGATCTAGGTCTTTGTGATTTTTGGACACAAATTAGAAAACAATGAGGAAAAAAACCCTTAAATTTATCACCATGCACTGGCCCAGTTCTTATTTTTTGAGAAAAGAGATTAGAGGTGGAACTAAAATTGTATCATGCATTTGATGTCAAAATGAATTCTTTTATCCTTGTTTCATGGTCGAACTGAGGTGATTTTGGGGTCCACTTTGGTCATATAGTTACCTGTATGTTTCTTGCATACTTTTAGACAAAATGAACTATGTAATTAAATATTAAAGGTAATATTTTATTAATTACCTTAATATTTACCATGTGATGCATAAAATGAGGGCTTTTACATGTTAAATATTAAAATAATCACAATTGATTGTTTTTAATATTTAATCAAACAGTTATCTTTTTCTCAAAATCATGCAAAAAGCACAAGTGTAATAGAATTGAAGATATTTTTATGCATTTAGAGTTGAAATGGAAAGTTTGGTCCTATTTTGGAGTTGTCTCATATAGTTTCAAGGTCAACTTTGGTCAAACTAGTTGTGAGAGGGAGTTTGAGCGTGTTTTTGCTCAAATTGCTTTAGTTCTGACTCCCCTTTTTATGGATTGTAATTTTTTCTCATGAGAGGATTTTTGAGATATTTTTCACCTATAGTTTGCTTCTAGTTTGACCTCTTGGCACATTAGAGCTGTCATATCATTGTATATATTGGAAAAGACTTGGTCTTTTTCTCAATTCTTGTTTTCTTCCTTTGCATTCTACAAAGAGACTATCTTGTAACTCAATTTTAATTATAGTTCAATATATTTAGTAGCTTTTATAGGTTATGAAGTATTGTCACTTGCAAAAAATTTCTTTAATTTCTTGTTGCAATAAGGTGTTTACCTTCTCAGATTTAGGTGTTTTGTTTCTATTAGTGATTTGGATGCAAGTTTAATGTGTTTTAAATCATTTAAACCTTTAAATGTATGTCTCATTAATTGATGCACATACACAGATAATATTTTGGTCATAGGTCATTAATTGTGCCATATATTAGCCTTCCCCTTAAAGTTGTGAAAATATCATTTACTTCATAAAGGATAGGTTATCAAGCCTCTTTGTGAAACATTTATGTGTTTAAGTTGTCCAGTTTGCGTTGTGAAAAAATATTTTATCAGAGATAGTTGTGATATCAATTACAAGTTCATTTTATCACTTAGGTGCATCACCATAGTTCATATTTTCAGTTTATGCATTCATTTTAGAGTTTTTCTTCCCTTTTACCTACTAGAAAATCACTAATTCATTAGAAAATCATAAGGGAACCAACCCATAATCTAGAGATTCACTTTCATTATGAGCTACCCACAAGCTCGAAAGTGTTTCCATGTTACACAGGATTGCTGAGCTTTACAACTTTGCATTCAGGTGCAATTCCTCATGATAACAATATATATGCACACTTCTCTATATAATCATTAATCCTCATGTGCGTATATGTATATATATATATCCAGACACACACACACACACACACACACATATATATATATATACATATCATTCAATCTAATAAAGTAATAATCAATTTGATAATCAAATGATTACAACTAAGTGATATAGTCACAAAAAATGACACATGCATGTATACACACATGTACATATATATATATATATTATATACACTTCATTAATAAGCATTAACACTTATGCATTCATATATATATACATTACATATATATTCTATAACAATTAATATTAAAATAATCCATTTGATATCTGAAATGATTATGGCCATGCGACTATATTCATAATAACATATTTATACACATATATGCATATCTATACATATGTTGACATACTCATATGGACATCCCATTATATCCGACATACACATATATCAACATGTGCATATGCATATACCTCAAATACTCATTCAACCATATGATCAAGCATATATACAATTACTATCTTATTGATAGGAAATATATGTGTGATGCATATATACATGTATATACGTGCATGTCACATTGACCCTTCAATAGCACCATGCTCATAAACAACCCATTCATAAGCACACATAGGTACGTATACCTAAGCACTCTCATGCACGTGTTACTCCATGTGTATGGTCTATCGTTGACATGCATTTGCATACATATATATATACATTCAATGTATATCCCACTCATCAATCAAGCATAGTAATATAAGGACTCATAAGTTCTAAACATATAAAAATCATCCAAGCATTCTTTCAATAGTAATCATGACCCTTACTAATGCAAAGAATTCATACTAAGGATGACTTACCTTTCCCAACACAATAACTTGACTCAACCATTCTACTGTGAGTGAGTGTGTAAGCTCAGATAGATATCATTAAGGGTTATTTGACCAATCATTTCTCTTGAGTGATACTTCCCCTCCACCTAGAGGATTTGACCTTGTCCCTGCAACCATCTCAACACATTTGCAATGGTAGTTAGATGTTCACAATAAATCCATATGCATCATAAAATTTAGCATATTTATATAGCAATCAATGTAAACATATTTACTTTTTCAAATCCATATTAAGAATTTATCAATACTTTCACATAATACCTATTTTAGTATTCCACTCTTTTAGCAAGCATATCAAACTCATGATTGTGTTTACCAACCTATTTACCCATGAAGGCAAATGTAAATCAGTAATAACAAGACGGGGTGTGACACAATATATGTGAAAGTCATGTCAACATTTTAACATGGGAACATGACATGAACCAACACTTGAAAGAAAACATTAAACCTACAACTCATCTCTTTCTCCACATGTTATACTTGTGTATGCACTAGCGGCATTGCACATGCAACATCCTAACGATAAAATTTCTCAAAGTGAGGGAAGGGTTATAATATGAGTGGGTTTTGTGGAACCCATTTTGCACACCTTGCGATGGTGGGAATGCCTAGTTAGGGTTTGTGTCTCTATGAGAGACACTTTAAGGGAATACCACATACGGTCATCCCCTCAGGATTACTATGTGAAAGTGAATTGGGTAAGTCTTCATGATGCAACCTAGCTCCTTAGAAAAGAATAAGTCAATTATACTAATTGTATTTAATCACCACTTGTTCAAATATAACTAACATTGATTTTACATTATATTAGAAATATTCTAATATTCCACCTTATAATACATTTAAACTCCGTTTGTGCATTAAACATAATTCTTTAGAAAATATTCACATTTAAGATTTATTCTAACCCCTTGATTAATTCAACGACCAAAATCAATGTTCCTTTCCTTTGAACATTTATATTTTTTTTATCAAGAGAGTATAAATAAACAAATAAAATTGTCCACCAACTATTTGCCTAATATTCTCAAGGAACCAATTATTGAGATTTATTGAATAATATTACAAACTAATTTCAATAATTGATTTAATTGAATAGACATGGTGAAAATTTTTTTTTTTTTTTTTTTTTGACAAAAGTGGCAAGCCACTATAATATTATATTATACATATAAATAGGATAATACAAAAATTGGTTCTAAAGGGCATACTAGAAAGAAAGAACTAGTAAGAAAACCTCCAGTTATAGCCCAAATTTAAACTATGATTTTGTTTGATTCCATGACTAATAACCTTGTATTGATGATTAAAAATTCAACCCATAAATCCCAAAGCACCTACCCAAAAACTAATAAAAAAAACCCATATTATCCCTTTACAAAATGAAAGCCCCCCGAATTTTTAAAAAAATTCAAAAACCCACTACATGCCGAATTTAAATTTTCAATGACCCCAAAAATTTTAAACAAAAAACCCACTAGATATCACTTTTACAATTTCTTTGACCCCCATTAACTGAATTTTTTTCCTACAATTCCAATCCCTTTGCTAGCTGAAGACTGTTGAGATTATGGATGCACAAGGTCCTTGAAGCTGAAGTCTTCAATGGAGGACCTTTTCCAAGAAATATGATCAACCACAAAGAAAGTGTTTCAACTAGGCATGCACAATAGAGATTCTATTGATATGATACAAATGAACAAGTTTCCTAATTATATAGGCAAGGAGGAAAACCTAAGATGCAAGAGATGTTGCCATGTGTCATGATCTAACAACGTGTGACAACAGGTGAACTCTATCTAGTAAATTATTAAATGTTGAGATAAGTTCTAGAAGGACAACTCATCTTCTAGAAAGAATCTTATCCCTACAAACAAGGAAGGTAATATTATCCCATTTATTAAATGATTTATTAAAATCTAACTTAGGACTAAATGATGCATGACCTAAGTTAACTTATGCTAGTGTAATAATTAATTAATTAATTACACTAACACCCCCCCATAAGTTCAATTTAGGGTGGAAAAATGCAATGATTATGTAGGAAGATGATGGGTCTCGGCTACGAGGCCATGTTAGGTACCCATGTACACGAAGATGCAGAAAAATCTCCCACAACCGGAGAAAAGGGGAAAACCCAGTGGGAAAAAAACCCCTCTCCAAAAAGGAAATGAAAAAGAAAAAAATGTGAGATAGGATGGGAAGGATGGAGGACTCTCAAATACCCCCCAAATACACCATCTGTCACATGGATACAATACAATAGCCCCTCGATAAGGAAGAAATAGAGAGACTAGATAGCCCCCCCAAAAGATGTGAACACCTGCAAAGATGGTAAGTGTCTGAAGACAAAACATGATCCAATGTTGACAAACAACTTGTCTCCCTTTTTTGAAGAAACATAACCAAGTGCAAGTGTAGGGATGCTTCCCATTCCAGAGAGGAATTGAAGGAAGGTAGGATGAAGGTGGATGTTGATGATGTCTCAGAACTCTACTCATGTGTCTCCTTGCCTGAAGATGAAGATGCCACAATCAATGAAGAGGGTGACAAATCAGGATGATGCAGAAGCTGATGTTGAACAATATCCAAAGATAGTGATGCAATGAATGTGATGGAGACTTGATAGCCCCCCTTGAATGAAGTGTCCTCAAAACCACTGAAAGAAGTTTGAATCCAACCAATGGTAGATGCTAAAGAAACCTCAAATCTTGAATGGAATGACAGGGAAGAAGTCTCAAAGATGAAATCTCTTAAGATAAACCAAATGTCACCAAGATAGTCTTAGGATCCCCAATCAAGGTCCAGACAAAGGAATATGGAGACTCAAGAAAACTCAACAAAGTGGGATCAAAATAGAGGAGTGATATCCCCTCAAGAATGTCCTCCAAACCTATAGAAGTAGCCAAGTTAGTGATACCTGAAATGAAGCCATCCTGTGATGTCAAGTATGGAAAAATAAAGGTGCCCTAATGAATGATGATGGTGGAAGCCTCAATCAATGAATCTAGACAAGGAATCACTAAATGTGAAGGGATACCAATTGTCTCTGATGGAGAAGAACCACTTGAAGAAACCTTGTCAACCTCTTCGGAAAGATCAAGGCAATCAACCTCCTGCACAATGATATCATTGTGGGGAACCTGATCTAAAGAATGACATTCTGAATCATGACCATTGGGGAATGGTGAAGTGTCTGAATCTCCATCTAGCTCCCAAAGCTTAGTCCAAAGGATATGAGGACTATCATAATGATCAATAGAACTCAAAACATCACAATCAACTTTCATAGCAATGATATCAAAGCAAGTTCATGAATACCTTCACTTGGATGAGGAACTATACCATACAAATGAGGCAATAAATCAAGTGATTGGAGATGGTGGCTGATCCCATCCCGCCATTGCTGATAGCTACCCTTATGCAACATAACCAAAGAAGGAGTATATGCAAGCTCCATAATGAATTTCTCCAAAATTACAAGGACTCTTACCTTCAAAAACAATTAGAAGCTTCCAAATGTGATGTGCAATTGAAGTGATGCTACATGGATCAAAAAATATTTTCCCAAGTTTCAGGATGTCTAGGTTATTGAAAAAATGCACCAAACTGAAAAAATCAATGCAAGAGTACCTAGAGCTGAAACTGATCAAGGAGTTTGGATAGATGAAAAAAGCTCTGAAAATACTTCCTGATGCCACTGGAATCACTAGAATCTGATAAATGGTTGTGAAGTTATGAGCCTTTGAGTCCAAAATAGGGTTTTGACTTCAATTGACTATAGAAATTTTTGTGAGAAAAAATTCATAGAATTGATTGCACCACTAGAAAGTACTCAGAATTACTTTTTCGACGGTATCTCGTTTGCTAATTTTCAACACCATGGGTGAAAGTTGTAAAATAAAAAAATGCCTATATTTGGCACTTTGCAGGCTAACTAGGGGAAAAATTCCAGCTCCCCGGGTGCTGGTACCTGGTCTACAATATGACCGCAACGTAAAATGTGGCAAAAAAATAAAGCACCACCACTAGCAGTAGTAGGGTAGAGCAAATGGGTGGAGTTGATGTGAATGGCGGTGCCGCTCATAAAGCAAAACCTCTGTTTATTGACAAACAACCGGTGGTTGGAGACCTTCGCCAAAATAGGGCAAGGGCGTCAGTGGCAGGAGATATCGCCGGTGGTGGATACCCTGGAAGGAGGAGGGGAACCGACTAGCAGGAAGGGCTTCCTGAGAGTGATCACCAGCATGGAAAGCGAGAGCTTGGATGGGTCAGCGGTGTTCAGCAAAGACTCCCATGACGGTGAACAAGTGGCCTGGTTGGATGTGACAAGGTCAACAACTGTATCCTTTTTGCAGACAACAATAAATGTGGCTGACAAGATTCTTCTCTGTAGACTTTAAATGACCAACAACAAATAGAATAAATATTTTTTAATATTGCTAAAAAGAAATTAAAAAATCAATGATTTTCAAATAATGTATGCCGACAATATAATATTTATGCAGATGATTTAAAAGAGTATGTCAACCGATGATTTTTTTGAAATATACTCGTAGATAGAAAAAGTAGATAGAATTAAATCAGACCCAAAATAAAATGCCGATGCCAATGGGATATAAATAAATCAAACCCCCAAAATGCCAACGGGGTATTTTATTATGCAGTCGAAAAATATTTTTTCTACAACTATAGAAATACCCACAATATATATTTTTTGCCAAAACATATAGAATAATTGCATGATTTTTTTGAAACAAAAAATGACCTGCGTATAAAAAATTTTTGCCTCAGAGGACAACTAAAAAGGAGGATTTTATTACTACAAATTTGTATGGATTGTACTAGTTGATTTTGCAAACCCAAATACCTCTGATGGCTCCTGGGTTGATGTATCTGATTTTGCTAATTGGATAGGTGATCCTAGGGTTTGGAGGCCTTTTGAAGACAATGGTGAGCTCGGATCTGACTCAATCTGCTTCAAAAATTAGCTTGGTCCTCAGGTGGAAACAAGTAGCCTTTAATGGAAACCTTCAAGCCTACAAGAATCTTGCACACCAACTTTCTTGATCAAGGGTTGATGTTTCACTGGACAAGCTCTAATACCATGTTGAGATTATAGATGCACAGGGTCCTTGAAGCTACAGTCTTCAATGGAGGACCTTTTTCCAAGAAAGATGATCAACCACAAAGAAAGTGTTGCAACTAGGCATGCACAATAGAGATTCTATTGATATGATTAATTGATATGATACAAATGAACAAGTTTCTTGATTATATAGGCAAGAAGGAAAACCTAAGATGCAAGAGATGTTGCCATGTGTCATGATCTAACAACGTGTGACAACATGTGAATCCTATCTAGGAAATTATTAAATGTTGAGATAAGTTCTAGAAGGACAACTCATCTTCTAGAAAGAATCTTATCCCTACAAACAAGGAAGGGAATATTATCCCATTTATTAAATGATTTATTAAAATCTAACCTAGGACTAAATGATGCATGACCTAAGTTAACTTATGCTAGTGTAATAATTAATTAATTAATTACACTAACAAAGACCACACTTGAAAGCCCTTCTACTATGAACAAGAGCTCTGTGTATTTGGAAAAGAGAAGTCAGCCTTGCATTCCTCATAATTGAATTCACTTGAATTCTATTAGTAGCCTAATTAGGAGTGTTTTGAGCATGATTCTGACCATAGGTTGGAAAATTGAATCGAAATTGTAAGTCTAGTTGAACACCATTGTGTGGAGGAGGTGGAACATATGCACGAAGATATTCCAGTGTATAATATTTTTCCCTGATCTCTATCTCGATTACGAAGCAAATGTGTCATCAGTTTTTTCTCAAAGCTCTTAGTAGAATATTGTCATTATTAAATTGTATAGCCAGTCTAATGGCATCAAATAGTTCTTCAAAACCCTATCGTTTCTACACAAAAGCCCTTGGAAACAATCCTCCAATAAACCCTTCCTCGAAGTAGAAATTATAATTTTACAAAGCTTGAAGAATTGCATTATCCATGAGGTATTAAAAATTAACATATTTTCTTGCCAATTCCTCCAATTCATTTAGAGATTGGATTAAATCAAGAGCATTGGATGAAAGTATGGAAATCACTTGGGAAGGGAATATAATCCAATGTGCATGGGGCTGGTAACCTCAAGACCTAACATGATACGAATGCAGTCTTCCACCCTTTCATTGTCTATCTTGAACATCATTCTCAGAGCATCTCGAGTGATATAGCCTTCAACCGGTCTCTCCCAGTGCTTAACTGGCAATGACACCCTCATATTCCAAGGTCAAAATGCCATTAGACTACAACTTAAGAAGTAGATTTCCTATTCTAAAATTCATTAGCTCTTTCTGCTTTTAGCAACCCTTTTGTTCAAAACTTGTAATGTGCAAATGACTACCTTTGAGGGCCTAATTAATATCAAATCCTTACTAAATAAAATGAAAATTCATGATGAAATGAAATGTGGAGGACTGAGCATTTAACACTACATTGTACCTTTCAATTACTAGCTCATGTTAAACAAAATCCAAGATGAATGGCAATTGGCTTCACACTACAAAACATAATTTGAAGGTATCGACTAGGATAATTTAACAATATGCGACATCATCACTAGGTAAGTAATGGTCCTTTATAGTTGATGCAAGATGTCCTTGGAGCTGCTATAAAATACTGTGTGGATTTATGAAATATCATTACCTTGAAAAGCCTCAAGGAATATGATATAATTCTAGCTCATTACAAACTTGTCATGCATTATCCACGGTGGCTGACATTTCGTATAGTGTCAATGGTGAAGAGATACTCAATGATAAAAAAAATTTCTCATTGACTTGAATGATTACCATTTGCTTCCTGTTTGATTAGATAAATTAGCATAGGAAATGCATTTAACTAGCTTATATCCTGCAATATCTTTATCTCCTTTCCCTCACATCCTAGGTTTGCAAGAAAATCAGCTACCATGTTACCTTCCTTGTAGGTGTGTGTTATTATGGAGGCATTAAAGCTATCTATTATTTCCCATGTTTTTTGTAAAATATAATTTAAGCACCAATTTTGAATCTTTCTTGTTCTACATGCATTTATAACCAACATGGAGTCACCTTCTATGTGTATGTTTGCAATCCCCAATTGTGAATTGTTGATGATGCTTCCTGCATAGCAACAACTCAGACAGAATATGAAATCCTATCTCTCTTGAAAGGTAAATCTCTATCAACAAGCCTCGAGAGATAACCCCAAGGTCTCTAATGTCAGGTCTTGACAATGCATAAACAACTCAGTGATAAATGCGAAAATGCTGGTAATCACAATGGGACCTTACTACAAGCAAAATACTGAATCTCAATTTTTTAGATCTAGTAATGTAATGATACTTCAATCCTAAATTTCATCCAATAATCAAAGAAATAACAAAATATGAGAGTTTCAAAGATATTTCTAAACTTAATATTAAACCTAAGGTTAACAATGCAAATGACCAAATACTCGAAATGGACCAATCCCTTAAAAACTGATCTCTACTTGACCCAGATAAATCTATAATCTTATAGAAACAGTGCAATATTCTAAGGTGTTAAGATTTTCAAATCATGAAAATTTATTCAAACAACCCTACTGCAATTGAAATGAATAAACCCTCATGATTGAACTAAGCACAATGCATATAAAGTCTAGGCTAACTTTGTAAAGCAACTAACAATCAATTGGCTGCGAAAAGTATGGACCAGGGATCGCTGCAACACTTCAAACATCAAATCATAAACATCATTGAATTGAATCTAATCTAAATATTAACCTCCTCAAAGCAATTTTAAAGATAGAATAACAAGAACCATGCAAGACAAGAGAACACAAGTATGGAACCAAATCACAATGTCATTTCTTGCATCAAATTATCCACTGTAGCAACAATTCCAACTTTCTCTTACAATATTTGCTTGAGAACAACTACTTGCTAATACTTGCTCTCTATTTTTTTCTATGTCTAAAATTTCTTCTACCCTTACAAATGAGGTGAAATGCCATATAAATAGAACCACTCAAAACATGTTGGCCTAGATAAGATTTTACAACAATAAAAATAAGGCACAACAAGTTAGCCAAAAGAAATTCCAATAAAATAAAATATGCACTGAATGCAAGAACTTCATCCAGGTCAGCTTGGGATCTCCAATGTAGCTCAGACCAATGCATGGAAAAAATAATAGGGAAGCACAAATCTCAATGTAGCCAATCATTAACTGCCTTCCCCCTTGTCTTTATTTTGATCCAGCATTTCATGAACCTTCAAAAGCACCTTGTCCAAGTCGGCCATAGGTGGCAAAGGAAAAACCCTAAGTCGCCTTTCAATTGATGCAATTTCTTCTCTTGACTATTTTACCGACTTGTCCCAATCCACCTTATATGTTAAGTACTTGTCAATGACAACAATGTATGTAGCCACATCATCTAACTAGTGCTCAGAGACATAATCATCATTATTTGGTGCATAAACATCTTGCCACCACTTCCTCAATTTCTCTAAACTCAAGTACTTGGGAGAAATCTCCCTTCTCCCTGTCATAATCTCAACAAGGCAATGGATCCATTATACACACCAGCCAGGGTATCATCAATCTTCCTTCTCTATTTGTAAATCTTCTTCAACACTTTCTGCCTAATTTTCAATGCCTCAAACCACTCCCAAGGTTCAGCAGCCCTGGAGGAAGGAAGAATTTTATCACTTACCAACCTATCCCTGGTGTATTCCATGATAGTTCTGGTTTTCTATAGTACGAAATCTATATCTTCCCTATCTTGTTCCAACACTTCCTTCAACCAATCAGTTGCCCTTATAGCATCCTTCCTAGTTGAAAGAATCTCCCTAATGGCCTCATTACCTTTTGTTCGCACCCCTTGCAGCCAATTCGTTGTGGTAAGATTGGAAGCCTTTATTTTTTCAAGCTTGGTAATGGTCTCTGGAGGCAAAGGATTCACAGCAGAAATTGAAGGGTTAATGGACTATAGGGGCTTCATTAATTCCTCCAAGCATTTCCTGAGATTTTTATTTTCTTTCTTCAACTCATGATTGGTCTTTATTTCCTTCCTCAGCCTATCCACGATGACTGCACTAGAACCCTCATAATCTTCAATATCCTGTTCAACAAAAGTAGGCCCCAAGTTGAAAGTCTGCACATTATAATCCTTTCCAGCCACATTATCTCTATTTTTATCTGGAGTAGGGGTGGCTATGTGAACAACTCTATTATGAGCTTCATCCCTTTCAATCCTTGAAATCACCCTAGCTTTCTTTTTACCTTTATCTTTTCCAATCTTAGCTAGTAGCTCATCCCAATTCGGTGGAATATCTTCCACAACAACCTGCTTCCTCCTTATTTCTTTATCTAACCAACTAGTAACAATGGATTGCAATTGTACCTCACCTTGTTTCTCCTCCTGCTAATCCTTAGGTGCTTCCTCACTCACATTCTGTTTCTTAGGAGTTTCATCTGTCTTACTTTCTTTTACTTTAGCATGCTCATCTTCATGTATAGGTGAGGGAACCATCACTGTTTCTTCTTATGCTAGAGGTGATCTAACCTCTTCAGTTCCAACAGGTGACTCCACATATGCAACCAAGGGGGATTGCATTATATTTTCAACTTTTGCGTTTGGACTATGAAGATCACCTTCATGAAATTCTTCTCCTTCAGTATCCAGATGATCTTCAAAATCCTCTGACTCATCTAGTTTTCTTTGAGCTTCATGAGTGGAAGGCACATCACCATGCTGCTCCTCATGAGAAACAACCAGAGGAAGGTCCACCTTAGGTACACTATCCTTAGGAGAAGGAGTCCTAGACCTCCTTGTATACACCCTGGCCTTCTCCTCTGAACTTTCAACATTTACCAACTGTGGGGTAACTTCTTCCTCCCCTACCTTGGAGCTTTCCTTCTCTGAAAATTTTATGATTCTTCTCCTCTTAGGCATTGGAACATCAACCTCCAAATTCTGCTCTTCAGTTTCCTTCTGCTCAGACTTCTTAGTTCTTTTCCTCTTCTTAGCCTTTGGCTTTCTCTACTTTTCTACTTCCTGGGCTTTTGTTTCTTGAACACCCTTTATCTTGATTTTGAAAGGAGAATCCAACTTACCCTTGCTCCTAGGATCCTGCTCAGTCGACTCTTTAGAGGTAGAATGAGGATCCAAATCTCCCATCAGTGCATAGGTGCAATGTACACCTTCATTTTCCAACTCCCATAGCTTATGCTTTAGGCACATCTTGGTGAATTTAATAACCGGATCCATCAACTGTTTTAATTTTGTCTTTTCCTCTTCCAACTAATCTATATCATCAATTGATCTATCTTTTATTGCCTCATAAGCATGATCTTGGATCAAGTTTCCAGCATCGTCCAGCTGATCCGGGACCATCCTCACATTGTTTAACCGGATTGAATCAACTGAGAGGTGAGAAAACTTCTTCTTCCTGACCTCAAATTCATCACTACAATTGGCCTAGTAATCCTCCAAGTCAACTTATGGCTATATTCCTTGATGGCCTTCTTTTGAGCTTCCCATGTAATATCAAATTTGGACCTCTTGGAGTGGAAAGAGAAACCAAGGGTACTCATTTCCTCCTCTAAAGCCTAGGCGGAACCAATGGAAGGATAAACCTCTCTAGTGCCAATCCTTAGTGGGAAGTCTCCACCAAAACTATTATTATGCTTGTCCCTCTTAACAATGGCATCAAAGTCACAAATCTTCCTAGTGACTTCTAGAAGTATGATGTGCTCAGTAGGATATCTTGGAAGTCTGTATGGCGCCCTCTGGAAACCATCAATCCAAATGTAGGAGAAGTTTGGGAACTGAATAAACCATGCCCCATATTTCCTGATGAGTTCCTTTGCTTGATCTAAACCTCTCACATGCTTCGTACCTTGAAGCAATCTAGTTATATGCATGGTGAATGCATCATTCACCCTCCTATAGCTTGAGCCTCCTAAATGCAATTGAGGGTAAACCTCGTAGATGATATCCTATTGAAAGGTGCCCCTTGTACTCAATCCTTTATAGTGGTGGAATCTTGCAAGTGCATAGACCAAATATGAAGTCATTGTGAAGGTCTTCGTTTGCAACACATTGGACAACTGCCTGTGAATTACTTCGCTAATGACCCCTGGCTAATGGTAGTTAATCTTCTCCTGCTCCATCCTAACAATCACATGGCACATCCAATTCTTGAACATTCCAACACTCTTCAATCCCACTACCCTGCTAAGAAACGTGATGGCATCATAGTACTCCTTGAACTTTTCTCTGAATAGCTGCTTGGGCAATTTGGAATAGTGAGACTTGGGCTTCTCCAGTGAAGAATTGATAAACTATTGACTTCACAGTCTGCTCATCGTAGAACTCTTGAGCTACCTTTATTTTGAATCCCACCACATGAGACCTGTCTGGCATATCAAATGTTTGGGAAATGGAGACAGGGTTGAGATTTGCAACAAATCTCCCTTGAGGACCAATAATCCTCTTTGTATCACTATCATAGTGCCTCGCACACTCGAGGACAAGCTGATAACATTGCACTGTGGAAGGGGAACTAACCACATGGGACAAACCTAATTCCTTTATTCTTCTAGTCACCAAGGGAAGATCCTCGGCCGCCATTCTTTACTTAAATTCCTTATAATAGGCCAACATTTGTATCAGTCACCTCTGACTAGACCGATGTGATCTTACTCTCAAGGACCTTGCTCCTAATGTCCAGCTTAATCCTTTCTACATCAAACATTGAAGACCCAGCTGCTGCCTTACTAGACTCAACCTACACTTAACATGAAAATCATAGTAAAAATCATAGGAAGGATACGTTAATCCATCAAAACACCGTTAGGATAAACCTCATGCAATCAAGGTGTTATTACAATTCATATAAAGAGATCTTGCTAAACTTTTGGTTTTAGAACTGTCCGCAGAATCTGAGCCAGAGAGGAATTTCAAAAAATTCTGAGCCAGACAGATTCTAGCGAAATAGTCATGGAAACACATACTAAAAATTAAACCTAATCATTATCAATCAGTAAACTTCATAAGAGATCATAAAATAGCATGAATTAATAATAAAATGCATTGAAAATCACTAACACATCATGCTACTCCATATTTCATAGCACTTCAAGAAATTTCAGGAAAATCCTCTAGAGACAAATGTTAGTGAAGGCATAGACACTTTGCAAAATCCAAAAAAAATAGGGAACCAAGGACTTTAGGAAAATCCGGTGTCTGCGGAATTCCGCGGATAAGGTAAAACTCCGATAGCATGTAGGTTCCAGGAATTCAGAGGAAATCAAGAAAATTTGGGGTCAAAGGAGATCCACGGAATGTATGAAACTCTAAAAGCGATAGCAGATTCCAGAAAAGCAGAAGGAACTAGGAAAATCTGCTAGAGGCGACTTGTCCTGAGGGAATGAAAAATCTCAGACTGGGGCACAAAGCTGGATTGGAACACGAAATCATGATTTCACACATAACACCACATTGATCATGGATTTCAAAAAAATTAAGCTTAGGGAAAGTTTAATATGGGCTTTCTATGGATTCTCTCAATATTTTAAATCAATTCGAGAGCACACTCAAGATAAATGATGATGCCCTAAGTTAAACCCTATAGATCCACCATTAAAGCACAGACGAGCTCAGAATTAAATTTTTGACTGCCAAAACCTTACTAGGGGCAACTCACGACTTCCAAAGCATGACTCCTCACAATGCAAAGAAATAGACAAGCTCAGGACTCACTCAGAAGACCACAAATCAAACAATGCTATGCAACCCTAGTCACAAAAATATCCAAATAACGTAGAAAATCAAACCCAAATAAGCTTTATAACTTCAAAGCATTATCTACAATCATCAATGCAAAGCAGGGCAATTGAAAACATACCATTATGAAGCGAAAATAGATCTTGGAAATGGTAAATGTGAAATTCAATGGTGCCCACAAAGAATAGGGGCAACGTGCACAAGAAATCACCACCAAATCGAATTATACGCAAACTCAACACCTCAAATTCAACCAAGCACTAGCAAGAATGCACTCCTCAGCTCCAATGATGACAAACAATAAGCATAATAAATCAAAAGACTTCAAAAATTAGGTTAAATACATCATTCAAAGCACGTACGAAGACATTAATGCGATTGACAAGACAATCATAAAACCTAGGAATCTAAAAACAAGATGGAATCCAAAAAAATCTAGCCCACGCAGAAATTCAGGAATACCAAAAATCTCTGAACAACAGTGTCCAGTCGGAGTCTGAACAGGATCCGGGAAAATCCAACTAGGGTGGAAAGTCCTGAACTTCAGTGAGAACCCAAAATTAGCTCAAAATCAAAGATCTTCAATGAATAACTTAGGGCAATCACTTAGGCAATCAAAATAATCATTTAAGCACATGCCAAAGTAAGATAAAACCTCAAAATGAAAGGGCCAAGACACAAAACCAAAGCAAAAGAGGGTCCTTGCTTTCAGCAGGGCATGTGTATGAAAACTGCACAACAAATGGCGACTTCTGCTGGGAAAATGCTCCAGAGAATTTGATGACGAATAGGAATTGAGAACCCAAAATCTCTGGTTTCAGTCTCACTACCAAGTAGACAAATCAGAATGAAAAGATTTAAAGAATCAAAACCAAAGGATAGACCGAACCTTCAATAAACTGAAAATCCAAGTGTGTGCATATGAGTTCATTTCCCTCCTTAAGCTACTGTAGAAACCAAGTTCAGTCAAGTCAGCCTACGTAAGGATTCTAACTTCAAAAGCAACCTGGATAGGGCCTTGCTACTAGTCAGGCATCCATAGCCCAGATGAGGTTATCGCTGTGACTCTCCTGAACATAGCTCTACTTCCAGCCAGGCATCTATAGCCTCAGTAGAGATATTCAAGTACCCCTGATAAGTTGAATTTATTCTTTTGATTTTTAATATTTCACTTTTCTTTCTTTTGATATTCTTTCTATGTCACTTTCATTTCAACCTGTGAAGAATGAAGTTCACACTCAGGGTTGAGAACCACAGTGGTGCTGAAGTAGAAATAGGATTTTTCACCTAGTAAAAATTCACAAGGATTCCTATAGTAACATCAAGATTCTTAAGATATATGAGAGATATAAGATTTCAGAGTACTTCAAATTCAAATCAAAACCAATGACCCATCTTCTATAAATCAGACATTAAGACTATTGGCAATAGAAAAGACTTCAACCATCCTTTCAAGATGCAAGACTTTAGTTCACCAATAAATACTTAGAACAATTCTAGATAATGATATACTTGCCATGCAGGTGCAACACATCCAGGAAAAAACAGAGAAACCCCCCAAGCAAAATCAAAGCAAAAAAAACCAAAAGCAAACCTACACTAATCAAACCAAACCAAAATAAAAAAAAACATAAAGGAAACCTAATCTAACTATATACAAGATGAGAGCTGAAAACAACTCAAGACTAGAAATAATGCTTTAAATACTGCCCATTGATAGGCAGTGGGATATCCTCTTTAGTGAGAGTTTTCAAACAGAAAGCATTATCTCCCAGAATTTTTGATATCTGGTAAGGGCCAAGATAAAGTTTATCAAATTTTCCATGCTCCCCTTTACGGTCGTGGGCTTTATCCCAATAAAGAACCAAGTCAAAAATCCTAACAGATTTAATCTTGGCTCTTTTATCAAACCATCTCTTGACTACCCCTTGATGTTTAGCAAAGTTTTCCAAGGCTTCGTCTCTTTTTTCCTCAAGGTGTAATAATTCAGCAAGTCTGGCCTCATGTCTATCTCCCTCATCATAATAGTCATTAATGAACTACAAAGTGGGGATCTTTAACTGAATGGGGAACACATGCTCTAATCCATAAACCAGGTGGTAAGCTGATATCCCTATGGAAGTTTTATGTCTTGTGTGATCTTCCCAAAGAGCAAATCTGAGCTGGGTATGCCAATCCTTCAGATTTCTTTCTAGCAGTTTGTAGATAACAATCAAGAGATTTTTGTTGGATGACTCTACCAAACCATTGCCTTGAGGATAATAGTTGGATGCAAATTTGATGATAATCCTATGATCAAAATCCCAATTAGAAAATTTCAACGATGAAAATGCAGGACCATTATCACAAACTAAAGACATAGGGCATCCAAAATGATTAAGAATACCTAATTCGATGAAGTTAATTACTACCTTTGAATTACATTGCTTGCAAGCAAGTGCCTCAGTCCATCTTGTAAAATAATTAGTGACAGTAAGGATATACCTATGACCAACAGAAGAAGGTGGATTGATTGGACCTATGAAGTCCATCCCCCACTGTGCGAAAGGTTTTACCTCAAAAACTGGTTGGAGTGGGAGTGTTGCATACTTCTCTTTTCCTACCGTGGTATGACACACATGACAATTTCTGATGTGGTTGTATATGTCCTTGAAGAGTGTAGGCCAGTAGTAACCAGCTCTGAGAATCCAGTTCACTGTAGAAGGTGCTGACCCATGGCTTATACCATATCTATCATGAAATTCCAACATAACTCTTTCAGATTTTATCTTTCCTAGGCATCTTTAGTACACACCCTCATGATTTTTCTTGTATAGAACAACTCCCTTCAACATGAAACTGTCACTCTTTAAGCGCAACGCCCTTCTTTGTATTGCATTAAGATGATCAGGGCATCTCTGAGTCAGGAGATAATGAACAATATCATCATACCACTCGCCAGGAGAGACATCCTCTAAATTATAACTCTGAGTTGTAAGATCAAGGCTTGTCTTTTCCATTGTCTTTGTAAGTCCTTGCACTCTTACTAGCTTCATGGGATGAATCTCAATATCATACTCTTGTAGCATGGTTACCCACTTGGCTCTACATTCTCCCAACTATTTTTGCATCAACAACAACTTAACTGTTGGATTAGGAACTATAGCAAATATTTTGGGTCTGAGGATATAATGCCTAAATTTATTTACAACTCTGACTAAGGCATAGGCCTGCTTTTCCACACTAGGGTATCTTAGTTTTGCATCTTTTAATGGTGCACTTATAAATGCGATGGGATGTTCATTTCCTTGGTCAGACTTCTGAGTTAACATAGCAACACAAGAATGATCGAAAGAAAACAAATATATATAAAATGGTTTAGCATAATCTAGACTTACCAAAACAGGGGCCTCAGCAATAGCCCTTTTTATCTCTACAAATGCTTCCTTTGCTTTTGCATTCCATTCAACTTTGGCCTCCTGCTTCAGCATTGCATTCAATGGCTTAACTATTTCTGTGAAACTAGTGATGAAATTCCTCACAAAGTTGATTTTTCCAAAGAATGATTTCATTTCCTTTCTATTGGCAGGTGGTGGAATCTTGAGAATAGCCTCTATGCACTCTAGATCAATGGCAATTCCCTTTTCAAAGATAACATTGTTGATGGTGTTTTCTGCACAGCAACAACTCAGACAGAATATAATATCCTATCTCTCTTGAAAGGTAAATCTCTATCAGCAAGCCTCAAGAGATAACCCCAAGGTCTCTAATGTCAGGTCTTGACAATGCATAAACAACTCAGTGATAAAATGTGAAAATTTTGGTAATCACAATGGGACCTTACTACAAGCAAAATACTGAATCGATTTTATTAGATCTAACAATCTGATGATACTTTAATCCTAGATCTAACCCAATAATCAAAGAAATAAAAAAGATAAGGGTTTCAAAGAAATTTCTAAATCTAATACTACTCCTAAGATTAACAATGAAAATAACCAACACTCAAAATGGAAAAATCCCTCAAAACTGATCTCTACTTGATCCAGATAAATCTGCAATCTTATAGAAAATAGTGCAATCTTCTAAGGTGTGAAGATTTTTAAATCATGAACATTCATTCAACAACCCTATTGCAGTTGAAATGAAAAAATCCCCACAATCAAACTAAGCACACTGAATATGAAGTCTAGGCTAACTTTGCAAAGCAACTAACAATCAATTGGTTGCGAAAAGTATGGACTGAAGGATTGCTACAACATTCAAGTATTAAATCACAAAAATTATTGAATCAAATCTAATCTAAATATTAACCTCCTCAAAGCAATTTTAAAGATGAAATAACCAAAACCATGCAAGACAAGAGAATACAAGTATGGCACCAAATCACAATGTCATTACTTGCATTCGAATTATCCACTGTAGCAACAATTCCAGTTTTTTGTTACAATATTTTCCGAAGAACAACTACTTGCTAACTTTCTCTACTTGCTTCTAACTATTATGCTCTATTCTACTTCTATCTTCTATATCTTTTCTCTATTTTCTAACTATCTAACCCCTTACAAATGAGGAAAAATGCCAAATATATAGAGTCCCCTAGAAAACCCGTCGGCCAAGCAAGAGCCTATAGCATTAACTAGGCACCACCGACCAGCCAAGAGAAAGTCAAAATGGAATGAAGGAAGGCATTAAATGCGCGAACAACACTCATGTCAGCCTGGGATTCCCAATGCAACTCAGACCAATATAGGGCACGATAATGGGGAAGCACAAATCTTGAAGTAGTTGGGCATTAAGTGCCTTCCCCTTTGTCTCTATTCTGACCCGACCCTTCATGAACTCTCAAAAGCGTCCCATCCAAGTCAGCTACTAGTGGTGAAGGAAAAACCCTAAGTCGATTCTCAATGGATGCAATCTCATCTCTTGACCGTTTGACTGACTTATCCCAATCCACCTTATATGTCATATATTTATCAATAACTGCAAGGTAGGTGGTTGCATCATCCAACTGGTGCTCAGAAACAGAACCATCATCAAGTGGCGTGTAAACATCCTGCCACCAATTTTGCAACTATTCTAGGCTCAAATATTTGGGAGAAATCTTCCTTCGCCCAGTCATAATTTCAAAGAAATCCATGGAGCCATTATATACACCACTTAGGGTATCATCAATCTACCTTCTTTGTTTATAAATCTTCTTCAACACCTTCTGCCTAATCTGTAGTGCCTCATACCACTCCCACAGTTCGGCAGCTCTGGAGGAAGCAAGAATTCCATCACTTACCAACCTATCCCAGGTGTACTCCCTGATAGTTCTAGTTTTCTGCAGAAGGAGATCTGTGTCTCCCTTATCTTGTGCCAACATCACCTCCAACCAATCAGTTGCCATGACAACACCCTTCCTAGTTGACAAAATCTCCTTACTAGTTTCATCACCCTTTATTTGCACCCCTTTCAGCCAATTCATGGTGGCAATAGCAGAAGCTATCATCTTTTCTAGCTCGGTGATGGTCTCTTGAGGTAGAGGATTTGCAACAGAGGAAGAAGGGTTAATGGACTGTAGTGGTTTCATTAAGTCTTCCAAGCATTTCCTAAGATTTTCATTCTGTTTCTTCAACTCATGCTTGGTCTTCATTTCCTTTCTCAATCTACCCACAATAATTACACTAGAACCCTCATAATCTTCAATATCTTGTTCCACATAAGTAGGTCCTAGATTGAAATTCTGAATATTGTAATCCTATCCAACCACATCATCTCTATTTTTATTTGGATTAGGGGTGGAAATGTGAACAACTCTATCATGAGCTACGTGATAGGGAGGGGTTGGAGGAATCACTCACTGATTCCTGCTCTGGATCTTGCTAGCAAGAAATCCTTGGTGTCTCTTTCCACCACTTCAACCTATAGGACCTTTCTTTGCTTAGGACCCCCTGGTTTTTCCTTGCCAACCCCAACTACCAACATACTTCTTCCTACCAAGTCCTCCTTGGTGCAAACTTGTAACTCCTCCTTAGCCCTTAATCTACCCTAAAGGCTAACCTATCCTCAACACTCGATTAGATCTTGCAAGGGTGTAGAGATATCTTCAATAGCTTCAAGCCATCTGCCTAGGGTTCTTGAAGGTTCACCGAACTCCACCTTTTCATCGCTTTCACCAAACCCTTGTCTAGGGTTAAAAAGGCTACTAGCCCTTGAGCCAAATTCGGTCTCCATCTCCGAGAGATTAGGTATATTCCTCTAAGTTCCCCAAAGCACCACCAATGTTTTCCTTGAGATTCTTAGATCCTATGCCCGCCTCTCAAATATTTTTGGAGTCTTAAACCTCATTCGTTCGTTCACGGCCATAACCCTCCATTTAGAATTTTAGGCCTTTTAAAATCCATTTCCTGACCACATAGCAAACTGTCAGTTTATTCAACCACCAAATGGACTAATGAAGCCTCCTCCTTCATGCCAAGTCATTGCAAGGCATCTATTTGCCTCTCCACACCGTTCCTTGATAGGGAAAGGTCACCCCTACAAACCAAGTGCTTTGCACTACCTGTCTTTCCTAGTTGGGCACTTTCAAGCTCAAGAAGACTTTCTCCATGATTCCTTGACTCCTACAGACTCCTAACCCTAACCTATTTACAGACATGGAGCCTATCCACATTCCCCAAAAACCCGTACACTAGGTACAGTGGAAATGTGAGCTAAAACCCCATTTTTCACAGTCTGCCAGTCAAAACAGCCACTAAAGAAAAAAATAAAGTAATTACAAGATAGCTTGAAAACGAATAACCTAACTATCTATTGTTCCAAACAATGCTTGAAAGACAATTACACTAAATCCTACTTTATTCAAAGTGCCATAATCAACCCATTAACATACTAATTCAAGTAACAAAACAAAAAATGCACACTAAAGTCTCACTGTTTTCTTGATTTCAAAACTGAATACAAACTCAAATGCTTCCAACCCTATTGTCAGGTCGAGGCCCACCTTATAAAGGTTTCAAAAATACTTAAGCTCGCTCCTAACTACTCCTTGGCTGCTTGTGAAATTCAACAGGCCTTATTTGCAAAATTTTAGAGAATCTAACACCTAGAAAGGTCTACTAAGGTCTTTAAACCATCCTTGTAGACAAACCTCAACCTAACAGATGGTCAACATGACCTTAACCAATAAAATACCTGATCCCCAATGTCTTTAAGGCACAAAATCAAAAAGGTAGAAGGATATTTCCACATTTAGCCTAAACAAATTGCAAAAACATGACCTTCTAATCAACTTTCCTAGGTGAACTATGGGGTGCTCCTGCACCATTCTCCCCCTCTTTGCAAAAAAACTAAGGAATGTGTGGAGAGATCAGTGACACATCAATGCCCTGCTTCTTAAACTGAGCTTCCTCTACCCATGTAGCCTCAGATTCATGTTTGTTCTTCCATTTGATAAGATGCTCCATGTACACCTTATGCCTTGTAGATTTATTCACTCTTGACTCCAAGATCCTCTCTGCTTGTAGCTTGTCTGGAGTAGGTAAGGCTATGTTGCTTACATCCTTGAAGATCTCCCTACTATTTTGATCTAAGTCATTAATTGATGCCTTATAGTTGATCAGATCAACTACATTGAACACTGGTGAAATCCCTAAATCTGCAGGTAGTTCCACCTTGTAGGAATTATTTCCATATATGGCTAATAACTTGCATGGTCCCACTCTTTTCATCTACAACTTGGTTTATATTCCCTTCTGCAACCTAGATTTGTTGAGGTGGACCATAACGTAGTCCCCTACTACAAATTGTAGATCCTTTCTAGATGAGTCCACCTTCTCTTTCAACTTTTGAGTAGCCTCGGTGACTATCTTCTTCACCTGATCCTGTATCTCCTTCATGGTCTGAGAGAAATCCTCTACATTTCCACTCCTATGCTCCATAGCTCCTAGATATCTGAGCTCACACACACCTCTTGGGTGCATCCCATGCACTGTTTCAAAAGGACTCTTCCCTGTGGTCTGGTTCACACTATCATTATATGCATACTCAGCCTGTGATATGACCAAGTCCGATGTCTATCCATACTCCTTGGTTAGGCATCTGAGAAGGTTACCTAACACCCTATTAACCACCTCAGTTTTTCCATCGGTCTAAGGATGGTAAGTTGATCCAAAAGATAGGTTGGTACCTAATCTTCTCCATAGTGTTTTCCAAAAATGACTCATAAACTTCACATCCCTGTCTGATACAATGCTCAAAGGCAATACATGGATCCTTACAATTTCCTTGAAGAAAAGGAGAGCAATGTAGCTAGCATCATGTGTGGTATTGCAAGGGATAAAGTGACTCATCTTGCTAAATCTATCTACCACCACATAGACACTATCAAACCCTATCTTAGTCTTAGGGAGTCCTACAACAAAATCCATGCTAACACACTCCCATGGTCTGTTGGGAATAGGTAGAGGTTGATACAAACCTGCATTACTAGCTCCCCCTTTTGCTTTCATACAGACTACACACTGCTCCACATATCTTCTAACATCCCTTGGTAACTTGGGCCAATAGTAGAACCTTTGCACTAGTTCCATTGTTTTGTTGATACCAAAATGACCACTAAGACTACCATTATTTTTTTCTTGGATAATATTCTCTCTCATAGAACCTTTTGGCACACACAACTGATTTCCCTTGAATAACAATCCACTTTGCAAAGTATATTCTGAGTATTGACTATGAAAATGATTCTCAAAGTCAGAACATACCTTGTAGGCCTCCGAGAAGTCTTCATCTTCACCATAAAGATCCTTGAAACTCTCTATTCCAATGCTATTTAGTTGTATCTTTTGCACTGCCAGTAATCTCCTGCTTAGTGCATCTACCACCTTGTTCAATTGTCCCTTCTTGTGCTTGATGGTGAAGGTAAAAGCTTGGATGTATTCCATCCATTTCAAATTCCTATTACTTAACTTCTCTTGAGTGTTGATATAGCTAAGTGCCTGATTGTCAGTAAAGACTACAAACTCTTTGGGTAGAAGGTAATGCCTCCACTTCCTAAGTGATTGAACTAAAGCATATAGTTCTAGGTCATAGGTAGAATACTTTGTCTTAGCCTCATTGAGCTTTTCACTAAATAATGCTATAGGCCTTCCTTCTTGGCTTAGCACTCCTCCTATTGCAACTCCATTGGCATCACATTCCATAGTAAACAACTTGTCAAAGCTAGGTAATAGAAGTATAGGTTGAGTTGCCACTTCTTGTTTCAGTTTCTCAAAACCCTTCTCAACTTCTTGAGTCCACTTAAACTTAGTCTTTAAACCACCTTTGATTATATCTAGGACTGGTGCACATATGCCACTAAAGTTCCTTATGAATTTTCTATAAAATTGAGCCAATCCATGAAAACTTCTTACCTCTGTCCTTGTGGTTGGTGTAGGACAATTTAGGATAGCTTCCACCTTGCTTGGATCCATCTTCAATGATCCTTGGGATACTACAAACCCAAAATACACAAGCTCCTATTTGAAGAACTCACATTTCTCTAGGTTGATGGCTAACTTCTCTTCTTGCAATCTTCTAAGAACCAACTCCACATGCTTTAGGTGTTCTTTTGCTGTCTTACTAAAGATGAGTATATCATCAAGATATACCACTACAAATATACTTATGAAATCCTTAAGCACCTCATTCATGAGCCTCATGAATGTGCTAGGGGCATTAGAGAGGACAAATGGCATAACTCTCCACTCATACAACTCATCATTTATCTTAAAAGCTATCTTCCACTCATCTCCATCCTTGATTCTAATCTGATGGTATCCACTTTTGAGATCCAACTTGGTGAAGTACTGAGCTCCTCCTAGACAATCCATCAAATCCTCAATCCTAGGAATAGGAAACCTATACCTGATTGTGATTCTATTTATAGCTCTAGAATCAGTGCATAATCTCCACTTACCACCTTTCTTAGTTGTTAAGACCACTAGTACTGCACATGGGTTGATGCTCTTCCTAATCAATCCTTGATCTATCAACTCCTACACTTGTCTAGCTACCTCTAGGTTCTAATCTGGTGTAAGCTTGTAAGCTACTTTTTTTGGTAATGATGCCCCTGGTATGAAGTCAATCTAATGGCTAATGGCTCTCTTTGGAGGTAAGGTTGTTGGTGTTCCATCACTCACTATGTCTTTGAACTGTTCTAACAACTTTTGGATTGCTCCGGGTATGACTATTTTCTCAGTCTTGTCCTCTTCCTTGGGTTGCACCATGACCACATTTCCTTCACCTCCTTGATGTAGGTTGTGAAGGAACTCTTTGCCACTGCTTAATAAGACACTAGGGGTCTTTGAGTATCCTTCTTCCTCGTCTGGCAGTGACTGCAAATTGAATGTCTTTCCATCCTTCTTGAATGAGATAGTATTGGATTTTCCATCATAGATGGAACCTCTATCATACTGCCATGGTCTACCCAATAGAAGATGGCATGCATCCATGGGTAATACATCACAAATCAATTTATCTTTGTACCCTCCAATGGATAACTCCACCATTGTTTGCTCATTGACAAGAACACTTTGTCCTTTGTTTAACCATGTCACCTTGTAGGGATTAGTGTGGGGTACCTTTTCCAAATTAAATTTCATCATTGTCTCCTCTGATATTATGTTGTTAGTAGACCCTGAGTCCACTATAACCTTACACACCTTTCCAAGTATTTTTCATCTTACTCTAAATAAGGCTATTCTTTGTTTTGGATCTTCCTTGACCAGCTGTCTGATCAAAACTCTACTAAACATCAGATTCTCCCCCACTTCTGATTCAATGTGACTAACCTATGGTGATTTGACAGTCATAGTGTCTTGTTGAGCATATGCCACTCTCTTCTCAATATTTGATGAAGATGCTTTCTCCAGGAACCTATAAGCTAGATGACCTACTTGACCATAGTTGTAACACTTCATACTAGCAAAGTATGAGTTACTTCTTCCTGCTCCTCTTCCTCTATTTGAACCTCCTTGAGGTCATCTACCTCTTCCATAGCCTTCTCTAGAAGTTGTTTCACCTCCATGCTCTATGAGTTTAGACTCTCCTTGATTTCTTGGCTCAGTCCCTCTACCTTGATATCCACCTCTCTATCCTCTTTGATCTCTGCCTTTACCTCTGCTCTTAGAAGTCTGTTCTTGTTTCCTCTTACTCCTCTCTTCAATCTTTATAGCCAATTGACAGCATTGGTGTACTGTCTTAGGACTTAGAAGAGTCATGTCCTCTTGGATGTTCCACTTCAAGCTGTTAAGATACCTAGCCACTTTGAGACTTTCATCCTCTGTAACATTAGACCTCATGCAAAGTTTTTGAAACTCCTTAGTATAAGAGTTCACATCTTGGTCTCTTTGTCTCAAGCTCTGTCTTTTCTTATGCAACTAAATCTCATAATCATCTGGCATGTATGCTTCTCTCACTTTGGCAACCATTCCCTTCCAAGTAGAGATAGGTTGCTTGCCTTCCTTTTCCCTCTCTATCTGAATGAACTTCCACCATGTCAAGGCATAACCTCTTAGTCTTGATTTGGCCACCTTTACCTTCTATGCTTCAGTGACCCCATCACACTCAAAATGGTTTTCCATTCCCTCTATCCAATCCATGACTAGATCAGCTTCCATTTTTCCACTAAACAGTGGTATGCCTTCAAGTGCTTTTCCACTCAAAGCCTTCAATGCTTTCAAGAAAGGCTCTTCTTTCAAAATAGGGTCAAGTTCAGGTGTCTTGTCTTCCTCTGCAACCTCTTCTTCCTTTGGTACCCTTCCTTCCAACTACACGTTCCTCATTACTTACTCAAGTTGGGCTATTCTTTCCCTCATTAGCCTATTTTCTTCCTCTTGTTCTTCGACCATCTTGGCCAATTCTGCATCTGTCACCATGATGGTAGAACCACTAGATTCAAGGTTTGACATACAAGATTCTTCCCAAATCTTTAACTTGCTCTGATACCAATCTGATAGGGAGGGGTTGGAGGAATCACTCATTGATTTTTGCTCTAGATCTTGCTAGCAAGACCTCCTTGGTGTCTCTTTCCACCACTTCAACCTATAGGACCTTTCTTTGCTTAGGACCCCCTGGTTTTGCCTTGCCAACCCCAACTACTAACATACTTCTTCCTACCAAGTCATCCTTGGTGCAAACTTGTAACTCCTCCTTAGCCCTTAATCTACCCTAAAGGCTAACCTATCCTCAACACTTGATTAGACCTTGCAGGGGTGTAGAGATGTCTTCAATAGCTTCAAGCCATCCACCTAGGGTTCTTGAAGGTTCACCAAACTCCACCTTTTCGTTGCTTTCACCAAACCCTCGTCTAGGGTTAAAAAGGCTACTAGCCCTTGAGCCCAATTAGGTCTCCATCTCTGAGAGATCAGGTCTGTTCTTCTAAGTTCCCCAAAACACCACCAATGTTTTCCTTGAGATTCTTAGAGCCTATGCCCACCTCTCAAAGATTTTTGGAGTCTTAAACCTCATCCGTCCATTCACAGCCATAACCCTCCATTTAGAATTTTAGGCCTTTTAAAATCCATTTCCTGACCACACAACAAACTGTCAGTTTATTCAACCACCAAATGGACTAATGAAGCCTCATCCTTCATTCCAAGTCTTTGCAAGGCATCTATTTGCCTCTCCACACCGTGCCTTGATAGGGAAAGGTCACCCCTGCAAACCAAGTGCTTTGCACTACTTGTCTTTTCTAGCCGGTCACTATCAAGCTCGCCTAGGAGAAGACTTTCTCCATGATTCCTTGACTCCTACAGAATCATAACCCTAACCTATTTATATACATGGAGCCTAGCCACATTACCCAAAAACTCGTACACCAGGTATAGTGGAAATGTGAGCTAAAACCCCATTTTTCACAATTTTCCAGTCAGAACAACCACTAAAGAAAAAAACAAAGTAATTACAAGATAGCTTGAAAATGAATAACCTAACTATCTACTGTTCCAAACAATGCTTGAAAGACAATTACACTACATCCTACTCTATTCAAAGTGCCATAAATAACCCATTAACATACTAATTCAAGTAACAAAATAGGAAATGCACACTAAAGTCTTACTATTTTCTTGATTTCAAAACTAAATACAAACTCAAATGCTTCCAACTATTGTCAGGTCGAGGCCCACCTTATAAAGGTTTCAAAAATAGTTAAGCTCACTCCTAATTGCTCCTTGGCTGCTTGTGAAATTCAACATGCCTTATTTGCAAAATTTTAGAGAATCTAACACCTAGAAAGGTCTACTAAGGTCTTTAAACCATCCTTGTAGACAAACCTCAACCTAACAGATGGTCAACATGACCTTAACCAATACAATACTTGATCCCCAATGTCTCTAAGGAACAAACTCAAAAAGGTAGAAGGAGATTGCCACATTTATCCTAAACAAATTGCCAAAACATGACCTTCTAATCAACTTTCCTAGGTGAACTATGGGGTGCTCCTGCACCACTTCATCTCTTTCAATCCTCGAGATCACCCTAGCCTTCTTCTTACCTTTATCTTTTCCAATTTTGGCTAGTAGTACATTCCAATTCAATGGACTATCCTCCGCAATAACCTATTTTCTCTTTATCTCTTTGTCCATCCAACTAGGGACAGTGGATTCCAATTGCACCTCACTTTGTTTCTCCTCCTCTTGTTGACTTTTAGGTGCTTCCTCACTCAAATTCTGTTTAGCAGGAGTCTCATCCATCTTACTTTCCTTTTCCTTAGCATGCTCTTCTTCACGTATAGGAAAGGGAGCCTTCACTATGTCCTCTTCTCTTGGAGGGACCTCTTCAATTCTAACAGGGGAATCTGCATATGCAACCATAGGGGATTGCATTATCTTTTCAATTTCTGCTTCTGCACTATGGAGATCACCCTCATGAAACTCCTCGCCCTCAGTATCTGGATGATCCTCAACATCCTTTAACTCACTAGGCTTTCCTTAAGCTCCATGAGCGGAAGGCACATCATCATGCTACTCCTCATGAGAAACAACTGGAGGGAGATTTGCCTCGGGCACACTATCCTTGGGAGAAGGGGCCCTAGACCTCCTTGCATACACCCTGGTCTTCTCCTCTGAACTTTCAACATTTACCACTAGTGGGGAAACTTCTTCCTCCCCAACCTTAGAGCTTTCCTTCTCTGACAGTTTTATGATCCTTCTCCTCTTAGGCACTAGGACATCAACCTTAGGACCCTGATTTTTAGTCTCTTTCTACTCAGACTTCCTAGTCCTTGTCCTTTGCTTAGCCTTTGGTTTTCTCTATTTTTTTGCTTCTTGGGCCTCTATTTGTTGAACACCTTTAATTTTGATTTTGAATGGAGAATCCAACTTACCCTTTCCCTTAGGATCTTGTTCTGTAGATTCTTGAAAGGTGGAGTGGGGATCCAAATATCCCATTAGCGCATAGGTGCACTGTACACCATTATTTTCCAGCTCCCATAGCTTATGGTTTAACCACAACCTAGTAAATTTAAGAATTGGATCCACTAGTTGTTTCAATTCTGTCTTTTCCTCCTCTAACCAATCCACATCACCAATTGGACTATCCTTTATGGCCTCATAAGCATGATCCTGGATCAAGTTTCCATCATTTTCTAATTGATTAGGAATTTTGTTTACATTGTACAACCGGACTGACTCAACTGGAAGCCGGGAGAATTTCTTCTTTCTAACTTCAAATTCATCACTGTATTTGGCCCAATAGTCCTCCAAGTTCACCTTATGGCAATATTCTTTGCTGGCCTTCTTTTGAGTTTCTCCTGTAATATCAAATTTGGACCTCTTGGAATGGAAAGACAAGCCAAGAGTACTCATTTCTTCTTTTGAAGCTTGGGCGAAACCAATGGAAGGAAAAACCTCTCCAGTGCCAATCCTCAAGGGGAAGTCTCCACCAAATCCAGTCTTATGCTTGTCTCTTTTGACAATGGCATCAAAGTCGCAAATTTGTCTAGTTACTTCCAACAATACAATGTGATCAATGGGATACCTTGGAAGTTTGTATGGGGCCCTTTGGCAGCCATCAATCCGAATGTAGGAGAAAGTTGGGAACTGAGTAAACCACGCCCCATATTTCTTGATGAGTTCCTTGGCTTGATCTGAAATCCTGACATGCTTTGCTTCTTGAAGCAATCTGGTGATATCCATGGTAAATGAATCATTTCCTCTCCTATTGTTTGAACCTCCCAAGTGCAACTGAGGGTAAACTTCATAGATAATATCCTATCTGAAAATTCCCTTTGTATCCAATCCTTTGTAAGGATGGAATCTTGCAAGTGCATAGACCAGAGATGAAGTCATTGTGAAAGTCTTGGTCTGCAACACATTGGATAACTATTCATGGAGTACTCCACTAATGACCCCTGCCCAATGGTAATTAATCTTCTTCTGTTCCATCCTCACAATCACATGGCACATCCAATTCTCAAACGTACCAACATTCTTCAATCCAACCACCCTGCTGAGAATAGTGATGGCATCATAATATTCCTTCTTGAACTTTATCCTGAATAGCTACTTGGGTAATTTAGAATAGTGAGATTTAGGATTCTCCAGCTAAGAATTGATAAATTGTTGCAACCTCACAGCCTGATCATCATAGAACTCTTGATTTTCCCTCATGTTGAATCACACCACATGAGACCTATCTAGCATATCAAATGTTTGGGCAATGGAGACAGGGCTGAGATTTGCTACAACCCTCCCCTGAGGACCAATAATTCTTTGTGTCCTGATCATAGTGCCTGGCACACTCAAGGACTAGCTCATAACACTGCATCGTAGAAGGGAAACTAGCTACATGGGATAAAGCCTGATTCCATCATCCTTCTATTCACCAAAGGAGAATTAGTCAAGAGTTAGTCATCTCGCTGAGAAGTCTTGGCAGCTTCCGGGAGGTCACAACGAAGGATGTCATCAGAAGAGGTTTCACCAAGACTTGGTGGTTTTGGTGTAAGGTCTTGTCGACTGGTGATATAGCAAATATACCAATATGACCAAAGGGTAGTCGGGGTAAGGTCCTAGCGAATCCTTTTTATCTCACCGAATTTCGGGGTCCAAGCAATCACTTCAGCTAGACTAAATTTTTTTCAATATGAGGTCTCAGCGAAGTTGCAGTGTCTTTCTGACTAGCGATAGGTTTTGAATTCAGCCAGAGGTCTTTCCGACCGCGTAATGTTTCACCAACATGAAGGTCTCATCGATATAACCTCTTGTCAACAACATGTGGTCTCCTCAAAAGAATATCCAAGCACACCAAGAAAGGAAGGCATCGCCATGAGGTCGTGGCGACCGCCGGTAGTCTCACTAAAAGCGAAGGTTTTGGCAACAGTTGTGAGCTCATCAAAAGGTCTCACTGACCAAGCAGGGTCTCCCTGACTAAAATGAAGGGATTTTGATAAAAGTGGAATGCGCTCAGTGATAGGTCCCATTGAAATTGAAGGTATCAGCGACAGAAAAGAATATAAGTATAAATAACAGAGCCCGCTATGACCTCTTGCTGACGGTGTATAAGGAAATGCATGTTGATGAGAGACTTTCTTTCAGGGTGAGGTCTCGGTGATCAAATATGAACTTAGGAAGGCTTCTTGGTGAAACATAGGGTGATCAATATGACATCTCCCTGACTTTGAAGGGTCACAACGAAGAAAATACGGAAGGGACGGAGAGTCATGATTTTACCCAAACACCAAATCAATCATGAATTTCAACAATTTAACTCAGGACAAGCCAGGAATGGACCTTTCATAGATTTTCTTTTACATTCTAGGTCAATTTGAGAGAAAACTAAAGATGAATGGTGATGCCCTAAGTTTGAAACCCTATTCAACTGTGATTAGCACACATGCAAGCTCATAATTTAGTTGTTTCAACTGCTAAGTCATTACTAGGGTTTACTAATTATTCTCAGGAAAGATTCATCAAAATGTAGATAGACAAATGAGCTCAAAACTCACCTAGGAGATGAAAAATAACGCAATACTAAACAACCCTAGCATGAAATGATCAAATACATAGGAATTTGAATCCCATAGGCCCTCATATCATCAATGTGCCATTCATAATTCTCAATCAAAGGTAGGGCAATAAAAACATACTATGGTGACACGAGAATCAATCTTAGAAGCAGCAAACGCGAAGCCCAATGGTGTTCACAAAGAACAGATGTAGGAATGCACAAGAAATTGTCACTAAAATCCACAATTCACCCAAATATCCCAAAACGAAGTCAATTAATTGCAAGAAAGCACTCCTCAGCTCAAACAATGGCAAATAGTAAGCATGATGGCACAAAAGATCATAGAAATCAAGTTAAATACATCCTTCAAAGCACGTACGAAGCCATTAATACTATCAATAGGACAGTCAGAAAACTCAGAAAGCTGATGACAGGGTGGAATCTGGGAAAATACGGCCCACGTGGAAATCCAAGAAGACCGAGAATCCCCAAACCATGGTGCATGGCCAGAATCCAAATAGGATCTAGGAAAATCTGTCTAGGGAGGAAAATCCCAAATCAGGGTAAAAACCTGAACTTAGCCAAAAATTAAAGATTTTCAATGAATAACTTGGGGAAATCATTAAGGCCATCAAAAATAAACATTTAAGCACATGCCTAAATAAGACAAAACCTCAAAAAAGAAAGGGCCAAGAAACCAAAACTGAAGCGAAAGAGGGTCCTTGCCTTCAGTGAAGCGTGTGTGCACAAACTACACAACAAATATGTCCTAAGAACTTCCCTTCTGTGATTCCAAAGATGCATTTCTTTGGATTGAGCGATATCCCAAACTCTCTACATTTATAAAAAACTTTGCATAAATTTGAGATATGATCACCCCTTTTCTTGGAAAAAACTATTAGATCATCCATATAAATGATTATGCACTTACCAATGATGTCCTTAAAGGAAATGTCCATGGCTCTTTGGAATGTGGCCCTAACATTGATCAAGTCAAAGGGAATCCTCTTGTAGGAAAAATTATCCCACTTGGTAGTGAAAGCAGTCTTGTGTTTGTCTTCATATTGCACCATGACTTGATTGTATCCTGAATAATTGTCCAAAAAAGACATCATCTAAGATCCATTGACAATCTGGAGTACTTCATCTAGTGAGAGTACCAGATAATTATCTTTTTTTGATGCTCTATTTTAGTTTTTGAAATCTACACACAACTTGATCTCACCATTTTTCTTTCGTACTAGCACCAAGTTTGCAACTCAAGTGGAGTGTCAAACTAGAAATATTATTCTTCCAGATAACAGTTTCTACACCTCCTTCTGTATTATGGGTTCTAGTAAAGCATTGATAGACCTTTGCCTCTATCTGAAAGGTTTTACTCTTGGATTAAGAGAGATAGTATGGGTTATGATCGATGTATCATAGCTTTTAGATCTTCATAACTCTAGGCTATCACATTTGGATATCTATGTAGTGCATTGATGATTCCTTGCCTTTCTTCGGGAGTGCACACTTTACCAATAAAGACATTCTTAACATCATCCCGAGTTCCCATATTATATTTGTCACACTGTCCACTGATGGACTCTTTCCTGGTATCATTTTCTTGCTCCTTGACCTTTGTTAGATCAAAGATCCTTTCTAATTGCACCATTCCCCTGGGAATAGTGTTGGTCTTCAAATTGATTACCCCTTCAAGGTCCATCTCTGCTTCTTGGATCTCAATTTCGTCAATGATTTGAGAAGAAAAGGCATCAGTACTAGTAATGAAATCTAAGATATGCTTGTCATGTTCGAATACCTAGAAGATAGTGACATTATCAGTTATTCAGGGTACTGGAGTCAGCTCCATAGTAAATTTCTTTAGTCCAGAAAGAGATAGAGGTTGTAATGTACTAGATGCCTGGGAAAGAGAGTCAACTATCTGGTTCTTACTTTGTGGAATTAATTGAATATTGAAGGCATCAAATCCTTCAATTAAATTCCATACTCTATGTCTATAGTTAGTCATTCTTTTGTCATGGCAGGAGTATTGTCTTCTAACTTGCTTGACTACTAATTTAGAATCTCCAAAAACTTGCAAGATCTTAACCTTTTTCTTTAATTCCATTAACAAACCATGAACCAGAGCGTCATATTCTGCTACATTATTTGTACAGTGAAATTGCAGTCTATGAGCAACAAAAAATGTCTTACCTCTTGGACTAATTAGCTTGAAGCTTGCCCCAACTCCTTGTTTTGATTTGAACCCATCAAATCTTAGAGTCTAGCAACCAGCAACTGCAGACTTCTCCACTTTTTCACTTGCATGGTTACTGTTGCATGGCTCTTTAGAAAGCATCACACCTTTTCCTTTAGGATCTTCTGGAACATTCTGGATATTAATTCTGACTGTAGGAGTGGGGTTGATACACTTCTGTATTTGTTCCACTGCAGCCTGGCATAAACAACAATCTAGTTTTGAATGAGAGGCATTATGCACCCTGCACCAATTAGGAAAGAGTAGTTCCTTGAAATTCATTTTCCTTCCTAACTAAACTTGATCTTCAATACATTTATGAATAAACTCTTGAAAACTATTTAGCAAAGCTAGCTGACTATCTTCTGGATCATCATTATTTTCAACTGGTTCATCATTGTTTTCAACTAGTTCCACTAGGGCTTCAATACCACTAGAATCTGTTGTGAGGCCATCAGAAATTGTATGCAACATGAGGACCTCCTCCACATCTGACTCCTCAAAAGGAGTTGTAAGCACGTAGTTACCCATACTTACTTCTGATATCAGAATCTCATTGGAAGTTTTCTGATATTCTATAATCATGTATTTCATTTTGGGTTCTCTTTCAATTCTGATCTAGTTAGGCACTCGCTTCTAGGGAAGCCACATGTGAGAATGATCAGTTGAGACATATCCATTCAAGGCTCTGGTGAAGTCCCTTCCCAAGGTTAAGCCATAAGCATTAGGGATTTCAACCACTTGTATATTGATAACCTGTTGGATTCTAGGATCATAAGCAACTTGCATATGAATCATATTTAATTCTCCTACAATATTGACTTCAGTCCTATCTAACTGTGTAACTTTCTTCTATGAGTCTGTAGGAGTAATACCCAAAGCTCTACAGACACTAAAGGGAATGAAATTAGTTGAAGCACCAGAATCTAGTAAACAATTATGCAAATTCTTACCAAAAATGCGCATAGAAATCAAGAATGGAGGTGTATCTGTTTTCCCTTGAAATAGAGTTAGAGGGGTATCTACTTGAGCAACTTGAGTCTTATCTTTCACCTTTCCCTTATCCATAAGGGGCATGTGGACTAGATTATGAATATGATTTCGTCCTCCTGATGACTGAGAACTAGATACTCTATTGACACTTTCGCTAACTGGTTTACTTTGTGATATGCAATTCGCATTATAAGCTCCTAGAACTGCATTCCTAATGGTGGGAACTCTTAATAATTCAAATGTAGATAAAGTTACCTTTAATTTTCTGAGTTCTTCAATGACATATAGGTCCAATTGTTCCTCATTCATATCAGTAGGGATCTCCTTTGGGTATTCCATCACCTTGTCCTTGTTCGCATTAGTACCTCTCCCTTTTGGCATATCCATGTGTCCTTGAGACAAATATTGATTAGACACTTGAGGAAGTGATAGATTATTGCTAGCATTAGGATCTAGAGGCATGTTAAAATTGTTCGGTGGAATGGAAGTAGTGAAAGGTCCTCCAGCCTATGGATGCCTGTGTGGGAACTCCCTCAAGTCATACTTCTTGACATGCCTATGAAAGGTCTGTACTTCTTTAACATAAGCCTCTTCTTCATCTCTAGGACCATTATCATTTACTGGATTCTCATCAAATAATTGTGAAATTTCATCCCCATTACACACCTGATCTACCTCTTTCTCAACATGGCCAGACTCTTCTTCAGGTACATTTTCCTTGCTTTGAGGAAAAGGAGCATAATTCAATACCAACACTGGTGAATCATAAGGAGTAGAAGATACAATTTCTTTACCACTTGCATTATTCTCCACTTCGTACTAAAAGATTGAGGTTGTTGTTTGGAATTCCTGGAAATGTAACTCAGAATGATGACTCATTTTGTGAAGCCTACACCATCCTGATATAGCAACCTCAACCAGATATACACCACTAGGAGGCTTCTCTTTATTAACTGACTGATTGATAGACTGATTGATAGGTTGATCCAATGGAGTGGGGACTCCCCCATTGTTGGGCCCTGTGTTCCAAGTCTTGTTCTACCCTGATGGTTGTCTCCTCTCGAATCCTTGTCCACCACCTTACCCTCTGTCAAAGTTTTGTCCAGAGGATTGCCCTTTATCATAGTTCTATTTTCTATCATTATTATACCCTTTGTCATTATTAAATCCCCTATTATTGTTGTAACCTCTGTCCTGGTTATATCCTATTTCATTATTGTATCCCCTTTCATTATTGTATCCTCGATCATGACGTTGCCCTCTGTCAAAGTGTTGTCCTTGTGGGTTCTCTCTGTTCTGATTGGACTGCATATTTCTCTTAGCATCCTGCAATTGACTATTCTAATTCCTCAAGTAAGTCACCTCCATATTCAACTTCTTTATTTTCTCAAAAAATTCATCTAGTCTCTCCTTGTCTGGATTACTCTATGGAGGCTGATTCACATTATTTTGGGAATATCCTACCGCAGCATTGGCATTCAATGATTGATTCAAAACTTTAGAATTTTGCAGGTATGAAGGATAGCTAGCCTGAGGTTGGATATGCAGAGGTTGATTCACATTTTACTGAGGGTAACTAATTGTGGATGAAACTTGTCCCACAGGAGGTCCTGAGTGAGGGACCAGAGGCAACTGAGGTACCAGATTCATAATAGGAGTATGGTTGGCTAGGGCCTTAGTTAAAGCTGGAACTTGTCCAGGGTGAGTAGCAGATCCTAATGAGGGTAGAGGTCCAGACAGATGTTTCCTTAGATTAGTTCTAACTTTCACAGCTTCTACATATGCATCGAGTAGACTAGCAGGAGGGTTATTACTCCACTTCATAAAGGTAGTTGTCAAACTATCAACTCCCTCATAATAAAATTCTAAAGCAGTGGGGTCATCAACAACATAAGGTGCTTGTAATCTGGTATAAGCATGATGAAACCTATTATTGAAAGAACCTATAGGATCATTGACCTCCCTCTTGACATTAGTGAATTGACGGTACAGTTCATTGGAACTAATGGGGATTCAAAACTTCTGCAAAAAGGCAGCTTCTAGTTCAGTCCAATGCTCGATAGACCCAGCAGGAAAATGGTTGTACCAATAGAATGTATCCTCCCCCAATGAATAAGGAAAGAGTCTACATGCTACATCCTCATGGTTTATCCCTCTATCCTTAAGGCCAGTCTAAAAAATCCTGATGTGTTCCTCAGCAGTTCTATTGGGATCATTGACATGGAATTTTGAACAAAAGTGTTTAGGGTTTTTGGGCATACCATTGTAAAAGAAAAAACTCAATGGAGATGGGTTGGTTGCTAGAAAGCCATTGGTGGGGGTGGGGGTGGTAATGACTAATTTATGACTGGCTCAGGTTGTGGAATAGGAATTTCCTCAGACTCAGTTGAGCTTGGCGAAGATGGGAATGATGGAGATGACAGAGGGGGATGAGATGATGATGATTCTCCCCTTCTATTGGCCCTTCTAGATGTAGTAGGGTCTATAATTCCTAAAATTATTCCTCTCCTGGGGCAGATCTTGTCCTTCTTCTGAATCTCTCAGGAGAGATAGTGTTCAAAAATCAATCTAGCTTGCTTATTCAAGCCCTCATTCTAGCGCCAATCTGTTGATGATGTTTTCTGCATAGCAACAACTCAGACAGAATATGAAATCCTATCTCTCTTGAAAGGTAAATATCTATCAGCAAGCCTCAAGAGACAACCCCAAGGTCTCTAATGTCAGGTCTTGACAATGCATAAACAACTCAGTGATAAATGTGAAAATGTTGGTAATCACAATGGGACCTTACTACAAGCAAAATACTGAATCTCAATTTTTTAGATCTAGTAATGTAATGATACTTCAATCCTAAATTTAATCCAATAATCAACTTAGAAATAACAAAATATGGGAGTTTCAAAGAGATTTCTAAACTTACTATTAAACCTAAGATTAAGAATGCAAATGACAAAACAATCAAAATGGAACAATCCCTCAAAACTGATCTCTACTTGACCCAGATGGATCTACAATCTTATAGAAACAATGCAATCTTCTAAGGTGTTAAGATTTTCAAATCATGAACATTCATTCAAAAAACCCTATTGCAATTGAAATGAATAAACCCTCACAATTGAACTAAGCATAATGAATATAAAGTCCAGGCTAACTTTGCAAAAGAACTAACAATCAATTGGTTGTGAAAAGTATGGACCAGGGATTGCTGCAACACTTCAAATATCAAATCATAAACATCATTGAATCGAATATAATCTAAATATTAACTTCCTCAAAGCAATTTTAAAGATATAATAACAAGAACCATGCAAGACAAATAACACAAGTATGGCACCAAATCACAATGTCATTACTTGCATCAAATTATCCACTGTAGCAACAATTCTAGTTTTTTGTTACAATATTTGCTTGAGAACACCTACTTGATAACACTTTCTCTACTAATTCGCTCTAACTAGCTCTCTATTTGTCTATATCTAAAATTTCTTTACCCTTACAAATGAGGCGAAATGCCATATTTATAGAACCCCCCAAAACACGTCAGCCTAGATAAGATTTTACAATAATAATAAGGCACAACAAGTCGGCCAAGAGAAATAAAAATAAAATAAAATATGCATTAAATGCATGAACTTCATCCAGGTTGGCCTAGGATCTCCAATGTAGCTCAGACCAATGCATAGCAAAATAATAGGGAAGCACAAATCTCGATGTAGCAAGTCATTAACTCCCTTACCCCTTGTCTTTATTTTGATCTAGCATTTCATGAACTTTCAAAAGAACCCTATCCAAGTTAGCCACAGGTGGTAGAGGAAAAACCCTAAGTCGTCTCTCAATTGATGCAATTTCCTCCCTTGACTGTTTCACCAACTTGTCCCAATCCACCCTATATGTTAGGTATTTTTCAATGACAACAATGTGTGTGGCCGCATCATCCAGCTGATGCTCAGAGATAGAATCACCATTATTTGGTGCATAAAAATATTTCCACCACTTCCTCAATTGTTCCAAACTCAAGTATTTGGGAGTAATCTTCCTTCTCCCTGTCATAATCTCAAAAAAGGCAATGGATCCATTATACACACCAACCAAGGTATCATCAATCTGTCTTCTCTATTTGTAAATCTTCTTCAACATCATCTGCTAGATTTGCAATGCCTCGAACCACTCCCAAGGTTCAACAGCCCTGGAGGAAGGAAGAATTCTATCACTTACTAACTTATCCCTGGTGTATTCCATGATAGTTATTGTTTTCTGTAGTAGGAGGTGTATGTCTTCCTTGTCTTGTGCCAACACTTCCTTCAACTAATTAGTTGACCTTATAGCATCCTTCCCAGTTGACAGAATCTCCTTAATGGCCTCATTACCTTTGGTTTGCACCCCTTGCAGCCAATTTTCCGTGGCAAGATTGGAAGCCTTCATCCTTTCAAGCTCAGTAATGGTCTCCTGAGGCAAAGGATTCACAACAAAAATTGAAGGGTTAATGTATTGTAGGGGCTTCATTAACTCCTCCAAACATTTCCTGAGATTTTCATTTTCCTTCTTCAACTCATGCTTGGTCTTTATTTCCTTTCTCAGCCTGCCTATGATGACTGCACTAGAACCCTCATAATCTTCAATATCATATTCAACGGATGTAGGCCCCAAGTTGAAAGACTACACATTATAATCCTTTCCAGCCACACCATCTCTATTTTTATCAGGAGCAGGGGTGGCAATATGAACAACTGTATTATGAGCTTCATCCCTCTCAATCCTAGAAATCACCCTAGCCTTCTTCTTACCCTTATCTTTTCTGATTTTGGCTAGTAGCTCATCCCAATTTGGTGGACTATCTTCCACAACAACTTGTTTTCTCCTTATTTATTTGTCCAACCAACTAGGGATAGTGGACTCCAATTGCACCTCACTTTGTTTCTCTTCCTACTAATCCCTAGGTGCCTCTTCATTCAAATTATGTTTCTCAGGAGTTTCATCTGTCTTACTTTCTTTTTCTTTAGCATGTCCTTCTTCATGTGCAGGTGAGGGAACCTTCACTATTTCTTCTTCTGTTGGAGGTGATTTAACTTCTTTAGTCCTAATAGGTGACTCTACACAAGCTACCAAAGGAGACTGCATTATCTTTTCAACTTCTGCTTCTGCACTATGAAGGTCACCCTAATGAAATTCTTCTCCTTCAGCATCTGAATGATCTTCAACATCTTTTGACTCACTTGGTTTTCTTTGAGCTTCATGAGTGGAAGGCACATCACCATGTTGCTCCTCATGAGAAACAACCAGAGGAAGGTCTATCTTAGGCACACTATCCTTAGGAGAAGGAGTCCTAGACCTCCTTGTATACACCTTGGCCTTCTCCTATGAACTTTCAACATTTACCACTGGTGGGGTAGCTTCTTCCTCCCCTACCTTGGAGCTTTCCTTCTCTAACAATTTTATGATTCTTCTCTTATTAGGCACTAGAACATCAACCTTAGGATTCTGCTCTTCTGTTTCTTTCTGTGACTTCTTAGTCCTTGTCCTCTTCTTAGCCTTTGGTTTTCTTTGATTTTCTACCTCATGGGCTTCTGTTTCTTGAACAAATTTAATCTTGATTTTGAAAGGAGAATCCAGCTTACCCTTTCCTTTAGGATCCTGCTCAATCGATTCTTCAGAGGTGGAGTGAGGATCTAAATCTCCCATTAGCTCATAAGTACATTTTACTCCCTCATTTTCCAACTCCCATAGCTTATGCTTTAGCCACATCTTGGTGAATTTAATAATTGGATCCATCAACTGTTTTAATTCTATCTTTTCCTCTTCCAACCAATCTATATCACCAATTGGTCTATCTTTTATTGCCTCATAAGTGTGATCGTGGATCAAGTTTCCATCATCGTCAAGCTGGTCTGGGACTGCCCTCACATTGTATAGTTGGACTGACTCTACTGGCAACTGAGAAAACCTCTTCTTCCTGACTTCAAATTCATCACTATGATTGGCCTAGTAGTCATCCAAATCGATCGTATGGCTATATTCTCTACTAGCCTTCTTTTGAGCTTCTCCTATAATATCAAATCTGGACCTCTTGGAGTGGAAAGATAGGCCAAGAGTACTCATTTCTTCCTCTAAAGCCTGGGTAGAACCAATTGAAGGAAAAACCTCTCCAGTGCCAATCCTTAATGACAAATCTCCACCAAAACCAGTCTTATGCTTGTCCCTCTTGACCATGGCATCAAAGTCACAGGTTTGCCTAGTGACGTCCAAAAGTATGATGTGATTAGTAGGATATTTTGGAAGTATGCATGGGGCTCTCTGGCAGCCATCAATCCAAATGTAAGAGAAAGTTGGGAATTGAATAAACCATGCCCCATATTTCTTGATGAGTTTCTTTTCTTGATCTAAAATTCTCACATGCTCTGCACCTTGAAGAAATCTAGTGATATGCATGGTGAATGCATCATTCACCCTCCTATAGCTTGAGCTTCCTAAATGCAATTGATGGTAAACCTCATAGATGATATCTTGTCCAAAGGTTCCCTTTGTACTCAATCCTTTGTAGGGGTGGAAACTCACAAGTGCATAGACCAAATATGAAGTCATTGTGAAGGTCTTTGTTTGCAACACATTGGACAACTGCCTGTGAATTACCTTGCTAATGACCCCCACCCAATGGTTGTTAATTTGCTCCTACTCCATCCTCACAATCACATGGTACATCCAATTCTTGAACATTCCAGCATTCTTCAATCCAACTACCCTACTAAGAAATGTGATGGCAATAGTACTCCCTTTTAAACTTTGCTCTGAATAGCTATTTGGGAAATTTGGAGTAATGAGACTTGGGCTTCTCTAGCTAGGAATTAATAAACTATTGTGACTTCACAATCTGCTTATTGTAGAACTCCTGAGCTACCTTTATGTTGAATCCCACCACATGAGACTTGTTTGGCATATCAAAGGTTTGGGTAATGGAGACAAGGTTGAGATTTGCAACAATTCTCCCTTGAGGACCAATAATCCTCTGTGTATCCCTGTCATAGTGCCTTGCACACTCGAGGACAAGCTCATAACACTGCACCGTGGAAGGGAAACTAGCTACATGGGACAAGCCTGATTCTTTCATTCTTCTAGTCACCAATGGAAGATCCTTGGCTGCCATTCTTTCTTTAAATTCCTCATAATCCCAGAGGCCAACATTTGTATCAGTCACCTCTGATCAGACTGATGTGATCTTACTCTCAGGGATCTTGCTCTTAATGTCCAGATTAATCCTTTCTGCATCATCCATTGAAGACCCAACTACTACCTTGCTAGATTTAGCCTACACCCAACATGGAGATCACAGTAAAAACCACAGGAAGGAAATGTTAATCCATCAAAACACCGTTAGAATAAACCTCATGCAATCAAGGTATTGTTATAATTCATATAAAAAGATCCTACTAAACTTCAGGTTTCAGAACCATCCACAGAATCTGAGCCAGAGAGGAATTTTAGAAAATTCTGGGCCAGAGGGATTCTAGCAGAATAGTCATGGAAACACCTACTAACAATTAAATATGATCATTACTAGCCAATGAGCCACATAGGAGATCATAAAATAGCATGAATTAATCATAAAATGCATTGAAAATCACTAACACATCATGCTACTTCATATTTCATAGCATTTCACCAAATTTTGGGAAAATCCACCAGAGACGGATTTCTATGAAGGCATAGGCATTTCGCAAAATCCAAAAAAAATAGTGAACCAAGCACTTCGGGAAAATCTGGAGTCAACAGAATTCCACAAATAAGGTAAAACTCTGATAGCATGCAGATTCTGGGAACTCAAAGGAAATCGGGAAAACGGAGGAAATTGGGAAAATCTGAGGTCGACAGAGATCCATAGAATGTATGAAACTCTGAAAGTGATAGCGGATTCTAGAAAAGTAGAGGAAATTGGGAAAATTTGCTAGAGGCAGATTGTCTCGAGGAAACGAAAAGATCCTGGACTAAGATCAAAACCCAGATTGCGACACAAAATCACGATTTCACTCATAATGTCAAATTGATCATAAATTTCAAAAATTTAAGCTTAAGGCAAGTTTAATATGGGCTTTCTATGGATTCTTTCAACACTCTAAGCCAATTCGAGAGCAAACTAAAGATAAATGGTGATGCCCTAAATTAAACCCTACAGATCTACCTTTAAAGCATAGACAAGCTCAAAATTAAATATTTCAACTGCCAAAGCTTTACTAGGGACAACTCACGACTTCCCAAGCATGACCCCTCACAATGCAAAGAAATAGATGAGATCAGGACTCACTTGGAAGACCATAAATTAAACAATGCTACGCAACCCTAGTCACAAAATGTTGAAATAACACAAAAAATCAAACCCAAATAAGCTTTGTAACTTCAAAACGCTATTTGCAATCATCAATTCAAAGAAAGGCAATTGAAAAAATACCATTATGAAATGAAAATTGATCCCAAAAATAGTAAATGTGAAATTCAATGGCATCCACAAAGAACAGGGGTAAAGTGCACAAGAAATCACCACCAAATCGAATGATATGCAAACTCAACGCCTCAAATTCAACCAAGCACTCACAAGAACACACTCCTTAGCTCCAATGATGGCAAGCGATAAGCATAATAACATAATAATCATCCAAAATCAATTATATACATTGCTTTCCAAAGGTACAGACAATATTAAATGCAATTGACAAGACAGTCTGAAACCTGGGAACCCGACACCAGGATGGAATCCGAAAAAATACGGCCTGTGGGGAAATCCACGAAGACTAAAAATCTCCAAATCACAGTGCACAACTAGAGTCTGAGTAGGATCCGGGAAAATCTGACCAGGTTGGAAAGTCCCGAACTTCAGTGAAAACCCAAAATTCACCCAAAACTTAAGCTTTTCAATGAATAACTTAGGGGAATAATTTAGGCAATCAAAATGAACAGTTAAGCACATGCCAAAGTAAGATGAAACCTCAAAATGAAAGGGCCAAGACACCAAAACCAAAGCAAAAGAGGGTCCCTTCTTTTAGTGGGGTGTGTGTGCGAAAATTGCACAACAGGTTTCTTCAAGATCTTGACGTCATCTCTTCTCCCTACCTTTCTTGATGCTCTTCTATTATTTTCAATATGTGTTGCAATCTTGAAGGCCTCTCTTAGGGTTTGCGGATTCTTTTCTCACAAATGATAACTCATTTTTGAATCAAATGCATTGCAGTAATTGACCAAACACGCATTATCATTGAGTCTCAAGTCAAAAGGAAATCTCTTCATATCCTTTTGGAATCTAGTATCAAAATCAGCAACCATTTCATTTGAAACTTTAGAGATATTATTGAAATCACTCAACAAGAACCTTGCATCAGTCTTATCACCATATTGTTCTCTAAACATCCTCTTACATTCCTCCCATGACCCAATGCTCTCTGCTAATAAGGATCTATACCATTCCCTGGCATCTTTAGTGAATGACTACATGGCGCAGGAGCACCTATTTGATCACATGCCTCCATGAGGCCCTATTGGGTTTAGAGTTCCTTTTTTATTTCTTAATGTTTTAATAAGGCTCAATGAGCCATTTTTGATATGAATGAGGTAATTTGAGTCCTATTAAATCATATTTTAGGTTATTGGTTCCATAATGTTCAAAGTTACTCTTCATTGTAAACATTGTCAAAAGAGCAAAAAATTAAGTAAATGTTAAGTCCATTAGTTAGATGGAGATTGGAATCAGTTATAGTTAGTTGATTTGAGTTAATTTTGGGTTTAAAGAAACATAAATAAGCCTCTCAAAAGTCAAGGCAAGAGAGAGGGATGTAAATGATGGACAGGTCAATGAAGAAACCTTGTTTTTCATGCAATTTTCTATGTTTTTTATGATAAAACATGAATATCTACTCTTGTATGGCCATGTACGACCTGATACTAGTGGGATAGACATTGGAGAAGTTGATATTATGTTCCTACTTCAATTTTCATCTTGTCTCATTTTTTTTCATGAAGGTATGAGAAAGATATGGCATTTTTTGTAAAACCAGCCTGGAACCCTACCAAGGGTTACCTGTTTTGGTAAAACCCTCATAACTTTTGTTTGAACCATTAGATCTAGCTAAAAATTGGAGGAAAATTCTATAGCTAGGTAATATACAAACTAACTAGAGTGATTGGTTTCATTATTATTTGTGTGCAAGTTATTAATGACAGTTTACTGCACTTTATAGTGAAGATCAAACTATGTATTCCTAGGACAACAGGGACAGTAAATTTTTATTTTCATTAGCCTTTGAATAGGCCATACTACCTTCTTCTTAACTTTCAAATGCCAACTTATTGCTTGTTTGATCCAATGTTCCATCTTCATCATGGACTCTACATAAAAATCATTGAACTCTGCTTCTCTTCTCCTCATCTCTTTCTTTAACTCATCTATCTCTTTGTCAATCATCTCTTGCCTCTTCCTCCTTTGTGAATCCTCAGCCTACAAACATCTTTCTGATCCTCTCAACAAATCCATCTCCACAAGCAAGTTTCTCCTTGCTTCCACTTCACTTTGCCACACCTAGGCAATCAGGTTCCTTCCTCAACCTGCACAACACAACACACAACCACAACCACCAAAAAATATAAACCAACAAACTTCACCAACCCATATCTTTCCCGGGCTCTGATACAAATTTGATGCAAAGCTACAAGGATCACAAATCAACTCATCATTCATTTCATAAACATCACTTGATTCCACACTACCAATTTGAGATTAAGGCATACAACTACTTGTAGGTTCCTCAAAACACACTTGACATCACCAAAACAATAGACTCAAAATCTATTCTCAACACAAGTGAACTTCAAAAGAAATGAACTTTAAGAACTCCAACCCACAACTAGGGCTTCAGGGCTTCACATGAACTTTCAGAGGTATCTAACAATATTAACAACCCTCATCAAACTCAACTTGATCATTCACCAACTCAAACATTCCAAATTTGTGTACATTCAGATTCAATTGTCCTACAAGGGCTAGGTCTAAATTAGGCCATACCAATCACCAATCTTCAAGATACCTTACACAAATACCCCCAACTCCATCCAAGTACATTCAACTAGTGATAATAAACCAAAATCAACAAATCATAACAATAATGGTAACTATTTTAAGAACAAGATTCCAAAACTCATATTTTAGCCAACCATTCACAAGGGTTTTATTGAAAGTATGCAACCAATCCCTCAATCTCCTCCCCAATCCTTCTAGCATGTTCCAATGCACTTGCACACACCAAGGAAAACATGTTCCACTCATAGAAAACATCAATTCCAAAAATTTACTGTCCTTGTTATCCTAGGAATACATAGTCTGATCTATAAAGTGCAAAAAACTATCATTAATAACTTTCACACAAATAATAATGAATCCAATTGCTCTAGTCAGTTTGTATATTACCTAGTTATATAAATTTCCTCCAATTTTTAGCTAGATCCAATGGTTCAAACAAAATTTATGAGGGTTTTACCAAAACGGGTAACCCTTGGTAGGGTTCTAGGCTGGTTTTACAAAAAATGTAATATCTTTCTCATACCTTCATGAAAAAAAATGAGACAAGATGAAAATTGAATTAGGAACATAATATCAACTTCTCCAATGTCTTTTCCACTAGTATCAAGCCGTACATGGCCATACAGAAGCAAATATTCATGTTTTATCATAAAAAACACATAAATTTCCATGAAAAATAGGGTTTCTTCATTGACATGTCCATCATTTACATCCCTCTCTCTTTCCTTGACTTGTGAGAGGCTTATTTATGTTTTTTTAAACCCAAAACTAACTAAAATCAACTGACTATAACTAATTCCAATCTCCATCTAACTAATGGACTTAACATTTACTTAATTTTTTGCTCTTTTGACAATGTTTACAATGAGTAACTTTGAACATTATGGAAACAATAACCTAAAATATGATTTCCTAGGACTAAAATTCCCTCATCCATATCAAAAATGGCTCATTAATCCTTATTAAAACATTAAGAAATAAAAAAGGAACACTAAACCCAATAGGGCCTCATGGAGGAATGTGATCAAATAGGTGCTCCTGCACCACTACATAAATAGTTTCATCATAACATCTTTATCCTCTACCTAAAAATAATCCATCATGTTTAAAAATGATTTTAGGTGATCCTCACCACTTATTACATTATTCCTAGAGAATCTAACCAACACACTCCTAATATCGTCATGGAATTGGTTTGGGTAGTCAAGAATCCCAACAAAGCATAATTGTTTGTTCCTATCCACTTGCATAGGTCTTCTGGTGAACTGGTCTCTTTGATTATTGTGAGATCCATTTTCATCTTGATCACCAAAATATTTATTGTCTTTTCCATTTCCACCTCCACCACTTCCATTTCCATTTCCACCACTAGATCTACCTCCTGACTGGGTATTCTTTTTTTTTTTCCACCTCCACCTCCACTACCTTGACCTCCACCACCACTACCACTGAGGATATTTCCACTTGAATTAGTGTTTTATGACTGGGGATCAAGAATGGAATGGCCAAAACTTGAGGATCATGGGTCAAGAATGGAATTTTTGAGAAATACAATCTTCTTTTCTATTTCTATATTTGTAGCAAGAATTTGCATCTTATCTAGCTCCTTTTTCAATTTCTCATTTGTTGATTGCGACCTCAAAACTTTGGAATGAAGAAGTGCAATTGATGGAATGGATTTGGTTTGTGCACTTGTGGTAGATGTGTTAGTGGATGAGGCACTTTTGTTTCCATTTGTAATTGGTTTCTTGGGTTTATCCATAGGCTTCTTTCCTATAGCTATGGGTTGGGATTTCTTAATAATAATAGAGGGATCTAAGACTTTGGTGGCTACAATGGAACGAGTACATGTGATTGTAGCAATTTTTCTAGTAGGAATATTAAATTTTTGGATATCTACCTTCTTGTGATCAAGGATTTACCTAACAACCAGTTTAGAAGGATCTTTAGGGCTTTATTCATTGTGCATTGTTTCTTTCATCTTTTCAATCCTTTTCCTTAAGTATTCTCTTTCTATCATAGCAACCTTTATCCTTTCCTCTCTTTTTCTTGTTTCAATCCTAGCTCCTTGATTTTAAAATCCTCTTCTCTTAGAGCTTGCATGTCATATCTTCTTCATCCTCTAGAGTAACATTAGACTCACTAGGTTCTAAGGTATAATAGGTAAGATTTAGTGGTTCTCTTTCAGAAGAATGGTGTGAAGTCCTACTATGAGATCTTACTCTAGGATTGAAATTATCATCATTAAAAATAGAGGTACCCATGGGATTTTCCCTTTTGGCTGGGGATTCAGACCCCTTACCGTAGAATTTCCATAATTTAGATACCTTTGATGTTAAGGGATTAGGATTAGACTGACTGGTGGTAACAAGAGGCTCATTTGCAACAACATTTCCATCACCATCATGAGGCATACCATATTAAAAGGTTTATTCATGAGAATTTTTACTTAAAATTGTAGATGCATGATCAATATTATTAGTAGACTTACTTTCTTTAGTGTTATTTTCTATCCATGATGACTTATTACTTTGTGGTAGCTCAAATTCCAGATTCTAGTCAGGATTCTTCTTCACATTGCTCCTAGTTCCTCTCATGGCTTAAAATCTCTTCTTACAATTCTTCTCTCTCTTTCATTGAACTTTTAAATTTTCACTGGCACAAGAGACTTCAGAGTCACCACCCACTAGATAGGGAAATGAAAATATAACGTACTTTTGAGAAGCTTTCATAAATTCAGAGAAAACTTTGAACATACCCTAATAGGAAATAAAAAATGGAGCTAGAACTTGACTCACAAAGAATAAACGTAACTTATTATGATAATTTGTATGACTTGTTCTTCAAACAACAAAGAATAAGGGAATTCATTGACTCTGAATATACTTGATATAACCTAGAGACATTGAACTAGCTTTGTCCCCAATAGAGTCACCAATCTATTGGTTACTTTTAATGAACCAAACTTAATCTAAAAAATCATCTATGAATTTTCCAAATTCAATTGTCAATAACTTTGAGGATTGGCCAATGAATAGGTGAAAGCTTTCCAAGCTTTCCCTCTACACTTTGGTCTCTACAAGACCCGAGAGGGTGATCCCTAAAATGTATCTTTATATACTCTTGTGCCAATTATCATATACATTGTAATTCAAAAAAATAATTCTCCTTTAACTTCTTAACTTATAAAATACCTTAAATATATGGCTAATGTTCGTAGTAACATCATATTTAAGCATGAATTTTTTTTATAATTCAGCTTGACATACATTCACACATAAAATGAAAATTAATCTTGATTTTTGAATGTAGTTGCTATGAAAGATCTGGGAAACTATAACATAAAATGACCAGTGCCTTATCCTAGGGTGGAGAATTATAATTGAGAACATATAATAGCATTATTCCTATCATAACAAAGCCTATCAATGATGCCTTACACCACTAATGCTACAAACTTAACTAGCAATACTTAGTTATCTGTGTGCACATTCACATAAACCTTCATTCATGTTAATACATATTTAACTCATTCTTTGAACAAGCGTAATAAAAATGAATAAAAATCCAAGGAAATACAAGAAGATGAATAGAAGTAATATTTTATTTCAAAATTGTATTCAGAATCTATGCAAAGTTTACAATGGAGAACGCTAGCCATGAATATTTTTCCATTTATATTCTAATATATGATAGTATTGTTATCATATTCACCATTACAAGACTCATATTCTATTATCTAGACCTAGTTACAAAACTTCTCTAAGATCAATCCACTAACAACCCCGTATAATTGGCCTTGAATTCCCTTTTATAAGAAGAAGGGAGCAAAACAAGATTTGGACCAAATTGTACACATGTCATGTTTTCACTTGACAAGAAAATTTACTTTCAAATGTAGTTATATTTGCTAAAATTTGATGGAGAAGTTCACATAATATGAAAACCATTTCCCATTTGTTGATGAATATTCTTGTGCCTTCCAAAAGGCTCTCCAATCAATGAAAATTATTCCTTTCATGAGCTATGCACTTGTTCCACATTCTCCAAAACTTAAGGGTGAAAAGCATAAAATGAAGAAAGTAGAAAACACCAAAGCACCTCCACGTTTACAATCCATGTCATCACATTCGAACTTGAGAGAGTAGAATATTTGAACATTGATATATCTAAGGCCTAATTTGTACTAGTTCCAGGCCATGTATTGAACTTCTCCTATTGTAACCTCTATTATTGCAGACATAAGAAAAAAATTTGTAATAACTAATTCATCAGTGTAGTAGCCTATATGTCCAAGATCTCAACATATTTGGACTTCCAAAGTTCCAATTCTTCCTCAGTGGGCCAATTAAATCCAATAATTTCATCAACCTTCTTTCTATATGGAGTGTACTTTATCACTACCTGATTAGCTTCCTTTTCAAACTCTTCAAGGACAGTACCTGTGTGGGTGAGTCTATCCATATTTTTCTTCAACATACTTGTATCTACTCCATCATAGATAAACTTGGCTTGAGTGGCTATCACCTTATTTGCTTGGTCCTTCCATTCTTGCAAAGGTTTAACTTCATCATTTTCATCTAAAGTATCAGGAAGTAGACTAAAGCTCCACTCATCAGAGTTCTTTACCAACTCCCTAATTTTCATTTCAAGAGGTTCAATAAACCCTTGAGATTCCTTTATTGTATTCACAAACTTAAGGGTTGGGACACTATTTGAAATCTTATTAGCATCATGTGTTGACCCAATGGCCATATCTCTCAGTATTTGTGCCCTATGGATCTATTTATCCATTAGAGGAATAACAACCTCTTTATCTCTTTCAAAATTTCTTATTGCATCAAACATTAAAGAATAGTTTGAATGGATGCCAATTAGCCTCCTTTTAATCCATTTATTTAGGTCTTCCAACATCATCGTCAAAATATTTAGGATGCTTACATGAATTAGCTCATCTTGTTGGTGACATCTCATAAATTTTGAGCTTTTCTATTAACTACCCCTTTGTGATCTCCTCAATTGGAGATGCATCTGATATACCCAGATCTAATGGTACAATTGGCACATCCCTAGAATTAGGAGGCATAACCTTAATTTAGATTGGAGATGGTGAAAGAATAGGAGAGGACACAGGTTGCATTGATTGAAATTTTTCCTTCCACAAGACCATTTGCAATTGTATTTCTATAATTTTTCATTGGCTCACATTATATTTAGATAGTATGTCATTGTATTGTGTCCTAAACTTTTCTCTTTCTTTAGTTAAGGACTCCACCATGGCCTTAGTGAACTAAGGTACATTGACATTCATTGTAGCTACTTCAATGGCTAAGGTGTCTAATACTCTTTTGATTATCAACCCTAATTTGACTCTTGGATCTTTTTCAACAACCTATAGCTTCTTGGTGCTTGGAGCTAAGGCCCAAATGGCTAGTGTGTCCCATTGGGAGTTGAAAATTGATCCTTACGAGGCCAAAATGGCATCCTCCTTAGTGCTAAATATGGTAGAATCATGTCTTCTTACTATATCAAATGCAGTAGTTGATTCCAAGTCCCATTCTAGTAATAATAAAACACAACTTTTCTAGAAAAATTTCTTTCCTTCAGCTATAGTGATGTTTAGATACTTAGTCCTCATTTAATTTTAGACTTCAACCTCTATAACCTTTTATGGAAATTCAATGCTCTCGCTTTCCTACATTTGTACATTCATTGCATATTCATTTTTCATCTCCCTCCACACATACTCTTGAAATTCTTGTGTTTTGACAAAGGCATCATCGTCCATGAACCTCTCACAAGTTTCAACCCACACATCCTTTGCACTGTTTATCCCACTCAAATCTGCCTTGCTCAATCTAAGACTCAAAGTCTATGGCACTATTATTCTAAGGGGATGGAATACCTTGCCTTATTTCATCTTTAGTGACAAAAATTTAATCTAAATCATCAATAGGGTAATCAAAAAGGCCTGTTTCCTCAACCTTTTTCCTTTTTATTTGTGGCTCCTTTGGAGGAGATGTTTCTCTAGTTGGTGAATCCAACTCAATTATTACTGGAGTAGAAGAATGTGGTGGTGACAATGTTCACGATTGTTGCTATGGAGAAGGTGCTCTAGACTCCTTTGATTGTGTTGGAGTAGCAATTGTCAACTACCTTTTTATAGTGCTCTTCTTTCTTGCATAAATACACACCTTCTTGGTTGTTTGATAGGCTGGTCCTTCTATCATGGGTGCCTTCCCCTTATCATGCTCTTCAATGACCACAAATTTCCATTTATCTTGCACCACTCTTTCTTATTTTAAATTTGCAACAATCTTGTAAAAAAAAATTATAAAATTTTCACCATCAAGATCACGTTATCAATATTAGATAAAGCCTTGAACTTAGGTTTTTTAATCTCTCTTGATTTCTCCAACTTCTCAAATATAATCCATTTTCTCATTCTATCTTCCTCAACCTTGACGTCAAATTTTTTTTTGATAAAATCATCAAGGAATGAAAAGGTGTGAAAAAATTTCCCTCATTTTATCCTATCCAATAGCCAAACCACAATTCCTTCAAGGTCATGGCTATAAGGAAAATCAGATGCGGGAACAATTCTCCTAACGTCAATACCTTAGAGAAGAATGTAGATATACTTTTAATTTTTTAATTTACAGTTCAACTAAGATGCACTATGAAGTAGATAAAAGAAACAAAGTATTTGACAATCACACAAGAACACCAGATATACGTGGAAAAACCCTTACGGGAGAAAAACCCACCACACCAAGAGAAATCACTTTGTATTACAGTAATGGAAATTACATACAAATGTCAAACTTATCTTTCTGGTGTCTATTTATAGCAACATTCACCATGCACAATCTTGTACATGAACCTTCAAATTACAGTCATTATAGATTAGATTACATTTACTGATCATACAACCACCTAGCAATCCATCGATCCAACCAACTGATCACAATCTACAATCACAGAGTATAACCATGTCCTTCCATTTCCATCGAGCTTCCTCACAGAACCGTCACAACGAACTGTCTCCCAATGGTTCCAATTCGGCTCCTCTAATTGGCCAAATACTAGCCATGTAGATACTCATTGCTTGGTTAGAAGAAACCAACTTTGTTGGGATCTTGGTGAGACACTAACAATGTCTCGCCGATGCAACAAAGTCTTCATATCAATGTCACCAAGAGTCGTTTCCGTTGGCAAGAGGTTTCACTGAGCTTACAACTAGTATCGGCTTTAGTTTTCCTTTCGGCAAGACTGTCGCTCTTGCCAAGACATCCCAACGAGCCTTCATGTGTTACACTGAAGCACCAAATAGTCGGTGAGACCTATCACTTTTTCCAGGACATCATAGCGAGCTCCACAAGTCACATAGATGTGAGTGTTCTCATCAGCTAGACAATCAGCTTTTTCCAAGACATCATACCGAGTCACCACAGGTTATATCGAAGTCGTATGTTATACCGAGCTCCAAAGAATAGTCGGCAAGACATACCACTTGCCAAGACCTTCCATCGAGTCTCCTTACGTTACATCGAAGCAACATTAGGTTACACCGAAAGCATACAACTATCATCAAGACCTATCATCTTCGCCAAGACGTTATGCCGAACTCCAAGACTTACCCCGAAGGCTCCAACATAAAACATTGTTAGCAAGACATGTATTAATCGCTAAGACTTCTCAATGAGCCACCGTGTTACACCGATGAATTCAATGCGTTATCCCATCGGTGATACTTTCCTATTGATGAGAGCTCATAGCAAACCACTAAGACTCTCCCTGATATAAGATATCCAATTGAATGGCCTATCGGCCAAAGATTGTCATACGGTGAAAGGTTACAACGACTGCTCTATGTCACAGTGATAGACTGCGAAGAGAAAGTGGTCGGCAAGACTTTTGCAAGGTCACAACGACCTATACAAAACATGATGCTACTAATATGCTAGTCGGCCAGACATGAGAGCTATCACACTGACTTGGCTCCAATGGAGGTTTCATCCTGTGATGATTGAGGCATACTTTTCCAACAATCTCCCACTTGACGAACATCACACAGGCACCTCCAGAGCACAACATAACTTACTGAAAAACATGGGTGCTAAGGCCCATCAAACTAGCACACCACCTGAACTTGTCTATGCTCACTAGCTTCATCAATGAATCTACAACATTCTCCAGAGTATCAACCTTTTCCAAATTGACCTTTCCATCCTCCACCATGTTTCATAAAAGTGGTACTGTACATCAATATGTGTTGTCTTGGCATGGAAAGTTGGACTCTTTTCCAGACAAATTGCACTCTGATTGTCACAAAAAATAGTTATTTGCCCTGCATCAAAACCAATGTTAGAACACAAACATTTCAACCAAACTATTCTTTACAAGCATGAGTAGCTACCATGTATTCAACCTCTATAGTGGACAAAATGAGTATAGCCAGCCGCTTACTCATCCAACTCACTACACCACCATTCAACATGAAAATGTATCCACTGGTGGACCTCCTTCTGTCAATGTCCCCTGCCCAATCAGAATCTACATATCTACGAATGCTAAGAGTCCTCTATGATTCAACCAAGTTCCCATGGTAACACAAAGTAAAATTTGAAGTTCCCTTCAAATATCTAAACACTCTCTTCATAGCATTCCAATACATTCTTCCTGGATTTTCCATAAATCGACTAAGAACTCTCACTACTTGGAAAATGTATGGCCTTGTATAGACCATTGCATACATGAGACTACCAACTGCACTAGCATAGGGTACACTGGTCATGTCCTCCATCTTAGTAGGATATTTTGGACAGTCCTCAATAGATAGCTTCATTCCCTGCAAGATTGGAACCACTAGCTGTTTGCAATCATTCATACAAAATCTCTCAAGAACAGTCCTGATATACTTACTCTGACTGAGCCAAAGCTTTCTATTCTTCCTGTCCCTAGTTATCTCCATCCCCAGAATATACCTTGCTACACCAAGATCTTTCATTTCAAACTTAGCAGACAACTGAGACTTAAGATCATAAATCATTAGCTTACTATTGCCTATGAACAACATATCATCAACAAAGACAGCAATAACAAGTACTCGATCACTTTCAGCTTTATAATATATGCAGTGATCAGATTTTGATCTCACAAATCCCAAAGACAATATAAAAGTATCAAATTTTTGGTACCACATTCTAGGTGACTTCTTTAACCCATACAAAGACTTCTTTAATTTGCATACTAGTTTTTCTTTACCTTTCTCAACAAAGTGCTCAGGCTGCGACATATAGATTTATTCTTCAAGATCACCATGAAGAAATGTTGTCTTCACATCCATTTGTTTGCCCTCTAAGTCATACGCTGCTGCAAGTGACAAAAGAAATCTAATAGATGTCAGTTTTGCTACAGGAGAAAATATTTCCCCATAATCGATTCCCTCTACTTGGGAATAACCCTTTGCAACCAGTCTCGCCTTGTACTTTTCTACACTACCATCTAGATGAATTTTCTTCTTAAATACCCATTTGTAGCCAACAACCTTTTTGCCTTTAGGCAAGGGCACCAGATTCCAGGTTTCATTCTTATCTAATGATGCCATCTCTTCATTCATGGCTTCCAACCAAGAGTCTGAATCAGACATTTTAAATGCCTCTTTCACAGTCCTAGGCTCATCAGTGCTAGAAATTAAAGCATAGGCACAAGTAGAATCAATCAAACAGAACCCATTGTAGATAGGGAAATAATCAATTAGATTTAGTGTAACGAAAACAATAAAATGACTAAACCCTATCAAGCACAATAGAGTATGAAGTAACAAGGAAATCACAATATGAAGCACAAATGCAAACTGATCTCCTCGCCAACTCGATTTATCTCCATTGCTCTTCTCCACCTGCACAAGGATGCAAGATTTTGAAAGGTGATAATAGAGGAATGTTGGTTGCTCAATTATGCAGCATAACGATGTGATGAAGATGATAGATGGTGATTGAAGATTGATTTTGACAGAGTGAAGATGCTAGAAGAAGATTCGATCTAAATGGCTTGTAAAAGGTTAGATTTATAGATTTTTCGAAGACAAAAGCTTAGTTGGCAAAGATCAATGGTTGAGATTTAATCTGGTAAGATGAACGGTAAGAGATTTTTGAAAGTTGAGAGAGAGATAGAAGGTTTCCTTTTCTTCAATTTTTGTCATTCAAATCTGAAGGAAGGTTGCCATTTTGAAGAATGAGTTGAAATGAATTTCATAATTAAATAAGTTATATTTAATTATGTTTTAGAAGTGAATTTAGAGTGAGAGGAAAATATTAAATTAAATATTTAATATTTAATTTAATTATGGGATGAAGAGAATATTCCATTTTTGAATTTAAATATTCAACTTTTAGAATAATATGATAATCAAATATAAATAAATTATGACAATTTATTTAATTTAATTAAGAGGAATATGGGAGATGGTAATTAATTAAATAAAGTTATTTATTTAATTAATGTAGAAGAATCATAAGAATGAACAATATAAATAAATAATTAAATTTATTTATATGTAGATGACTTTAGGAGATTAATTAAATAATTTATATTTAATTAATTAACAAGCTTAATCAATCGTGACCATTTTTAGACGTATACATTTTTCCCCTCTTTGAGATGATGTTCGAGATGATGAGATTTGTGTCAATTAACATCATTTCAAAGAAGTTAAGGTATGGATAGAGGAGAATGGATAATGATAGAAAGATAGGATGATGATGGAATGATTATGCCCCCTCGAGAGGATAGGTAGGTTGAACAAACACGGGTAGGCTCTCGAAATGAAATGATAAGGATAGACAAGATGAATGATGTAAGATAAGAAGTGGATGAAGGAGAGGTATGATATGTTATGCTGCAATGAGGGTGAGCAACCATGATGTTTGATTTATCACTAGACGTTATGCACTAAGATATAAGGACCAAGGTGACGATGTGTCTCATGCCCCAACGTAATACAACCTTGTCTAGATGTATGAGGAAGTAGACTTAGAGCATTAAAGTCCTAATGCACAAAAGGTATGATATGACCTTAGATGCAAAGGATAGTGCAAAAAGCTACTCAAACATACACAAGATATGAATATTAGCTAGAATGATACGGATTTGATACAAATGCAAGATAAAATGATAACACACACAAGCAAGCAAGCATGCATGCACAAATTCAATACAAAAAAAAACAAGGTATTGCCCCTGTCAAGCTATAAACTGGTGATTGATTGATTGATCGATGATGATGATAGTGTTGTCATTGTGGGGAGCGACATGTCCCTAGAGCAACACAAGGATGACTAATAATTGATTGATTGACTTTGATTTGGTTTACGACAAGATTAGGATCAAGACCAAAGGATGTGATTGGATAATTTGACAATATTAATTGACATGATTGGTATGGATTAAGGATTGAATTGCATTTGGATTATTGCTTGAATTGATTTGATTGATTTGATTGGATGAAATGGTTTTAATGAAGATGATTGATTTGGTTGAATGGTTGAATGATTGGATTGAGGTGATGGATTAAGTAGATGAAATTAGAAGAATTAATTGGATGGATTGATTTTATTGCTTGGATTTTTGTTGAATATTTGATTTTTTTGGATTTTTTTATTTTTATTTTTATTTTTATGTTTTTGGATTTTTGAAATGTTTTGATTTTTTTGGACTTTTTGAAATGTTTTTATTTTTTTGGACTTTTGAGATGTTTTGATTTTTTTAGAACTTTTGAGATGTTTTGATTTTTTTAGACTTTTGAGATGTTTTGATTTTTTTGGACTTTTGAGATGTTTTGATTTTTTTGGACTTTGGAAATGTTTTTATTTTTTTCGACTTTGAAATGTTTTGATTTTTTTTGGACTTTTGGAATGTTTTGACATGTCAAAGGATGAAAATTTGAGTAGCCTTTGTGCTAGATACCAATGACAAGGGGAAAACCAAGTCTAGGTGCAAGGGTGGGTGAATTGGATTGATGGATGAAGGGGTGGGTGATAGGAAAAAGGCTCATGATATATGGATGGATGGTATGGATGTATGCATCATAAGAAAGCAAGGATGTGATCTCGAAAGACTATGGGGCATAGGAATAACATGCCCCATTCTAGGTACAAGACTTAGGATTTTCTTAGACAAAATGTATGACAACAGGATAATGACATGATTGGTTTGTTTGGAAGGATGAGGTATCTCAAGAGATACCCAAAAAACATGTTTCAACATTTTGCCCCTATATCTTCATCAAGATCAAAAGAAGAAGGGTGGATGAATGGAATCAATATGATAGGTGTGTATGATGGCTAAATATGGTAGGTAGGATGGAAATGATATGACATGAATGATAGGTTAGATAGATAAGACATTGTGCCCCCAAGTGTAAGTGACATAGAAGATCAAACTACACATGATGCCTATTTGCTAGGTTTTCATCATGGTACTTATCCAGGGCATCTGTTTATCAAGTTTTCACTGTTGGACGAAGGGATTTCTCTTTACTCTTTTTTTTCTTTCTTTCTTTCTTTCTTTTTTTGTATTTTTGGATAGGAGAAGGGGAATATGGATAAGAGGGACTCAAGTGTCTAGTTGCATGAAAGTTGGTAGTCCAATGGATTTCATTGCATGGACCATTTCAAGTGTCATTATGCTCATAGATGTTGGTAAGGAATTGCATGATTGTGAGATGGAGTAGGTAGATGATGGATTATGAAAGGTTTATACAAAAATGGATGGGGAATAGCGGATGATGATGTGGATGATTGAGGACAATAATGGATTATGATGCAGATTATGTAGGGAAGATGATATGTATTATATGGGACTTATAGAAAAGATGAATGGGGAGGTTTAGCCAAAAGCATGGACCATAAGAAGATGATGGGGGAGATATGTAGGATAATGAGTGAAGGGTGGGGAGATGGAGGTATGTGGAATTGTTGTGAAATGGAAGGGATCCATGACCAATGGTTGCACACACTATGATAAACGTTGAAATTTTTGATGTGAATGGGGTGTAGGAAGCAATGGATATGTTTTCTTAGGAGGTGGTGGATGAAATGTTTTAGGTACCCACATAGACTTAGTATTTTTATGATTTTTATTTTTCTTGTGGGTTTTAGGAATTTTAGATTTTTGAATGGAATGAGAATGTGGGATGGAAGTGGATGGTTGGGATTTTTGTGATGTGAATGCCTCATTTGAATTGCTTTCTTTTTGCTTAGGTACCCAAACCATTTTAGTTTTGGCCTTTACTTTTGGAGGTATGGGCTTATATAGCTTTTTAGATGTATTTTGCTTTGAATTTTTCTATTGATGTCCTAAGGAATGAGAACCCTTAGGATTTTTTACTTTATAGGTATAGGCATTGAAATTATTTCTTTTGAATCCCATGGGTATGGTGGAATGGGTGGAAGCTTCATGTTTATACGATGTGTGCATTTGTTGGTCATGATTAGGAATATTAGGGTATTTATGGATAAATGGATAAAAGGATTGGATGGTAGGGATATTAGGTGTTGGGAGTAATGGTGGTAAAGTAGATGGAGGGATATTGGGAGTTGGAAGCAATGGTGGTAGAGTGGATGGAGGGAAGTGTATGGTCACATGCTTTTGACATTTATAGGATGACGGTGGTGGAATGACAACATATTTTTTAGGCATATGATAGGCTTTATGATGGAAAGTGGACTTAGGATGCATGGAGGAAATACCAACATCTTTAGGTTGTTGTCCTTGGGGTGTATGTCCAAGGCCATAAGAGCATGGAGGGACTTTGACATGTATAGGCTCCAAAATATCTTGTTCATGAAGGTCTAGACCTTTACCTTGGTGGTTCATGTTTTGGAGTGTGCAATGGACAATGGGACTAGGTGTAAGTGAAACACTAGACACAAGTTCCTTATTGGATGAAGCAAGGGAAGATAATGGTTGTTGTTCGAAGGACGAACATTCATGAATGAGGGTAGAAAAACCAATAGGATATGATGGAGGACTTGCAATGGGGTCGATAGTGGGTGATGGAGGATCATTAGGATCTTGATTAGCATTGTGTTCACTTAGATCCAAGATATTTGTTTGATCTTCAATGTGTGCTTGGGAGGCATATGTCTCATCAAGGGAAGTGGATGTTTGTGCATTGTGGATGGGTGAGGTGGAAAGCTCTTGACCATAGAATGCATAAAGTTGGCTAAGAGGATCATCATGGGCTTCTTGATCATAAAAGGGGTCTTGATCAAAGATGGAAGATTGATCATGAATAGTATTAGGTATGTTATGAATGGAATCATTAGGAGGGTGTTGATCTTTATGTGGATGAGGGGGTAATGTTTTTACATGTTTAGGATTGTGCTCTTGACATACCTCATGGATTATTTGAATGGAGGTGGAAGGGGATTTCTCATAGAAATACTTGTCATGTTCTTGATGGTCAAAAACATAGGAGCATTATAGAGGGTGACTTGGACTTATGAAGGGAGAATCTTGAATTGGTTCAAGGGATTGTGGATGACATGGTTGGCTTGAAGGACTTGGCATGATGTTTGATGACTCTTTTGTATGTTCAGGTATATTTGTTGAATGACATGGTGATAGTTGATTCCTTGCTCGTAGCCCTTGGGTCACATCCTTTGGAGATGTAGGGTTGGAAGGTGTTGGCTTATGGTTTTGATTTTGATTGGATGATGGTATGATAAGTTATAGGGTGCATGTGCTAGATTGGTATTCCCCTTGTCAATGGTTGCATTAGAACATGAGGAAGTTTGGCCTTGTTGCAAGGTAGAACTTAGAGTCACATGTGTTTGTGGTGATGTGGAATTGACATGTGAAGAAGTGGATGTATTAGATTGGTATGAGGTGGAAGGGGATGGCACATTAGGTTGAGGTGGCATTGGTTGATAATAAATGGATAGGGGATGATGTTGTGGATGTTGGGTTTGAAAAGTGGAAATGAATTGATTGGCTTGAGCTAGGAGGTGTTGGATTTGAGGTGATTTAGTTTGTTGAAAATTTTGGAAGAGGGTTTGAAGGGTTTGTATGGTTTGATGGTCTAGGGGTTTGGGTATTTCGTGAAGTGTTTGAAGGAGGTTTTGAAGTTGGGATGCTAGGGCTTTGTGTTTGAATGTGGAAATTGTGTCACACATGTGTAAAAGCTCTTGCATATTGATTTGTTCTTCAAAGTATGCAACATAGTTCATGCCATCATTAGAGGTGGTAGGAGGAGCCCCTCGAAGTATGATTTTAGGTTTTGGTTTTGTTTCATGATTTGAACTAGAGAAAGAGACTCCTTGAATTATGAGCTCAGGCTTAGGTTTTGTCTCATGATTTGGCCTAGAGGGATAGCCCCCTTGGATTATGATTTTGGGCTTATGATTAGGATTGGGATTGTTTATGATTATGACCATTTTGACAAGTAGTGATGGTGATTATGTGGAATGATTTGATTGGATGACTTGGATTGATTAGGATGAAATGGATAGAATGTGGCTAAGAGGAATGATTAGGATGAAATTGATTGTATATGAATGTGTTGGAAGAACATGTAGAGTGACTTGTCTTTATGTGTTTGGTGTTTAGCTTGATTTGGAAATGTTTAAATGAATGGTCACACATGCACACACATGAATCACACACGCAAGACACATAATCAAGTTTGAATTTGAAATTATGAATGTGATTATTAAGCACACACTTGAAGAAGACACATCAACAAGTCCTAGAACTAGTCAAGTGGGTATGGCCAATTAGGTCTCAAGCTAGGCTACACAGGGTTGACTAAGGAATGATTTGAAAGAAAAATCCTGTCACATAGCCAAGAGAAAGGGGTAACCCACCCTTCACCTTCACTTCCCAAAAGTATAAAGTTCTTTGGGGCTTAGCCAAGAGTGACAAAATTTTAACTTACAAACAAGCATGTCTTTTGATTCACACTTCAATTGAGGTCATCCCCAGGGGTGATGAAATCCCCTAGTAGGCCTCTTATGAAGGGTTTTGACAAAAGAAAACCAAGTGAGGTGTTTGTGATCACACACACACTTGATTCACACTCACAATGGTTAATTTCCTTTAGAAATGAAATATGTGGAAGAAAACAATGAAGCACTCATTCTTTTTAGATCCCAAATCAAAATGTGTAAGAAGACAGTGATTAATTTTAGATTTTATTTTCAATATGAGATTGACGACAATATTCATTTTAAAAACCCCAAATCCAAATGTGTTTGCAAACAATGATTGATTTTATGCCCTAAATTGGAATGTGTGACAAACAAGATTAAGAGATGAAGGATGAAACGAGTGCACCTGATTATTTTCACTTTCCAAATAATTGTTGTGAGTGATATTGTTGCTACTAGAGCTCCTTATGATCACATACAAGATAAAAAAAAATGATATTATAATGCAGCCAAAAAACTAAATAAACTCATAAAAAAAATTACAATTTCAGAGACATGTTTTTGGCATAGCCAAATTAGATTTCAGCATTTGATGATTTTATTGATCTGAAAAATGAAAACTCAAAGAAGAGATCCTTCTTAATTTTTTGAGAGCTTTCCAGAAATGTAAAGAAGTTAGAAAAATTCCCTATTTTACTCTAAAAAATATGGATTTGTGGAAACCATATAGAAAATGAAGATTAGATTTTTTTGCATTATATTTGACTTCTAAATTAAATTTGTAAAACATAGAACCCCATTAGAATTTAAGGAGATTTCCGAAAATGTAAAAAAGTCTAAAAAAATCACCAATTTGCATTTAGAAAACCAATTTTATGAAAAAACATAAAATTACAATAACTTCTACAAAACTAATGATACACCCTCAATTTGTTTATTGTAGCCTCTTGAGATGATGAAAAATACTCTATAAAAATATTGTAGAAAAATTCGTAGGTGTGTAGAAGATATGAAGAAATTGGTAAAACTTGCGGTTTTGTCCAAAAACTGTTAGATCTACATCAAAAAATCAATTAAACCTGCAAGCAGATATTAAAAATGGGGCAAAGCCCCATAGTGGGCACCAAAATGTAGATAGGGAAATAATCAATCAGATTTAGTGTAATGAAAACAATAAAATGACTAAACCCTATCAAGCACAATAGAGTACGAAGTAACAAGGAAATCACAATACGAAGCACAAATGCAAACCGATCTCCTCGCCAACTTGATTTATCTCCATTTCTCTTCTCCACCTACAAAAGGATGCAAGATTTCAAAGGGTAATAATAGAGGAATGTTGGTTGCTCAATTCTACAACATAACGATGTGATGAAGATGATAGATGGTGATTAAAAATTGATTTTGACAGAGTGAAGATGCTAGAAGAAGATTCGATCTAAATGGCTTGTGAAAGGTTAGATTTATAGATTTTTCGAGGACAAAAGCTTAGTTGGCAAAGATCAATGGTTGAGATTTAATCTAGTAAGATGAATGGTAAGAGATTTTTGAAAGTTGAGAGAGAGATAAAAGGTTTCCTTTTCTTCAATTTTTGTCATTCAGATCCGAAGGAACGTTGTCGTTTTGAAGAATGAGTTGAAATGAATTTCATAATTAAATAAATTAATTTATTTAATTATATGTGAAGATGGATTTAGAAACTCGCATAATTAAATAAGTTATATTTAATTATGTTTTAGAAGTGAATTTAGAGTGAGGAAAATATTAAATTAAATATTTAATATTTAATTTAATTATGGGATGAAGAGAATATTCCATTTTTGAATTTAAATATTCACCTTTTAGAATAATATGATAATCAAATATAAATAAATTATGAAAAATTATTTAATTTAATTAAGAGGAATATGGGAGATGGTAATTAATTAAATAAAGTTATTTATTTAATTAATGTAGAAGAATCATAAGAATGAACAATATAAATAAATAATTAAATTTATTTATATGTAGATGACTTTAGGAGATTAATTAAATAATTTATATTTAATTAATTAACATGCTTAATCAATCGTGACCATTTTTAGATGTATACACCCATACCTATCTAGTTGTTTTCTTTCACGGGTTGACCTTCTTACTTGTTGAGGCTAAGGTTCTTATTTTTTAGAACTTTCAAAACTACTTGAGCTCTCCTCAGTTTCAGGTACATTTTGAATTTTCAATTCCTCTTTCTCTAGTGTAGGAGGAATTAATGCTACATCCTTATTATTTTCTGACTTTGTCTCTAACTGCAGATCCAAAGTGGAAGGTTTCACCTCACAAAATATTACACTTCTGTTGTATACAACCTTCTCTATATCAGGATTCCAAAGCTTGTATCCTTTTATGATAGCACTATAGCCAATAAAAACACATTTGATAGCCTTATTCTCTAGTTTCGATCTTTTCACATCCGGCACATGAGCATATGCCTCACAACCAAAAACACGAATATGTCTAAGAGATGGCTTCTTACCAGACCACACTTCCAAAGGTGTTTTCTCAACAAGAGTAGAATTTGGAGAATGATTTATTAGGTAACATGCAGTAGATACAGCCTTAGCCTAGAATTTTTCCTCCAAGCCAGCACTACTAAGCATACTTCGTGCTCTCTCTATTACTATCCTATTGAATCTTTCTGCAACTCCATTCTGTTGTGGAGTATAAGGTGTAGTCTTGTGTCTTTTAATTCCATGGTCTTTACAGTGTCTTTCAAATTCATCAGAACATAATTCACTGCTATTATCAGTCCTTAAGCTTTTTATTTTTCTACCAGTCTGATTTTCAACAAGATTTTTAAATTCTTTATACCAACTGAATACTTCTGATTTACTTTTCATAAAATATACAAATTCTCTTCTTGAGTAATCATCAATAAATGACACATGGTATCTTGACTTAGACAAAGAAGGAACATCCACTAGACCAAATACATTCGAATGAATATAATCTAGCAAACCAGAAGATTTATGAGGACTGGAATTAAAAGAAACACGGTGTTGCTTTCCATATATACAATGCTCACATAATTCAAATTCGAGATTACAATCTTCAAGCCCCTCAACCAGGTTTTTGTTCTTCAAGGTTTTTAAACTTTTTTCTCCTATGTGGCCTAACCTATGATGCCAGAGCATAGTCTTCTCTGCTGGAAGTTTTACTTCCATAGAGTTTACATAATTAGGGATATTTCCCTCTTTACCTCCATGAGTAGCTTTCAGTGACTTTCCAGAGACACTGTTACATTGAACAACATGTGCGTCTAGCTTGTACAGGGTACCAATATGAGCACCTCTAGCCACCACCATTGAACCTCTAGTCATCTTGCAGACATTTCTAGAGAATGTGACTTGTACTCCAATATCATTCAGCATACTTACAGAAAGTAAGTTTTGAGCCAGACCTAGTATATGCATTACATTATTGATTCCCTTCACTCTGCCATCAGGGAATTGTATTCTGAATCTTCCACGGCCAACAATCTCTAAAGTTGAATCACTTACCAAGTACACCTTCCACCATTGTATTCTTCATACTTCGTGAACCATTCTCTATGAGATGTCATGTTGAAAGATGCTCCAGAATCAATCAGTTAGACATCATCTAATGCCTGAGTAGCTAAGGCTGCAATGAAGGCATCACCATCACTATGAGAAGAACCATTATCAGAAGAGCCCTTCTTCTTCTTTTTCTCCTCTTTACAATCCTTTTGGATATGGCCAAGTTTCCCACAGTTCCATTACTTCACTTTGGACTTCTTGCCAGGAGACTTTGATCTCTCCTATGATTTTGATTTGGACTTCTTGTCCTTCTTCTTGCCTTTCTCTTTCGGTCTTCCTCTGATAGAAAGAGCTTCCTTCGCCATCTTAGAAGATTTCCTTCTCATCTCTTCTAATAGCAAAGAACTAACAACATCTTCCATCTTGAAGCTGGATGTTGTACTCCCAATAGCCATCACTAGATGATCCCATGAGTCTGGCAAAGAACACAATAATAGCATACAACTATCCTCTTCTTAAATTTTTACACCAACAGATGTCAATTGAGCAATCAACATATTAAATGTGTTCAAATAATCAGCTACAGACCCTCCTTTCTGCATTCTCAAAGAATACAGCTTCTTCCTAAGGAACAGTTTATTCACCAAGGACTTCCCTTGATAAATAGACACCAATCTCTTCCACAAAGAAGAGGCAGTCTTCTCCTCATGCACATTCAGAAGTACTGAGTTTTCCAAATAGAGCCTTATCAGCCCCTTAGAATTTCTATCTGCAAGGTCCCAATCTTCTTGCTTCATGCCTGTAGGTTTAGTTCCAGACACTGCAAGCCACATATCACGATCAACTAGAAGATCCTCCATATTGAGTTTCCACAACTCAAAGTTACTGCTGTTGAACTTCTCTATTTCAAACTTTCCAAACATGCTAGCCATCTCAACCTGTAAGCAAAATATAACAAACTCTACAAGACTCCCACTGAATAGAATTGACTCAAAAAACCCAATGTACCCACAAGGATAACACAACTGGCCAGGCTCTGATACCACTTGTAAGGAAAATCAGATGCGGAAACAATTCTCCTAACGTCAATACCTCAGAGAAGAATGTAGATATACTTTTAATTTTTTAATTTACAGTTCAACTAAGATGCACTATGAAGTAGATAACATAAACAGAGTATTTGACAATCACACAGGAACACTAGATATACATCAGAAAACCCTTACGGGAGATAAACCCACCACACGAAGAGAAATCACTTTGTATTATAGTAATGGAAATTACATACAAATGTCAAACTTATCTTTCTGGTGTCTTTTTACAACAACATTCACCATGAACAATCTTGTACATGAACCTTCAAATTATAGTCATTATAGATTAGATTACATTTACTGATCATATAACCACCCAAAAATCCATCGATCCAACCAATTGATCACAATCTGCAATCACAGAATATAACCATGTTGTTCCATGTCTGTTGAGCTTCCTCATAGAATAGTCACAATGAACTATCTCCCAACGGTTCCAATTTGGCTCCTGTGATTGGCCGAATACCAGCCACGTAGATAGTCATTGCTCGATCAGAAGAAACCAACTTTGTTGGCATCTCGGTGAGACACTAACAGTGTCTTGTTGATGCCACAAAGTCTTCATATCGATGTCACCAAGAGTCATTTCCATCAAAAAGAGGTTTCACTAAGCTTACAACTAGTATCGGCTTCTGTTTTCCTTTTAGAAAGACTATCGCTCTCGCCAAGACATCCCAACGAGCCATCATGTGTTACATCGAAGCACCAAATAGTCGGCGAGACCTATTGCTTTCACTAGGACATCATAGTGAGCTCCACAAGTCACATAGACATGAGTGTTCTCATCGGCCAGATAATCAGCTTTCGCCAAGACATCATACCGAGTCACCACGAGTTATACTGAAGTCGTATGTTATACCGAGCTCCAAAGAATAGTCGGCAAGATATACCACTTGAAAAGACCTTCCACTGAGTCTCCTTACATTACATCGAAGCAACATTAGGTTACACCGAAAGCATACAACTATCAGCAAGACCTATCACCTTTTCCAAGACATTATGCCAAACTCCAAGACTTACCCCGAAGGTTCCAACATAAAACACTGTTAGCGAGATGTGTATCAATCGCTAAGACTTCTCACCAAGCCACCATGTTACACTGATGACTTCAAAGCATTATCCTGTCGATGATACTTTCCTATCGATGAGAGCTCATAGCGAACCACTAAGACTCTCCTCGATATAAGATATCTAATTGAATGGCCTGTTGGCCAAAGATTGTCATACAGTGAAAGGTTACAATGACTACTCTATGTCACAGCGATAGACTCCAAAGAGAAAGTGGTTGGAAAGACTTCTGCAAGGTCACAATGACCTGTACAAAACATGATGCTACTAATCTGCTAGTCGGCCAGACATGAGAGCTATCACACTGACTTGGCTCCAATGGAGGTTTCAGCCTGTGATGATTGAGGCATACTTTTCCAACAATAGCTCCTATATGCCTAATATTTCATTTCATAGGGCTTGAGATGATAGTCAAAAATATTTCTCCACCCATTAGTTATCATGACAAAATTTGATAACATCATGTAGTTTGGGAAGAATGTTCCTTTTCTCTTCTCAGATAAGTAAACATCATCAACTTTACCCAACTACCACATGACCTCAAGAAAACCTATTCTTAGTGGTACATCCCTAGGAAATACACGGGGTTTTTTCCCTTGTTCTATACACCCAGATAACTATGTAGTCCTCATATGGGATTACATCCCCCCAATTGTGACTAATATTCAAATCAAGCCTCCTTTTTGATAACCTTAGGAAATCACATGGCTCAGTGGTAATCTTAAGAATTTCCATAATCAAATCCCTTCTCAACTTGGAGGAAAAAATGTTTATATCTATCACAAAACTATATTTCTCTTCATTTCTATCCAACAATGGAGTCCATGATGTAACTAGCATCACAACTCCATCCACCTTTCTTTTCAACTCCATGTCCTAACCAAAATAATTTGCACCCTTATATAAAAACATGTTCATAAATAGTGAATACCACAAAAATCTTACTACATATTGTCCATTCTTCAATTCTACAAGTCCCTTGTGTACTTCCTCAAACAAGTACGTAGAAAAATCATACAAGGTATTCATGTTAGGGTATTGGATATATGTAGGTATATACATTTATGCAATTGATATTGCTTGAAGATGAATAAAACCATAGAATCTGGCATAGGGAGTAATTTTTTTTCTAGAAATAGGTGACAAAATACTTGATAGGGAAGGGTTCCCTATTAGATTGTCCTGATACAGTTCTACACTTTCCCTTTCCCACCAATGCTAGAAAGTGAGCCAACATTGAGACTTTGAAAGAAGGTCTCATTTTCTCATATTCTTCCCTTAATTTCTTTTCATCAATCTATACTATATCTTTGTTCCATATATGCAATTTTAACACCTCTACAATTTCCTCTCTTGTAACCCAAACCATATCCTACCTAGACTGAGTTCTAACTACCCTAACAAGAGGGTCATAGTTAGTAGAAACATCCTTCAGGAGATCAATATCCAAATACATATTAGGGACAACCATTTTAGCCATATCCAATCTCCAAGGGCTGCAAATTGGAATATGGGTGTTCCTATCTCCAAACCAACCTTGGAAGAGAGTGCACCTAGTGTATGGTTGTGTGGCATCATTGGTTGTGCATTGTAACTGGAAATGCACAACAATTTTTTTTGGATTCCTTATAAATGCCTTTGGTAATCAACAGAAAGCTTTAAAACAATATTTTATGGTGAGTAAATCTTTGAATTAGGCAGAAATACATCAACTCAACCATTGCTACTCAATCACGTGAACCAAAATGGCTCCATGATGTCCTTTAAGAAACTTTGAATTCCTATTGTTGATCTCATGTTGATGTGGACTGACATGTAGCTTAGATGAAGTCAACAAAGTTTGAATGTTTTTCTTTTCACTAACTCAACATCCACTAGGCCCAATTTTTTCCATGTATGCATCCTTTTCATTGGCTTTGTGACCCCACCATACTTTAAAATTTGCAAGAGAATCCACATGGAAGTAGCCTTCTAACACTCTAGAATCTGCAAGATTTAGATCTACAGTTGTGGGCTAGCGAGCAATGACCTAGATCAAACCATTTACTATCAATATGTGTGCCCTTTAATTTCTAAGCTAATTCTTGGGCTATTAATCATCCTTTGTGACAAAAATTCATGATTAAAACATCTCATGAATCAATTTTGCATATGCACTTATATCTCCTTACTAGAACACCTTTTAACATTACTATAGTCATCATGAAATATTTCACAAAATATTCAAATACCTTCAAAAGTCTTGTGGATAGTGGTGATGATGACACATGGCACTTTCTTGCTATCCCTTCGAGAGTTGAGATTTGATAGTAGGTACCCCATGGGCTAGTGGGGAATGATCAATATTCATTCTTTAGATCACATCATAATCATCAATTTAAAAGCCACTTATCATCGATACTTTAGAGAAAAGGTAAGAAACACCACAAGGGTGGACAAGTGTCACTCACCAGCTACCCCAATGGTTCTCTCTTTTGATTATTTTATTCCCATAGGTTAGCAAGGAACTAATAGGATGCATTTGGTGGGATCTGATGAGCACCACTTAAAGGTTTTAAAAGCTATGTGCATTTGTTTATGAATTAAAAGGGGTTGCTCACTAGGCTTTAACAAGATAATACGACTTAGGAAAAATGTGGATTACAACTTAGGAAATATGGAAAATATTTAGAACATTTTCAAACCCATATAACATTTGAAATGACTTAAAATTATTCAATGAGTAACAACTGGGAACACTAGGCACTAGGGGTCAGTAAATAATTAAGTTAAATGGCATTAGTTGTAACTTAAGATATCGAGAACAAGCTAACACCAATCAACTACAAATTATACTTATGCAAGGGTTTTAACAAAGGATTTTTCAAAGGGTTTAGGGCATAAAAAATACGCTAGAATATAGATAAAACCAAGACCCTAAGCCACAAGACTCATTCTAGACCAAAAAAGACAACCAAATATGCATAAAAAATTAGTGGAACATAAAAATTTTAGGGGTTCCACTAGGAGGCATAACCTCCCTGATATTGTTGATGGGGAGGAGAAAAGTTGGCATCATCATGGTATGGGGGAGTGTGCATATGGTTTCCATTAAAATTTGACATATTTATGCATAGGAAAGCTTTAAAAATTACAAAATAAGAGCAGATGATTTCCCAACCAAAAATTTTGGGTACATACTAGCAAAGTTACCCAAAAATGGATATTAGAGAGTCACTAGGTGCTTGAAGAATGCCTCCAAAGGCTGAAATGTTGAAGAAGGCACCACTTCCTCAATGGAATTAAGTAAAACCAACACTGCTTAAACTAGTAGATTTGAGTTGAGTTGCTATGGTGTTTTAATTTATGCCTCAAAAGGAAAGATATGTTGAAGAAAACACTAAATTCTTGAATGGGGAGAAAGTAGTCTGATTAGGCATTCCAAAAACTATTGTCACATGAAATTTCACCTTATTGAACACAAAGTTCAGCATTCCAATGACACAATGGAAAGAACCTTAAGGTTTGGGACCTTTTCATGTATGTGGTTGAATCTCCAAAGAAGGTTGGCTTCCTCTTTTGATCCAAGTGCAATGTGTTGGTCCAACCCAACACATGAAAACCTACCACTATCCTACTCTAACATCTCATAGGGAAAAAAGGGAGAAGGAATGAGTGAAAGGGAAATGGAGGTGATACACCAAGATGGAAAATTCATTTCTTCTTGACCTAGACTACTCAACAACATCAATGAACAGGAACCAAGGGACTCACAAAACTCTCTATTTGGTCAATTCCCAAAGGAAAGCATGAAGGTTAGGGTTTGATAGGATACTGAAAGGAAAATATATTCTCAACTAGAAAATTTAAGATTTAACTCAAACATGCATGCATGAATAGACAAACAAACACTTAGATATGAAGGTAATAAACTTACAAAAACATAAAAAAGTTGAGAAGATGCAAGCTTGTTTTATTTCATTAATGTAGAGTAAAAATCCAATCTTTTATAATTGCAAAGATGTAAAACTGCATAAATCTTCTATAAAAAACCTTGGAGGAGCTGGAGGAAGAACACTTTAATGAATATTTTTCTTTCCTTTATAGATCAAATGTAACTGAGAATAAAAAACTAGACCCTAACCCTAACCAAGGTTAGAAAAGAAGGTCATGCATGAAAGAATGGATCCATCAAGAAATTCAACAAAATAGAAATAAATGAGCATGGGTTCCCATAAAATACACTTGTAGAAGTCAAAGAATGTATTGAATGTTTTCCCTAAAGCCCACAAGTCAAAACAAGTAGTTGAGGAAGTGGTTCTAGAATTAATGGCATGGCCTAGAAAAAAATACCAAAATACATGAAAAGGTCAAGGCTTTGAGCTTGAAAAGAAACCTTTGCATCATTAAATGGTCCATAGGCCTAAAAAGCAACACCCTATCAGACATGGGACCTTGGGAACCCCTCGTACTTCATACTTCATACTATACATCAACATCAAGCTTTGGAGATCAAGCATGAGGCTTACCACTTACTACTTAGCAAGGAAATGCTTAGGAGGAAAGGGAAAACACTGAAGCCTAAAAGGACTCATCAACCATCGATGATCGAGGGTTGGTCTTAACACTTACCACTTATCAAAGACAAAGAAAAGTGGTAAGAGGTAAGAAAAAAGTACAACATCTAAAAGTTCAAACAAAGGAATTAGATGAATGTAGAAGAAAGGGGACCCTAGGAGAGAAGGTTAAAACCTTTGAGAAGAAAATGGGGCTTAAAGAAGAATGCAAAAGGAAAACAAGATTTTTGGGAGTTAGACATCAGGTGAATGCCTTACGACTTACCTACCATGGAGGTAAGGAGTAAAGGGGAAGACTGATCCTTGGTGCCTAGAAAACAAACACTTAGTCATTTCTCCAAAATCACATCAAGGGTCGGGGGAAGGTCTTACCTTTTACCTTAACAAAGGTAAGAGGTAAAGGGGATGGTCAATCCTTGAAAGATCAAAACTTAGTTGATTTTCAAAAGGAAGGATAGGGGGTAGAGGGAAAGGGTTAAGCTTGATGGGTGAAACTCAAAATGCCAAAGGGAGAAATGGAAGGAAAGAGAGAAGAAGAAGAAGGAGATCAGCAATGACATAAGAGGGATGCAAGGAAGCAAGTGACAACCCAAAGGTTTAAAAACACAATAATTATCCACTTTTAGAAACCTTCAAGGATAATTCATGCAAGATGGCCCATATACGATCTCTCAAATTGGTTATCAATGATGGGTCATCAAAGGGTGGCATGAAATTTCAATAGGTATCAAAAATCAAATAGTTGATCCTAATATTCCTAGGGTAACTAAAAAAAAAATGCTTATGCTAATCTTGTAGTCTAGGAGAAAACCCATTTCTCTTATCAAAATCCTTTTGTATCTTGTATAGCTTAGTTTACAACCACTAGTAATCTTCAAACTATCTTCCAAATCCCTATGTTTGAGAATATATTTCAAAATAAGGAGAAATTACTAAAATAAGTGAATGATCTTTATTTTGAGTTAGTAAATTTAGAAGAGATGAAAATTAGAGGAGTTATGAATTTGAGAGATGATATGAAAAGGATAATAGAAAGTATGAAAGCTTCCAAAAATACTTATGTCACTTCAACATCAACACCACAAAATTGAACTGGAAGCAACAATACTTTAAATATCCCTCTAATAAATTCTTGTGTAAACACTTGGAGTAACCCTATAGTGACTAATAAAACCCCATTTAATCCCAAAGCTAATATTGGATCACAAGCTATTCCTAATACGAATCCCACAAGAAGTGTTCCTCAAAGAGGTTCTAATCCTTCTACTTCACAAAAACATAGTTTTGGTACAACTTCAATGACTATAAACTCTAGTGTTTTAGTAAAACCTCAAGTAAATCCTAACCAAAATTCATTGTTGCAAAAAAGTACCCATGAAAAAGGTATTGGTATGGGATGAATACTCCAACAACAATGTACAAGACAAAGCGTGGGTGTAGGAAATTATGTACCAAAAAACTAAGGATATAACCAAGTGGGCTCTTAGATGTAGTATAATGCTCTACTAAACATAGGATTTCAATATGTCCCTATGCATCAAAGCTAAAATATACAACAAAATTTTCCTACAAACCAAAATTCTCATTCAAACCCAAGGATGGTAAATATTCAAGGAAGAAGGCCTTTACAGATGGAAACATATAGACAATTAGATTTTTTTGGTATTCTTGGATACCCTAATCCAATTTCTAATGAATTAAGGTCATATTTAGAAATATTGTCTAGAAATAATGTTGTAACCAATGAGGAACATCTCAAAATAATTTAAATTTGATGGATTTTTTTGAAGTAGAGGACGAGGATGTGGTAATGAAGCTTTCTATGCAATCTTTGACTGGTGAAGCTAGACATTGGTATAGAAATCTACTAGATGCAAGCATAGGATAATGGGACGAATTCAAAAGTATTTTGAGAGAAATATGGAGACAAAAATGACCCAATATTTTTTATAAATGAATTTACTAGCATTAGTAAATGTTCAAATGAATCAATAACAAAATTCAATGTTAGATTCACTAAGGTTTTCAATAAAATTCCCCCATACATGAGACCTAATAAATCTATGTGCTTGGTTTTATATTGTAATTCATGTGATCCAAATATGGGCTATGAATTGAGAGATAATAATCCTTAATCATTAAGGGATGTTTTTAAAATTGTTACTCACATTGAAAATAATATAAAAAAATCAAGAAAAGAAAACAAAAGAGATGATGTCAAGATCTTGTAAAATACAAAAGGACATCAAAATAAACCATCCACTTCTAAAGATAAGTTGAATAAAGTGATGGTTTCCTTAAGGAACTCAACTACAAGGTAGCTAAAAATGAAAAAAAATTATGTTATGAAAGATAAAATTATCAAAAGTAGGACATAATGCCAAGATGATTAGATCATCCTTACAACACTACTTCGAAAAATGGTAAACTAGTGCAAAAAACCAAAAAGGTGCATCCAATAGGAAAAATCCAGACCCTCTTAAGAGGTTGAATGTAAATGTTATGAATGATAATTTATGGTGTTTAGTAAGTCATCTTACTCACTCACCTTCACAATGTATGGTAGTACAATTATTTGATGACCATGCAATACCATGTGATGACTGTAATGATGCTCATTATGACAAAATTCAAGATATTAATATGTTCTTAAAAAAATCATTTTGAGAACAATGATTATTACTCTTTAGAAGAAGAGGGAGTAGAACTTGATACTAATGATTTGAGACAAGAATAATAGTTATCATCAACAAGTTTCTTTTATGATGAAATTGAAGAACACAATCACTCTGTTTATGGTTTTGAATCATCGGGATTTGATACAAATTTGAGGAGACCATCAAATAAATAAATAAGAGGTGTGACCAATGCTGCTATTACCCATATTACTTACAATTTAAGAAGTAAAGGAAATAATGATGGTCAAGGAAAGGTTGCTATCCTTTTCATTAAAGAAGATGGAAATCACCAAGAAGGTCAAGATCATGTAAATAGAAATGAAACAATTATGTGGAAAGGAAAGAATATAAAGAATAAAGAAAAGAGTCATAAATTATCTAGTAACCAAGTTATCTCTCCACTTATGAATACCAAGTATCAAAATAAGATGGATCAAGAAAAGGCTAACAATAGGAATACTTGAAAGGAAAATCTCCAATGAAAAGAAGGAAAGGTTGGTAGTCCTATTTTGTCTAGAAACTTAGTTTCTAATATAGTTAATTATGCTCCAGTTGATATGACACAAATTTTATCTAAAATTAAGCTCTATATCCCATTATTGGAAATGATGAGAAAATATGAGCATAAAGATAATCCATTAGCATTGATTATTGGTGCTCCTAAGGTGTCTATTGAAGGTAAGAGGGTTAGTTTTTAGTTGGAAAAGGAACACAATAAATACAAGTTAGAGGAAAATGAAGTATAGAGGTGTATGAACTATACCTAGGCACAACTATCAAAAAGTGTCCATCTCAAGTTGACCCTTTCTATGTTTCTTTATCAATAAATGATAAACTATTAAAAAATTACATGATTGATTGAAGAGCCTCTACAAATGTTATGCCACTAAACATAATGAATAAATTATGATTGCAAGTTAGTAAAGCATATGGAAGATGATTTACAACAGACTCAAGAGAATTCCTAGTGATTAGGATTATAAGGACTTATAATTTAAGTTTTTTGCATACCTTGAAAAGGATTTCAAAATGAATGTTACATTTGTTGACATTCTAGCTTAGTATGGGATGCCTTTTTCAAGAAAATGGGCCACAATAAGAGGTGGAAGTATGGAGTTAGATTTTTCATATGCCGTGATTCCCATGAATGGAAAAAATGTAAGGTTGAACAAAGAAAAATGATCTTTGACATTAGTTTAAAGTATTGAATGTGATGAAGAGGTATATTTTGTTGATACTAATATTGATAACTTTAAAATTGACACTCCTTAGATAAAAATAATAAAGGATATACCATTATTTTAAATGTACAAAACAATTGAGAGGGGGAGTGAATCAATTGTACCTTAAAACTTCAAAACCCTCACAAAAATTCAAATCACCATTCATTCAATTAACTCTTAATTTGTTATAATAATTTAGCATGAAAAGAAAATAACATGAATTGAATCAAATCAAATCCATGCACAGGAGAACACTAGATTTACATTGAAATCCCAAGATGGGAAAAACCATGGTGAGGATTAGCTCACAATATAAAGCAATATCAAGATCAAATATAATAGGGCTCACTACCAGAATAGAAAAGAATATAAATAAGAACATTACATAGATAAATCCATCTCAATACAATAGAGAAATCCACCACAATATCACCAACACCTTCACAGTGTAACTGAAGAATTGTAGACACCTTCTGCTCACTGCACCTAGCAATCCAAAACATGAAAGCTCACACTACACTTCCCAAATTCACACTCTAACACTCCGTAATTCACATAATTCACATCATGCTTATCTATCTTCACACCTCTCAACAATTCAACTCATATTTATATCATTTTCAACCTTGAAAACATTATCCAAGGTCAACTATGCACCTCAAACATGCAAATTCAAATTAGGTCAACACCAAAACACTTTTCTGGCAAATGGAAGTGAAAGAAAACCACACCACACCTTATCTATGACCCAAATCTATAACACTACAGTATAACACACTTCTACAAACAATAAAAATCCACCACAATTAGTGTAAACACCAAGATCTGTTGTTACCTGTGTAAAATATTGGATGTTGTGGATGTTTTACTGATATGTGGTTGTCATTGATGTTAACACTATTAGCATTTGGTGTATTAGAGGCTATATATATCGAGGATATTGAGAAAATTGTAAAAGAAGTGTCCTAGGTTCCTAGTGGAATTGTGCAGGTCATGAAGGCATCTTGTTCTATACATTGAAGGTTATCTACTATGGACTCAAGGGTTTTCTCTTGAGTGTATCTAGATCATATATGAAAAGTGTTAGAGGTTTGTGTATAAATTTGATCATGTTGTGGTCTGACAGTGTTTTTGTGGTCTCTATCAGTGTTCTTGAGTGAAGTTTGTGTGATTCTGGAAATATCAGTTGTTATAGATGTTTCTCTATTGTTTCTTGGTGCTCTTGGATGTTTCTATATTGTGATTTATCTTTGTGGCACATCCACATTGATCAGTGTGCTCGTGTTCAAAGATATTTTCTTGCACATGCTCAATTTTTCATGTTCCTGGATGACATGATGTTGGTAGTGTGTTGTGGATCTTCAAGATGGAATTAATTGAAGTCCTTTTGTGTTGGATTTGTTAATTTGGGTATCCACTATGTTGTGGTCGACCTTGATGGATTCACATTAAAAATTTATTTGTAAATTTGGGCCAACATTGAAAATATGTTTTATTTTCCTAGCCAACTAAAGTTGTTGATGAAATCTCATGTAGTAGATATAAGAGAGATTGTTTCATCGGTGTAGTGTGTGGATAAGGTGCTTCATGTGCTACGTGTGCTCTTATGTGTGTATGTGTGAATATCATTTGATTGCAGAGCAGAGTGTGAAGAAGATCGAACGAAGTGTGAAGAGTGAAAAGAGGAGTTTTCTATGCTTAATTGGAACTGTAATCAGGCTTGTTCAAAAGCTAATTTTATCAGTTCATACCCTATGGATTTTAATCCTATTATGTATTGTTGGGAAGCGATCTCCTTTTGTAATTGAGTAGTGAGCTCTAGGAAGTGTGCCTAAATTCATATGCATTCCCCTTTATTGATTTCATTATACTTTTAACAAGGTATAATCTTGTGGACTAACATCCACCATGGTTTTTCCCCTAACATGGTTTCCACATAAAAAATCTTGGTGTTCTTTGTCTCTCTGATGTGTTAATTGTTTATGATTAATTGCTTATTCATCAGATCTAAGATTAAGTAAAGTAAAGTTTGAAAATTTTATTATTTTGTGACAATTGATTCACCCCCCTCTTAGTTTCTTGTCCTTGTTTTTCCAACAATTGGTATCAGAGTAGGTTCCTCTAAAGAAGTCTAAAATATTAAGGTGATCTAAGATGGCAACATTCAAGGACAAACCAAGATTCAATGGAACTAACTACTCACTATGGAAAGTTGGGATGCAATGTCACCTAAGGTGTATTGGTGAAGCCTACTGGAAGATTACAAAAGATCCATATGTTATTCCTTAGAATGGTCCCTCCACTACTGATGAGATCAAAGATGTTGAAGAAAATATTAGGGCTATTGAATCTTTGGTGAGTGCTTTGATAGATTCAGAGATGGGTAATGTGGTAGGACTACAGATAGCTCATGAGATTTGGACAAAGCTAGAAACTTTATATGAAGGAGATGCATAAGTGAAGATGGCTAAGCTACAAAGTTTAAAAGGAAAGAATGAGAATTTGAAGATGTGTGAAGATGAAAATATCACTTCTTTTATGCAAAGAGTAAATGAAATAGTGATCGGTATTACATGTATCGGTGGTTCTCTTGATGAGGATGAAATTGTGGCTGAGATACTCAAATCCTTTCCTCCCACCTACAAAGTGAAGACTCACGCCATTGAAGAGCTCAATCAGTAACAAATATCTCAAGAGACACGTTGGTTGGTAAGCTTGTTGCTTTTGAATTAAGTGAATTTGGTGAATCTGTTCCAAAAAATGAATCAATATTCAAGGCTACTATATCTAAAAGTAACAAGCAAAGATATGGTCTGGGAGAATGTTCTAGAAAGATATCCAAGTATGATGAAGATAAAGAAAGAGAGGTAGAAGAATTGGAAGCACTGATTGTAAAGAAAGAAGGTAGAGGAAAAGGCAAGTATGAAGGATTCTTACCTATTAAATTTTTTTCATGCAGTAAAAGAGGTCATTTTGCATCAAGATGTCCTGAAATAGTTCCTAGAACTAAGCCTAACAAGTCTAGATTCCAAAATAAATGCTAATTTTTTTAAGAAAGAGTGACTAATGATGAGTCTAATAAGGATAATGGAAATGAAGATGAATGGATTTTCATTGCTACCATTGAAAATAGTCCTGTGGCTACTGAATCTAATAAAGATGAGAAAGCTCTTGTAGCTTGAGTTGAAGAAAATGATGAGTGGGTTATTGATAATATGACTGGTGATAAATTTCTTTTGTAAGTCTAGAGAAGTATGATGGTGGTATTGTAAGATTTGGAGACAACAATGCTGGTGTGATTCATGGTAGAGATTCTATTTGTCTTAGTGGTAAGAATAACATTGATGATGTTCTTTATGTTGAAGGCTTGAAGCACAATCTTTTGAGTGTTGGAAAAATGGTGGGAAAAGGCTATGATCTACAATTCAAATATGGAAGATGAAAGATACGTGGAAGTTCTGGCAATATGATTGCTATAGGTAAACAAACAAAAGGTAATATTTTTCACCTAAATATTGCTAGTGGGAGTTGCATAATTGCTCAAATAGATGAAAGCTAGTTGTGGCATAGGAGGCTATGTCATGTAATTTTGATAGCATTGTCAAGGTAAGTTCCACTCAAGCAGTAAGAGATCTTCCTAAGTTAGTGAAGCCTGCTAACACAATTTGTAAGGAGTGTTAGATAGGTAAATAGACTAGAGTCTCCCTCCAGAGAAAATAGTTTCATTCAAATGATTTGTTGGAGCTGCTACATATTGACCTCTATGGTCCCTCCAGATTTAGAAGTATTAATGGAGAAAGGTACTTTATGTTGATCATTGATGATTACTCTAGAATGATATGGGTTTCCTTCTTAAGAGAAAAATGTGAAGCATTGGAAAAGTTCAAAAGTTTCAAGGCTATGGAAAAGAATGAGAAAGGTCTAAAAATCAAGTGTCTGAGATCTGATAGAGGTGGTGAGTTCACCTCCAGGGAGTTCAACTCTTTTTGTGAAGAACATGGAATTAGAAGACAATTATTTGCTCCTCGAACCCCTCAATAGAATGGAGTTGCAGAAAGAAAGAATAGAACAATTTTGGATGCTTCTAGAACAATGATGATAGAAGGAAATTTTCTCCAGACCTATTAGAGTGAAGCTATAAACACTATTGTGTACACTTTAAACTGGGTAAATGTTAACAGAAATTCTGGTAAGACTTGTTTTGAGCTATGGTTTGGTTACAAGCATACTATTAAGTATTTTAAGATCTTTGAAAGAAAATGTTATATCAAGAGAGATGATGATATAGGAAATTTTTATGCAAGAAGCGATGAAGGAATATTTTTAGGTTACTCTACTAAGAGCAAGGCCTACCAGTGCTATAACAGAATATTGAGAGAGATGGTTGAGAGTGAAAATGTCAGAGTTGGTGAGGATTTTGTCAAATCATCTAGATATTGTGGATATGATTCAGATGAGGACAACACAAACAAAGGGAAGAATGTTCAGACATAGAATCAACTTCAAATTGTGCCATATGTTCCAGTTGTTCTGATAAATCAAGGTAGTCAACAAGTAGAGGCAAGTGCAAGTGCAGAAGAAAGAATAGAAGAACCAAAAGTTTGTGAAAGTCCCAAAACTCCAAGGTATGTAAGGTTAAACCATTCTAAAAGACAAATTATAGGAGATAAGAATAAAGGAGTGCAAAATAGAAGAAAGACTACAAAAGAGTATTGCTTGATTTCCAAGATTGAACCTACAAATGTCATTGAAGCCTACCAAGATGAACACTAGATGGAAGCTATGAAGGAAGAGCTGACACAAATTGAAAAGAATGACATGTCGATACTGGTTTCTAGACCTAAAGACAAAAATGTGATTGGTACTAAATGGGTGTTTTAGAAAAAGTTGAATGAACAAGGTGAAGTGGTCTGGAATGAAGCAAGATTGGTATGTAAAGGGTATTCTCAAATGGAAGATGTTTATTTTGAATAATTTTTTTTCCTTGTATCCAGAATCAAGGTTGTTAGATTATTTCTTGCTTATGTTGCATACAAGGACTACAAAGTATATTATATGGATGTGAAGTCAACATTTCTAAATGGAGAACTAGAAGAAGTATACATTGAACAACCGAATGGATTTTAGCTAACTGACAAGGAAGATATGGTTTTCTTCCTGAAGAAAGGTTGATATGGACTTAAACAAGCCCCCAGAGCCTAGTATGCTAGATTGGACAAATACTTAGTAAAGCTTGGATTCACTAAAGGTATGGGTGATAGAAACTTATATTTCAAATTGGATCATGATAAAGAGTTAATTATAGAAGTCTTTGTTGATGACATCATTATGGAGGAGATGGCAATCTATGTATGAAGTTTGCTGATGAGATGAAGGATGAATTTGAAATGAGTGTGATTGGAGAGATGAAGTTCTTTCTAGGATTGCAAGTGACCAAGTTAGACAAGAGGATATTCATATCTTTGTCCAAATATGTGAGAGAGCTACTAAGGAATTTTGAGATGGAAAAATCAAAGCCTGTTGGTACTCCCATGGTGACCAGATGTAAGCTAACATAGAATGATGATTCTTCTAAGGTGAATCAAACTAGATAAAGGTCAATGATCGATGGATTGCTTTATTTAACCCATACTAGACTAGATATTATGAATGTTGTATGTATGGTTGCTAGATTTCAGGCTGATCTAAAAGAATCACATGTGACTGTTGTTAAGAGAATCTTTAGATATCTTAAAGGAATAGTTGACTTTGTACTTTGGTATCCAAAGGATGATGATCTCACTTTGAGTGCATATACTAATGTGGATTGGGCCAGAGATGTAGATGATAGGAAAAGTACTAGTGGTGGTGCTTTCTTCCTAGGGAAGAAGCTCGTATCCTAGTTGAGCAAGAAGCAAAATTCCATTTCTCTATCTACTACTGAAGTAGAATATATTGTTGCTACAAATAATTGTACTCAAGTGATATGGATGAAATAGATGTTGAAAGATATTAGGGTGATATATGAAGAGCATATTGACATATACTGCAAAAATTCAAGTGCAATACATATTTCAAAGAATCTGGTATTGCACTCTAATACTAAACATATATCAATCAAGTTTCACTTCTTAAGGGAGAAAGTGAATGAGAAAGAAGTTAGATTCGAGTATGTTCCTACCAAAGAATAGATTGCACACATCCTTACTAAACCATTGTTGAAGGATACTTGTGAGTATCTTAAAGGAATTCTAGGGTTAATTACCCCTCTTGATAAGAACTAAGAGATGCATTTACTTGCATCAATCCATGAGCTACATTGCTATATTCTGATCTAGATTGATGTTTATGTGGCTGCTACTCTAGGGGAGTAGTTAGATGTGTAGATATGTGGTTCATAGTGTGTATATGGAAAGTTCATGGTTACCTTTGCCATTGATGTCAAACGGGAAGAAGTGCAATTGAAAAATATTTTTAAGGGTCGAAGAGAAATTGAGGAGAAGAGTTAGAACCAAAGGGAAAGTGAGTGTGTTGGGTTGATGGTATTTTCACATCATGTGTTTCCATCAATGCCAAAGGGGGAGATTGTTGGATGTTGTGGATGTGTTTTTGATATGTGGTTGTCCTTGATGTCAACACTATTAGCATTTGGTGTATTAGAGGTTGTATCTTTGGAGGATATTGAGAAAATTGTAAAAGTATTTCAAGTTCCTAGTGGAACTATGTAGGTCATTAAGGTGTCTTATTTTGTACATTGAAAGTCAGCTGATGTGGACTAAAGGGTTTTCTCTTCAGTGTATCTAGATCATCTACTAGAATTTTTAGAGGTCCATGTATAAATTTGATCATGTTGTGGTCTGACAATGTTTGTGTGGTCTTTGTTAGTGTTCCTGAGTGAAGTTTGTGTGATTTTGGAAATCTCAGTTGTTGTGGATGTTTCTCTATTGTCTTTTGATGCTCTTGGATGTTTCTAGATCATGCTCTATCTTTGTCGTACATCCACATTGATCGATGTGCTCATGGTTGAAGATCTTTTCTTGCACATGTTTGGTTTTCATGTTCTTCGCTGACATGATGTTGGTAGTGTGTTGTGGATTTAATTGAAGTCCTTTTATATTGGAGTTTTTAATTTGGGTCTCCACTATGTTGTGGCCGACCTTGGTTGATTTGCATTAAAAATTTATTTGTAAATTTGGGCCAACATTGAAAATATGTTTTATTTTCTTGGCCGACTAAAGCTATTGATGAAATCTTATGTAGCGGATATATAAGAGCGATTGTTTCATCAATGTAGTTTGTGGATAAGGTACTTCGTGTGATGGGTGAATATCATTCAATTGTAGAGAAGAGTGTGAAGAAGATCAAGCGAAGTGTGAAGAGTGAAAAGAGGAGTTTTATGTGCTTAATTGTAACTATAATCAAGCTTGTGTAGAAGCTAATTTTCTTAGTTCATACCTTTCTGGATTTTAATCCTATTCTATATTGTTAGGTAGTGAGCCCCTTTTGTAATTGAGCAATGAGTTCTAGGCAGTGTGCATGTGCATTCCCCTTTATTGATTTCATTATACTTTTAACAGGATATCATCTTGTGGACTAACATCCACTATGGGTTTTCCCCTAACATGGTTTCCATGTAAAAAATCTTGGTGTTCTCTATCTCTTTGATGTGTTAATTATTTATGGTTAATTTCTTATTCATTAGATTTGAGATTAAGTTAAGTAAAATTTGAAAATTTTATTATTCTGTGACAATTGATTCACCCCCCCTCTTAGTTGTATGTTCTTGTTTTTCCAACATAAACACCATTAAAATTTTAAGTGCATGCTTCCTTTGATTCAAAAATAGCTCACAAACAAAAAATGTCACCTAAATGCAATCTATAATATTCCAAAAATACCTTAAAATCCAACAAAATCCTTCACAAAATCTCACTTGAATAATGTACACACCTAGTACACTCATACAAATTTTTGATACATTGTAACTTGAGAAACTGACTTCTAAAGCACCAAAAGTCAAACCAATTTGACTAAAGAAAGATACTAACACTATCAGCACACCTTTAAATCTGAAACACCTAAAACCAAATTATGGAGAAACGTGAATAAAAAAAATCCCAAATACCTCTACAATAACTATTCACACACTGGTGAACACAACTTCTTCTACATAACGATCCAACACACCAAATTTTGAATACAATACCTCTAAACACCTTTGATGAACATATCCAAAATGCATAGGAAGATCTTCAACCTAGAATAAATGTGGAGCAACACCAAAATGCTACTCTTCAACCTAAAACACATTGCAACTCACTGTTTCCTCTTTTTATCAAATTTTATCAAAAGCAATTGGAAACCAAGAACCAAGAACACATCCACATCATCTTCATCATTTCCTCAACCATATGTAGAATCTTATCAAAGAAACACTAGAGGTTGACACCAACAGCTTACTAATGACAACATAATGCAACCAATCAAAGCATCATCAATGCAATAACACATAATCTTGCAATAATCTTCTTCTCATACAATTTACACCAATGACAACAAAAGCTTGTTGACATAAATGCAACACCAACTGCTCATGCTTGCAACAATCTCCCCCCTTGTCATTGATGGCAACACATAATGTGAAAAACCATCAACAACAAACAACTCTACTCCATACCTATTTCCTTTTCTCTTTTTTCATTACTTACTCTCCCCCTTTCAACTTAGTTTTTACAAGCTTCATTCTACTATTCTCTCCCATTTTCTCAACTATCAATTGAATTTTTTGTTGATGATTCTCTCTCTTAACTATCTTTTTTTCACATGAATCTCTCCCCCTTTTGACATCAATGGAAAAGGAAAAAATATTTGCATCACTTATTTTTCTCCTTTGATATCAATCAACCTTATAATTTCTCAGTATACCCCCCTAAGGAGCACACACCATACTGCACCAATTAGTAACTACTACATAATGAAAACACACACACCCCTTGATAGAAACAACCAACAATGTTACTACCTATTCCCACTAAGAGGTATCTATCAACATCAATCTAGACCAAAGAATAAATCTTGAAATCCACTAGATTGATGCATCTCCTTATGCATATAGTTTAAAGGAGGGGAAATAATTCTCAAATTCTCCCAAAGATACTCAAATGTATCCTTAGGAAGAGCCTTAGTGAATATATCAACAAACTGATCCTTTGTAGGAACATACTCAATATTTACTTCATTTCATACAACTTTCTCTCTTAAAAAGTGATACCAAATTGAGATATTTTTTTCCTAGAATATATTACTAGATTCTTTGAAGTATTGATAGCACTTGTGTTATCACAGAAGATAGAAATTGGTTCATCATATACCACCCTAATATCCTTCAATATTTGCCTCATCCACAACACTTGTGTGTAGCAAGATGTTGCAACAATGTATTTTTCCTTTGTAGTAGATAAAGATAATCTTATTTCTTTATTAGCCATGACACTAATCTACATCCAAGAAAGAATTCAGCACCACTTGTACTTTTCCTATCATCCACACAATCAACCAAATATGCATCTATGTAAGCACTTAGAGTAAAATTAGTATCCTTCGAATACCAAAATCCATAATCTAAAGTGTCCTTCAAGTATCTAAATATCCTCTTCACTGCTACAACATGTGACTCTCAAGGATCTTCTTGGAATCTAGCCATAAGAAAAACTACATGCATGTTATCTGGTCCAGTGGCAGTTAGATATAGCAGTCCACTAATCATTGATCTATACTTGCTTTGATTAGCCTTAGGAGATTCACCATTCTTTCTCAACATGCAACCAGTAACCATAGGATTACATATTGGCTTAGAATCTTCCATTCCAAACTTCTTCAACATTTCCTTGACATACTTTTATATTGAAATGAAAATACCTTTATCTATTTGATTTATTTGTAACCCAAGGAAGAAATTCATCTCCCCAAACATGGACATTTAAAACTCTTTCTGCATTTCCTCTACGAAATTCTTACACATAGCTTCATTGCATCCAAAGATTATTCCATCAACATATACAACCACAATCAAGATTTGATCTTTTTCAACTTTAAAGTAAATATTGTTATCTCTGGTACCTTTGTTGAATCCTTGTATCAAATACTTATCCAACCTTCCATATCAAGCTCTAGGAGCTTGCTTCAATCCATATAATTCCTTCTTCAATCTACAAACCATATTCAATTTTTTAGATAATTGAAATCCTTCTAGTTGTTCTATGTATACCTCTTCTCCCAATTCTCCATTTAAGAAAGAAAACTTTACATCCATTTGATAAACTTTGAAATCTTTATATATTGCAAAAGTGAAAAAAATCCTAATAGCTTCCATTGTTTCCACCAAATAAAATGTCTTCTCAAAATATATTCATTCAACTTGTGAATACCCTTTACACACAAGCCTTTCCTTGTTCCTTACAACTTCTCCATTCTCATTTAGTTTTTTTCTGAATACCCACTTAGTTCCAATTGCATTTTTGTTTGTTGGTCTAGGGACAAGTTCCCAAGTCTAATTCTTCTCAATTTGAAACAATTCTTCTTCCATAGTCTTGATCCAATATTCATCCTTGTATGCCTCAGTCACTATTTTAGGTTCAACTTCATAAAGTAAACATAGATTTATCTGTTCTTCAAAAACTTTCCTTCTTGTTAGTATACCTTTTCTCTTATCTCCAATGATCTAATCTTCAAAATGATTCTTCTACACATACTGATGAGTTTTAGGAGTCTTTTCTAGAGCTTATTCCTCTTCAATCTGCACTTATCTTTCTTTAGGTTTTTCTTCTTATTTGTAATAATACTCATATGATTCATATCCATCTATCATCATTGAATTATTTTAAAAATATTCATCAACCTTGACACTTGCACTCTCAACAATATTTCTCAATATCTTGTTGTAGCACTAGTAAGCTTTGCTTCTAGTAGAATATCCAAGGAAGATATCTTTGTTAGACTTTGCATCAAAATTTCTGAAGTTATCCCCATCTCTTGTGATATAAAATTTTCTTCTAAACACTCTAAAGTACTTGATAGAAGGAATCCTTCTATACCATATCTCATACAAATTTTTTGTGTTGTTTTCTCTTGCTTGAACTATATTAAGTATATAAAAAATAGTATAAATTTATTTTCTGCAATAGACTTCTAGTAGATTTTCCTCTTTCATCATTTTTCTTGCAGCTTCTTGAATAGTCCTTTTCTTTCTTTGAACTACTTTATTTTGCTGAGGATTCCTAGGGGTAGATAGGCACTTCTTTATGCCATGATTCTCACAAAATATGTTAAAATAATTGGAGGTGAACTCTTCACCTCTGTTAGACCTTAAACATTTGATTTTCATATCCATTTCATTCTCAGCCATAACTTTGAATGCTTTAAACTTGTCTAGAGATTCTGATTTTTATTTGAGAAAAGTAACCCATGTCATTCTAGAATAAGCATCAATTAATAATATGCAATACCTATCAACTTGAAGACTTCTTGCTTTTGTAGGGCCAAAAATATCTTTATGTACCAATTCCAATAGTTCGATAGTAGATTGTTCTTTGATTTTGAAGCTTCTTCTTGCTTATTTTCCAATTTGACATTCTTTATAGACAACACTTATTGGCTTTGTAATCCTTGGAAAATCTCTCACAACTTGAACTAAACTGATTCTTACTAAGTTATCAAAATTGATGTGACACATCCTCCTGTGCCATAACTAGCTTTCATTAATCAAACTCATAAAGCAATGACCATTAGCACCCTTAAGTTGATAAACATCTCCATCTATCCTTTTTCTAGTAGCAACCTACTCTTGTCACCAGTCATATGAATAAAGAATCCACTGTCAATGATCCAATATTTCTTCTCCTGTCTATCATGAAAAGAAGATACCAAAGTACATTTAGTCTTATCCTTTGTCTTTGAAGGGATTTCCTTCACACATCTCTTAGAGTTAGTAGAAAAAAATACATCTTTTAAATCCATGAACGAGAATTCATCATCATCATCTCCATAATTAGATTCATCATCATAAATACTTGCATCTTCTCTAATTAATAACTTTTATTAATCATCTTACCTTTTTTCTCTTTATTTTTGTTATTCAAAGCTCTATTTGTACAAATTGAAGCATAGTGACCTATCTTTCCCTAACTAAAAAATTTGAAAGGAAGCTTACCATTATACTTACTAGTACCCTTCATTATCCTTACAAAGTTAGTTTCTATATCATCAATATCCTCCTATTCTAATTCCTTGATTTCTTCTAATTTTCTAGCCTTAAAAGTAGTCTCAAATTTTGCACTACTATTTGTACCGAATTCTCTCATCTCAAAGGTAGTTAAAGAGCCATACAATTGATCTTTGGTATATTGATTCAAGTTTGCAAATCCCTCAATAGCAAAAGCTTTATGACTATAAGATTTAGGAAGAGTTCTAAGAATTTTCTTTACCACTTCTAGTTTTTTGAGTTCTCCACCAAGACCTTTGATGGAGTTGACAACTTCATCTACCATTTGCATATAGCTTGTAACATTTTCTTCTTTAAACACAAGCAAGTTTTCAAACATGATCTTTAGATTTTGCATCTTAGCTTCTTTGACCTTATCATCTCCTCCATAAATTCTTTCTAAATTTTCCCAAATTTGTTTAGCAATTTTAAAACTCATAACTTTCACTAATTCAAAAATTGTAAGACTATTTAAGAGAGCATACCTTGTTTTACCATTTCTTTCATAGGATTTGATCTCATCAGTAGTACTTGGACCATTTGTAGGTTTAGTGTATCTAGTCTTAATAGACATCCAGACATCATATCCAAGATAAACCAAAAATCCTTCCATCCTTGTCTTGCAAAATGCATAAGTTGTTCCATCAAATATAAGGGTCTCTTTCTTATGTGCCATCCCAAATCTACCTCAAGAAGTTAAGCTTTCTTCCAATGAACCTTTCTCTTATACCAATTTTTGAATACACAAGAAGAATGAGAGGGGGGATGAATTAGTTGCACCTTAAAACTTCAAAACCCTCACAAAAAATTAAACCGCCATTCATTCAATTAACCTTTAATCTATTATATAATGATTTAGCATGAAAATCAAATAATAGAAATTGAATCAAATCAACACTATGCACAAGAGAACACTAGATTTATGTGGAAAAACCAAGATGGGAAAAACCACAATGAGGATTAGCTCAAAATGTAAAGTAATATGAACATTGAATACAATAGAGCTCACTACCAAAGGGCTCACTATCCAAAGAAAGAAAGGCTCATTGCAAAATAGAAAAGAAGATAAAGAAGAATGTTACACAGAGAAATCCATCTCAATGCAACAGATAAATCCTCCACAATATAAACAACACCTTTGCATCATAACTAAAGAATTGTAGACACCTTCTACTCACTGCATCTAGTAATCTAACACATGAAAGCTTGCGCTACACTTCCTGAATTCACACTCTAACACTATGCAATTAGCATCATTCACATCATGCTTATCTATCTTCACACCTCTCAACAACTCAACTCATATTTATATCATCTTCAACCTTGAAAACATTCTCTAAGGTTGGTTATGCACCTCAAACATTCAAATTTAAATTAGGTCAACACCAAAACACTTTCATGGTAGATATAAGTGAAATCAAACCACACCACTCCTTATTTGGAACCCAAATCTATAACACCACACTATACCACACTTCTACAAACAATAAATATCCACTTCAATTAGTTTAAACACAATTAAACTTTTAAATTCACTCTTACTTTGATTCAAAAATAGCTCATAGATAAAAAAATGTCACATGAACACAATCTGGAATATTCCACAATACCTTAAAATCCAACAAAATCCATTGCAACATCTTTCACTTGAAGAATGTACACACCTATTACACTTAGAAAATTCTACCATACATTACAACTTGAGAAACTGACTTCCAAAGCACTAAAAATCAAACCAATTTGATTGAAGAAAGATACCAACATTATGAACACAACTTTAGATTTGAAAGTTTTGAAACCAAATTATGGAGAGATTCTAGGAAAAAACATTTCTCCTAGACAACTCTACAATACATTGCTCACTGACTGGTGAACATAGCTTCTTTTGCACAATGATCCAACACACCAAATTTTGAATATGAAACCTATGAACACCTTTGATGAAAATATACAAAATGCATAGGTAGATATTCAATCTAGAAGAAATACAGAGCAACACTATAACTCTACTCTTCAACCCAAAACAAAATGCAACTCATTATTTCCTCTTTTTATCAAATTTTCTCAAAAGCACTTGGAAACCAAGCACTAGGAAGACATCCTCATTATCTTCATCATTTCCTCAACCATATACAAAAGCTTATGTTGACAACAGTTGCTTACTAATGACAACACAATGCAACTAATGAATGAATCAATGCAACAAAACATACGCTTTCAAAACATTCTTCTCATATAATTGACCCCAATGACAAGACAAGCTTTTTGACATCAATGAAAACACCATCTAATCATACTTACAACACATTGGTTAAATAAACTAAAGAAGTTGTATAAGAAAATAACTTATGGTTGATGTTATTTGATGGAGCTTGCTCAATAGGAGTAGGAGATGGGGTAATTATGATATCACCAAATGGTAAGTCCTTTAAGTATTTATTTTTATTAAAATTTGAATGCACAAATAATGTAGCAGAATATGAAGCACTTTTTTTGGGATTGAATATGACGATCAAACATGGAATAAAGAAATTGATATTTTTGAGAGATTTAGAAATGGCAGTGTCCCAAATTATAGAAAACTATGTTTCAATAAAATGAGGTTAAAATAGTATAAGGTTGTAGTGTGGGATGCTCTAGAAATGTTTGATGCATTTTCTATAGAGTGGATTGAAAGATAAAAAAAACCTCATGGTTGATTTCTTGGCTAATATTTCAATATGTCCCAATGTATAAATTTTAATGGTATATCAATCATTAAAATCTTGAATAAGCCATCAATACCTAATAATGTATGTAACAAATTTTTAATGATGATTAGGATTTGCTATTTTTTTTTGCATTGTATTGAAGAATACCATAATCAAGAGATAGATTTTCAAAATTTTGTAGAAATTTTCAATGGAAAAGAAACTATGTTGGGAATGAGGTTTTCTAATTAATTAAAGACTAATAAAATACCAAAGGGGTTAGTTTCCTTAGAAAGAGCCTTTGGAAAATTATATATATATATATATATATATATATATGTCGCTAAGTCAAATCTTTTCCATGAAAATGATTTAGAAGAGATAAATCTAGGCACAAAGACTTCTCCTAAGAAAGTTTACATTGGGAAAAAATTGGATCCCAAGATTAGGTAAGAATGTATTTTCATGGTCTTATGATGATTTGAAACATTATAGAAAGGATTTATTTCAGCATGAGATTCATTTGAAGGATGATGCTAAGCCTTTCAAACAAAAGCAAAGACCTAGTATTAATTCAACATTGGCACCAAAGATGCAATAGGAATTGATGAAGCTTAGGGAGGTTGGAATTATATTTAATCTAATTAAACATTCCACATGGGTCTAAAATTTGGTGCCAGTAAGGAAAAAGAATGGAGATATAAGATTATTTGTTGATTTCAATTTTTTTGAATATATCCTCACTAAAAGTAAAACAATGAAAAATAGGTTAACTAAATGTGGGATTAAAATATGTGGGGTGAGGGACCTATTTTACTTTATTTCATTAGGAAATGAGATCCCCACAAATAATTGAATAAAAACCCTTAGGTGAATCAACTCAATGTGAGAATCTTCAGATTTCTTTATGTGTTGAGGACAAGGGTCAAGTTCAAACAACACTTTTGGGAGAAAAAGATAAAAAATTGAAAATCAACCTAAATATGCCAACTCAAACTTGAAACAACAATATGAAACTCAATATTTGCATAAATAGAAAACCATTTAAAATTTTGAGAAGGGCATAAAGGTGCTACCAATCACCAAAAGTCACTTTCTGGAAGCTATTAGGGACTCATTCACCCATGGGAAAATGGGTTTTTTGTCATGGTTTTTCAAAAAAAATTGAAAGACTTTGATACTGATTTGTAGCTGCTAATTTGTCTAGGCTTGAGTGTAGAAAAGTCAAAAATCAGATCTATAGGATAGATTTCATGATTTGACAACTTTGACAACTTTTGCAACTTTAACAACTTTTTGAATCTTGCAGTTCAAGAGGTCTTCAATCCTTCTTCAACCTAAATCTACAACACACACACAAGAGAGAATTTTTATTTTTATTTTTGGTGAATGGGGGTTTGCCTTGGTCAAACCACATTTTGGTAATCAAGCCTTGAATTGAAATAAAGCATGAAAGAGGGAATGAAGAATGAAAAATGCTATGTTACCACTCAACAAACCCTTGTAGAAACCTTTTTAATGGAGATCCTGGAAGGTATACAACTTGCATGAAATGGATTCAATGGATGTGGATCTTGATACTTGAAATAATGCCTTGAATACTTGAACTTGATCTTGAAACCTACATCACAATGTTAGCTCCAAAAAAATGCATGATGCAAGAAGAATTTGACATGATGATTGAATCTTGAATGTTGTAATAAATATTTGATAATTCTACTCTCGAACGCTCTTGATCATCAAATTTTCTCTTGTGAAATTTATCTTCAAAGTGCTCTTGAGATTCTTGAAAATGCTAGGTGAAACTTAGTGAAATAACCTTGTATTTATAGGTGTGTATCCTTAATTTACCAAAATTCAAATATTACAAGCCGACATTGAAATATGGATTTGGGGACCTTAAAATACCGCCAAAAACATATTTTAAATTTAGGTCCAAAGATCTAGGGAGGACCCATTCACCCATGGTTGAATGGGTCCTAGGTCCCTATTCTTGGAACACACATTGCTCAAGGTAAAGTGTTATGTGTTGACATTAATTATTGTTTGGTTTCCCCTTTAGAAAATGTAATGTATTAGGCTTGTAAATGAATAAAAGGTCTTATTAAGATATAATTAAGCTCAATTTAATTAAGAGGACACAAAAAAAAGTGAAAATATAAAGAGATAAATTTCTCAACAATAAATTAAGGCATTATTAAGTCCATTTTAATTAGGAGGGCCCAAAGAAGTGTGAAAATGTAAAGGGATACATTTTTCTACACTACATTAAGGCATTATTTAGTCCATTTTAATTAGGAGGGACCAAACAAGTGTGAAAATGTAAAGGGATACATTTTTATACACTAAATTAAGGAATTATTAAGTCCATTTTAATTAGGAGGACCCAAACAAGTGTGAAAATGTAAAGGTATACATTTTTCTACACTATAGAAAGATAATTACCCACTACCAAATATGGAGGCAATGCTATAGAAGGCTACTAGTTGTGAGTTTATATCTATGATGGATGATTTCTCAAGGTACAATTAGGTGGTAGTAAATTGATGCAGAGGGTATGGGACTTTAGGCAGAACACAAAGATTTCAAGGAATACAATGATGCAATCTCAAACCCTTCTTCAGGCACCTTGATGGAGACAAACCTCAATAGTGCACTTACATTTTAGATGCTTTCCTAATGAACCCAAAACCTTGGAGTGACCTCAAGGAACCCAACCAAAATTTTCTTGAATGGTTTCAAATCCCCAGCCCTCTGTCTTAGAAAAAACTCAATTTTTGCACCTTGACTAGGCTTCTAGCCCAACTAGGCCTCTAGCGATGGATTTTTGAACTTTCACTCAACTTCCCCAAAGGAACCTCCAATATAATGATTGTTTAAAATGTGGTTTTTTATGATAAAAAACATATCAAATCCCTGATGGCACTTGTTTTGGATTAAACCTACCAAAATCTGTTGTTTCCTCAAATTCAAGGCCCAATTAGCCCACTTTTTCAAAGCAACCCCTCACTAAACTTATCCCCTGACTATGAAAATTTCAAAAATGTTTTAAAATGTTCCCAAACCAAATATTTTCAAGGTCTTAGTCTTATTTGACACCCTCAAGACCCTCAAACACAAAACCCTCAATAAATGGCTCCAAAACTAGGGCTTCTTGAAATCCAACCTTCCCAACCCTTCGAGAACCAGTTCTTGACTTCAAACATTAGATCAACATAATAAATCAATCCAAACTCAAAAAAATTCCCCTTATTAAGGCAAAACTCCCACTGCTATACCTTAGCCTCCATCTTCAAGCACTTTACCTTATGAAAACTCGGTGTACACCTTGATATTTTTCTTACCTACATGTAATCTTGTTAGATTTATATTATAAATGTTAAAAGAGATCCATTTCATAGGTTAAAACATCATTGCCTCATGAAATGGATCAAAAATCCAAGAAAACTCTCAAAACTAGTGCAAAGTCTATTTTTTCATGTGGATAGTCAGTTATAATGTACTAGAATTGATCTATATTGCTTATCATTACATGTAAAAGGTGTTTAAACATGTAAATACAAACTCCTAAAGCATCCAACTACACATATCTTCAATAGAAATCAGTGGTTCATCAAGAAAACACAGAAAAATGCAAGCAAATAGAAATTCTATTGAGTTTTCTTATAACAGTCCATACAGTACTTCCACCCATAACCCAACCTTCATACAAATGCTTCCTCTATGCTTATAGACTCATCCTACAACTATCCCATCTGATTAGAATTGGCTTCATTACATTATTGTGATTAAAACTCCTAAAACTCACTTTCCCGCCCAAGTTGAATTTCAAAAATTTGAATTTCCAAACTTGAAATTTATTGAGCTCCACTATCTAAAAACTATTGGATCCTTAATATCCAACCTTATTTGACACAATTCAAGCATTATAAACCTATCTAGACTCTTAGGACACTATTTGTCAATTACAATGGATTTTGGTCCTAGGGTCCTTATCAGGACCCTTAGGACAGTTGACTTCCTTCATGTTCTTATCCATTTCAAAAGCCATTATAGGCTTCAAAAGGTTATAATTGATGCTTTGATATGATGGACAGGTCCTCCTAACCCCTGCACTCTCCTGACACTTGAAGTGTTCCTTGAAGAGCTTGGGTGCTCCTACACCATTCTCCCCAAGAAAGAAAAAGTTCTTGCCCCAAGAAGTATCCAACTTGTTGCTGCCATAATACTCCTTGTTCCTGTATGTTTGCACCTTCTGATTACCAACCATGAAATCTCCCAAATTCACCTTCTTTATTTTCTTCCAACCTACACTCATGTCACTCATCATGTTAGAACCAAAACAATGATTTGTTTGTCTTCTTTATTGTCTGATCTCAGTTTGTTCTTGTGCCCTGTTTCTGCCTCTATGCCACTGATTTCCTTGTGAAGAAACACCACCCCTATTACCCTCAACAATAGGGCACTCAATACTTCCAATCTTAATACTGTGCAAGTCCCAAAGATTCTAATTTTTAGGACTGTCCACCTCATATCTTTGCTGCAACCTATCATTTCTCATCCAACCAGTATCTTCCCCTGTCTTACCTGACTTACCCTACATATTCACCTGCAAACTCTTCTCAAAACATATCACAAAACTCTCATTAGACTACTCCAAAGGAAAAGGAACCAACTTATATCTACTATCTCCTTTATGCACCAAATATGTATTATGGAATCCATCATGCATTGTCCTCCTACCATACTACCATGGTCTCCCTAAGATGATATGACCAGAGGTCATTGGAATGACATCACAAAGCACACTATCTTGATATGATCCAATTGAAAAATCAACATAATCCCTCTTACAAATCTCTACATGTTGCATTTGAGTGACCCAAGTAGCCTTGTAGGGAGTAGGATGATAAAATGTGTTAATTCCTAACATGCCTACCATATCAGTTGAAACTAAATTGCTATGTGAACCTGAATCTATGATCAATCTGCATATCTTACCATGACTGAGACAATTTGTCTTAAAGATAGTTACCTTTGGCTCTTGATGAAGTCTTTCTCCTTGCTTGACCATAAGAAACTCACACTCAGTCAAAGGGTCTGCCATAAATGTTTTTGGTTCCTCCTTCTTGTCTTCTTCTTCTTGTACCAAATTAGCTCTCCATTCTCAACCCATATCAGATTGTTCCCATTTAGGACACTTGAAGGAAGGATGCCCTGGTTCATTGCAATTGAAACACCTACCTGTGAATGGGCCTCTACCTTGTCCAAACTTTCTTCCTCCTCTAGGAGTGTATCCACCTCTTTGATCTGAAACCACCTCTTTGCCCTTGTCATTGCTGCTCTTATCATTGCCGCCTTGCCCTTGTTCTCTATTACCCCTACCTCTATTTGAACTACCTCCTCTTCCACCATTTCTTGATCTTTCTTGCTTCCTCTTCACCTTTTCGTCTGCTCTAATGGCCAATTGAAAACATTCCCCTAATGTCCTTGGCATCTACAAACCAATCTCATCTTGTAAGTTATATCTTAAGCCATTGATATACCTAGCTTCTTTCTCATCCTCTTCCTCATAACCTCCTCTGATACCAAGCTTGTGAAATTGCTCAGTATAGGACATCAAATTCATGTCCTTTTGTCTAAATTATGCCTCATCCTCTTCACATGAATTGTGTAATCAAATGGTAGGAATTGCTCCTTTACCAAACACTTCATCCTAGCCCATGAAGAAACTTTTGCAAATTCCCTAGGAATCCTATCATTCTGAAAGCTAGTCCACCATGTCAATGATGTACCTCTCAACTTGGTTTTGGAAAACTTAACCTTCCTCTCTTCATCCATCTCTTCAAACTCAAAATAGTTCTCTAAGGCATCAAGAAATCCTAACACCTCATCACTATCCATATTCCCTTGATAGATGGGAAAATCTATGTGACTCTTTCCTCCATGACCTTGTACTACTTTCAACAATCTTACTAACCTCCTTTCCTTAGGGTCTTCTACCTCATTTGCTGGTTGCTCTTGATTTACCCTCATATACTCTTCATCTTCATCATTATCCTTTTCATTTTCTTGTTCTTCTCTCCTCCTACTTCTCTCAAGGTTATTTATCCTTTGTTTGAATAGTCTCTCTCTCTTCTCCATTTCCTTTCTTCCCTTGCTCTAGCTTGCTCTCTTGCTGCTTCTTGTTCTCTTCTTTCTCTCCTTTCCCTTTCCAAGGTTCCCTTAACTCCTCCAACTCTCTTGCCAATTGATTTTTAGATGCCATTTCTGATTCTTAAATCCCTAAAGCACCTACTAACTATTTTTATACCACTCTGATGTAGAGGGTATGGGACTTTAGGAAAAACACAAAGATTTCAAGGAACAAAATGATGCAATCTCAAACCCTTCTTGAGGCACCCTGATGGAGACAAACCTCAATAGTGCACTTACAACTTAGATGCTTTCCTCATGGACCCAAAACCTTGGAGTAAACTCAAGGAACCCAACCAAAATTTTCTTGAATTTTTTCAAAGATCCAACCCTCTGTCTTAGACAAAACTCACTTTTTGCACCTTGACTAGGCTTCTAGCCCAACTAGGCCTCTACGATGGATTTTTGAACTTTCACTCAACTTCCCCAAAGGACCATGCAATATAATGATTGTTTCAGATGTGGTTTTTGATGATAAACAACATATCAAATCCTTGATGGAACTTGTTTTGGATCAAACCTATCAAAATCTATTGTTTCCTCAAATTCAAGGCCCAATTAGCCCACTTTTTCAAAGCAACCCCTCACTAAACTTATCCCTTGACAGTGAAATTTTCAACAGTGTCTTGAAATGTTCCCAAACCAAATATTTTCAAGGTCTTAGTCTTCTTTGACACACTCAAGACCCTCAAACACAAAACCCTCAATAAATGACTCCAAAACTAGGGCTTCTTGAAATCTAGCCTTCCCAACACTTCCAGAACCAGTTCTTGGACTTCACACCATTAGATCAACATAATAAATCAATCCAAACTCAAAAAATTTCCCCTTATTAAGGAAAAACTCCCACTGCTATACCTTAGCCTCCATCTTCAAGCACTTTACCTTATGAAAACTCGGTGTACACCTTGATATTATTTCTTACATGCATGTTATCTTGTTATATTTGTATTATACATGTTAAAAGAGATCCATTTCATAGGTTATAGCATCATTCCATCATGAAATGGATCAAACATCCAAGAAAACTCTCAAAACTAGTGCAAAATTTGTCTTTTCCTGTGGACAATTAGTTATAATGTACAATAATTGATCTCTATTTCTTATCAATACATGTAAAAGGTGTTAAAACATGTAAATACAAACTCATAAAGCATCCAAATACACATATCTTCAATAGAAATCAGTGGTTCATCAAGAAAACATAGAAAAATGCAAGAAAACATAAATTTTATTGAGTTTTCTGAGAACAGTCCATACAGTACTTGCACCCAAAACCCAACATCCATACAAATGCTTCCTCTATGCTTATAGAATAATCCTAAAGCTATCCCAACCAATTATAATTGGTTTCATTACATTATTGTGATTAAAACTCCTAAAAATCACTTTCTCGCCTAAGTTGAATTTCCAAAATTGAAATTTATTGAACTCCACTATCTAAAAACTATTAGATCCTTAATATCCAACCTTATTTGACACAATTAATGTGTTATAAACCTATCTAAACTCTTAGGAAACTATTTGTCAATTATAACGAATTTTGGTCCTAGGGTCCTTATCAGACCCTTAAGACAATTGACTCCCTTCATGTTCTTATCCATTTCAAAAGCCATTATAGGCTTCAAAAGGTTATAATTGATGCTTTGCTATTATGGATAGGTCCTCCTAACCCCTACACTCTCCTGACCCTTGAAGTGTTCCTTGAAGAACTTGGGTGCTCCTGCACCATTCTCCCCAAGAAAGAAAAAGTTCTTGCCCCAGGAATTATCCAACTTGTTGCTGCCATAATACTCCTTATTCCTGTATGTATGCACCTTTTGATTACCACGCATGAAATCTCCCAAAGTCACCTTCTTTCTTTCTTGCCAACCTGCACTCATGTCACTCATCATATTAGAACCAAAATAGTGATTTGTTTGTCTTCTTTTTTGTCTGATCTTAGTTTGTTCTTGTGCCTTGTTTCTACCTCTATGCAACTAATTTCCTTCTGAAGAAACACCACCCCTATTACCCTCAACAATAGGGCACTCAATACTTCCAATCTTAATACTGTCCAAGTCCCAAAGATTCTGATTTTTAGGACTCTCCACCTCATATCTCTGCTGCAACCTATCATTTCTCTTCCAACCAGTATCTTCCCCTATCTTACCCGGCTTACCCTACATATTCACCTATAAACTCTTCTCAAAACATATCACAAAACTCTCATTAGACTGCTCCAAAGGCAAATGAACCAACTTATATCTACTATCTCCTTTATGCACCAAATATGTATTATGGAATCCATCATGCACTGTCCTCCTACCATATTTCCATGGTCTCCCTAAGATGATATGACCACAAGTCATTGGAATGACATCATAAAGCACACTGTCTTGATATGATCCAATTGAAAAATCAACATAGTCCCTCTTACAAATCTCTACATGTTGCATTTGAGTGACCCAAGTAGCCTTCTAGGGAGTAGGATGACCAAATGTGTCAATTCCTAACTTACCTACCATATCAATTGAAACTAAATTGCCATGTGAACCTGAATCTACGAGCAATCTGCATATCTTACCATGATTGAGATAATTTTTCTTAAAGATAGTTGTTACCTTTAGCTCTTGATGAAGTCTTTCTCCTTGCTTGACCATAAGAAACTCACCATCAGTCATAGGGTCTACCATAAATTTTTTTGGTTCCTCCTTCTTCTCTTCTTGTTCTTGTACCAAATTAACTCTTCGTTATCTACCCCTATCAGATTGTTCCCATTTAGGACACTTGAAGGAAGGATGCCCTGGTTCATTGCAATTGAAACACCTACCTGTGAATGGGCCTCTACCTTGTCCAAATTTGCCTCCTCCTCTAGGAGTGTATCCACCTCTTTGCCCTTGTCATTGCTTCTCTTCTCATTGCCGCCTTGCCCTTTCTCTTTATTACCTTTGCCTCTGTTTGAACTACCTCCTCTTCCACCATTTCTTGATCTTTCTTCCTTCCTCTTCACCTTTTCTTCTACTCTAATGGCCAATTGAAAAAATTCCCCTAATGTCCTTGGCATCTGCAAACCAATCTCATCTTGTAAGTTATATCTTAAGCCATTGATATACCTGGCTTCTTTCTCAACCTCTTCCTCATAACCTCCTCTAATACCAAGCTTGTGAAATTGCTCAGTATATGACATCACATCCATGTCCTTTTGTCTTAAATTCATCCTCATCCTCTTCACATGAATTGTATAATCAGATGGTAGGAATTGCTCCTTGACCAAACTCTTCATCCCAACCCATGAAGAAACTTTTGCAAATCCCCTAGGCATCCTATCATTCTGAAAACTAGTCCACCATGTTGATGATATACCTCTCAACTTGGTTTTGGCAAACTTAACCTTCCTTTCTTCATCCATCTCTTCAAACTCAAAATAGTTCTCTAAGGTATCAAGCCATCCTAACACATCCTCACTATCTATATTCCCTTGATAGATAGGAAAATAAATGTGACTCTTTCCTCCATGACCTTGTATAGTTGCTTTCCACAATCTTACTAACCTCCTTTCCTCAGGGTCTTCTACCTCATCTGCTAGTTGCTCTTGATTTACCCTCACATACTCTTCATCTTCATGATTATCTTTTTGGTTTTCTTATTCTTCTCTCCTCCTACATTTCTCAAGGTTATTTATCCTTGCTTGCATAGTATCTCTCTCCCTTCTCCATTTCCTTTCTTCCCTTGCTCTGGCCTGCTCTCTTGCTGCTTGTTGTTCTCTTCTTTCTCTCCTTTCCCTTTCCAAGGTTTCCCTTAACTCCTCTAACTAACTTGCCAATTGATTTTAAGGTTCCATTTCTAATTTTTCAATCCCTAAAGGACCTACTCATTGCTCTGATACCACTTTAATGCAAAGGGTATGGGACTTTAGGCAGAACACAAATATTTCAAGGAACACAATGATGCAATCTTGAACCCTTCTTCAGGCACCCTGATGGAGACAAACCTCAATAGTGCACTTACAACTTAGATGCATTCCTAATGGACCCAAAACATTGGAGTGACCTCAAGGAACCCAACCAAAATTTTCTTGAATGGTTTCTAAGCCCCAACCATCTGTCTTAGAAAAAACTCACTTTTTGCACCTTAACTAGGCTTCTAGCCCAACTAGGCCTCTAGCGATGGATTTTTGAACTTTCACTCAACTTCCCCGTAGGACCCTCCAATCTAATGATTATTTCAAATGTTTTTTGTGATGATAAAAAACATATCAAATCCCTGATGGCACTTGGTTTGGATCAAACCTACCAAAATCTATTGTTTGCTCAAATTCAAGGCCCAATTAGCCCACTTTTTCAAAGCAACCCCTCACTAAACTTATCCCATGACTATGTAACTTTCAAAAATGTTTTAAAATGTTCCCAAACCAAATATTTTCAAGGTTTTAGTCTTCTTTGACACCCTCAAGACCCTCAAACATAAAACCCTCAATAAATGGCTCCAAAACTAGGGCTTCTTGAAATCCATCCTTCCCAACACTTCCAGAACTAGTTCTTGGACTTCACACCATTATATCAACATAATAAATCAATCCAAACTCAAAAAAATTCCCCTTATTAAGGCAAAACTCCCACTGCTATACCTTAGCCTCCATCTTCAAGCACTTTACCTTATGAAAACTCGCTGTACACCTTGATATTCTTTCTTACCTTCATGTTATCTTGTTAGATTTGTATTATACATGTTGAAAGAGATACATTTCATAGGTTACAACATCATTCTCTCATGAAATGGATCAAACATCCAAGAAAACTCTCAAAACTAGTGCAAAATCTATCTTTTCCTGTGGATAATCAGTTATAATGTACAATAATTGATCTCTATTTCTTATCAATACATGTAAAAGGTGTTAAAAACATGTAAATACAAACTCCTAAAGAATCCAAATACACATATCCTCAATAGAAATCAGTGGTTCATCAAGAAAACATAGAAAAATGCAAGAAAATAGAAATTCTATTGAGTTTTCTGAGAACAGTCCATACAGTAATTGCACCCACAACCCAACATCCATACAAATGATTCCTCTAGACTTGTAGACTCATCCTACAGCTATCCCAACTGATTATAATTGGTTTCATTACATTATTGTTATTAAAACTCCTAAAACTCACTTTCTCGCCCAAGTTGAATTTCAAAAATTTGAATTTCCAAACTTGAAATTTATTGAACTCCACTATCTAAACACTATTGGATCCTTAATATCCAATCTTATTTGACACAATTAAAGTGTTATAAACCTATCTAGACACTTAGGAAAATATTTTTCAATTATAATGAATTTTGGTCCTAGGGTCCTTATTAGGACCCTTAGGACAGTTGACTCCCTTCATGTTCTTATCCATTTCAAAAGCCATTATAGGCTTCAAAAGGTTATAATTGATTATTCAATATGATGGATAGGTCCTCTTGAACCCTACACTCTCCTAACCCTTCAAGTGTTCCTTGAAGAGCTTGGGTGCTCCTGCACCATTCTCCCAAAGAAAGAAAAAGTTCTTTCCCCAAGAAGTATCCAACTTGTTGCTGCCATAATACTCCTTGTTCCTGTATGTTTGCACCTTCTGATTACCAAGCATGAAATCCCCAAAAGTCACCTTCTTTCTTTTCTGCCAACCTTCACTCATGTTACTCATCATGTTAGAACCAAAATAGTGATTTGTTTGTCTTCTTTGCTGTCTGATCTCAGTTTGTTGTTCTGCCTTGTTTCTGCCTCTATGCCACTGATTTCCTTGTGAAGAAACACCACCCCTATTACCCTCAACAATAGGGTACTCAATACTTCCAATCTTAATACTGTCCAAGTCCCAAAGATTCTTATTTTTAGGACTATCCACCTCATATCTCTTATGCAACCTATCATTTCTCTTCCAACCAGTATCTTCCCCTATCTTACCTGGCTTACCCTACATATTCACTTGCAAACTCTTCTCAAAACATATCACAAAACTCTCATTAGACTAATCCAAAGGAAAAGGAACCAACTTATATCTACTATCTCCTTTATGCACCAAATATGTATTATGGAATCCATCATACACTATCCTCCTATCATACTACCATGGTCTCCCTAAGATGATATGACCACAAGTCATTGGAATGAAATCACAAAGTACCCTGTCTTGATATGATCCAATTGAAAAATCAACATAATCCATCTTACAAATCTCTACATGTTGCATTTGAGTGACCCAAGTAGCCTTGTAGGGAGTAGGATGATCAAATGTGTCAATTCCTAACTTTCCTACCATATCAGTTGAAACTAAATTGCTATGTGAACTTGAATCTATGAGCAATCTGCATATCTTACCATGACTGAGACAATTTGTCTTAAAGATAGTTACCTTTGGGTCTTGATGAAGTCTTTTTAATTGCTTGACCATAAGAAGCTCACCATCAGTCATATGGTCTGCCATAAATGTTTTTGGTTCCTCCTTCTTGTCTTCTTCTTGTACCAAATTAGCTCTCCATTCTCTGCGCCTATTAGATTGTTCCCATTTAGGACACTTGAAGGAAGGATGCCCTGGTTCATTGCAATTGAAACACCTACCTGTGAATGGGCCTATACCTTGTCCAAAATTTCCTCCTCCTCTAGGAGTGTATCCACCTCTTTGATCTGAAACCACCTCTTTTCCCTTGTCATTGTTGCTCTTATCATTGCTACCTTGCCCTTGTTCTCTATTACCTCTACCTCTGTTTGAACTACCTCCTCTTCCACCATTGCTTGATCTTTCTTGCTTCCTCTTCACCTTTTCTTCTGCTCTAATGGCCAATTGAAAACATTCCCCTAATGTCCTTGGCTTCTGCAAACCAATCTCATCTTGTAAGTTATATCTTAAGGAATTGACATACTTGGCTACTTTCTCATCCTCTTCCTCATAACCTCCTCTGATACCAAGCTTGTGAAATTCCTCAGTATAGGACATCACATCCATGTCCTTTTGTCTTAAATTCTACCTCATCCTCTTCACATGAATTGTGTAATCAGATTGTAGGAATTTCTCCTTGACCAAACTCTTCATCCTTGCCCACGAAGAAAATTTTTCCAATCCCCTAGCCATCCTATTATTCTGAAAACTTGTCCACTATGTCAATGTTGTACCTCTCAACTTTTTTTTGGAAAACATAACCTTCCTCTCTTCATCCATCTCTTCAAACTCAAAATAGTTCTCTTAGGCATCAAGCCATCCTAATACCTCCTCACTATCCATCTTCCCTTGATAGATAGGAAAATCTATGTGATTCTTTCCTCCATGAATTTGTACTTCTTTCAACAATCTTACTAACCTCCTTTCCTTAGGTTCTTCTACCTCATCTGTTGGTTGCTCTTGATTTACCCTCACATACTCTTCATCTTCATCATTATCTTCTTGGTTTTCTTGTTCTTCTCCCCTCCTACTTCTCTCAAGGTTATTTATCCTTGCTTGCATAGTATCTCTCTCCCTTCTCCATTGCCTCTCTTCCCTTGCTCTGGCTTGCTCTCTTGCTGCTTCTTGTTCTCTTCTTTCTCTCCTTTCCCTTTCCAAGGTTTCCCTTAACTCCTCCAACTCTCTTGCCAATTGATTTCTAGGTGCCATTATTGATTATTAAATCCCTAAAGGACCTACTCACTATTTTGATACCACTCTAATGCAGAGGGTATGGGACTTTAGGCAGAACACAAATATTTCAAGGAACACAATGATGCAATCTCAAACCCTTCTTCAGGCACCTTGATGGAGACAAACCTCAATAGTGCACTTACAAATTAGATGCTTTCCTAATGGACCCAAAACCTTGGAGTGACCTCAAGGAACCCAACCAAAATTTTCTTGAATGGTTTCAAGCCCCAACCCTCTATCTTAGACAAAACTCACTTTTTGCACCTTGACTAGGCTTCTAGCCCAACTAGGCCTCTACGATGGATTTTTGAACTTTCACTCAACTTCCCCAAAGGACCATCCAATCTAATGGTTGTTTCAGATGTGGTTTTTGATGATAAACAACATATAAAATCCTTGATGGAACTTGTTTTGGATCAAACCTACCAAAATCTATTGTTTCCTCAAATTCAATGCCCAATTAGCCCACTTTTTCAAAGCAACCCCTCACTAAACTTATCCCTTGAATATGAAAATTTCAACAGTGTTTTAAAATGTTCCCAAACCAAATATTTTCAAGGTCTTAGTCTTCTTTGATACCCTCAAGACCCTCAAACATAAAACCCTTAATAAATGGCTCCAAAACTAGGGCTTCTTGAAATCCAGCCTTCCCAACAACTCTAGAACTAGTTCTTGGACTTCACACCATTAGATCAACATAATAAATCAATCCAAACTCAAAAAATTTCCCCTTATTAAGGCATAACTCCTACTGCTATATCTTAGCCCCCATCTTCAAGCACTTTACCTTATGAAAACTCAGTGTATACCTTGATATTCTTTCTTACCTGCATGTTATCTTGTTATATTTGTATTATACATGCTAAAAGAGATCCATTTCATAGGTTAAAACATCATTCCCTCATGAAATGGATCAAACATCCAAGAAAACTCTCAAAACTAGTGCAAAATCTATCTTTTCATGTGGACAGTCATTTATAATGTACAAGAATTGATCGCCATTGCTTATCAATACATGTAAAATGTGTTAAAACATGTAAATAAAAACTCCTAAAGCATCCAATTGCACATATATTCAATAGAAATCAGTGGTTCATCAAGAAAACACAAAAAAATGCAAGAAAATAGAAATTCTATTGAGTTTTTTGAGAACAGTCAGTACAGTACTTGCACCCACAACCCAACCTCCATACAAATGCTTCCTCTAGGCTTATAGACTCATCCTAAAACTTTCCTAACTAAATAGAATTGGTTTCATTACATTATTGTGATTAAAACTCCTAAAACTCACTTTCCCACCCAAGTTGAATTTCAAAAATTTGAATTTCCAAACTTGAAATTTATTGAGCTCCACTATCTAAAAACTATTGGATCCTTAATATAAAACCTTATTTGACACAATTAAAGCATTATAAACCTATCTAGACTCTTAGGACACTATTTTTCAATTACAATGCATTTTGATCCTAGGGTCCTTAGTTCCAATTGACTCCCTTCATGTTCTTATCCATTTCAAAAGCCATTATAGGCTTCAAAAGGTTATAATTGATGCTTTGATATGATGGATAGGTCATCCTAACCCCTGCACTCTCCTGACCCTTGAAGTGTTCCTTGAATAGCTTGGGTGCTCCTGCACCATAAATGAATCAAAACAATATAAAATAGCCTTTTAATACACCATGGGGCACACATGTTTATGTTAGGATGCCATTTGGGTTGACTAAAATAGGAAAAAAAAATTAGAGAGCTATGGATGTTGCATTTTTCAATATAATTGATATAATAATTGTGGTATACCAAGATGATTTAACTACCTTCTCCAAAAAATAAAAATACCATTGTATTCATCTTGAAAAAATATTTTCAAAATCCTTTGAATATGGCATATCATTGAAACCTAAGAAATGTACAGTTGGGGTTATAGAGGGTAAATTACTAGGCCATATTGTTTCAAAGGATGGGATTAGGATTGATACCAAAAGAGTTGTAGCATTTGAAAAAATTATAATTCCTAAAAATTTTAAGGGAATTCAATCATTTTTGGATAAAACAACTTTGTTAGAAGACTTATAGCTAATTTTACAGAAACAACTAAGTCCATCTCCAAGATTCTCAAGAAGGGTCAATCCATAGCATGGGGAGATGAGGCTATCCATGCACTCAATGATATAAAAGGAGCTATTAAATAGGCACTAGTGCTTAATTCACCTAATTTTGAAAAGAATTTCCATTTATTTTCCTTCACCTTTTTTCACACAATTGCTATTGTATTTTTACAAAAAAATGAGGAGGGTTATGAACAACCAATTCCATTCTATAGTAAATAACTTTTGTCAGCAAAAATAAAATATGATATTATAGAAAATAAGCCTATTCTTTAGTCAAAGTTGTGAAGAATTTAAAGCCTTATCTAGTGGGTGATAAAATAATAGCCTATGTTCTTAGTGTTGTAGTCAAGGATATCTTCACCCAACAATAAGTCATTGGGAGAAGATGCAGATGGATTAATAAAATCTAAGAGTTCAACATATACATCCATATATCCAAGCCTGTTAGAGGACAATGTTTAGCTAATCTCATGGCTCAAGCTAACTTTGATGTAATTAAAGTAGAAAAAATACAAGAGGATACCCCTCTGAAGGAATGCGATCTATAATTTTGTGCTTGGTATAGGGATATTTTGTATTATTTAAAGAACATGTATTTTCTAGAGCACATGACTAATAATAAAAAGATGACTCTCAAGTTGTAGGCTATAAAGCATATAATACTTTGGGATTTGTATATTGGAGAGACAAAGATGGTGTCCTTCTCAAATTTGTTGATAAAGATAAAGCTACAAATATTCTTGAGGATATGCACAATGAGGTTTGTGGAGGAAAAATTATATGGACAAGACAAATACTCATAAAATATCAAGGTCTAGATATTGGTGGCCCTCTCTATTTACTGACACATAAAATGGTAAGGAAGTGTGATGCATGCCAAAAATTCTTAGGTGAATTGAAATACTCTGGTTCCTTACCATTGAAAACATTGATTGTAGAAGCCTCTTTTCAGCAATGGGGTATTTATTTTATTGGTGAATTTGTTAAGAAGTCTAGTGGTGGTCATATTTGGATTCTTGTGGTAATTGTTTACTTCACCAAATGGGTAGAAGCTATTCCTACTAGGAAGGCTACTAGGAAATTTATCATGGAATTTGTAATGGAAATTTTTTCATAAGGCTTGGAACCCCTTCCATGTTGGTTATAGATAATGCCATATGTTTCAGATCAGAAGAGTTCACAAAATTTTACTATAACTATGGGATTGACATATCCCATTTTTCTTCATATCATCCTTAGGGGAATGGACAGGTTGAGCTGAGTAACAAGAGTTTAATGAAGATTATAAAGAGAGTGATTGGAAAAAATAAGAAGTATTGGGAATAAAAAATGAAGTTAGAACTATGAGTTGATAGAACAAAAATCAAGAAGGCTATAAAGAAATCTCCTTATGAGTTAGTATATGGATTGGCTGCCATATTGCTAATTAACAATTTTGTTGGGTGAATATTTTATAATCAAATAACTAATTACAAAATGATGATTTCAAAAACAATATTATGAGATTAAATATCTCCTCTCAAAAATGGGAAGCTCCCTTCTTATTTCTCACTAAAAAACTAGCAACTAACCTAGATTATATAAACTAAAATTATCCCTGGGTATTTCTATTCATACTTTTCTCTTGTTTTAGAAAGGATTTTTTACTCTTTCAAAATTATAATGGCATCCCATGATAATTAAAGCATGTAATTAACCACAAGGTACTATTTTGAGTAATAATAACTAATATCTACTTCAATTAAATGAAAGAATAATCAAAATGATACCAGTGAGTGTAGAGAGAAAACCCACAAAGCACAAAGTCTTTTGTTTCTTTCTATGATGATTTAAAAAGAACAAGAATGGTATATATTTCAGCCCAAATTATTCAATATATTCCATCAAAAGATCAACAAAATGTTGATAACAACTCATATCCCAAAGTCTCCAAATAATTACCAAAGTTTAAACATAAACATAATCTTCAAATATAATAATGTAGCCCAGAGTCTACAAAATCATATTTGAAACCCCTTCTAGAACATATGATATCACACTACTTATTCAATCACATACAAGATAATGCATGAAAAAGAAATATGAACAATCTCAACACATAACAAAATAGATCCAAGGGAAAGATTGGATGCAATTCTTCTTCTTTTATTGATTGAGATCTGATTTACACCTCAAAAAAAGTTTCAAAATGCTCTTCAATTGGACAATGCTTCGCTTCATCAGCTAAAAGGTATATTTAGAAAAGATCTCCCTCGTATATGTAGATGAGAGCAAAGAGAAAAAAATGAAAGTTACAACTACCTTGACTTATTCAATAGCAAAGTCCAATTTGATTAAGGACTTCTCTATTTTTACATATAATTGCATATTTAAAAAAATACATGTAGTATATCATCTACAAAATACATATTTCATAAAGGGAAAAATCTTGAAGTAAATTAAGTCCATAATAGGCATGTTCATTCATTCTTCATCATTTTTATCCATGAAGTATTCAAATTTCTTCAATGTCGCTTGAACATCAAAATCATCTGGTCCTATTGTATGGTTGGAGACAATAACCATACATCAAGAACGTGTATGATAGAGTCCTCAATATTGATGCATATTTTATTGTTCCTTTCCAATATTATTTTTAGGTTATCCAAGGTTACTTAAAGATCCACAAACTTGTCAATAGAAGCTAATGAAAAAGCTTCATCTTCAATCTTTTCCTCAATCAGTGATGTGAACTCTTGAATAACCATGTCAACAAGAAGGACTTTCTGATTGTCATCTAGCACATGACAAGTAATATCCTCCATCCTAGCAATGAGATATTCCCCTCTATCATCACCTATCTCTTGAGCTTCCTGAAGATCTTTTATTGGCTCATTGATGACATTATTTTTATTCTTCATTGTTTCTTGAACTTTATTGAACTTTTTGCTATGAACAATCACTCCAATTTCTTCTAAGACATCAAGCTTCAGATCTTTAATTTTAGTACAAGTTTCATAACTTTTCTCTAAATTTTTTAGACTCTAGGATAGTGTGTAAATTATTTGGATCAATTTTTCCTTCACATGTTCCATATTGCTAATCCTTTCAACAAAATATTTTAGCAATTGTGTGCCTTGGGCCAATATCATGTCGATCCATTCTATGATAGCTCTACCTTTTGCATGTATCTTCTTAGCCTTTTGAATAGCAAGATCCTCTATGCTTGTAGCAATAGGCTCAATTGACTCAGAGGATTGGGTTATCTTCTGGAGTACTGAAGTGGGTTATTCATCCCTGACTTTCAACTGACCTTTGAAAATCTTGTCCTTATCATATTTCTCAATGAGGGAATCCAATTTTTCTTACACATCTTCCTTTGCACTTTCATATGTCCTTTTACCCAACTCTATCTTAGTGATAAAACATTCTGAAAATCAACTTCCTTTTCAGTTTTATCAGTCCAGGAGGTTGTGCTACCTTTTCATTTGTAACCTAATGTATCAACCAACACTCTTGTAATATTTTTATCTTTCTTTGTGGATTTAGTCTTCATAGGAACTAGGTAACCAAAATTGAAGTTGTTTGGAGAGACAACTTGCTTCTTCTTCTTTGGTGTTTGAGATGCAATTCATCAAGGAGAGAAGAACTCGCTTTAGGACCTATCACCATGGTATATGTTATTGGAGTTGTATTGGAAATGGTGGTGGCTACAATAGGCAGAGTGTTGGTCAAAACTATAGCCAAAATTTCCACATTAGGCACATTTTATGTAGACTTAGATATGAATTTATCAAACTCATATTTTTTATTCACATCAAAAATAGAAGAAAAACTTTATATGGAAGATAAGTACCCAAAAAAAATTCAATATTATCCCTTGGACTTTTAAAAATAGACCTAGAAGTTGGGGATGAATGAATATATACAATTGAAATAGTATGAGCAATTGAAATGGTGGTGGTAGTAGGAAGACATTGTTCACTTGTAAGAGCAAGGGAGTAGGACTAGGAAATGTTGCAAATAGGAGAAGAAGAAATAGGAGATTCTTCTGGAGCGGACTCATATGGTGAAGTCATCAAAGACTCTTGATTTTCTTCATCTAGATTTTCTTCTCCTTTTTATTCACCTTTACTTGATACTTCTTCTTGAAACATAAGAAAATAGGTTTATAAAATTGAAAAATGTTGAACACTTGGAATACTGAGAGGGAGTGAATTGGTATTCCATTAAACCATTTACATAATATCCATCCAAGCAATAACACAACTCTAATTGTAATAACAAGTGAAAGCATAGAATCAACATAAGATCACAATACACATGAACACCAGTATTTTTATGTGGAAAAACCAAAATGGGAAAAGCCATGGTGAGGGTTAACTCATAATATAATATATTAGGATATAGAATATTAAAAAGGCTCACTGCTAGGACTCGCTATCCTTGAAGGCTCAGTACCTAAATAGAGAGTATGGCTCACTGCCAAGAAGTGAACTAAGATAGAATGCACCTTCCTTATGCTGGAGTTTAGTTCCAATGAAGCAAAAAATAGAAGACACTTCTATGTATAGAACAATTTGTTCTACACACACATTCACACAATACAACAATCTATTCATCATTTCATGTCTTCTTTTACCATCACCTTCTTAAAAAATTTCTTTCATATATATAATATATACATTTGCATACACTAATTAGGTCAACCTAATTATAGTAGCCCAATTTCAAAGCAAAATTAACTTTTTCAACTTTATCCTTGAAACATATTCATCTTTGCACCCAACACAAGCATATAATATATGATATAGACTTAAGATAGATCCCTTTAGCATTTGCAACACATATTTAATCTTCTTAACACAAATCCATAATTATGTCAGCCAGAGTTAGCCCTAAAACATCAACGAATTCAAACATATATGCAATTCACCAAGTGTATAACTCCAAAACTTGTTAACACATCAAATTCTCCTTTAGACGAAATCAAATAACTTATCTTCAACTCTGCAAAACAATTAGTTATGAGAAAAAATAGAATCTCCCACATCAGTGTGTTGTATAGAAATGTACTGTAATCCTTAGAAGAAAACACTGTTACTCATATCTTCTGAAAACATTCTTATATCACCATAAAAATTTGAAGTAAGATGAATCTCATAGTCACAAATCTATGTACAAAATCCTATAGTGGTATATTTCTTGAGGTAGCATCCAAACCAAAATATTGGATCCAAACTTCTAGTACCAGATTAGCATAACTCTAACCTTTATTATTGAAGCAACTGTTGATCTATAGAAGTAATGTGAGTAAGATATGTTGATGTTAATGTTGACATCAATGAAAATCTTTCAATTTCCAACAATCTCCCCCTTTTTCATTGAGTTCAACACATGATGTGAAAACCATCAAGAACAAAATTTATTCTTTTCATCTCTCTCCCATAATGGAATGGTATTCTCTCATTTTCACATGGTACTCTCTCCCATTTTATAGATAGATTTTTTCACATGAACCTTTCTCTCCCCCTTTGACATGAATGGAAAAGGAGAAAATATATTATATTGTTCTTCCCTTTGACATTGACCAAAAATATTTTAACACCTAAATACTCCCCCTTAGGAGTACATCCAAAATAGTAACTCTGAGTAATTAACCAATGGTAGTTGTCCTTTGAAGTTTGTGGAGAGTACTTTCCATGAATTTTTTTTTTCATCCCACTATTTTTTTGCTTTTTCTAGGGCTCTACATAGATACTCAATTTCAAATAGGATATATTTACCTTCAACTAGAGTTCTGAGAGTGACATTTGAGTTTAGGATTCTATCAACAAGAGAAAGATAATAGGAGACAAGTGTCTACTTAATTTTTATCAGGTCTCTAAGCTTTCCATATTGTTCAATCATCTCTCCTTTTTCCTTGTGCAATGTGACATATTATTCATGTAGCTTTGTCATACCAAAACAAGTTTGATCATCTCGATCTAGAGTTGGATTAAAAGTGTTAGATGCATATTTTATTTTTGTCTCAATTGTGTCCTTAACATCCTTGAATATTTGAATCACATCAGACCATGTCCAATAGAATGAGAATAGATTTATGGCTTCCTTTTCACAATCTTCAACTTCTTTTAATTTCTCAAGTGTATTGTTGTATATAGACCTACATCTTTCTCCAATTTCTAGCAATCCTTTTTCTCTAACCCAAGTAATCATTTCACTCTCTACTTGGCTTCTTAGCTCTTTGAATGAATCAGTCAATGTATTTTTTATTTCTATAATGGATTGTGAAGAATTGGTGTCTTCTTTGGGAACTAATTAAAAATGTACCTTTCTTCTAGCTAGCTTCTTGAGTTTTCTTGCAGCGGGTTTTGTTTGAGAAATTAATGCATGAATCTTAGTAGATTTTCTCTTTTCTTTGGAGGTAGTACCAAAGACCCCTTTTTATTTTTCTAGAGTAGTTCTAATTACATCCTTTTATATTCCATATTCTATTGAATACTCCTCTATCTTTGTCCCAATTAACCTTTTTACTTGCGCCAACTCATATTTATCATGAATTTCTATAGCCAGTTCTATATAAGTTCAGAATCTTAGTCTACTAGGATCTCTAGGGTGTTAATTAACATTTCAATACAACCAATAACATAATATTTCTCAATATCATAGCCTAGCTCAAGAATCCATATGGTTCTAGGTTCAACCACCTTGATGATATAGTAATCAATAGATACCCGAAAAGTTATATCATTCTTATATCTTTTCACTGGATCTCCTAGAATTCTTTGCCTTCTATTCATTCTTCTCTAAAATTTTCCAAATAATGCAGCAAGGGCATCACCTTATGCATCCAAATCTCCAATATTTCTCATTAATATGATGTGCAACCGATTTGACATTCATTCGAACAACTTCTCCTACAATAGGAACTTCCCTCATAAGGTAAAAGGTTAAGCATATTATCAATGTTCCATACCTAATTGTGCACTTCTTGATATCATTCAAATTTTCCAATAGTTGTTGTCGAAGCAACTCACAAAAATCATATTCAATCCTTTTCACAACCATTTCTAATGCTATGTTAATTGTGGCATCAAAAACATCATTGCCACCAAAAATCAAGTGTGCAATAATCATACTTGCATATTGAACTACCGGATTATTGATTTCAGTACCTATACTCTTTATCAATCCTTTTCCTTTGTTAGGTTTGCATATTGAACTAGGTCTGGAGGAGGATAGATTAGTAACATTTATAATTTCTTCTTTGAATATCATACAAGAATCATCAAGCCACACAAACTAATCATGAAACCTGCTTAGTACCAATCTAATGTATCTCTCTTCATTTCTAAAGTTAGGAAACTAATGCAAAACATCTAATTTCATCTCTATTAGTACATTATGTTCTAGTTTCAGGGTATAATCTTCTCCAATTAAGTATTCAAGCCACAATATGTGTGCTTTTCCATAAGTAGGCTCTTCCAACTTCCTATGAATGTATATCCCAATGTACTCAATCAGGATGACACCAAGGGGAACTTTCAAAAATGCACCCAAGCGGTCAAGTTCTAAGGTTTCAATAGGGTACTTCTTAAACTATGGTTTTGGTCTCTCTAAATTATCCATGACTAAGGGTGTATCCATTACACTCAAATGAAAAATTCATAGAGAACAATGCATAAATACAATTACTTACCTTTTTTCTATACACCAAAGCCAAACTCTAAAATTTTGTAGCATGGACATGCTTCAAACTCTTCAAGCTTGCTCCACACTCTACTTCTCTTCCACAAATTCCTTTCATTGAATGAATTTTCTTAACACACTTGAATTTATTTCTTTGATCCCATTTTTTTTCAATAAATGCTTCAGATCACAAGTTGATGTCCTCAAAATTTGTGTGTACTTCCATCTTTTCAAGCTCTACAATATTCCTTCTTTGCACATGTCCACTTAAAATTCCTTTTGCATGAGATCTTGAATTATTCATCTTTAATAAATGCATTAATGTCACTCCATGAAACCATATACCAGTAGGGGATATTAAATTTTTTGATATTGCTTCCCCCAAGCCACTGTCTAATTTTATTTTTTGACAGGATTATCTACACTAGAGGGCAACATAGATGAAATTACAAATTCTGATTCTTCTTGCTTCTTGGATTCTCCTTCCTTTATCTAGATATTTTTCATTTCATTATTCACTTCTTTGGGATCAATCTTAGTGATTGGTTCATGTATCTTTATCAGATAGTTCTTTTTCACATTTTTGCTTCTATAGACTTTGGAAAAGTGTCCCAATTTTATGCAAATATGAAAAACAACATTATTCCACCCAAATTGTCCTTTATTCAATCTAAATCTTCAATGGTTAGCCTTGTTTCTAAATAATTTGTAGTGATAGTAGTAACCTTTGAAGGGATAGATCATCTTGTTCAACTTCTAACATCTACATTCTATAGCTTTATGTCAAATTCTTTTGCACTTAAAACACTGACTAGAGAATGATAAAGTATTTTGACTCATTCTATCATTTTGTTTTATTCTATTTCTATAATCTTTTGTCCTATTTCCAAATACATTACATGAATAACAAATACCATTAAAGGATGAGTACCTTTGAGCATTTGGTTGTCTAATAGGAGTCCTTCTGGTATTTCTTCTTTGATTCTTGATCTATCTACCATTGCCTTGAATCTACCTTTGATTGTCAACTTTGTTAGAGGATTTATTTTCTTTTGAACTTTGTCCTTCTTCAAGTCCTAAACCAATTTTTTCCTTAGAAGGTTCCTGAATTGCAATCAACTCTTCAAGAATAGTAGTACTTGTTTTTAATTTGTCCTCATGAGCTCTTACTTTCTCTAGATATGATCTTAGAGTTACCACTTCTTGTTCAAGCTTTACAAATTCATCCATCTTTCTTTGAATTTTAACTTTCTACTTAATTCTCCTCTTTTCTCCCACTTGCTCTTTTAGTCTGACGATTTCCTCATTTGCTTTCTTCAATTGATCACTGACTTCTCTATTCCTTTTTTCCAATTTCTTGATTTGTTCTCTTAGTTTCTTGATGCGCTCATTTGCTTACTTGAGGCTTTCCCTCAAATATTTGTTTTCTTTTTCAATTCTGTCAAGATCTCCAAGAGCAATTTCAAGTTCACCATTATTATCTAGGATACAATCTTCTTGAATATGTTCAACAGGAATCTCTTCCAGAGGATTAGGAAATCTCTTATCTACCATGTGTTCAAATTCAAAGACCTTCCTCAAGTTGTTAGGCTTCTTAAGAGGAACCAAGCTCTAATACCAATTGTTGAATACCTTGAATACTAAGAGGGGGTGAATCATTATTCCATTAAACCATTTACATAATATCCATCCAAGCAATAACACAACTCTAACTTTAATAACAAGTGAATGCATGGAAACAACACAAGATCAAAATACACATGAACATTAGTATTTTTATGTGGAAAACCCAAAATGGGAAAATCCATGGTGACGGTTAACTCACAATATAATATTTCCAGTTATAGAATATTACAATGGCTCACTGCTTGAAGAGATTACAAAATGGAGTATGGCTCATTTCCAAGAAGTGAACTAAGATAGAATGCACCTTCCTTGTGTTGGAGTTTAGTTCCAATGAAGCACAAAATATAAGATAATTCTCTTTACAAAAAAACTATGTTTGCACACACATTCAATTTTGCACATTCACACCATACAACAATCTATTCATCATATAATGTCTTCTTTCACCATCACCTTCTTAAAAAATGTCTTTCATATATATATCATATACTTTTGCATACACTAATTAGGTCAGCCTAATTAGAGTAGCCTAATTAAAAATTAAAAATTAACTCTATCGGCTTTATCCTCGAAACATATCCATCTTTGTGCCCAACACAAGTGTGTAATCTATGATTCAGACTTAAGATAGATCCCTTTAGCATTCACAACACATATTTAATCTTCTTAACAAAAATCCATATTTAGGTTGGCCAGAGTTAGACCTAAAACATCAATGACTTTAAACGTATATGCAATTCGTCAAGTGTATAACTCCAAAAATGGTTAACACAAAATTTTCCTGTAAATAACATCAAATAAATTATCTTCAACTCTACAAGAAAAGCCAATTAATTATGAGAAAATGTAGAAAATCCCACATCAATGTGTTATACAGAAACGTACTATAATCCTTAGAAAAGAACATTGTTACTCATATCTTCTAAATGCATTCATATATCACCATAAAACTTCAAAGTAAGATGAATCTCATAGTCACAAATCTATGTACAAAATCTCGTAGTGATACCTTTCTTTAAGGTAGAATCTAGACCAAAATACTAGATCCAAACTTCTAGTACTGGATTAGCGTAGCTCTAACCTTTATTACCGAAGCAACTATTGATCTATACAAGTAATGTGAGTAAAGTATGTTGATGTTAATGTTGACATCATCTTTTGATTTCAAACACTGATGTCAATGTTGACATCAATGAAAATCTTCCAATTTCCAACAAAAACTATGATGCACCTACTTCTCTAGATTTCATTCAATACGTGTGCTATAATGTATAAATGAGTAATAGAAATTAAATTTAACCCAAATACCAATAAAACATGGCAAGTTTTAAGAGGGTTAAATGTTGTGTATTTGTTGCAAAAAGTTCTTTTTCAAACCCCATTGAGGACTCACTTGCCACATGGAAAATGGGTCTTGGCTAGGGCTCTAGAAAATCAATTTATGGGTTTTATTCCTTTGTGTCTGCAATCCCAGATTCTAGTCAAGAACTTTCGGAAAGCCAAAAATAAATATTGTAGCTTATTTTTCATGATTTGACAACTTTTACAAATTTTCTTTCCAAATGATCTTCAATCTAGAACCTGCAACCACACATCAAAGGAGAGAAAAATGTTGTTTTGTTAGGGAATATGGGTTTTCCTTAGTCAAACCTCATTTTGGTAATTAAACCTTGAAATTAAATAGAAATGTATGAAGGAATGATGAATGAACAAAATGTAATGTCACAACTCACCACACCTTATTTGAAACCTTGTATTGTAGATCTACAAATTAGCATGAAGTGGCCTTAATGAATGTAGATATTGATCATAAAATTAATGGAAAAATAATGCCTTTGAAATTATTGATTGATCTTTGAATGCTACATCAACACATTATCTCAACAAGATGTATGATGCATTATGCCTTTGACATGATGAAATAATCTTGATTTCTACAATAATCTTCAATAATATGCCCTTGAATTCCTTAGAAAATACTCTTGATCTCATAAAATTACTATTAAGACTTGCTCATAAAAAATATTAGGTGAAACTAAGTGAAATAGTGATGCAGAGCAGGGGTGGATGACTCCAAAACAACCTAAATCAACCAACCTTTAAAGCCTAAAACATGGGGGTAGTAAATTGAGTTTTTTGGCCACAACTTGCAACGAATACATGATCTCAAAAATGTAAAGATATTTCTAGATACCCATTTGGGTTTTATATAACATATATCAAAATTAAGGTAGGTTAATTTGTACATAATTCCTTAAAAATGGACTGTCCTTATGCTAATTAAGCCTAAAACATGAAAAAATTAGACCTAGGGCATCATCAAAACACATGAAAACCTCAATATGGAACCCTAAAACTTTGGATCATGGTAATATACAACATTTTAGACTCCCACACAAAAAAATAGAATTCTCCACTGTGGAAACTATGAGAAATCATATTTTGAAAGTCACTAGTTACCTTGTCTAGGGTTTATGATAGTTTTGAACTATTTTTTCCAAAATTGTAATATCTCTCTCCAAACTCAACAAAAATAAATGAGATGAAGTGAATTAGAAATAATATTCAAATTTATTTCAATTCCAATTTTTCTGAGATCAAGATATGGAATATAAAATTCGTAGCATGTGCTACAACAGGCCAGTTACAAAAAAATCTGGAAGTGGCAGTCACCAATTTGAGCATAAATTACATAAAACTTAACAAAAATCAACCAAAACAATTGAAAATGAAAGATATATTAATCCTCTATCACACCCAATCATTTTTAGATCATTAAAATTCCGTACAATACTGTACTACATTAAAGAACAATGATACAACATTCAGATTTTGCAGAAAACAAAGGAATTTTATTACTTAAACTTCAAAATTGTGACCACCAACCTTGGTTTCGACCTCCCCAAGGATATTTAAACATGAAAAAACCATTTAAAACATATTTTAAAACTAAAAACCTTCTAATTCCTTCATTTACACCATGTGAATCTTCAAATTCTACAATTTGTAACATTTTAGACAATATTGACAACTTTTAAAACCTATAGTAACTTTTACATTTTTGACAACTTGACCACACCTATCCACATAGGACCTCATCTAGACCCTTAAAAAAATAAATATGTTCCAAAAGGACCTTATTATTACATAAGAGAGACACAAAACCAAAATCTCATGGGTGCTCCTACACCAAATAGCCTTCTATTTATATACATATCTTATTATTAATTCCTGAAATTCAAATAACACAAGTTGACATCAAATCATGGATTTTAAATCATTAAAACACCACCAAAAACATATTTCTAGGAGGGTTCATAGTTCTAAGTGAGGAACCATTTCCCATGTGGTGAATGGGTCCTAGGTGACTCACCTAGGACACACTTCAAGAAATGTGAAAGATCATGTGAAAGTAGGGTTCTAGGACCCAATGAAGACCCATATGCCATGTGGTAAATTAGTCCTAGGTCACTAACCTAGGACAAACACCTTATTAAATTAAGCTTTGTGTAATGGAATTTATTAATGTCAGGTTTTATCCCTCAAAATTTGCATTTAATTAGGCTTGAATTTGAATTAAAGGGGCCAATTAAGGAAAATTAACCTCAATTAATTAACAAAGCTCTAGATTAGTGTGAAAGTGTCAAGGTACACTTTAAAACACCCTAAATAAGTCACAATTAAGTCCATTTAGTTTAAAAAGGGTCCCTAAACTTAATGTGAATGTGTAAAACACATTACAACACTAAATCAAGGTAGCATTAGGCTCATATTAGTTATTCCCAAACTAAGGAAAAAAGGATACTTTTTCCATTACTACATTTCCCCCTACTCTAGTGAGAGTATGACCCCATGTAAAACTCACACTAAAGTAGAAATTAAAGACACTTATGTATGCAACAATGAAAAAGATACACAACCATACACTATCAAAGACCAAGAAGATCAAGTCTAGATTATCCAATGTGATGTGGAACATTAGATTGTTGATTTTGCACTCACTTTGAGGTAGCAGAACTCTAGGATTTCTATTATGCAAGTCTTCGAATAAAGTGGCTTAGTGATAAATTCATGCTTATGTGTCGACTCTCATCATACAATGATAAAGTCATACATATGTGTCGGCTCCCATTGTACTAACCATACCAAAGCTATTCCTTTGATAACTTCAATAAGGTGCCACACAGTGAAATGAAACTAAGGGGTGGAAAATGAGAGAATCATATTAGGCTCCCATACCATATCAAAGATATCCTCCTAAAAACTTCAATAAGGCACCATAATTCAAGGAAAGGCTTGATAGGAAAGTAAGGTGTGTTATGCTAGGTGGCCTCAAATTTAGGGTTTCGAGCTTCACAATGTCAACAAGTTGTATTATGAAAAACAATTACAAACATTTTTTATAGGTTTTGTTCGAGGGGATCTTGCTTCATTCATGTAAGTTCTTCTTAGGGAACATCATGCCTAATTTCTCCAAGAGAGGACAAATCAAGAGTAAAATATTCACAACTTAGGGAATGTAGTGTGTCGCATCACCACTAGGAGGAAAGTCGTACACTAAGAAATATCACACTCTTGGAGGACATCAATCTCAATGACACTACCAAGAAAAGAATGCATCAAAAGAAAAAGGAAAATCCTACCAGGAAACATGCAAATGTGAAAAGATAGCATTCATATATTCCCCAACTTTAAAGAGGTTGCTACACCGTTGTTGTGAGCAACTACTTTAAAGTAGCCAATGTTTATTCCTAAGACATGAGAGCTTCCTCCGAAAAACCTATGCCAAGTCACATGTTTTTGAAATAAACCTATGTCATGAAAAGGAGGGAGGGGATTCCCCCAAAAATACATAAGGGATCTATGGATTCAAGGTCAACATATCTTTTCTAGAATTTTGTTATAGAGCTTAGAAATTTCATAATTCCCCAAATACTCATAAAATTGGAAGGATGACACATAGAGAATGAAAAAAAAGAAAAATCCTTTGGGTCAACATGGAAGACTTAAATTTCTTGATGTCTTGCATCATCCTCAAACACAAGAAAATAATAAAAGAATAAAATGTTTATGACATAGAGAAGAATGTAGATACAAATAGAGAATGCACAAAGAGAGGGAGAGAGAGAGAGAGAGAGAGATACATCAAATGAAATAGCATGGGGGATCACATAAGGAAACATGAAAAGGAAAATAATAGAAAATACTAGTAAGGAACATGCAATTCAACTTATCATAGGTTGTCTGCATCCCAATCTTGATCGGTATATATGGAAGGAAAACAACTAGCCAAAGGGACAATAGCAAGTACTGAGCTAGGAAACACACCAAGTTCAACACTCATGTTAGGATATTTGTCATTTAAGCTCATAGAAGAGGAAAAAAATGAACTCAATTGACTATGCACTTGTTCATAAATCTTTGAAATATCAATGTCATCATCTAAATTAATCACAATAATAGGTCTAATGACAATATCCATAGAAGCTTGTTCATGTTTACGCTGTGGCAAGGGTGATGAGACATCATGCCTTGTAGGTGATAAGTTCACATTTTGATTTCCTATGTTGCTATTTTCTTCTTTAGTTTATAACATACGAGCAATAACACATCTACACCTACACTCTCTATAATTTTGATTTCATTTCAATGTGTTGTCAATTTGGATTTGTGTAGGAGTAATTTTATCAACCAAAGGTTTCTTTTCTTCCCTTAGGGGAGGAATGGAAGGAACCATAGGAGGTTGTTCAACCATTTTCTCTTTAGCTTTGTAAAATTGTTTGATTGTAGGAGGCACAATAAGATTATTTTGATTTTCTCGTGGTCTCTTATAGGAAATGGTAGAAGGATTTGTCAAAGTCTACTCTTGGATATTTGGTAGGGGTTTTGGATCAATCATAGTTTCATCAAGGATAGGTGGTTCAATCATAGGTTTTGGCATGTTTCTAAGGGATAATTTTGCTATGTGCTTTTCCTTAAACTTTTGGTATGCTTTGAAAAATTAGTCCTCATGAGTTCTAATAGGTTCAATAGGCTTGGGCCAAAAGAAATCCAATGAAAAGTTTCCACAAGAAGACACAATATTAAAGCCACTATGGTGTACTATAAATATTTCATTGCATAACCGATGTGATGACATTCATGGAGTGAAGCCATGGATAGCCTAACTTCACATGAAATTGGTCCAACAATGGGATGATGGTGAATGAGATGGTTAATGTTTTTGGTTTGAATTTCAGAGGGAGATTTATCAAGCCAATTGTGGGGCAAGAAAAAATATTATGTGTTTTGATCCATGCTTTCAGTTTGTCATATACATCTTGATAAAGTTCATGCACAAATATAAATTCTTCAATGATCACATTCTCTACACATATATCATCAATTAATATCCCATTAGTAGGTTTTTCATTGATTCTTCCAACTATGTAAAGAGGACCATTACGTGCATGTTTGAGTATTTCTTTTTGTGAGAAGGCAATATCAAGGGGCATTTTGGTTGAGCCCTTATGAGGTTTAGATTCAATAAATTTGACCAAGGCATGTATGTTATTATTTTCTTGTTTTTCTAAGTTCTCATGAAGGATGCAACCGATGCTACTAAAAATTTATGTTTCATTTTCAGTTTTAAGCATTTTCCTTAGATTTTATAAATTAGGAATCATACTAATTTCCATGCTTTCAGTAAGCACAATGTCTTGTAACTTTTTTGGGCCTTCATCTAGTCCTTTTACATCTTCTTGCTAGATATGGACAACATCATGCACATTGGTTGAAGGAAGTGAACTCATGGGAAATGAGTTATGCATGCTATGATCCATAGCGGGTTGATTATCAACACTATTAGAAAGAGAGTTAGAAAACCCAAGATCCATGGTGAATGGTATATCGTTAGATGACATGAGCCTTGAATTGTGTCTCACAATAGCATTGTTAATAGGACACCAAGTTGTAAAGCTCACACAAGATTCACAAACTTAGTGTACAAACTCAAAATGGAAAGAGGCCTAAAATGAAATACAATGACCTAGAATGTAATGTGTAAATGCAATTTTCAGATTCTAAACAAGGTAATTTTTTATTACACTATGCAACATTCTAAAAATGAAATCTTGTAAATGCAATTTTTAAATCACACAATGCACTAAATTTACCAAATTAAGCTAGATATAATGAAATTGATGAAACAAAAATTTAGCCAATTGTAATAGAAATTTTAAAACATCAAATAGAAGCATAGAAATGAAGATTTTAATGCCTAAAAATATATATTATGGCCTAATCAAAGACTCATTCACCCTAGGGTCCTAGATTAGGTTTTTGAAACAAATTTTTATAAATTTTTAAGTGTTTTCTAGTGGTTTTCAAATTTGAGTTTGTAACAACAAGATTTAGTTTGATTTTCTATAGAATACAATGTGAAATGCAAGCACAAAATGTAACAAAATGATGACCTAAAATACCTAGTTTGATATGCAATTTTTGTTTTAATTTTCAAATGCAAGTTTATATGATGTAAATGATATGCAAGATGACTGATTTTTTTGTATTTTTTAGATTTACAGAATGCAAATTATGCAATCCTAAAACCTTAAATGCATTGCAAAGTTGAATACAAATTAGACACCCTAAATGAGACCTAGTTCAATGAAAATGAATACAAATGAATGCATTATATAAATCTAGGATCAAAAGAACTCTAAAATCAGAAAATGCAATGATCAAAGGGTCAGGTTCACCATAATGAAACATAGAAAAATAGGTTTATCAAACTAAAAGCTATGATGCACCTACTTCTCTAGATTTCATTCAATATGTGTGCTATAATGTATAAATGAGCAACAAAAATTAAATCTAACCCAAATACTAGTAAAAAGGAAAGTTTTAAGAGGGTTAAATGTTGTGTAATAATTGCAAAAGGTTCTTTTCAAACCTTAATGAGGAATCATTCACCACATGATGAATGGGTCATGGCTAGGGCTTTGGAAAATCAATTTCTAGGTTTTTTTCTTTTGTGTCTGCACTACCAGATTGTAGTCGGATACTATTGGAAAGCCAAAAAAAATCATGTAGCTCAATTTTCATGATTTGACAACTTTCTTAGCAACTTTGAATTTTTTTTCAATTTTTCTCTCCAAATGATCTTCAACCTAAAACCTACAATCACATATCAAAGGAGGAAAAAATTTCATTTTGTTTGGGAATAGGGGTTTTCCTTGGTCAATGGTCCAGGAGCACCTACACCACAATATCAATGTTTGATCATTTGAGTGATTAGTAGGGTGTTCAGTTGGTGAGTGTTAGGAACTTGAGGTATTTTTTCATAAATAAGGTCCAAAGACCATTATTTATGTATTTTTTTGGTGGTTTAGTAGTCTAGGTTCAAGAATTGCAAAAATGCAATGTTATCAATCTTGAAAAGTTGTTAAAAGTACAAATTAAAGGATTAGTTAGCATTCGAGGATAGTTGAGGAAGTTAGGCATTGAATTTTTATTTAAAAATTTATTTAAGGCCTCAAGAAGGCTCAAACAAGGAATGATAAGAATTCTATGGAAGATTCAATAAAGAAAATAATGTTTGCTCTGTTATTTCTTGACAATTTTCTATTTTTCTGAACTTCATCCTTTCTGTACTAACCCGTATAGCAGTGGGATGCTCTAATATCTTGTGCATTGGGTAGATACTTCAAATAAATTTCTTTTAAATCATTTTGGAGGCCTTAATCTATTTTGGATGAAGAGAACTCCTCATTCTTTTGGGACTACCTGTGACAAGGCAACAAGGGCTTTGTTTGAGTTACTAATCATGATCTAATGCATTCCACCTATTGTTTATGCTATTTCTTAGTATGAAGACATAGTTCCATGTTAGAATAGGGATTCAAATGCTTTAGTAGAGAAATAAGTGCAATCTTTGTGCAATGAAGTGAAGCCCTAGGCTGGAAGTGTCTATTTTCTTGTGAAAATGAAGGTTTCAAGTAGAGTTTTGGTGTGTCATAAATAGAGTTGAGTTAATAATCATGTAGAACGTTTGTACAAACCCTATTATGAGTTTTTTAGACATTGGCATGATTGGAGAATCCTAGTAATGTTGATTTCTATCAAAACCCTTAGTTTTGGCTTGTAAAATGAGGGTTTTTAAGTTTGGCATTGTAAAAGCCTCAGGGTAGAAAAAAATTGGAGAATTTTGGGTTTTGACACATGTTTATTTAATATTTCAAGAGTTTTTGTAGATTTTAGGTGTTTGAGAGGCAATTTATTTGTAAAACAGGGCTAATCTTGTAGTCTTTTTGTAGGGCGGTTTGATGGTTCTCCAAGATGTTGTAAAGAAACCTTATATGTTTGGTTTGGGAATAGTATTGAGAGTCTGAGTGGATGCTAGGATTATGTTTTGATGGTCCTTTAGTGGAATTCTCTAAAAGAGAATCCTATTTGATGAGTTTTGGAGTCTAAAGCCTTGATAGTGTTAATTGATCCAATGTGGTTGTTTGTGATTTCAAGAATTGATGTTTATTTGAGATCTGATTAGAATTGAGTCTTCTCCACCTTGGCTCTGCATCAATCAAAGCCCCTTTTGGTAATTAAACCTTGAAATTAAATATAAATTCATGAAGGAATGATGAATGAACAAAATGAAATTTCACAACTCACTACACCTTATTTGAAACCTTGGATTGTAGATTTTAAAATTAGCATGAACTAGCCTTAATGAATGTAGATCTTGATCATTAAATTGATGTAAAAACAATTCCTTTGAAATGCTTGATTGATCTTTGAATGCTACATCAACACATTAGCTCAACAACATACATGATGTAGTATTCCTTTGGAATGATGGAATGAATCTTGATTGCTACAATAATCTTCAATAATCTACCCTTGAATACCTTAGAAAATATTCTTGATCTCATAAAATTTCTATTAGGACTTGCTCATCAAAATTCTTAGGTGAAACTAAGTGAAATAGCCTTGTATTTATACATATCTTATTATCAATTCCCAAAATTCTAATAACACAAGCTGAAATCTAATCATGGATTTGAAATCATTAAAATACCACCAAAAACATATTTCAAGGAGGGGTCCTAGTTCTAAGTGAGGACCCATTCATCATGTGGTGAATGGGTCCTAGGTAACTCACCTAAGACACACTTTAGGAAATGTGAAAGATCACATGAAAATAGGGTCCTAGGACCTAGTGAGGACCCATACGCCATGTGGCAAATGGTTCCTAGGCCACTAACCGAGGACACACACCTTCTAAAATTAAGTTTTATGTAATGGCATTAAAGAATGTCGGGTTTTATCCCTCAAAATTTGCATTTAGTTAGGCTTGGATTTGAATTAAAGGGGCCAATTAAGGCAAATAAACCTCAATTAATTAATAAAGCCCTATATTAGTGTGAAACTGTAAAGGTGCACTTTACAACAACCTAAATAAGGCACAATTAAGTCCATTTAGTTTTAAAAAGGAGCCCTAAACTTAATGTGAATGTGTAAAACACATTACAACACTAAATCAAGGAAACATTAGGCTCATATTAATTATTCCCAAATGAAGGAAAAATGGATACTTTTTTTCTTACTACACTTCTATCAAAGTAGATAACCTTTATGTCTCCTTACTCTTATCCCCTTTTACTATGAGAATGAACTTAAGTTTAGAAACCTTTCTTGTACATAGACTATTAAATTTATTCTTTGTCCTCAATTCCCCTTTCTTCTTACCTACAGGCCTTTTAGTATCTTCCTCCTCTTTTGATATAGTATTAAAATACTTCTATTTGATCACCCTTTCTTGCAACCAAACATTAGTATTTACAAGAATATACTAAAACCTCTCTCTTATGGAGATCATCTCTTTTTGTGACCACTAAATCATTGGCAATATTATTCTTTTCATAACAAGGATCAAGAATGTCCTCTTCATTATCAATATCCTTAGGGATATCATCCAAATTCAAGTCTATGATCTGTTCTAAGGTAAGTTGACTATAGTCAATATATCCTCATCTTTTCTACACTTTTCCTATATATATTCGACTCTATGTACATAAGTGTAGCTCTTTTTGAGTTTTCCCTTCATTCCTCTATAATCAAAATTAGGCCTCCTTTTTTCTTTTTCCATCGTAACCCAATACATCTATGTTTCCATAGCCTTAACTTTGGGAAATGTGGTGATGTAGTACCTACTAATTGCTAGATGAAACTTGAATCCATGCTTGTGTGATTCATTTTTCTTCCTATAAAAAACCATGATTTTCCTACATAGCTCCATGAGACAATCTTGTCACTAGGATACTTAGGAATCATATATGGGTATCCATCAAAACAACCAACTCAGATATATGTGAAAGTGGAAATTTTTAAGTACATGCAATCAAATTTCTTGACTAGCTTCCATGCCTCATCTGACACTCTCTTCTTCTCAAGCTCTTTATCGAACATGCACATTTATGGAGTGAAAAAGGAATCATTGATCCTCCTAAAATGCTTGATGTTTTGCTTTAGGGTCCATTGCAAGTAATATTGATACACATGAACTTTCCTTCTATCACCCTCTGATGATAACCCTAGAAATTGTATAAGAGAGGAAACAACATAGACTAGGTGAGAGGTCATGTGGAACTTCAATGAAGTGGAACCTTTGAAAGTCGATCATGGATTGCATTGCTTATCTGCTTTCCCTAGAATATTTTTTTTTGTCTTTTCCTTATAAAATGTATGTAAAGATACATCCACTCCTAAAAAGTGTTGGAAGTAGGAAATCCCTTAAATCTACTAATAAGAGTTATCTAGTCATTTACCTCCTCAATGAAAGCATTATGAGGATACTCTTTGGCCACCTTGAGATATTTGGCCTAGGATTATTGAACCACCTTGTATTTATTTCCTTCTTGTACTTGTCTATATTGTTGTCATAATGAGTCTATGCTTGATCAATAGTGAATTTAGCATATGTATCAATGCTTAGACATTTGAATATTTTATCAAAGAACTCTTCATCTAGTATTATTAACACATTTCCATCTTCATCACTAACACTTATGTTTTCCTTATGTAATGAGTTGATACTAAAAGTACAAATTATAGATTGTGTGCTACATTGGGAAAGTGGTCACCAAAGGGATGTTGCTATCAATAATACATCTCATGCCTACATCCACTGGCTACTTATTCACCCTTTCCAAAAACTTGGGCATGTCATCATGGCTAGTTTTTGTATCTTTGATCTCATCGACATTTGAAGTCATAGAGTTTATTTGGAATACCCCTTGGCACTTCATTTTTTTCTTGCTTGGTGAAGGCTCAAACATTGGCTGAGAAGCTGCAAAAATAAATTTCATATTTTTCCCAGTGTTAGAGAAAAATTTAGGATTCTATATAGAGGTGGATAAATTTTTCACCTTTGCATGTGATAGAAATTGGGATGCAAGGGTGGAGAATACCTACCCCTTGCATGCGAATTTTTTGTATGTAAAGGCACAATAATTTTGTGCCCCTACATGGGGGTATGACAAATTGTTGTAAGGGAAGAGAAAAACCCCTCCCCTACATATGTGTAGGTAAAATCAAGTGAAAATGTAGAGAAAAACTTCAACATTACATGTGTAGTAAATATGCAATGATAGTTTATATCAATTAGGGTTTAAACCCTAATCTACATGTAGATGAATATCAAGAATATGTTGTCACAGGAAAATTTCCCACAAGATTACATAGTTCGTGTGTAGATTTCATGGTCAGATCATAATGGTGTAGGTTAGGGTTTATACTTCGATTGACATACTGTAGTAAAATAAATATGTAATATGAGAAATAAAACCCACATTTCATTGTGCATATGAATGTTAGAACTAGGAATGATGTAATGTGGGTTTCATTCCCCGTGTAATGATTCATGAGAAAATGTATGCAATGGAGTGTTAGGGTTTTGTATGTAGTGTAGGGTTTAAACCACACACTACATACTACAATGGGTATGTAATCATATGGTAAGGGTTTCTAGTGGGAAAAAATTATTGATTTTAATGAATGCTATGGATTAGCATGGTATGTAAAAAAATTACAACATCGAGAAGCAAGAAAAGTAGGGTAGGGTTTACACGAGGCTGTTCAAAGTTTTAAATTCGAACAACATCAACATAATATTTTTATATAAACAAACCATAATTTTATTGTATGTATGAAAACCCTAAACTAAAACCTATAAATAGGGAAGGAAAATATACAAACACATATACATTCAAAGAAATAATCACGGTAGAAAAAATCAAGTTAATCTAATAGTAGGAACACTTGGTCATTGAAAAAGGTAAACATAAGGAAAGTCTCAACATACCTAGAAATAATAGATGGTGAAAAACTCCAACTAAAAAGGGTGAAAATATTTATCAAATCCACACAAAAATCTATGACACAAATTAATAATGATTAATGAGAATGCAAAATTCATGAATGAGCAGAAGATCAAATGAAGAATAGAAAAAAAGAGGATTTAAACTAAATTAAAACCAATTAAAAATACATTAAAAACCTTCATAAATTATAAACGCGTGAGAAGGGGAGTGTAGTCATGCTAAAAATTAGCACGACTACATCCCCAATAAAGAAGTTAGCAAAAACATGCAAGAGTGCTAATTTTTAGTGCAATTGCACATCTAGAAAACACTAACTTTGAAAATTAAAGTTCTTGGAATTTTTCAAAAAGCAAAAAATTGATCTCTTCAAATGACTTTTTGAGGGATTAGGCCATGCATGAGGGCAATTGAGATTGGCCTTAGTTTGCATGCTTAGAGGATGTGGGTTACAAAACAAAAAAGTTTTTTAGGGATTATCCCATGAATTGATCGTGCTAAATTTGAGGATAATAGTTGGATTTAACTAGGGGGCTTCCTTTGATCATCCTTTGAAATGGTCAAAGGGAGAATAATCCTAGAATCCAAGTTCCTTCATCCATTGGGATATAGAGTTAGGTGACAAAAAGACACAAAAAGATAAAAAGAAAAGACAAAAAAATATACAAAATTGTACAAAATTATCTTATGCTTCACTAAGTGAAATGCTTTAGATGTTGTATGCTATGAGATAGAAGAAATGGTGTTCCATCTTGGTATTCCAAAAGAAAAAATTTCTCACCAAAAAGTTGGTGAATGGTGAAGGGACCTCTCCACAAGGAATCAAACTCTTTGTGCATTCCTTTTGGTTCTCTTCTTTTATCCAACAATAGAACTTGATCTCCATTTTGGAAATCATGAGATTTTTCTAATTTATCTAAAGTCCTTTTGATTTGGCTCTAGTGTTCTACATTGTGATCCACCACCTGCATGCACTTCTCTTCTAGCTCAAAAAAAAACATGATTTTCTTGTCAACAAATCTATCAAAATTCTCATCTTCAATGGCCTTCACCAATTTCAAAGCAGGCAATTCCAGTATGATAGGTATTTCTACATTCAACCTGTACAAGATCTAAAGTGAAGACATGCCAATTTCCTATTTTGGGGTAATACAATCCACCCATAATGCGTCATGCAATGCCTTGTGCTAGGACCTTTTTTTTAATCCACTAGCTTCTTGATTATGGTAACCAAGTTCTTGTTGCTTGATTATGCTTAACCATTCCCTTGAGGGTAATAGTTAGAAGAATGAGAAAGAGTGATCCCATACTAAAAAAAACTATGTTATGTCATTGGATGAGAAAGAAGTAGCATTATCTGCTACTATCTTATTTAGAACACCAAACCTTAAAATGATATTCTCCTTGAGAAAATTATATACCACTTCCAAAGTAGCATGCTTGACTTCAATTGCTACCACTCACTTGGTGAAATAGTCAGTAACTATGCTTGAAAATTATATGCACTGCACTTGATGTTGGTTTAACTATGCCAATGCAATCTACACCCCACTACTGAAAGGGTTGTTTAATTACCGCCAGATTGAGGGGTAAAGCTGCTAGTTTGGGTTTCCCCACAAGTTGGTGGCATAACTCACACTTCATTCCTAGTTATTTGCATCTTGAAAGAGTGTGGTTTAGCAATATTTTCTCTCCAAATCTTGTGCACAATGATTGGTGCTAAAGAGTGTCCTTCACACTAAGTTGTGAAATTATTCCAATAAATTACCTTGTTATGCTTTATCCACACAACGTATAAGGTTTCCATCAATGCTCCTCTTATACAAATTATTGTCCTAAAGAACAAATTTTGTAGCCTTGAGCTTGACCATCCTCTTTTCCTTGTATGGAAATTTCTTGGGACATTCTCCATAGTTAAGGAAGTGTGCAATATTGGAGAACCATTTATCAGTCATGCTTACAAACAAGACTATGGGAACATCTTCAGAACTTTCTTCCTCATCCTTAGATATTTCTTCTAGTCTATTTCTGCAATTAACTAACACAAACCTTTCTCACAAACCAAATTTTTGGCCATACTTTCCATGTCATATTCTTAGATTTTGGCAATCCAATTTCCCCTTTTAGTTCCAAACTACTGTTGAGTCAAGATATACTTGACCATGGAATCAAGCACTAATGCCACAACATGAGAATTAAGGATGTAGAGCTTTAAATTCTTAACTTCTTTAACCACAACATAAGAATTCTTTTCCATTGGTGAGTACTTAAGTTCATGTGCTTTCAAAGGGAAACTCATGAATGCTATAGGAGATTCAATCTCCTCACTTTTTTGCTGCACCAGGATAGCAAATAATGTATGCTCCAAGGTCTAACTATACATGTTAAAATCCTTTGTATAGTCTAGATAGACAGACTAGAGATGAGAAATATCCTCCTTAATGTCATTGAAAGAAACTTTACTTTCTATACTCTAATGAAAGATTGACTTACCCTTCATCATATCAACAAATATGAAGAGTTTTCTCTGTGAAGTCTAGAACAAACATCCATAAAAAATTCACCTTCCCAAAGGAGTGGATTGTCATCTTACTTGAAGGTAAAGTAAGATTCTAAATTTACTTGACTTGTTCAAGATCAATCTTGATTCCATCCTTAGACACAATGTTTCCAAGGATTTTACCTTTTGTAATCCCAAAAATGGATTTTTGGATTTGAGGGAAATACCATGTTGTCGCACCTTTCTAGCACTTTTTACAAGTGATGAAAATGATCTTGAAATTTCTTTGAAAAGATATTCAAGTCATCAAGATAAACCGTAATGAAATTACCTATCACATCACAAAAAGAAATTTCCATTGCTCTTTGAAATGTAGTACCAATGTTAATCAAACCAAAAGGCATTTTGCAATAAGAAAACATACCCCATGGAGTAGTGAAAGTAGTTTTATGTTGATATTCTTTTCTCACCTCCACTTGATTATGCCTTGAAAATCCATCTAGCATAGATAGGATTTTTGATCCCATCACTGTTTATAATAATTGATCCATTACCGACCTTGGGAATTATCCTTCAGTAACAATTGATTCAGGTTTCAAAAATCCACACAAATATGGATCTCTCCATTCTTCTTCCATACTGAACAATGTTATCTATCCATGTTGAATGATGGATAGGAAAAATGATCATAGCATTTAGAATCTTTTGAAGTACAAAAATAATAGTACCTAAAATATTTTGGTTGTATTGTCTCTATTTCTACTTGTGAGGCATAGAACCTACCTTGAGGGGAATTTCATGTTGGACCTCCTTAAAACAAAAAGATTTCAAATCACTATAGGAATGGGAAAGCACATCCATGTACTCCCACAATTTTTTTGCAAACTTATCCTTTTCCTTCAACATGCAACATTTACCAATATTTACCATCTTGGGATCCTCCTCCATTCCCAAATTAAGTTGTTCAACTTCCATTGATGAATCAAATATAGATTGTTTTTGCTTCTTGATATAGTAGTAATGTTTTTTGAAAAAAATTTCAAGAGAGACCAAACCTTTGGGAATCTTATTCCATTTTAGCTACTATATTTCCTCACCAATATCTTGATCCACCTTAGAGACTGATTCTTGAGGAGAGGAATCATTTCCTTCAAAACTTAATTCACTAAAATTTTCATTCTTTTCTAGAAAAGAAACAATATGATGATCATCATTAAAGATTTGCCAATGATCAAAATTATCAGGAACACTAGAAAAGAAAGCTAACTCAATAGTATATTTGGTTCCTTTGAAGTCTTTGTGAGGGATCATAAGGGTATCTAATACTGCTAAAGAATCAACCCTATCATTGTATTCCCTTGGAACTATAAAAATACCAAACATATCAAAACCTTCAATGTCATCCAAAACAAGGTTATGTTAATGCCTTAACCTTTCATTTTTGTTTGGTATAAATGTATTACCTAAAAAATTACCAACTCAACATCACCTTGAGCATGAATATTTTTAATTCCTTTCTTGTGTGAAATCTCCATTCCTAACAATGAGGCCTCATATTTCACAGTGTTGTTAATATTATCGAACTGTAATTTGAAAGAGAAGGGACATTTTTCCCTTGTGGGGATATAAAAATTATCCCTAAACTAGATCCCATGGAAGAGAAATTGCCATCAAATTCCATTGTCCAAACATCATTCAAACTCCCTAAGTTGATAGTTTCAAATTTTGGAGTCTCTTTGTCTTAGGAGGTCTCTTCATTTAAAGAGGATGATCCATGAGTTACCTACTCTTCATTTGAATTTTTTTTTGAAGAATCTAAAACTTCATCAATTTGCAAGATATAAATACCCATTCTAGAAGACTCAAAAATAATATGAGATCTTGGATCAACATATTTTGTTATGAAAAACTTACCTTCCCTTTCTAGAAGTAATTTTTGCATAAGACCCTTGAAAAATATCCTAGCCTTGGACCAATCCATATTTATTTCACCCCTTTCATTTTTGAAAAAGTTTCATCCCAACAATATCTCATATTAGGTTGGGGTATCAACTACAAGGACTATCATTTTAATATTCTTGTCAGGATATGCATAAAATACAAATTGTCCATCTTTAATTTTCCTTATTAGGGGAACTTGTTTGTTTTCCATTGAAAAATATTGGCCAAAGTTCTTTGTAAAGTTAAAACCAAAAGCATTGGCTACTTCGGTAGGCATCACATTGTTAGAGACACCTAAATCAATGACATAGTTACATTATAACCATTAACCAATAAGGAAATATAAAATGGATCCACTTTTCAAGGATGGATAAGGGAGTTGAAACCAAGTTACTCTGTGGGGGTACTAGTTTAGAAATAATAGGGGTAAATTTTGGGAAGAATCTTGGCCAAGTTGAGTTCCTTTATCTTTGAAAAACTTAGCAAGTCTATCAAATTGATCAGGGTTAGCTTGAGGATACTCAACTTCTGACATTTGAAGTTTTGTCTTCTTTGCATGCTTTATGATGTCAAAGGCTTGGTAAGGATTTAACAAAGAAGATGGGGTATTTTGATTTTGGGGCTTCAGAATTAGGACACTAGTTCCAAGTATAGAAGAAGATGTAGGAGGATTTTAGGTACTCACTTGTTTACTTCCCACTATATCCTTTGGTTGGATTGGCAAAGGAGTCCTTCTCTTGGTTATTATGACTGCTAGACATGGGGGATATTTTTCCTTAGCTCCATCACCTTTTTGATGACAAAGCTGATTTTGTGAGAAGGTAAAAACAACATATGCTTCACCATGCATTTACTCTTCTTACTTAGCTCCTTCTTCATAGTTGGGTGGGTGCAAAAGCATAGGGGGAAAAAAAGTGGCCAACATTTTTTAAAAATTTGAAATTCCATAACATGAGTGTGTTATAACACACTCACATTATAGATTTAATGTATTGATCCTATAACATGCTCACATTATAGCTTTGGTGTACTGAGCCTAAGACTCAGTTACACTAAGCCTATAACACACTCACCTTATAGCTTTAGTGTACTGAGCTAAAGGCTCGGTCACACCGAGCCTATAACACGTTCACATTATCATTTTTTATAACAAAAAAAAATAACACTCATCATTTTTCTTTTTTTCATTTTTCTCCAAGACCATGGCCTTTAAACCCTCAAAATCATGCTCATGTTCTTGGAGACCAAATTCTTCATCAAATCATTGCCGAGTCTTCATGAAAATACCACCATGACATCAAAGAAGTGTTAGGATTAAGTTTTTTTTTTTTTTTTTTATGATTTTATTTCTAAATAGGTAAATATAATAGGTTTTTTTAATGTAAATTTATTTAATTTATAGGAAATGATAATCAACATCTCAATCTTCAAAATCCTCCATTGTTCACATATGGATTGGAGAGATTGTTTTTTGCTTCTTGTGTTGTCATTGATGGCAATTGGAGTCAGCAATATGGTCCATTCTACAGTAATTCCTCCTACCAGCAAGAGAAGTGACTATATTCTACCGAAAAAAAGTATGAATAATAGGACATCCATTTGATAAGTCAATTTGAATACTTCACCGGATCACTATTTTGTGGTGTGGATCCCTAGGGAAGCTTGTTTAGCATATATTCTATCTTATTGGAAAGTTTTGTGGTGTTTCAATAGTCAGAGTACGAGTTAAGAGATTCAAAAGAATGATTTGCTGCTTACTTTCTTATTCTAGCCAACCTAATGTATGTCATGTTGTGGATGTATGTGGAGTATGTGTTTAGTCATTTCTTATGTTTGGAATTTTGGTTTGGGTCCCTACTATAGTCTAGCTGACTTTTGTGGGTATGCATCAATTCTAAATGGTGATTTGGGCCGACATAACCAAGAATATTATATTTTATTTGAAGCCAACAAATAATAATTCCTTATTAGCGATTCTATAAAGGACATACAAAAATATTTTTTGTATGTATATGTATGCATTTGATGTGATAAATGTAGAAGAAGAGTGTGTTTGTGCGAAAAAAGTGTAGAAAAAATATATGGGTTAATCTCAGAAGATCTGTTGAGCGAACTTTTCAGAAGGGTTTTTGCAAGAGAGCTGAGAAGTGTAGAGTAGAAGTGTGAATTGGATGAAAGATACAAAATTTGATTATGTGGTTAATTGGAACTGATTTCAGGAATTTGTAGATGTTGTACTCTCAATTAAATTTTTTTTTGTAATTTCAATTATACTTTGTAAGGCAGTGAGCCTTTCTCTCTTGAGTAGTGAGCTCTAGGAAGTGTGCATGAATGCAAGTGCATTCCCCTTTTGTCATAATTTTAATAGAGTATACTGTGTGGATTAAACTTCATTGTGGTTTTTCCCCTAATAGGGTTTCCACGTAAAAAATTAGGTGTTATGGTGTTGACTAATGAGTATTCATGTTTCCTTCTATTCATATGTTGTGGATATTATTGAGGGTTTAATTATTGTTGTTGATAGATCTTATTTGAAAATTAAATATACTAGAACACGGATTCACCCCCCCTCTCAGTGTTCCTAGTGTCCAACAATTGGTATCAGAGCAGGTTCGTCTTCTCAAGTTTAATAGCTTGATGTGGATCTTGAATTACAATGGACGTTGGTGGTCTTCAACAATAGCTTATGGTGGCACTTGATGATCTTGATCAATCCAAAGTAGAGGTCAAGGAACTAAAAGCAAATCTTGTGGTTGCCAAAAAATTCATTCAATCACTGAAGGATAAGATAAATGAGTCAAGGGAAAAAAGGAAGGAATTATGTGATCAATTGAAGCAGAAAGAAAGTAAAGGTCTAGACTATGTCCATCTAAATCAAACTCTAAGGGAAATAATAGAAGAATGTGAAAAACTTGCTAAGGAAAATACAAATTTAAGGCTTGAAATGGAATCTATGGCGATGAAGTTTACTAAAGAGATTGAAGAAAGAAAAAAATAATGAGGAGAATTTGGTCTAGTCCCTGAAAGAAAAATCTGAAGAATGCAATAGAATCAATAGTGGATTCATTCAGTTGGAAATTGAATTGCAACAATCCAAAAACAATGAAAAAGAGCTTGAGAGACATGTAGCTATCCTCAGAAATGGGTTTTCTATTGCAAATGAATTCAAGGAGAAATTCATGATAAGCTCTATTAGGCTTGATGAGATAACCAAAGGACAAAAGGATATAAACGACAAGTGAGGTCTTGGCTATGAGAAGGGTGAGTGCTCTGGATCTAAACAAAAGAATCTTGATATGAAGAACAAAGGAAAAATAAATCTGATAAGACAACCCAATGCTCATAAATTTAATGGATATTGCTTTTTTGTAATAAATTTGGTCATATGACTTCTCAATGTAGAAGAAAAATAAACTTTAGCATCCCATCATTTTCTGGTCATTGTTTTAAGTGTAAGAAGTTTGGGCATAAGTCATTAGAATGCAGAAGTATGTTTGTCAGTACAAGTAACATTAATTGTTATACCTATGGAAGATTTGGACATGTTGCTAATCAATGCAAATTAGTGGAATAGATGGTATAGACAGAAAAATCTGGTGTGCTACAATTGCAACAAACTTGGGAACATTGCAAAATTTTGCAGGAACAAAAACATGAATAAAAGAGGTATGGTTTATCAAGGGAGAAATTCACAAAAAGACAACAAAGGAAAGGAAAAAGTATTTGTAGAAGAGATAAGAGATCAGATGAAGAAGACATGGGTAAATAAAAGTGAATCTGATGAAGGCAATAAGGTTGTACTGGAAGATCCCTCTGATAATTATTCCAACAATTAACTTCAGGCTAGTGGCCTAGGGGGAGTTTTACAAGATCTTTTATTCCCCTAAGTATAGTTGGCTCCGAATTGTTGGATGTTGTTAGTAGTTGTGTTATTCTTTGAAAAATGTATCTATGATCATTTGTTGAGTTGGATGAAATGTTGGAAGTCTGAAGTTGGATTCTTCATTTGCTATTTGAGTTTTTAGTGTAACCATAACTTCTACGGCAACACATTTAAAGCAGTAGGAAGTTAAGTAGATGAATCTATAAAAGGGCATTTGGAACCCTAATTTTTCACTGTGCGCCAAAGGAGAACTATTGGAGAACCTTTTTTGCAAAAAACTGAAGAAGTAAAAACCAATCTAGTGGCAAATTCTCCAAGTATATCTATTGCGCATCAAATTCATAGTGTTTTGGCAATCAGTAGAACCCTACTTGGTACAAAAAATGAAGCAAATCCAAGGATTAGTAATTTTGGATGAATATAGTAGTCAAAAGATCAAGGATATAAGAAATTTGTTGTCTGTTGTCAAATTGAAAAGGATTGGAGGAGTGAAACACAAGAATTTGGATATCTAGAATGAGTTCCATCATTTTGTCAATGTGAAAGTGATTTGGTTTATATTAAATAGATTGGATGGAGATATCCTTACTCTGGATAAACCCTATCAGATTTCTATGGATGTAATCAAGAATTTAATAGGCTTGTGTGAAGTTGGTGATGTTCTGAAGAAGAAATCAATTTGAAATGTTGAATTCAAAGCCCTAACTGGAATAACAAGAGATTAGAGGGCTCTAGTAATTGCTACAATCAAAGATCCTTTAATGAGGTATACTACTCATGTAATTTCATATAAAATCTTCTTCAAAAATTGAGAAGGATCAACCTTGGTAGGTGTAGTGTACATTGCTCACAAAATGATAATAGAAGGAGAAGACTTTGACCTATGTGGTTTGATAAAAGATCAACTAATGGAGAATGTACAATTGTTAAAAGATATAAGCTACTCTTTTAGGTTTGGAACTCTAGCTATATGCATTATGATGTATTTCTTGAATTTACTGCATCTGAATGGCAATGTGGTGTGGAAAGAAAAACCAGTCTGTAATTTTTTTTTTTGAACATTTCAACTTGTTTGAAAATGGTGAAAGATGAAGGTTCTTTGTTTAAAGAAAATATATTACAAATTATTCAGGATGAAGATGGCATGCAAAAAATAATGGATATATGGTTGAATAGACCATCTTATGAGCAAGATATCATTGAGAACACTCTAGGAAGATACTTTGTTGATAACAACATTGAATTGGAGATTCTACAAAATGAACTTCTAGATGAGTTGATCCAATGTATCTAGGAGGCTATGGCCTCTGTGCCTCTGGATAGAAAAGAGGAAGAAATAATTTCTCATCTAAATATGTAGTTTAGACTATCTCTTTCCAAACTAAAGAAGAAAATGAATGAGATGAGATAGTGCATTGATTCAGCTAACAAGATCTTCAATTATTGTCTTAGGTGGCCCCATGTGGTTGGAAAGTATAAGGAAAAATTGGAGGAAATTGAAAATGAGCTTGTCATAATAGGTCAAGATTACAATATGTTTTTGGACAAGGACAAAGAAGTTAAGAAGAAGATTCATGTTCTGCAAGTTGAGCATGCAAAAGTTCACTCTGCTAGAAGTACTCTCATGGATGCTTTCTGGAAAGTGAAAGATCATACCAAATGTAGATTAGAGCAAATGATTGGAATTCTAAATCAAGGAGAAAATTTGAATGATGCCTTCACCATTCCTGAATCCCTTGTCTAGATTATCAATAAGACATCAGAGAATAACAACTTGATTATAGCTATTGGAATTGTAGTGGACTCGTTGAAGAAATCTCTTCCAAAAATGAAAGCTAAGTATAAAATAATCTTCTGATTTGTGCAACAGTTTTTAAATTTTTGATCAAAACTATCATTTTTTCTAAAGGGGAGAGATTAGTAAAATTTTGAAGGAAATAAGTGTAGAAAAAGTAGTGGAAGATTTGTCATTGATGTCAAAGGGGGAGAGAATGCAGTTAAAAATGCCTTGACATCCTGAGGGGAAGCAATAATTTTTGGTCTTGATAAGCTTTTTTTTAGTTTTGACACTTTGTCATTTTCACTAAGTGTTGCCATCAATGCCAAAGGGGGATATTGTTGGCATATGGATTGAAAAGATTGGTTTTGGATTCTTGTGTTTTCATTGATGGAAATTAGAGTCAACAGTATGGTCCATTGTGCAATAATTGCTTCTACTGACAAGAGAAGTAAGTGACTATATTCTACCAGTAGAGAGTATGAAGAACATGACATCTGGTTGATAAGTCAATCTGAATACTTCACCGAATCAGTATTTTGTGGTGTGGATCCCCAAGGAAGCTTGTTTAGCATGTATTCTATCTTATTGGAAAGTTTTGTGGTGTTTCAGTAGTTAGAATATGAGTTAAGAGATCCGAAAGAATGATTTACTACTTACTTTCTTATTCTAGCTGACCTGATGTATATGTCATGTCATGGATGTCTGTGGAGTATGTGTTTAGTCATTTCTTATGTTTGGAATTTTGGTTTGGGTCCCTACTATATTCTAGCCAACTTTTGTGGGTACGCATCAATTCTAAATGGTGATTTGGGCCGACATAAGCAAGAATATTATATTTTGTTTGAAACCAACAAATAACAATTCTTTATTAGTGAGTATATAAAGGAGATTTGAAAATCATTTTTTTATGTATATGTATGTATGTGATGTGATAAAGGTAGAAGAGTGTGTTTGTGTGAAAATTTTTAGAACAAATATATGGGTTAATCTCAGAAGATCTATTGAGCAAACTTTTTAGAAGGGTTTTTGTAGTAGAGCAGAGAAGTGCAGAGTAGAAGTGCGAATTGGATGAAAGATCTAAAATTTGATTGTGTGCTTAATTGGAACTAATTTTTGGCATTTTTAGATGTTGTACTCTTAGTTCAAAATTTTGTTGTAATTTCAATTATACTTTGTAAGGCAGTGAGCCTTTCTCTTTTGAGCATTGAGCTCTAAGTAGTGCACCTGAATGCAAGTGCATTCCCTTTTTATCATACTTTTAACTAAGTATACTTTTTGGATTAATCTCCACAATGTTTTTTCCCCAAATAGGGTTTCCACATTAAAATCTAGGTGTTATGGTGTTGACTAATGAGTATGCATGTTTCCTTTTGTTCATATGTTGTGGATATTATTGAGGGTTTAATTATTGTTGTTCATAGATCTGATTTGAAAATAAAATATACTAGAACACTGATTCACCCCCCCTCTTAGTGTTCCTAGTGTCCAACATCCACCTCAACTAGAAATACCTTGTGAAGAACAACCCTAAATCCAAAAAAAAAACTCCTCCAACAATTCCTCAACATCCCCTTGGAACTTAGCAAAATTTAATGAGGGAAATTGAAAACAACCAAAAACAAATTAAGGAGTTAATTGTGAGGTTGAAAGATCCCACAAGTTCAACCCCATAAAGAACCACACTTGTAGAATCACTTGAAACTATGTTAAAACATGTAGATTCAATTAGTAAGAATTTAAGTGGTTGCGTGGAGAAGAGATGGGATTACAAAGAATTTTATGTAGATAAACTATCCTACACACAAATCAAAAATGAAAAAATTACAAATTTGACTTGTGTTCACTTTTCACTAACCCATCAACAAATCAACCTCTACACCCTACAAGCAAGAGGTTTCCTATCCATTGGTGCAACCATCAAGGGATAAAGGACCATTTTTGGCAGAGGTGTTGGATGGTTTTTGACCATATCCATGCAAAAATAATGAGGTCCCACAATATTTCTTGAGGAAACTCTACTGTGAGTTTGTCCTCAACAAAATCCCCAAATATTTTGATATGCAAGACTTCTAGGGTAAAGGTGGTGGGTCTGCATTGGATAGACCAAGGGCATGTCTTGATCCTCAATAGCTAGCAAGACAAGCACTTGCTAGACCAGCTTATGAGAACATGGCTATCCCTTTCCTTGTGAAGGAGAGTGTTGATATAGTCTATTAGTTCTTTGACCCATAGTATCATAGAGTGTACCAATCCTACAGTATAGCATGAGGCGGGGGAGAATTCAAGGGCTAGGGTTCCACCTCATATTTGTGAGGTTTGTGGGTCCACCTATTGTTATGACCCCACAAATAGTTAGGAGATATGTGTGTAGGTTACATTTGTAGTTGACCAGTTGGAGATGGTAGATGCCATCTTGAATGAGGCTTTCAGCCTTGATACTCGAGTAAATGTTAGCAAGTTCATTGAATTTAATTTATTAAATCATTTTTGAAATTCAAGATTAACTAATTTAGTTTAATGATTGCAATGAAATTTTAGGGTCATTGTGTTCATTCTATTTTCAACAGTCCTCCACCTCCCTATTATGCCACAACATTTACTATAGATGTATGTAACTAGTAAAAAAAATCTAAATATTACATGTGAATAGCATTGTTATATGAATGGTATTCTAATATTTGATTTTGGATGTTGAATAGGTTAATCTTGGAGATTTGATGACAACATCTCCTACTGGTAGTGGAGTTCAAAGCTTCACTTATGTAATATAATAAAGAGTTTAACTAATGAATTGTACTTAATAGATTTGTGTAGTTTATATTCACATCATTGATTACATTGCATTGCACATCTTTCAAACTCAGACCATTACTTCACATTATATAAATAATAACTAGATTTTGATAGATGACAAAATTTCAATTACAATATAGGTTTTTAGAAAATCAACATAAGAAGTGATGTAATTACTTCACATAGCATAACTAATAACTAGGAGCAGTTTCCAATTGCATTTGATTGTCATGGAAGTCCATGAGACTACATTTTATTGAGGTCTTTCTTCAAATAGTTGACTACCTTGTTTATGCTATGGATTCTTGGAAAAAATATATCAAAGCATAATAGTAAGAGATAGTATAGGTAAGGCAATGAGTTGTTTGAAAAACACCATGATACCACATTTCTTTGAGGAATTTTTTCAAATAGCTCACCACCTTGTCTATGCTACCACATTTTCCATATATTTCTACCAAAGCATTTTATTAAACAGTTCACTTCCTTGCTGTTATGACTAAAATCCTAAAATAGGTGCTTTTCAACAAACTATGGATGCTCCAATTTTCCACCAATCCTCCATCCAAAGCTCCCCTCAAGTATCATCCATATCATCCCCATCCACCACCTCTAATTTTATCCTTACCTACTACTTCCATAATTATAAGGATGCCATGCTTAGATTTCTCCTTGGAATTGATGCTAAGATTCCATTCTCCCTACCTTCATCCAATCCCAATCCATCTCCTCTTGCTTATCCTTCCCCTTCCTTTGACAACAAAAACCAAGCCTTTATCCAAATTCCCCCTCCAAATCATTTTCAAGGTCCTCATCATCATCCTCAATTTACCAATCCATGGAAGCTTCCAACTCTTATTCCACTTGTTCACATCCCACATCCTTAAAATCCACATCACCCCAGTATTACCAAGAAAATTCATCCCATGTCTCTTATAATAACTTCCTCTAAGGACTATTTGCAAAGGTGGTTGTTTCCCTATGTAAAAACAAATTGGTGCAATCTTCCCATATCATGCATCCACCTTTATCACCCCCACATCAAGAGAAACCCTAATACCCTAAATCTTAAATGAATCCCATATCAATCCATCTATCTAAATTGAATATTCTATAAAAACTTCCTCCCTCATCACACCATCCATATAAAATGAACTACAACCATCTCCTAATCCAAATCATGCTAACATAGACTCCCCTCCATATAAAGATCAAGGAAACCCTTCTCCTCCATCATATGATCCCTTTCCATCTCATGATCACATTTCCAATCAAGAAAAACATAGCCCTTCCATCTCATCTAATGATATCTTTCCATCTCAAGAGAAAGATATCCCTTCATCCCCCTCTCATAATCCCCTCTCCCCCACTTCATCTAATGGAATCCTTCCATGTCTAGATCAAATTACCTCTTCCATAGCTCTCAAAATGTGGTCTCAAAGAACACCTTCCACCCCATCTAATGATCTTGTTCCCCTCCTGATCAAAACAACCCTCCCTCTTCATGTCATCATCCCCTCCATCTCATAACCAAGACCACACTATACCATCCACCCCATCCCAACATAATAGCATATAGAAGGTAGTGAATTTTTTGAAAAAATGCCTCAAAGAAATGCAGTATCATGGTGATGGAATGCCATGAAAAATATTTTTTTCATGGCATTCCATCACCATGAGATCATATTTCTTTGAGGAATTTTTTCAAATAGTTCACTACCTTCTCTATGTTACCACATTTTTTATACATGTCTACCAAAGCATTTTATCATACAGTTCACTAACTTGGTGTTGTGGATAAAAGCCTAAAATAGGTGTTTTTGAACAAGCTATGGATAGGAAAAATAGTAAGCATAATAGTAAGAAATATATAGTTCAATAAGCACTCAAAATTTTGTTGATTATCTCATACATTATAATCCATGACCTGCATTACTATTCTAGTTTTCATGATTGAATAATTTGTTGTTTTATTTTCAGATGATGGAAGTAGAAACACCTTTGGATGTTGATAGGGAAACAGAGCGTGGTGTATCTTCCATAATAGGTAGTTCGATGGCTCTCTTGTGGGTATGCATTAGATTAGTAAATTTCAAATTACATTAATTGTTATAGTTGTTTATTATTGAAAAATCAAATGATTATTGATTTGTAGTTTAATTTCTATTTGTATGGTTTCTATAGGACTTTGGAACACTAGAGCCTGAGCATGCATACCTTCAACTTTAGGAGAGAGATCATTTGGTGGTGGTAAGTGATTTTTTTTACATATATCATTTTTTATAATTTAATTTCTATATATTAATGTCTTTACTTGTTATTGTAACAGTTGAATCTTGATTGAGAACTAAATAGGAGTAGCCCTCAAATTCTATTTAAAGGAGTTTCATATGCATCTCCATCCCCCAGACCAATGAAGACCAACTATTTGTTTTCTTCACCTAGAGGGAAATCCCTTTTGATTAGGGTCCTTTGTTGTATGCCTATATGGTATTTTTGGACATATTTTGTATTGCATATACTTGACATTGTATGCCTCTATGGAATTCTTGTAAGCCTATATGGCTATTTTGTATATATTACATACTTATATCAACATACATTGATGTATGCATACATGGCTATTTGGTTAATACAAATATTCTTTATTGATGGTATCCATATTTTCATTATAAATCCATGCTTCAATAGATATTTTTAGATTGTTTACTTTAAATACTTAAAATCAAAGTGTTTTCCATGCACTCTTCTTTTCTATAATTATAAATATATAATAGAGTTTGAATATTATTCTCCTATAAGATTATTGAACATTAAATCAATCATATGAATATAATAATGCTTCATGATTCATGCTTCATGCTACCATGCCTCATGTTTCCTGTGTATGCTTCATGATTTATATCATTGAAGAAGCCATCTACCATTCCATGTGTATGCTTCATGCTACCATTCACTTGTATGTTTCATGCTTCATGTATTACATAGATAAAGAAAACATCATAAGACTATTGGAAAAAGAAAATGGAAAGTAACAACTAAGCCTCACAAACAAAAACTCAAGGAATGCAAGTATTATTAAAGATCATAAGGGCATTGGATTATTGGGGATTAAGAGACCATGAATCAACCTTCCCAACAAGAAAATTCATAGATATTCATCCTATTTCTAAACATGAATTCTATTGGTATAATTAATTATTTAATTACACTAGCATAAGTTTAAATTAGGTCTTTTAGTTATTTAATTAGTTCCTAGGTTGCATTATTAGGAAATCATTAATAATGGGGTCATCCCCCTTTCCATGTATTTAGGAGATAAAATTCCTTCTAGAATATAATATAGAACTTATCTCAATCACTTCATCATTCCCTAGGTAGTTAGTTAGGGTTTACATGTTATCACATGATATTTGATCAAGACACTTGGAAACATAATATTGCATTCTATATTTCTCTCTTGCCTATTTAATCAAGGAATTTGTACATTTGTAATCATATTTATTATCAATCAGATAATTTCAATTTGCATGCCTAAGTTGCAACACTTTATATGTGGGTGAATTTATTCTTGGAAAAGGTTATCTTGAAGGCTATAGCTTCATACAGACATTGTGCATCCATTATTTCAACATGGTATCAAAGCTTTTCCACTAAAGGTTCATCTTAGGGTCAAGGAAGTTGGGCTAGTGAGAGTCATTGTAGGCTACTTGGCTCCACCCAGGGACCAAGCTGATTTCTAGAGTAGATTGAGTGCAATTCAAGCTTTCCATTGTCTTTAGAAGGCCTCAAAACCATAGGATAACCTGTTCATTCATCAAAAACAGATACATCAACCAGAGAGCCATCAAAGGTATTTTAGGGTTTGTAAAATCAAATAGTATGATCCATGCAATTTGTAGTAAAAAATCCTCCCTATCAGTTGTCCTTTGTGGAATTTTTTTAGTTGTAGGCAATTTCTTATTTCAAAAAATTGGGCTCATTTTCTATAGTTTTTTGGCAAAAAAATAATTATTCAAAGCAATTTCTATTTTATTGCATCGTTGGCATCATGGGGGTTTCATTTTTATATCTAGTGGTATATAATAGGGTTTGATATTTTTATAATTATTTCTATTGGCATCATATTTGAGAAAAAGGGGTTTTATATTTTTTAGCAAATCTGCAATATTAAAATTTTTAAAAAACCCATTATTAGCTTTAAAAGGGTTGATACTGTAGTATTTTGTGTTAGCACACACACACACACATATTTGTAGATTCGTATAATAATTTTTCAGCATTTAATTAAATTTTGAATTGCCATTTAAGGAAATATTCAATTTTTTTTTTGCATAAGCTATCACACAATCTGCAAAAACCATTGTCGGTTGCATTAATTTTTCTATACGGGGCATGTACATCTTGTCGGCCCACTTGGGGCATGTCACATCATTGACCATTCTCTGAGCCCATGCCCCAGCTCATCAATCTCCATTTACCAGTACCCTACCACTAGCCACCATACTTGGCCCCCATGTCTTGGTGCACAGTTTCCTCATAGACCATGGGGTTCGATATAGGGAGTGATGCCACCCAGACTTGCATCTTCGCCCATTTTTGCTGCCAACCCACCACTCCACCATCACTTATCTAGCGGTGGGTTTTTTTAAATAGTTCACTCACCCCTTGGTCATATCAATGACCAAGGGCCATCTTCTTTTTGGCCCAGGTGCTAATACTTTGTACCTAAATAGCCTACAGGCCCTCATAGGGTAGATTTTTTCAAATCACCACATCTTTTGACCAGGATCTCAAAATTCGATAAACAAGATACCATTAGAAAGAGGATTCAGTCTACTTTTTGGTGGTATAATCCATTTTGTATATTTTTTTTTCCAAAAAAATCTATAGTCAACTAAAGTAAAAACCCTAATTTGGACTCAAAGACTCATATCTTCTCAACCGTTTATCAAATTTTAGTGATTTCAGCGGCATTAGGAAGGTATTATGAATTTTTTTTCATCAGTCCTCTCCTTTTGTTTAGTTTTAGCTCTAGGTGCTCTTGCATTGGTTTTTTTCCAATTTGGTGCATTTATTCAATTACTTGGACATCCTAAAATTTGAAGAAGGTTTTTTTATTTATTTGGGAAAAATCTCTTCAATTGCATATAATTATTTGGAAGTTTCTTTTTGATATTGAAGGTCATTATCTTTGTAATCTTGGAGAAATTTCATAATATATTATGGGGTTTGCATATTATCCTTCTCTAGTTATGTTCCATAATGGAAACTATAAACAATGGTGAGATGGCATCATAAACCATCTTGATTCACTTAAATTATTGCCACATTTGTATGGTATAGTTCCCCATCCAAGTCAAGGTATTCTTGAATTTTCCTGGAGTTGCAGCTAATATATTGTCTTAGAGATCATTGCAATGCAAGTTGATGGTGATGTTTTGAATGTTATTGATTATTGTGATTGTTCTCATATCCTTTCGACTAAGATTTGGGATCTATATGGAGATTATGACATGCCACCATTCCCCAATGATCATGTTTTAGAATGTCATTTGCCTCTTCATCAGGTACCCCATGATGATATTGTTGTGTAGGAGGTTGATTGTTTGGAATTCCTTGAATCTTCCAAAGAGGTTGACAAGGTTTCTTAAGATGTTCCTTCTTCTCCATCCGAGATAATTGATATACCTTCATATTCAGTGATTCCTTGTTTGGATTCATTGATTGAGGCTTCCATCATTTCTATTCATCAAGAAAAATTTAGTTTTCTAGGCTTGGCATCACAGGATGGCTTTGTTTTAGGTATTGTAGACTTGGCTACTTCTATAGGTTTGGAAGACACTCTTGAGGTGATGTCTCTCTTCTATTCAAATTCTACTTTGGATAGTTTTCTTGAATCTCCTCATTCCTTTGTCTCGACCTTGATCGGGGAGCCAGAGACTATCTTGGAGGCACTTGTTTTGTCTTCAAAGATTTCATATGTAAAACTTCTTACCTCTCATTTCATTATGAAGTTGGATTTTCTTTAATATCTACCATTGTATTTCCTTCTTCCTATTAGGAGACATGTGGTTTGGACACCTTTTTTGCTTCATACTTCTTTCAATGGTTTTGAGGAAACTTCATTCTAGGGGGCAATCTAGTCTCCATCTATTCCTTCAATGGAAGGATCATTGTATTGTAGTCTTTGGATCTTGTTCAACATCAGTTTCCACATAGTTCCTGGTTTATCACCTTCTTCTTTGATTGGGAATGAACTTGATTTGATTGTGGAATCTTCATCTTCAGTGACAAAGGAGACACATGATCATTTTTTAGAGACATCTCAATCATATTGTAATGCCCATCATGCAAACCCCATTAAACAAACATTGCAACCATTTTTTTTTATAATAACATAAATTAAACATGCAACTAAACATTAAAAACATTTACATTAACATCTTAACGTTACATTCTATTGGGCACGCGAGGTCACATCGCAACACAACTAATAACAAAAGTAAAAGTTAATATTAAACAACTGATCCAATAATATTACAATAACCATTAATAAAAGTACATCCATGAACCAAGAGTGAAAGTATCACTACATCACATATTACAATCATAAAGAATCTCTTACAATAATGTTACAAAGGATCCTACATATTACATCAGCGTTTAAACATTAGATTACAAGTTCTCAATAATGAGTTACAATAAATTTCCCTAACATGTGGGATAATACAAAGTACAATAATATTAGAATTACAAAGTGAACCACTAGAACAAACTCCAACTGAAGGTATACGACGAAGATAAAATGTTGATGGGGAATCCAATGGGTGCGGAGCACGTTCCACCCAATTATGTGAGTTATAAATAACTCACCCCCCGTGCTCAGAGATGACAAGGAAGAGATCACGACCATGAATGCCAAAATGACTCCAACAGAACAATATAGTACAAAACTCAAGTACAACATCAAGGATTACAATGACATAATCAACAACATTCACAAGTCAACATAATAACTTAAAGTCATAAATCTCATCACATCAAATCAAGGCAATAACCATTAACCAAGTAACGAAAGAACATTCATAAAACATTTACAAATGAAACTAGAACAATGAATAGAATACAATTCCAGAAGAACTGATACAACATTCAAAATACAATCCCAGAGGCAATAAGAAAACAAAGCAAATGAGTGTCTAGTGGAGAGTTTCATCGCATAGCTTTTATGGGTTATCCTGGCCCTTCCTCCTAACTAAGGCACTAACGGCCATCTATGGATATCCTAGCCCTTCCTCCTACATGAGGTGCCAGAACCATAGGGTAGCTCATGCGGAGCCGATAACCTCTCATGAGGACAAGGTTACAACTTTTCCAACCATGGCCTTCTTAGTCTATCGTTAGTCTACAAAAGTCCTAATGCATAGACGAGGCATCCAATATTTAGTTATCTTATGTGTTTTACTACCCATCCCCCTAAATTCTATTTTTAGGTTTTCACTTGTTAAACTACTCTTACGTGGGTTATCCTGTGCTCTTCCTCCTTTCGAGGTGCCAACCCCCACGAAGAGCCACTCTCCCTAAGACCCCTAACATAAATAAAAACAAGGCAAGGGAGGTACCATCAAGTATAAGTCCTATAACACAAAACAAGACATGCGAGGCAAACCCATCTCGTGAAAAATTATAATCACAATGACCACAATCTCGTACAACCCTTCCAAATAATAATGCTTAAAATCATGTAACATTCTAATCACAAAATATGAGGATATACATCCAAGGATAAAACACGCCTCTGGAAATAAGTTTCACAATTTACAACAGGGTTCCCACATTTATAAAAAAAAAAACCAACACAATGATAGATGTAAATTAAACAAAACCATAATCTCACGACTCAAAACATCATTTCAATTTCTGCAAGATACCTTCACAATTTGAAGTAAAGTCCAATTTAGTTGTATTTTCAATCTCCATTTTTGTTTGATCTAACTCGATATAAATTTCACAGTGATTTAACATGACTATTAAATTTCTTTCTTTTAATTAATTCTTGAAACTAAATTTCACAATTTAAATATTGAACCAACCGACCCCCCCCCAAACCCATATACATCTATAAAATTTAAATTAATTTTTTTTTGATAAAAAAAAAACTTCCGTCCATTTCCTGGTATGGACATCGACGGCCCAATCGACCATGATTTCAATTTTGAATCACAATTTTCACATAAATTTAAATGCAAGGAATATAAATATATATATATATTATATATGTATATATATACAAATTTTATGTATATATACACACATATATATATATATAAGTATATATGTCCATATGAAACAAAATTCTAGTAATAGGTACAGAAAGATAGAAAGACAGAATAAAATATATTCACATATATATATATATATATTTATATATAAGGATATATTTAAAAAACCCAAAAACAATTGTTCTGAGAGGAAACTAATTTTCCAAAAAAAATCAATTTATAGATACATAGTTTATTTTCATAGGCTCAAACAATACTTTCACAAAGCCAAATTGAAAGAATAATCATAGAGCAATTTTCATAAACACCCAAATTAACTTTTTCAATAAATTTACTATTCAATAATTTCTACCTTCAAAGGCTTTCTTTTTATTTCACCAATTAACCTATTTATATTTATGTTTTCTTTGAACCAGAAGACTAGAGAAGAAGCAGATAAAACCTGGAGTCTTGTACTACTGATATTTTGATGAAGGTTGCTTGATTCCAACAATCTTTTCGAATAGCTTTCATTCCTTCTTCAGAATCTCCTCTCTAGAATATCGTGCTCAAATTCAAATCTAATATTCTACTCAGAAAATCCTTCCCAGAAACATGAAACAATAGAATGACAAATCCCTAAGTTCCAGAAAACTTCAGAAGATCTCAACATTCAAAGTCCTTATTTTTATTTTATTTTTCTTTTTCCACCTCTGTTTGAATCTTCCTGTATATGAAAACTCACAAATTTTCAATTAAATAAAATATACCTCTTTCCTTTTCGAAAACTCTAAAAAAAATCCAATATAAAAGAAACTATCTAATTTAATTCCAGTTTTTTCAGCCAACACTTAATTCTCATTCATCCTTTTATCTTTTCTATTCTTTTATTTATTTTTGTTTCCTTTTATCACTACTTTTTGTTTTAAATTTCCTTTTGCAAGCTTTACTTGCTATGCACACAATCTAATTTATTTATTTTATAATTATCTTCAACAAGGTAATTTAATTAAATTAACAAAACACAATTTAATATTTAATTAACATTTAACTAAAACACATGAATTTTAAATATTTTGATACAAATTAATTCCCACACAAATATAAACTTTTATTTCCACCATTTAATTAAATAAATCACAATGTATAAAATGCCAACGTACAATACAAATGAACAAGACACTACACAAACCACAGTAACAAATTACTGAAATGACAACACAACGACACACAATACCATTCAATCAGGACGGTTTGACAACATGGGATAGGGTGACTTCCTTGTCATCTCTGTTTCAACATTATGTCATTGGGTTATTGGTGCTCGCCCTGTCTTGCCGAAGCAGGTGGAATCGAGACTTTGTACCTACAATCCCTGCATCCAAACAAGGTCATATACATGTACATATATTTATATAATCAAATCATTACATTGTGAGAAGGAATTGTAGCGTAGTAGGACACTCACGAATGAGTGATGCTACACTATCCTTTCATCACATCTCTTCTAACAATTATAATATAAATGATGAAATAGAATTTCTAAACTAACAGATCATATAATAACCTAATTTACTAAATCACTGCATCATAATATATTTCTGAAATCAAATTAAACATCATAGAATCAATGTAATCATAATGTCATCAACTGATGTAACATAATCCTCAATCAATCTAAACTAACCAATCCATCAAACCAAACCATAAGGAGTAAAATCACAGTCACAAAGCATCAATCAAAACCACAAAAGTATCAAGTCTCAATAGTATGAGGTGTATTACACATACACATTCATCTATCCTTCCTTTAAATCCTATATGAAGTGGGAATCATCCCTACATTTTCACTTGGTTTTGTTTCTTTTGAAGGGGAGACAAGTTGTTTATCGACATTAGATCATGTTTTTTCTATAGACACTTACCATTTTTGTAGGTGATCTCATATTCTAGGGGGCTATATAGTCTCTCTCTTTCCCTCCTATGGGTGTTTATTGATTGTATTGTATCAATGTGGTGGATGGTGTACTTGGGGGGTATTATGGAGTCCTCCATCCTTCCTCACTTATCTAAATTTCATCTCCTTTTTTGAGATGGGTTTTCCCATTTCTCTATTTGTGGGAGATTAGTTGCATTTTCATTTTCATTTGTGAATGGGTACCTAAAATGACCATCATGTAGTTGAGATTGATCATCATTGCATTTTCACTTCCTCCCTAAGTTGCACTTATGAGGGGGTTTTGGTCTAATTAATTATTTAATTACACTAAAATAAGTTTAACTTAGGCCTTTTATTTATTTAATTAAGTCCTAGGTTGAATTATTAGGAAATCATTAATAATGGGGGCATACCCCTTTCCATGTATTTAGCAGATAAGATTCCTTCTAGAATATCATCTATAACTTATCTCAATCACTTCATCATTCCCTAGGTAGTTAGTTAGGGTTTACATGTTGTCACATGATGTTTAATGAAGATAGTTGGCAACATCATATTGCATTCTATATTTCTCTCTTGCCTATTTAATTAGGGAATTTGTATATTTGTAATCATATTCTAGATCAATTAGATAATCTCAATTTGCATGCATCCTAAGTTGCAACACTTTCTGTGTGGGTGAATTTCTTCTTGGAAAAGGTTCTCTTGAAGGCTGCAACTTCATAGGGGAATTGTGCATCCATTATTTCAACAAATTCAAACCCAATAATTAGAAGAATGCAACTTTAAAAGTTAAAATTTCATGCTTACAATAGTCAATAAATAGCTTCAAGAGACATGCATGATAGAAACAAAACCAACTAAAAGTTCAAGAATTTCCTTTTCCCCAAGCATATCTGAAAAGTTGCAAATAAATAAATTTAAGTTCTCACAAATAGTGACGATATGAATTTATAGAAAAGAATATGACCCTTTTATAACAAAGCATAGTGACCATGCCTAGCATAGATGTCCCCACCTAGACTTGTTGGTGCTAACTGTTTGGCCCCACAAAGAACAAAAGAAAAGTAGCCTACCTTGCAACTTTACACTACATGCATCTGATAGTTTTTGGGGCATTAGAAAAACTTTTATCATGGAAAAATGAATTGAAGCTATCAAAAACTGAGAGAGGTTATTGTAGAGGGGCCCTACTTGGTCTCGTAGCCTTAGATGAAATGCTTCTAAGTGCCATGGTTTTTGATTAATCGCTCATCATATTTTTCTACCTCTTTGAACTTTGATCTCTTAGGAGACTTCATTGGTACAATGTAGCTTAGACTGTTCCAACATGTTTGGGTGCAAAATAGGACCTTTCCTAGCATAAAACCACCCATCTAGACATGTTAGAATAGTCAGTTTGGTCGTATGAGGAACAAAATGAAAGTTACACCACTTTGCAACTTTACACTACATGCAACTGACCCATTTTCCATCAACTAAAAAATCCTCACCATGGGAAAATGACTTGGAGCTATCAAAAACTAAGAGAGGTTATTGTAGAGGGGCCTTACGTGATCCTATAACCTTAAACAAAATGTTTCTAAGTGACACAGTTTCTGAGTAATCACTCATTAAAGTTTTTCCCCTTTGTACTTTGGTCTCTTAAGAGACTTTTCTAACCTACAATGTATCTCAAACTATTCTAGAATGTTTGGGTGTGAAAAAAAACCTTTCCTAGCATAAAACCACCTATTCAAATGTGTTGGAATAGTCAATTTGGTTATTTAACAAATAGAACAAAAGTTACACCACTTTGCAACTTTACACAACATGTAACTAACCTATTTTCCATCAATTGAAAATTTCTTCACCTTAGGAAAATGACTTGGAGCTATCAAAAATTGAGAGATTTTATTGTAGAGGGTCCCTACATGATCATGTAGCCTCAAATGGAATGTTTCTAAGTTCCACAGTTTTCTAGTAATTGCTTGCCAAAGTTTGTTGCCCTTTTGCACTTTGGTCTCTAAAGAGACTTTGCTAGTGAAATGTAGCTCAAACTGTTCCAACATGTTTGGGTGTGATATTGGAACTTTCCTAGCATAATCCCACCCATCCAGATGTGTTGGAAAAACCAGTTTGGTCATATGATGAATAGAACAAAAGTTACACAACTTTGCAACTTTACACTACATGCACCTGACCTATTTTTGCATCAACTAAAAACTCTTCACCATGGGAAAACAACTTGGAGATATCAAAAACTAAGAGAGGTTATTATAGAGGGTCCCTACATGATCTTGTAGCCTCAAAAAAAAGTTTATAAGTGCAACGGTTTTCGATTAATTGCTCATTGATTTTTTTTCCCCTTTGCACTTTGGTCTCTTAAGAGACCTCATTGGTACAATGTAGCTCGAACTGTTCTGGCATGTTTGGGTACAAAACAAGACCTTTCCTAGTATAATTCCACCCATCAAAATGTGTTGGATAGTCAGTTCAGTCATACAATGAACAAAATAAAAATTAAACCACTTTGCAACCTTACACTACATGCAACCGATCCATTTTCCATCAATTGAAAACTCTTAACCATAGGCAAAAAACTTTGATCTATCAAAAAACCAAAGAGTTTGTTATAGAGGGACCCTATGTGATCCTATAGCCTTAGATGGAATGTTTCTAAGTTGTACAATTTTTGAGTAATCACTTGTCAAAGTTTTCTCCCCCTTTGCACTTTGGTTTTTAAGTGACTTCACTAGTACATTGTTGCTCAGATTATTCTTTAATGTTTGGGTGTGAAATACGACCTTTCCTAGCATAAAACCACCCACTTGAATGTTTTGGAACATTTAGTTTTTTCAAATGATAAATAGAACAAAAGTCACACCACCTTGCAATTTTACATTGCATACATTTGACCCCTCAAAGTTTTTTTAGGGTAGACTAACCTCCTTTTCATTGATGATAAAATCTTCTTCTTATCTTTTAATTCCTTTTCTAAGTGGTTAATTTTAGTATTCGAATGTTTTTCTTCAATTTCAACACTTCCAACTATTGCTTTTATAGTTGTAACATGACCATCCACACATTTTTCATCATCTCTACTACTATTACCTATTAACACCCCCTATTATTTCTTTTCATGATCTTCTAACTTCTTTTTCATATCTTTTACTTTGATCTTTAGATTATTTTCTTTTTCATCAATGCTTCTTCCTTATCATCTATTTCTAGTTGTATTTTCTCCATGGAAGTCTTAAGTTCAATAATCTTTGACTTCATTTGTTCAAATCCACCATGTAATTCATAATTAGAAGACATTAAAAAGATCCAAAGGTCATAGATTCCTTCTTCAACTTCTCAAGAGCAGATTCGTTCTTTCATTTCATGCATTGTCATTTTCCTATTGCCTAGTTATGAAGGGTAGTTAATGATATTTGGATATGAGGTGTTGAGATATGAGAAGGGATATATTGTTGAGGGATATGCGGAATTTACTCTCAATGGACCCTACATTGATATATGCATAAACATGCCCTACATTGATATGTGCAACAAATTAGATGAAATTAGTCAACATTACAAAAATACTACAAAGTAAGATAACATTAAGAATTTCAAAAACTATGCAAGTAGATATATTACCTGGTTGAACTGGATTTGATATGTTGTCAAAGTCAACTGATGATTCCATCTATGTTAGTTCCATTTCCTTCAGTGGCCATTATGTGTCAAGTGGGCTAAGATAAATTAACCACCATTTTTCAACCCACTCCTTTGACTAGCACTCATTCCAGGATTGAATTGTGCATGAAGAAAAAAAGCATACCATATTTCATGTATGGATAATCCATGAACCTATACTTGAGCTTCTGAAAGAGTGTAGCTCACTTGATCCTATCATTGTATGAAAATACTCATATGGTGCAATGCTAGTATTATCTATCAACCAAAAAAATCTACGAACTGAAGACTTACCTTCATTACCTGGACCCATTGAAGCATTACACCACTTGATGATTGATTCTGAATCTATAAAATTTGCATTGTTTTTATACTTCGACTCTTCTCATGTTAATGTTATTTTGATATATGCTCCCCCTTACATGCCTGACCTCACGAAAGTTCCACATATACTGAACACCTGTAATAACATGTATCTTGCTCAACCAAAAGAACATCTACGAGTTCTTGAATTTTCATGTACAGTTATTTGACCATATTATATGCTAACTATATGCTATGCCCCTCCTATCCAAATCATTGTAGAACAATTGAAAACAACCTTGCATGAACTCTATAGAATGTGTGCGATAATCACTAATGTAAAAATGGTATTCCTACTATCCTCTATATTATCAACTACATGAATGAATGTTATGTGAACAAATATAGAAACCTATGTGGAGGTATAATATTATTATTTCACCTCACATTGTCACTATAGAATGTAGTTCTCTAAAAAGTCGATGACTAAAACAATGCTACCAAGTGGAAAGGTGTCCTTTCATAACTTGAATTGCAATTCCAACCATCAAGCTCTATGGGCATTCCATGCATACTCATACACTATACTATCATGAAATGTAGACATAAACTAATACACTAGAATATTTTGAATAACCAAATCACACCTTTTTTTCTCTTTTACCATCTTTTGTATTGTAGGCCACTATTTTATACTTTCCAAACTCTACTAGTTTGTTTCCAACTGCATGTGTTCTTTCCATATATTCACATATTGGCATACGTTGCAAGCCACCACAATGATGACATGTGCCACCAAGCATAATTTCCAGTAGAATATTTTACCTTCCTCTCTTTTACATAAATTTTTTGATATGAAGTCTCTTGAAGATTTTGGTAGGGCATGTATGCCACTATCCTACAAAACATCGTTAGTATGGAAATCTAAATATATAGAACAATAAACATCAAAATGCTTAGAAAATTCAATACATAATATACAACAAAAAGTAGTGCATGTGTGATTTATCTTGACATAAAAAATTTTTAACATTTCAAAATATCTTTGAAAAACTTTAATTTGAGGATACATCTCTAGAAATTTATGAAAAAACTATGTTGAAGTCATATCGTAAAAATGCTTTGGATGTGGCTCACGGTTTCAACTATTGATTCTCCTTCTTACAACATCCATTTGATTTGGAGATACCCTTTTGTTATTCTTCCAAAATTATTCAATTAGTGACCTCAATGCCTCAACAATTGGTTTATCTTTTTGTGGTAGTCTCTGCAAGAATTCCCATAATTCATTGGCATCAGTGTCCCCAATTCTTTGGCACCTTTGAATGGCTCTTGATAAAGTTTTTCTATTAATTCTCAATTCTTGACTCATCTTTCTAATGAGATGAGCTTTCCTCATTTTATTACTTACTATTATCAATGTAATGAAGCATCATGTGACATTACTATCTTTTGAGCATGAGGTCTTACCCACACTCTCATATGCACTCATTAGATTCTTCACAATATTTTTTTCACTTGAAGCCTTCGATTTCTCAACACAAGAATCTTCATGATGGACCTATACTTTATACTTTGCATCATTTAAACAAATAGTTGCATCTTTTGGTCTCATTTAAATTTTCAAAGACACTCTCTAAATCTTATGAGCATATCCTCTACAAGTGCATTTTGGAATCTTACCTTCCATTGGCTGCAAAATATTCTCATACATATTAAGCAAATACTTTAGATTTCTATGAAAAATTATAAGTGGTGTTCTCAAAGGTAAATTCATCTCAACATTAGGAATTTCATCAATATTTAAATGAGATGGGCTATATGGTGTACTTCAATTGGGGATGGAATAGATGATGCACCTTGAGGTTAAGATAGGAATGATGGAATACCTCCTTCCTCACATGTGAGTGATGATGTACTCTCAACTTTAGACGTGGTAGATGGTGTCCCTCTATCTTCACTTGCAGTAGAGGATGTGTCTCCAACTATGATATTCAAATTTCTCATAGGATGAAGGTTTCACATTTGTTCTTTTTGTGTCACCAATTCCATATCCCTTGTTGATAGTTGAGGTGTTGGACACTAGGAACACTGAGGGAGGGGTGAATCAGTGTTCCACAATTTTGATTTTCAAATCAGATCTAAAACTATCAACAATAATAATTGAACTTGAAACATCATCCACAACACATAAACAAATGGAAACATGCAATCACATTGATGAACACCATAACACCTAAAATTTTTACGTGGAAAACCTGTTAGGGGAAAAACCATAGTGGAGATTAATCCACAATGTATACTCTGTTAAAACTATGATAAAAGAGGGGGATTCACTTACATTCAGGCACACTGCCTAGAGCTCACTACTCAAGAGAAAAAGGCTCAATTCCTTACAAAGTATAATTGTAATTACAAAAAAATATTGAACTGAGAATATAGCATCTACAAATGCTTGGATTCAGTTCCAATGAAGCTCATAATCATATTCTGGATCTTTACACCAATTCACACTTCTGCTCTGTTTTACTTTGCTCTACTTTGCATACAAAACTTTTTCTGCCCTCAAATAACTAATCTATCCTCTTTCTCTCTCTCTCTCCTTGATACACATACACTTCTATCTCTACCAAAACTACCTCACCACAACACCTTCAAAATGATTTTCCAATCTCCTTTATATAACTGCTAACCACAAATTCATTGTATGTCAGCTTCACAAGAAAATATAATATTCTTGCTTATGTAAGCTCAAATCATTAATTAGAGTTGATGTGTGCCCTCACAAGTTGGATAGTCTTTATTAGGGACCCAAAAAAAATTCAAAACATAAGAAATAACTAAATGCATACTCCACATACATCTGTGATATATCATATAAAACATGCCAGCCACAATAAGAGAATAAACCATGAACCATACTACCGAACCTCTTAACTCGAACTCCGACTAATGCAACACCACAAAATTCACTAGTAGGATAGTACTCAAGTTAGTAAGACTTCCCTAGAGATCCACACCACAAAATAATGATCCGGTGAAGTGATCAGATCAACTCACCAACTAGATGTTCTACACTTCATTCTTTATGCGAGTAGATTACAAATTATTACTTCCCTTCCCGGTAGGAGCAATGCTAACACTGCATACCATACTATTGACTCCAGTTGCCATCAATGACAACACAAGTAGCCAAAAATGATCTCTCAAATCCATATGCCAACACGAGGTTCCTCTTCAATTGCCATGTCTTTTAAAATCCTTTCCAATTTCTTCTTCTCACTATGTTCCCTCATATATGTTGCTTTCTTTGCATTTTTAGCTTCTATCTCTTCCTGTGTTGGTTTAGTCCTTGATCGTTTCCTCAACATGATGAAGAATTTTATTTGTAGCATGATAAAGAGACAAATATTAGTTCCTAAGAAATTAATCCGTACAAATAAATGAAATATATGTCATTCAACCCTTCATACAAAATACATACAATCATCCTATAGAAGAGTAAATGTCACTCAACCATGATGAATAAACAAGTACACTAAGAACACAAGAAAAATGGAAATCTATTTTTTTTTAAGTATTTCTTCCTTGCAAGAATTAATGGAATGTGACTTTTCTCTAGCCATTTTCTAACATATGTAATGTCCACAAATAGGCATGTATGCAAAATGTGGTAGCATAGACAAAGCTCACATGATTTTTTTATGGAATTCCTTAAATAAATGTGGTCTCATGAAATTCCATGATTGCAAATATAGGCACAAAATGGATCTTTTAAAATGCATACAATATTTCAAGAAAATATAATTGGATTGACTATAAATCCAAATTCCACAACTTTTGTCAACATCCTACCTTTGGAACAAGGTATGGGCATCAATCAAAACATTGAAAGAAAGGGGGATTTTTTTCAAATGTTATAATTGCAATTCCCTTGGTAGCAATGTATGAGAAATGTGGAATCATGGACAAGTCATGTGAATTGTTTGACAATTTTTTTTGGTATACATGTATGGAAAATGTGGTAGCATAGATAAGGTAGTGAGCTATTTGAAAAAATGCCTCAAAGAAATGGGGTCTCCTAGTGATGTGGAGACCCCATTTCTTTGAGGCATTTTTTCAAATAGCTCACTACCACATTTACAAGGTAGTGAGCTATTTGAAAAAATTCCTCATAGAAATAGGGTCTCATAGTGATGTAAATCAGCGTGAGACCCCCTTCTATGAGGCATTTTTTCAAACAACTCACTACCTTGTTGACACTTTTTCTTACTACTATGCTTTGATATATTTTTTCCATGCATCCATAGTTTGGTTGAAATCACATGTTTTAGAATTTTAGCCATAGCAGCAAGGGGACCTTGGAATGGAGTATGACATATATCAAAACATAAAAGGGGGGGAATGTTATGGTTGTAATTTCCTTAGTAGACACATGTGAAATTTGGATGCATAGAAAAGGCACATGAAATATTTGACAAAATGCCTCAAT
>VDFB02271358.1:887103461-887166521 GCA_007258455.2 Sequoia sempervirens
GGATGGAGTGTGTTTATGGATAAGAGATGGATTGGTTGACAATTTGGAACCTTTGACTCTCCAAACTTGGGAAGATGAGCAATGATGGGTGGATATGGAAGTGTGCATAGAATTAGGACCAATTGCTTGATATACTTTGTACGTCGCTTGAAAATCCTGCTTTTGATTATGTGGACATCTTTGATGGATACCTTTCCCTTTTTTATTTTTCCCCATAGTTTCTTTGACTGATGGAGTTTGATAGGGATGATCTTTCTTTGTATTCTTTGGTATCCATTTGTATTTGATTTGTCCATTATGCTTATCAGCTTCTTTTGCTTTGATAACGTTCTTCGTACTTTGATTCAAATATTTCCTTTGATGTTGGTCCCAATTCGTGGATGGGGTGATGGGTGGGTGAAGATTCATGGCGTGGCTAGTTGTAGTATTGATATTGGTTTCACCATAAGGATTCTTCATGCCCCCTATGTTGATGTTTGCTTGAGACGAAGTTGCCCCCAATATTGTGGTAGTACCTTCGTTCTTTGACTCTTCCTGTTCTGAGATGTCTTGTTCAGTAAACATGCTCTGACAAATGACCACCGTAGTTGACGTTCTTTCAATTTGCTGCTCCGCTAACTCTGGATGTTCTATCTGACTTGTTTCCTTGAGCGGATAATGTTGGATATCCTTATTCATGATGTCCTCAGTCTGAGTTTGGGACATATTTGATCCTAATGTTGACAACTCCATTTGACTGTAGGAGTTAATAATCTTCTCTTTTTGTGTAACACAATCTTGTTCTTGATGAAGATCATCTACGTGTCCATCCATAGAAAGCATCTCATGGGTAGATGAATGAATATGCATTATGCTGGTGTGATCATCATTTGCGACATCTTGTATGGATAGGAGAGTGTCCATTAGATCATTATAATAGCTCGAAGATACAAATTCTTGATCTTGAATGATTTTAGAGTTGTTTTCGACATGCTTTGGATCAAGTTCTTGACATGGGGCAGCTTCAAAGGATGGATTTCATTAGGCATGGTCAAGTTCAAGGTCCCTTCAGTATCTATAACCATGAGATCAAAGGGGATCAACATGTTTTGAAAATGACCATTGCTAGACCTTAGTGAAAGATTTTGATCTTGCTTTGGAATAACTTCTTGAGATATGTCCTCTAACTCATAAGGCGATGTAGAGACATTTTCAATATGATCATAGGTGAACTGATTGTGCATTATGTCAATTGGATCAAATAACCCTAACACTCCTTGGAAGAGATCACTAAAAAGTGGCTCTTGATGTATGGTGAGTTTATCATCGGATTGTGTAGATACATCCTCAATGTGCTCCTCAATGGAGAGGTTTTGATCATTGTTTTTGACAATTGCGGTGGAGAGATTGTGAATGTCTTCGACCATAGAGTCAAGTGATGTTGATATTTCTTGAATTGGCCCATTGTTAGGTATCATTGGTGGATTTTGATCACGATTGAAAAGTGACTCTTGACCTATGTTTATTTGATCTTCGGATGAGATAGAAACATTTCCAATGTGCTCTTTGATGGATGGATCTTGACCATTGTTTTCAATAGTTGTCATCTTTTGTGTTTGTGCTCGTGTTGGTTGGGTAGCTTGAGAGGCTTGGGCAACTTGAGAGGATTGTTTCACTTGTTGAGCTTGTGTTGCTTGTTGCATGGCTAGATATTGTTGGAATCCCTTTTGAAAAGCAGCTTGTAATTTCGCGTTGTATTGGATTGATGTAGTGGAAATTGGTGGTGGTGGGGGTGGTGGTGGATTTAGAATCATGTTGGATGTAGTGACAAGTGTTTGAGATACGCTCGGAGCGATCATGGTAGTGAGAGGTTGAGATGTGATGGGTGTGATAGTGGAATTTGGAATGATTGAAGGGATAGTGATGGTTGGATTGACCGAGGTGATAGGTCCTTGGGAGACCGTATTTTGATTTGGGATCAATGTTGTTGTTTGATTAGATACCATCCATTGGTGCGATGTCGATGGTATACTCGAAGGATTTGACATGATGGTTTGATTGACGTTAGGTGGATTGATTTGGGTGGCGTGATTGGTGTTAGGTAAAGGGGGAAGCCCTAAACCAAGGAATGGTGTTGGTAATGGTGGTGGAGATTTCCCTTGGCGCAATGCCTCAACTATTTTGGAAAGTTCTGCAATTTGATCTCGCCAAATTTGTTCTTGATTTTGATCTTGAATCACTTGAGATAGTTGATTTGGCTTGTGTTCAAGTAGTTTTGGCATGCATGCTTGCGGTTTTTGAATGGGATCATGGACGAATGGATTTTGGATGACGTTTTGATTTGGGATGATGTTCAGATTTGGCATGATAGGATGAACATTGTTGGTATTGGGAATCATTCTTCCAAAGTTTTCCAAGTTAGGATTCATGTTTCGAAAAGTTGCACTTGGTACATCCACATTTGGTTTGTAGGGATTTGGTGGAATGACGTTGTTCGTTTCAAGGCTCATGCATTGATTATTCAATTGGTGGATTTGCAGATTTGGACTTAGATCTATCATTGGGAAATGTGTTCCAAACTTTGACATGGGCATACTCACACTTGTTGTACCATTGATATTTGTCGAAGGCAATGATCCTATGCATGGACTTTGATAATTGATAGGAAATGAAAGGCTTTGAGGATTCAATTGATTTAGATTACTCAAGATGTATGGATCAAGTGTATATTCCATGTTCCTCTTGTGTTATGACCTTATTGCGAAAGTGACCTCTAAGATTCTTAGGACCAATGATGATATGGAGATTGAAAGGTGGATGATATGAGTGTTGAACGTTTAGGAACTTTGAATCAATGCTAGACTTAGGGCTTGATTTTTTTTTATTGGTTGACGTGGATGATGAACTTGTAAACCCTAAGATGTTGGATGTGATCTTAGGATGAACTTGTTCAAAGGATGGTTGATAATTTAACTAAGTGTGCGTGGAAGGATTCATCCAAACACACCTAACTAAACAAATGATTTTGATTTTGGTCTAGAAATGTACCCAAGTCTAGGTAATGATGTTTTCAAAGCTCTTAAAGTTGTTTGGTGGGATGATGTTGATAAATGTTTGAGATGGATGAAGTGTTTTATTTGATCCTAAGAGACTTAGAGAGACTTTGTTTTACTAGGCCAAGGTATTGAAGAACACACTTTTCTCTAAGAGCAATCAAAAGACCAATATGACCAGGAGATATTAAGCACATGTGTGGGGTCCAATTTGTTATCTTTGCTTAATGAGATTCTTTTTACGACAAACACACTCTTGATTAAAGTTTCAAACTAAGATGTCCAATGTCTTAATTTCTTTAAACCCCACAAGATATTTTATGTGGAAATTCAATGAACTTAAGGCAAGGGTTTTCCTATTGTTTACTCAAAAAGACAAATTTAGGTCTAATCCAATGCTTAGGAACCTCTAAGGACGTGAATCCCAAGGGAAAGCAATAGCATATGGATTGAGTCAATGATATTTGTCTTTAAGAGGGTTTGAAATTTTGAGAAATCATGTTGAATGTTTGTTTGTAAAATGTTTTCGAATACACACTGTGTTTTCAAAAAAAGAATAATTACAAGCCCTATGGATGTGTAAGACTATATTTGTTGGATTCCCACTTGGACAAGTCCAGCTACGCCTATCCCTAGCGGATGGTTAGATGCTTGACCCCACTGGCTCCCCTCCACGGCTCATTAACGTCAATCGAGGCAGCGAAGCATCAACACCCATGAAACTCCCATGGCGTGCTTTCCATCTCTACTAGAAGACCGTAAGAGTGTGGGGTGGCTTCAGAACGACCGTTCTTGCACCAACAAATAGATTAAGGATTTTGGAAAATTCTAGCACATGGGTTCTAGTAAGGACTTTCTGTTCGTGGAGATTGACCCATACGGCAAGAGTCCCCTTTAGGATCCATCTTGTCGGAGCCAACCGCGTGATTATGGCATTTAACCAAAACCCTCATTTATATCCCGACTGGAAATACTCTTGGCTTTAGAGTGTTACCGGTTGAGTCGTCCCTTGGGTGAGTACTTTTCCCAAAGCCGAGGCCCTCTCTCTAAGATAAACAAAAAGCGGCAAAGACACAATCCGTAACTCGATCGATCTTTGATGGCACAAAGAAAGAGAATGTAAAATTGCCCCTACTCACACTCGCACAAGATGTTCAATTTTTTAAGCCCAAATTTGAAGTGTTTTAAAGCAATAAAATGTATTTTGAGTGTTTCTCTTGCACCCTAGATCGCACGAAGCGCAAGGGGAGAGGATACGTACTCAAAAGACAATCACACAAATCAAACACTTGTTCGTTTTATACCCTTCAAAGCAATTGTGAATTCGTTTTAAGCACCAAATGAAATATGAAGATTGCTTGTTCAATTTTTAACCCAAAACGAAAACTAGTGAGTTTGTAAGGTTCAATTTTAGCCCAATCTTTGAAAGAAAAAACAATGACCTAGTTGGCTTAAAACTGAAAATTAAAGCATGAAATGGAAGCCCTTTAAAGCATTTAAGAATGCTTTGTTAACTTCAATTTTGATGTTCAATTTTTTGAGCTTGAGCAATTTTGCTTGTTTTTGCTTGATTCCCACGCTTAACTCCAATGCCAATGCTTTGATTTTGCAAGTTCTTTGTGTAAGCGAAATCCCTCCTATAAACAACACAAAACTATAGAAATAAGGAATTAATGAAAGCAATGCTTTATAAAAAAAATTACTCCTATCATGTAAAGTTTGTAACAAAAACAAACAATGTTTAAAGCATTAGAAACCAGATTTTTGAAAGCATGATTTGATAAATATAAGCATAAATGATTTTTATTTTTATTTTTCCTTAGTTCAATCCTTTTACTCTTCCATAAATGCCAAATTGGAATGTTTGTAATCTGCAAATGCTTGATCAAAAGAAATCACAAATTAAAATCTGCACATATCACAATCTGAAGAGGAGTTTGATTTGATAGAAGATCAAGAAGCTCGAGTGGAATATCTATGTAGAAGGGTATTGACTATCCACCATGCTAGATTCACATTTGATATTTCGCCCAAAAAATCAACATAGAGAAAGGTTAGCGAGAATCTTGTACAACAAATAATATTAGTTCAGCTATATACAAGGAAGCGTTTTGACATTTAATTAATCTTCAAATTCAAAAGTCAGTTTATTGATCAAATGTCATTCAAGAGTTATTTGAATTTTGAAGTTTCATTCATTAAATATCGGGTCCTTTCCCTGCAACAACTTTTACGTGTAAGCCTTCTCTTATCTGACATGAGAATAGTTTTAAACTAAACCAGTTGTATGGGGAGTCAATAAGCTTTATTGGTTTGATCAAAAGTAGGAATCATCATATTCTGTACGATACTAGCTAGATTTGAATTCTGCGCCCAAAGATTTCCACTAAGTACAGACAAAATGCCACAGCAATATCGGCCATCTATTGAAACAAAAAATACGCAATATGATGATTAGCAAGGACAGTGAAACAAAACGCCTTGAACTATACTCCCCTACATCTGCATTATGCTTTACACAAAGCGAATCTTATACTTCTCTGGGGTCGTGGTTGCTGTCATACTGTCTTTCTTTGATTGAGGCGTTCCTCTTGATGATCCATAGTTGTCAACGACTAGTCTATGACCCGGGCTGTAATAATACACTCCTGCATTGTCTACACTATTCCATCGTACCTATCATAGCCAACCTCCTTTATTACCGGCCAGCATTGATCATGTCTGGTGACTGCATTGCTAAATGTGTTAGACTTATTTGGACATCTTCATACACGGACACTTCTAATGATAGAAACAGTATTAAATAAGATAAGCACGATATGGATAGAAGCAGCAATCTTAAATGCAAGAACCCAAAATAACAGATGCATCAAAATAAGATAAAATCGGGCTTTGTGACGAGATCTGCATACCAAGCTGGTGCGTATCTACCCGAAAGTAAAGATTCAATGAGCGTGGTACAGAATGCTTACCAAATTAAAGATTACAGACAAGATCTTAATGATGAAGAAATCGCGCAATTTATTGTTCAACTGTCATATCGTTCAGGCCTCATCAATATTTTCCTAAGTATGTTTGCACAGATCAATTTTCATAGGAGACACGAACTCGCAGAAGATAGCCTATCTCCACGCCTTGAAGGATTTGATTCCCTCCAACTTTTGAATAATTCCAATCATTAAATCTGGAGCAACCTGTCAATCGCACTATTTCACCTGTGATAGAGCTGTCAGTGATTTAAAGTTATTGCAGGAAATTTAATGTCTGTACTTAAATAGACTCGATAGATGTTGATAGATTAAAAGGCAGTCCAGTAAAATAAAATAAAATATAAATGATCATAGCCTTTCAAATTTCTTTCCACGCGGATTTATTGAATAGGCGTCAGAAACTTTCAATGATCATATGCAGCTTTCAACAGGTGCGAAGGTAGGAGTTTCTCCTGCGCGCTTTTCACTGATGACTCTGAGTTCCCTGGCAACTGCGTGTTCTCTAAAAAAATCATTTGCAATGGCATGGCTCAAATAGCTGGCTTATGAAAGAGATCGCCGATGCCACACAACCCAACTCGATATAAACCACCTTTGTTCTCAATCAATCTGCGGCGGTGGATATATCTGCTTTTCTTTACCGTTCTCTGCTGCTGCAACAAACAACGAAATGAACACCCTTGGAAACGATGGAGCTTGAGTTCTTCAGAAAATAGACCCTTATTTTCCTTTAATGGACATTCCTGCAAGCAAGCAAATAGAGATGTAAAGCTAAATTTTTTTTCTTTCTTTCTAACATTTACTGATTTCCAGTTGTGAAAAACTGTAGTAACACAATTAGAAAAAAAAAAATAGCACAAATTTTTAACTCGCATGCAAGTCAAACCACTTCTATAAATGTAAACACCATTTTGTAAGCCCTCCCTCTAGCGCCAAACTGTGAAGACCAAAATTTGCCTTGAACAAAGACTGAAAGATATGAGTTAAATCTATCAACTTTGAATAAGTAAGATGAAGGCCTTCCCTATGAAATTATTGAATAAATATAAAGGAAATAATAATAATATCACAATAATCTAAAATCATAAGCAATATAATCATGAAATGTATTCCTAAATTACTTCAAACATTCATCTCATAGGGGGATTGGTGTCACATGTGTTAGTGACCCTTTCCCAATCCCTTTAGATAAGCCAAATGTTGCAAATGATGAAGATGGTGTGGACAAGATTAATTCTCAAATGAAGAGATTAACCTTGTATCAGATTTTTGTGGATGATTGTGAAGGATTTTCTCAATGTTGAAGCCTCTATTTGAAGATTTCAAATGCTAAGATTGTTGAAGAGGGACCAATGTGGGATCAAAAACAAGCCAATGAGTTGAGGACACTTGTCATCATGTGATTAGTTGATGTATGTGCAAGATTTGGGAAGAATTGCCCAAAATTTTGAATTCAAATTTGCAATGAATGCTGAGTTTTGACCTTTGGAAGACCTTTGGAAGGGGACATGTAAGAGACATGTAAGGCCTCATAAATGCTCTGTTGGGTGTACATGTCCACTTGGGGGGAAATTCAAACTTGGAGAATATTCTCCCTTTATGCCAAGTTGAAAATAAGTAATTTTGATAAATCAATTAATTGCAATTTCATGTGCAAGTGGCCAAATCTAGAGAATGCAAGTGGGTGAGTATTTAATCAGGGTTAGATTAAATAGATCATGATTATGCTGATTTAATGCTGATTAGGTGAGTTGACCATTAGGATTTTGATATTTGATTTATTTGAATTAGAAAATGATGGAATATGATTTAGGATTTGATTTAAATGGCTTTTTGATTTATTTAAATAACCTTGGGCAATGAGATTATTTAAATGGATGAAGGTGATAAATGGATCTAATGCAATGTCTAGTTTAATTGATAAATGATCCTGATCAAATGCATAATGTAAATTTTGCATGTCTACATGTTCACAAATACGATCAGAATCTAACATATCAAAGGTTAGGAGATGTTCCTTATTGGTGATGAGTGATAGATGATATGGTTAGTTTTAATTGGATACCTTAGAGGCATCGTCAGATGATTGAGAGCATCTACCATATTATCAAAAAAATTGTTATTTAATTAGGAGGATGACAAAAATTATTGAACTTTATTTGTGAGATAGAGTGTACAAAAAGTTTGGGGATCAATAGGATGTACTAGCTGGTGATATGATATTTTCTCGTACTTCCATGGAGGTTATACACTGGTGACCCATGATTAGTCTAGAGACAAATATTAGAGATTTTAAGGGGTTGGAGCTAGTGTGATATTTCATGACCGAATATTAGTGATGCATGGACTACACCAAAGTATGATATGTGGTGGGTAGGCATGAGACCTATATGATTGACAAATACTGCAAGTGGTGATGGTAGAGGACAATGGGAAGGAAGGGGTGGTGAGGAGCCAAGGAGGAGCAATAGAAGATTATGTCATTCAGTTGTTCATGGGGACAATAAAGGGGGTGATGATGATGGAGGAGATAGAGGAAAGGTACCTAGTGTCTAGGTAGTAGTGGTGAAACTACTTATGGTATAGAAAGTAGTGTAGTCACCATCAATAGGAGATGATGTAGTAAAATCTCCACTAGTAGAAGATGAGGAAATGGGTCATGATGGGGATGGTTAGTTTGTAGCTTTGTAAGCCCAAGTGTAGGGCTTATAGGCATAGTTGGTGAGTGTACAAGGTCAAGTACAAAGCTAGTAAACACAATTAGCCAATGTGATGGTGGAGATAGATGTAGTAGTTATTTAGTCCTAGTGAGTAGAGAAGTTGTTACTAAGGATTTGAGATTTGGTAGAGGGTCATGCTATAGTGATGGTCTTGTATATTTGATGGTATACACAAGAGGCTTTGTACTATAGGTATTTTTATGAGGGATTAGTACCACCAAATCAATGAGCTCCTAGTTTTACACACAGTAGATAAGATATATCCAAATCACAGAGGTTAGTGAGTGAGGGTGTGAAGGGGCCATCACCTCCAAGATTAGTACTAGGGAAAAGTGGATATCAAGGAAAGAGAGGGTCATAGGTTCTAAGGCCATCAGGGTCACAGTGTCCTATTCCTACCCATTATGAGGGAAAGAGATCTCTATAGATCTGGGGATTTAGATGATGTATTTTTGTAGACACATTGTGATTTTATCCTGTGGGCATGATGTATTGTATATTTATATCTGATGAGCCCTTGGGTAGGCTTTGGTTAGTGATGTATCATGATACATTATTTTTTTGATATATAAGATGTGATTTTGGTGGTGATACTTAGATATACTATGTGGTGATGTTATAGCTTCTATTTTATTTTGATATGTGATGATTTGGTAAATAGAGTAGATGTAATGTTATGATATTTTTGTATTTTTGAGGATATGATGACGATGACCTATATGAATTATATGATATGGATCTAATGGATGTAGGGTATATACTTGTGATGACATCTATATATACCTGTATATACTTGTGATGACATTTATATATGTGGTATATACATAGAATGGTGGATTTTTCTATGATATGCATTGTATGGCTCCTAACACGTGTATGTATGCAGGGTATATGGATATGTGAATGTGTTATGCTTTGTTTTTTGTTGTGTCATGATACATGTGTGGATTGAAATTAGTATGGTGGAAGATAATGAGGAAACAATTATATTTATTGGTGTCACATAATGGGATGTAGATAAATGGGATGAAAGAGATAGAAATGAGATAGATGGATAGAAAGATATTGATGTATATGAACATGAGAAATGATAGATATTGTACTTTCTATTATGTGTTATTTCTATCACCATGGAGCATTTTATTTGTGGAAAGTAGATGTATGTTTACCAAGCCATGAAAATACATGGTGGCATCAGCATCCTTTTTCCTATAATGCTTGTTATGTGGAAAGTGGATATATGTACACCAAGTTGAGACAAACCTTGGTGACTTCAGTATCCTTGTCCTGGATGAAGATAAAGAAAAAAAGGATTATCCTTAAATGTATTAGATGAGATGGAACCTTTTCAATATATGCAATGAAAAATAGTTTCACAACATGATAACCAAGATGTATAAAGGTTTTTAATTCCCTTGTACATGTAGGGAAATTTGTTAATGGTCGAATCTAGTCCTATACACAAGAATCATACCAGTCATAACAAATCTTAAAGACATTCCATAAACACAACATACAAAAGAAATTACCTTGCCCCACTCTTGCTCCTCTAATAATTTTGATATATTCTCAAGGAACATTGGAATATGAAAATAAGATAAATCAAGTAATAAAAGAATCACAAACCAAATAGATCAATAAATATAATATTTTCTTGCTAGAAAATATTTAATCAATAATGGATAATTCCCATTGTAGGAAGGATGCATCTATTAATGCATGATTTATTGGATAAGATGTGTAAATCAAATTCAAAAATTGATCAGTAGGTTGTAAATAGTCTATTAAGAGTCTTGTATTTGTGATTGTTTCGTGAACACTCAATGTTTGTTGGGTTTTGCATAGTTTGTTTTTGCTTAAATATTTTTTCTAGGAAAATGATAATTTATTGGTGTTATGGTGAGTGAGTATTATGTGGGTTTATTATGGATGGTATGCAATTATTTTGTTTATTATAGATAGTATGAAATGATGCTAGGGAATGTGCGAAATATTTTTTCTCTAATACCAACTTCAAGGATCCAATTCAAACAATAGGTCAAGGAAATGCCCCTGGTTAGGTATAGGATTTGTTATTAATGGAATGTATGACATGGAATTGTTATGGGTTGGTGCCCTAACCTAGGATGAATGATTCTACTATGGACTAGTATCAAGCCATGATAGGGACGATAGGTGTATGAAAAATATTTTATCATGTATGGAATGGATGAAAGAGCTAATAGATGGTGGAGATTGGTTTCTACATATGGCACCTATAAATAGGTTTTCACCATGGTACTTACCCAAGGCATCACCAAAGTGGTTTTTACCATAGGGCGAATTATTTCTCTTTACTCTTTTTTGATATTTTGATATTTTTATTTTTTTGGTATTTTTTAATTAATATACTATAGGATCAAGCATAAAAATTCTTTAGGTGCACTATTGCTAGGCTCATCTAGTAGTTCTCCTTTAGGTGTGGCAAGCTGGTATGCTTCTGCTCCATAAGTTGCTGTGATGACAAAGGGTCCCAGTTAGTTAGGTTCAAATTTCCATTTCTTCCCATGATCTTGCTAATTCTTTTGATTTTACTTAAGTACCAAGTCTCCTATCTAAAATTTATGTGAGATGAACTTCTTATTGTAACAATGATGAAGGAATTTTTGATAAACTTGTAGGTGATTGAGTGCATTGAGATGTATTTCATCTATCAACTCCAAGTCATATAGTTTGGAAGCTTGATATTCTTCATCATTAATGAATTTCTATAGGGAAACTCTGAGTGATGAAAGATTGACCTTGATAGGTAAAATTTCTTCAGCTCCAAAGACCAGGGAATATGGGGTGGCACTTGTGGGTGTGTGAACGATAGTTTGATAAGCCCATAGTGCATGCTTAAGATGAATGTGCCAATCACGACCAACATCATTAATAGTATTTTTGAGGATTTTGAATATATTTTTATTTGATGCCTCTTATTGACTATTGCTTTATGGATAATAGGGGTTGGAAAAAGGGTATTAGAAGTAAAATTTATTGTAGATCTCACAAACATCTTGGTTCTTAAATGGTCAACCATTATTAGTGACAATGGTCAAGGGAATACCAAACTAATATATGATATAGTTTAGGATAAACTTAGAAATTTTATTTCCAGTAATGTCAGTTAGAGGAATGGCTTCAATCCATTTTGTGAAGTATTTTGTGGCGGTGATAATGAGTTTGTGTCCATTAGATTATGGAGATAGATTTTTCCTACGAGGTCAAGCCCCCATTGTGATAAAGGCCATAATTTGGTAATTTCTTGAATCTCCTAAGCCGATGCATTTATAAGATTAGTGTGTTACTAACACTTCTGCATGTTTGAGTAAACTTGTGGAAATCTTGTTCTATTGTTGGAAATAATACCTAGTTCTAATGAGTTCATTTGTCAGGTTTGGACCACTAGAGTGTGAACCAAAAATATGTCATGTACCTCCTATAGATATTTTTTGGCTTCTTTTGAGTTAAGACACCTAAGGAGAGTACGACCAAAGCTCCTTTGATAGAGTTTATAGCCTAAAATGAGGAATTAGGATGACCATCTAATGAAATATTTTCTTTGATTGTAGATAAATTGGGTGGAAATATTTTTGATGGAGGTAATCATATATGTAATTGTAATGGGAAGAATTGAGAGTAATGATTTCACACACAAGCTCACACTCTGGGACATCAAATGTAGGGATCAAGAGTTGTTCCACTAAGAATTCACATTACTAGTTATTGTGGGGCATATCCAAGAGAGATCTAATGGTTGTCATGGAATTTATTACTTTGTTGCTTAATCTAGGAATCTACTCAAATGTGATTTCACTAAATTATTATTTGAAACTATCTACCATTTTCTTATAGGGTAGAATTTTTTCATCTTTGGTCTAATATTCATCATTCACTTGTTTTACAACCAACCAGTAATCACCATAGACTTGAAGTTCCTTAAGTTTCTATTGTATTGTTGTCCTAAGTCCTATGAGTAATTATTCATATTCAACGATATTGTTTGTACATGAAATACCAAATGATACAATTTTGGTATACAATCACCTTGATGTGTGATGAATAGTATACCTACTCCTAATCCATGCTAAGTGTATGATCCATCAAAGTAAATCTTCCATGTTTGGTTAGGGGTTACTGTGAATATACCTTAATGTGGGAAATTTGACACTAGTGGATGATTTTCTATCATAGGAGCATATGCTAATTGGTCTATGGTTACTTACCTTTTGATGGCGTTTATGTCTAAATATTTAATGTCAAATTTTCTCAAGATCATAACCTAGTTAGCCAGTCTCCCTATGAGTGTTTCCTTTCTCAATAGGTACTTAAGGGGATTTTTTTTGCAATGAGTTTATTCTAATGGTTTATCATGTAATGTATTAGTTTTTGGGAGGAAAAAAAACCACTAAACATTAATGCTATGAGATTTCCACAATCCATAATGCTTAAGATTTTTTATTTCTGGATTTTGATGTGTTTGAGTTTTTTCATCAACATTTCAGATCACACTCAATGATCCATCATCAGGATGATAGAGAGAAAAAGGAAATGAGAAATGGTTAGATTCAGACCCAAATTTCTTAAAAGGAAGAGAGGTGAGAAGTTGAGGAGGGAATAGGGCACACAAAACAAGAAGAGAGAGATAAGCCAAGATAAGTAAATTGAAAAAAAAATTCAAGAGAGGAAGAGAATGAGAGAGGAAAAACAAGAAATGTGATTTTAAAAAAAAATAAGAAAGAGAAGAAAATAATTAAAAATTGAAAACTAACGAAAGAGGACAACATAAAGAAAAACTAATTGAAAAAATATTTTTCCTTTAGATTTTTCTCAATTAGTTTTTTCTTTATGTTGCCATCTTTCGTTAGTTTTCAATTTTTAACTCTTTTCTTCTCTTTCTTATTTTTTTAAAAATCGCATTTCTTGTTTTTTCTCTCTCATTCTCTTCCTCTTGATTTTTTTTTTCAATTTACTTATCTTGGCTTGTCTCTCTCTTCTTGGTTTGTGTGCCCTATTCCCTCCTCAACTTCTCACCTCTCTTCCTTCCAAGAAATTTGGGTCTGCATCTAACCATTTCTCATTTCCTTTTACTCTCCATCATCCTAATGATGGATCACTGAGTGTGATACAAAACATTGATGAAAAAACTCAAACACAATCAAAATCCAGAAATAACAAATTTTAGCCACTAAACATGCATGCTCATAGGTGTATAATTAAGTTCATATCCAACTAGAGAATAACTAATATAATAGACTACCCTTTCTGTACCCAAGTCATCATGTTGAGTGAGGAGAGCATCCCATGTTATTGATGTGATAGATATATATAATAACAAAGGCTTGCCTTGGACTAGTGGCATTAACACTTGAGGAGATGCAAGATAATCTTTCAACTGCTGAAATGAAATCTGAAAATTTTCATCCCACTTAAAGGTAACACATTTATGCAAAAGGTACACAAAGGAATGACACTTGTTAGCTAGTTGTGAAATGAATCAATGATGGATTGAAGCTTTCCTTGTAAGCTACACAGTTGTTTGAGATTGGTAGGAGGAATACCAATTATGGATTTGACCTTTGTTGAGTCCACCTCAATGCCTATTCTAGATACAATATACCATAGTAGTTTTCCTAATGTAACCCCAAAGACACACTTCTTAGGATTTAGTCAAAGGTTTTACTTTTCTAGTAAATAAAAAATATTAGAAATTATATCTAGATTCCCATCTCTTGTGAGTGATTTTCTAGAATATCATCAACATAATCCTCTATAAAGGTATTCATCATGTCATGGAAGAGATTGGTCATATCCTGTTGGTAGGTAGTGTTGAGAAAATGTGTTTGAACCTTGCAAATATATAAGGTACTATTGATACATCAATGTGGGGGGGTTGCAGGGGGGTACCCCCTTGCAGGGGTTTGGGGGGCTCATCCCCCTTGGCTAGGGGTCTGGGGGCAGCGCGCCCCAGTGGGGGTTCAAGGCAGTTCCCCCAAAAGCCACATTTTATGTATATTTTATTTTTATAAATTTGGACCATTCATCATTAGGTATTATATCATACAGTCGATATTTTGTTGGATTGACTTTCCCTAGAAGGAAACCCTATTTTATGAGGGCATTGTATTACGACTATGTATTGCAATGTATTTTGAGAGTCTGATAGCGGTCGTGTTTTCTCTGGATCTCTAAGTGGTGATACTCTTGTGAGAAACTTGCTCTATAAGTATATTATAATCTTTGTGATTTCTGAATAATATATTGGGAGGCTTTTGGAGTGTGGTGTTTTTCTCCCGAAAGGGTTTTCCCCATGTAAATCACTGTGTTGTGGTATGCATGATATTTGTGTTTATTTATGTTTAAGTTTTTGTAACTATTAAAGTTTGTAAAGGTTTTTGCATTATTCTCCTCTCAAGATTAGTGTAGGAAGTTGTCTTGTTACCTTAGCTTCCTGACAAGTGGTATCAAAGCCTGATAACCTTTGGTTTTAGTTGTGGGTTGTTGGGTTTTTTGAACTAATCTAGATTTGAGTGGGAGCTTGTGCAGAAGATGCTTTGTGATCTTGTTGTAGGAATTTTTAGATGACAAGTTCATCGGGGAGAATAGAGTTGGATAAATTTTTGGAAATAATTTTGAAATGTGGAAGCTAAAAATGGAGGATCTATTGATAGATCAAGATCTATGGGATGTTAATGAGAATGTTTCAAGGCCTACAGATCCTACTTAGGATGCTTAATATGATGTTATGGATTGTAAAGCCAAGGGTCTGATCAAATTGTGCTTGGTAGACTCTATTTTAATCAATGTCCATGAAGAGAACTCTACACAAAAACTATGGAAGAAGCTTGGTGAGATGTATTAAGCCAAATATTTAGTGAACAAGATTTTCTTGAGGAAGAAATTATATTCATTGAGAATGGAAGAGGGTGGAAGAATTACAGACCACCTAGAAGCACTCAATATGCTGGTGGCTAAGTTGGCATTAGTTGATGTCAAAATGGATGAGGAGAAAAAATGTAAGATATTGCTTTGTTCTTTTTCCTAATTTGTGGGATTCTCTTGTTATGGCTATTGGGAGTACTTTTGTTATATTGAAGATTGAATATGTATTGGGTTCTTTTCTTTCTAAAGAGATGAGGAGGAAGGTATCAATGCCAAGGGGGCCCTAAGTGTTCATGGAAGACCTAAGAAAAAAATCAAGAAGAATGAGAAACATGATAAATCCAAGTCCAAGGGGAGACCTAAATATCTTGGAAGTCCAAAGTTATTTGTTGGAACTACGGTAAGCCTAGACATATTCATAAGGAATGAAAAGAAGAAAAGAAGAAGAAAAAAAGAAATTTGATTCTGATTCTGAGTTCGAGAAGGAAGATGGTGATGCATTCATTGCAACTTTGGTAGCTTGTGTGGGTAATGATGCATGGTTAATTTAATTAGGTGCATTTTTCCATATGAACTTTAATAGAGATTTGTTTTCTAAATATGAATAATTTTATGGAGGTAAGGTATTCCTGGGTGATGATTCTCATTTAGACATTGTTGGCCATGGTAAAGTTAAAATTAGGTATCTTAATGGTAGAATAAAATGGATTATTGGTGTCTTGCATATCCTTGGATTAGCACAAAATCTGTTATCTATGAGAAAACTAATAGATGGAGTATTTTTTGATGCAGGATGCAAGATGATCAGAGGTGCTATGGTGATTGCTAGAGGTGTCATATATGGAAAATTGTATAAGCTTGATTCATGCACTGTTGAGTGCAATAGTACTTTTTTGAAAAGCATATTTGTGGAAGAAGTGAGGGTTTCACCTTTAGCAAATGGTTATGGATTTTGGGTACCCAAGGGTGCTCTTTCTTTTGAATCACATTTACCTGCAGAGAAAACTCTGTTATGGCATGAGAGACTTGGCCACATTGGAGAAAAGGGTCTAAGGACCTTGAAAAATAAAAACCTTGTTGAAGGTTTGTCTAATTCTAATCTTGAATTTGATTTCTATGATCATTGCATTTATGGAAAACAAAATCGTGTTCGGTTTTACTTGAGTTCTCATAAATCTTGTGGTGTATTGGATCCTATTCATTCTAATGTGTTTGGTCCTGTAGATGTTAGTTCAATTGGTAAATCCACATATTATGTTCATTTATTGATGATTATAGTAGGACATGGGTATATTTTTTTAAGAGTAAATCTGAAATTTTCAGTCAATTTAAAGAATTTAAAGCAATGGTTGAGTTGTAGACTAGAAAGAAAAATAAATTTTTGAGGACTGATAATGACAGTGAATTTTTCTCTAATGATTTTGATAGATTGTGTAAAGATTGTGGTATTCATAGACAAGAAAACTCCATATTCTCCACAACAAAATGGAGTTGTAGACAAAATGAACAAGACGTTGATGGAGAAGGCTAGGAGTATGTTGAGTGGTGTTGGTCTAGAACAAAGGTTTTGGGTTGAAGTTGTTGCCACTGCTTGTTACTTGATTGACATGTCTCCTACATCATCTCTTGTTGATAAGATTCCTATAGAGGCATGGTCGGGTCATAATCCTCATTAAGACATCTTAGAGTTTTTGGTTGCAAGGCATATGCATATGTGCCAAAGGAGAAGTGAACAAATTTGGAGAACAAGGCTATGAAATGTATCTTCATCAGATATAGTTATGGTGTGAAAGGATACAACTTTTGAGATCCTATTGCATAGAAGGTAATACATAGTAGAAGTGTTATTTTTAGAGAAACTAAGAATTCTTCTATTACATTGCAACTAGAACAAGGTAAACAAGAAGATGTGATTCAATTTCCTTCTACACTTGAGAAAGTTGAATCAAGGCCCATGGATAGACAAGAAGTTGAGGAGAGCTCATCTATCTCTGAATCTGTAGAAGAGGAGGAAGAACCTCCAACTCAGCTTGTTTGTAGGTTTACAAGGCATAGACAACCACCTGAAAGGTGTTCACCTAATGATTGGAGATGTATTTTTTCTTTGGATACTAACATGGATGAACTCAGAATGGTAGAAGAGGCACTAGGTATGAATGATGCATAATCCTAGAAGATTGCTATGGATGAAGAAATGACAGCTTTGAAAAAGAATGATACATGGGATCTTGTACCATTGCTCGAAGGACAAAAACTTGTTGGTTGTAAATGGATGTTCACGAAAAATATTGGTTCAGATGGAAGTAGTAAGAAATACAAAGGAAGGTTGTTTTCAAAAGGTTACTCTCAAGTTGAGGGTGTTGATTATGGTGAGATATTTCCTCCTATTGTAAAAATGAAATCCATTAGATTTTTGCTTTCTCTTTTTGTTGCTTATGAATTAGAGGTTGAAAAAATGGATGTGAAAACTACTTTATTTCCTGGTGACTTGGAGGAGGATATTTATATGACACAACCAGAGCACTACGTGGTGAAAGGTAAAGTAAATTGGTTTGCAAATTGAAGAAATATTTGTATGGAATAAAATAGAGTCCTAGGATGTGGTACCATAAATTTGATACATATGTATTGAGTTTGGGATTTGAGAATTCTAAATAAAATCATTTTGTTTATTCTAAAACTGATGGTGATCATTTCCTATTTATTGCATTATATGTTGATGATATGTTATTTATTGGTGGAGGGAAAGGTATGATTTCAAAACTGAAATCTCAACTTGCTGCTAAATTTGAAATGAAATATCTTGGTGCAACTAAAGACATTCTTGGGATGGAAATTAAAAGAGATAGAGTAAATAGGAAGCTATGGCTTAGCCAAAGTAAATATGTCAATTAAATTTTACAAAGGTTTGATATGTAGGATTGTAGATCACTGTGTGTTCCTGTTTCAGTTGGAATGAATTTATCTATTTCAGATTGTCCAACATCTCCATCAAAGATGGAAGACATGTTGTCTGTTGCTGATATGTTTTTTTCATTGATTTCAACACTATTGGCATTAATGTCTTTAAGGGTATATATGTCGAGGATGTTGAGAAAATTGTAATGAAATAAGCTGTAGGTTGTCAGTGATGTAGTGAAGTTCAGTCTGTTGGCTAGCTCAGTCTAGTGATGTTCAGAGGTTGTGGATCAAAGGGTTTGTTTTTTAGTATATCTAGTTTATCCATGTTAATTTTTAGAGATCTACATGAAGATTTGATCGAGTTATGAGTATATGTGTTCTGACAGTTTTTCTATTGCTTTAGTTTGTGCTCCTAAAAGAAGATAATGTGATTCTAGTAATTTGATTTTTTTTGGATGCTTCTATGATGATTCATGATGCTCATGGATGTTTCTAGATTGTGCTCTATCTATATTATACATTTGTATTGATCGTTGTGCTTGCGATTGGTGATTTTCTCTTGTGTGTTCATGTTTTTCATGTTCATGGCCAACACAGTGATTGTAGCATGTTGTGGATCTTTGAGGCATAATTGTTTAAGGTGTTTCATGTTCAAGGATTTTGTTTTGGGTCTTCACTATGTTGTGGCTGACATTGTTTGATTCACATTGATAATTATTTATGTTTTGGGCTGACAGTTTGTACACATTTTATATTTTGTTCAATCTGACATGGATATGTTGTTATCCTTAGTTGTGGATATATATGAGCAATTTTTTATACCATTTGAAGGTATGGTTTGATTATTGTGTACAAATAATGTTCTAATCTTTCAAAGGTAGAAGAAAAGTGTGAATAAGAGTGAGTAGATGTTTATGTGCTTAACCGGAACTGTAATCAGGCATTAGCAGATGCTATTTTCTTAGTTCAAAATCTTGTGGATGTAATCCAAATGTTTTTGTAAGATAGTGTGTCTTCCTTTGGGTAGTAAACCTTATTGTATTTGAGTAGTGAGCTCTAGGAAGTGTGCCTGAATGCATGTGCATTCCCCATTTTCTTTTATACTTTGAACATGGTATAATCTTGTGGACTAACCTCCACCATGGTTTTTCCCCTAACAGGGTTTCCACATAAAAAATCTTGGTTTTATGTGTGTTTTCGATGTGTTGATGGTTTATGCTTTCATGTGAATTTGTTAGATCTGAGAAAAAGTTTAATTTGTATAATTTATGTGACAACTGATTCACCCCCCCTCTCAGTTGTCTACCCTTGTGTTACCAACAAGACATGAGCAGAGTGTCTTACTAGAGTGCAGTTGGAAGTTTGATGTATGTTATGGTTTGTACTAGACTAGACATTGCCTAAGTAGTGGGAGTTCTTTCTAGATATATGTCTAATCCTAGTAGAGTTCATTGGGATGCAGTTAAAAGACTCTTTAGCTATTTGTGTGACACCTCAGATTATTCCTTATGTTATCATAGTAATATGACTAAATATGATATTTCCTTTGATATTCATGGATATGTGGATTCAAATTGGGAAGGTGATATTGATAGTAGAAGATCCAATAGTGCTTATGTGTTTACATTATTTGGTGGTGCAATTAGTTTGATGAGTAAGGGACAGGCTGTGGTTGGTTTTTCCACTACTGAAGCAGAGTATATGGTAGCTACTCATCCTTGTAAAGAAGCCATTTGGCTTAAGAGACCGTGTTCAGATATTGGAATTAAATAGGGTGTAGTGACAATTTATTGCAATAGTCAAAGTGTGATATTTCTAGCTAAGAACCTGACATTTCATGCCAGGACCAAACACATTGATGTATAGTATCATTTTGTTAGAGATATGGTTGAAGATGGCAGGGTGAAGTTGATTAAGGTAGAGACTTTGATGAATGTTGTTGATTCTCTATCAAATCTTATGAGCACAAAGAATTTCAAATGGTGTTCAGATACTATGGGCCTCTCGACCCCTAGCAATTAAGAGATGATACTTTTACACCCTCATGTTTTCCTTGCAAGGTATTCAACAAATGGGAGATTTGTTGAGAAAATGTGTCTCAACGTTGCAAATATATAAGGTACTATTGATACATCAACGCAAGGGGGTTGCAGGGGGTACCGCCCATATGGGGGTTCAAGGGGGCTCATCCCCCCTGGCTGGGGGTTTGGGGGCAGTGCCCCCATAAGCCACATTTTATGTGTATTTTATTATTGTAAATGTGGAACATTTGTCATTAGGTCTTATTTTTGATGGTCAATATTTTTTGGCTTGAATTTCCCTAGAAAGCAACCCTATTTTATGAGGGTGTTGTATTATGGTTGTGTATTGCAATGTATTTTGAGAATTTGCTAGTATTCATGTTGCCTTTGGATCTTTGAGTGGTGATACTCTTGTGAGAAGCTTGCTCTACAAGTATATTGTAATCTTTGTGATTTATGAATAATATATTGGGCCGCTTTTGGAGTGTGGGGTTTTTCTCCTGAAAGGGTTTTCCCCACATAAATCACTATGTTGTGGTATGCATGATATTTTTGTTTATTTATGTTTAAGTTTCTGTAACTATTAAAGTTCTATAAAGGTTTTTGCATTATTCTCCTCTCAATATTAGTGTAGGAAGTTGTTTCGCTACGTTAGCTTCCTTATAGGTAGCTCCAATATTTTTGAGGCCGAAGGGCATGGCATTCTAGTAAAATGTTCCTCATGGATAGGTGAATGTTGTTTTGTGTTGATCTTTGGGAGAAATGTGAATAAAGTTGTATCATGAGAATCCATCCATTAAATTTAACATTTCATTCCTGCTATCAATTCCATGGATCATATCTATATTAGGTAGAGGAAAGTCATTTTTGGGACATGCCTTGTTTAGATCTCTAAAATATTTGCATATTTTGATGCCCCCAGTGGGTTTAGGGACAAGTAACAAGTTCAATATCCACTTGAGATAGTTTATTGGTCTAATAAAACCCACATCTAATAACTTTTAAAGTTCTTCTTTGATTAACAATGCTATTTGGGAGTGCATTTTGTGTAACTTCTGCTTTACTGGTTTTTCTCCTAGTGCTACTATTAGATGATGTAGCAATAGATTGGGGTCCAATCTTGGCATGTTTGCATAGGACCATGTGAATTTATCTTGTCTATTTTAGAATAATTCCATGAAATTAACTCTTTCCTTCTCAGATAGAAAAGATACAAAGTATGTGATCCTGATACTATTGGTGGTATTGATTTTTGCTTCCTTACGTTTTTTATAAGCACTAGGATATCTCTTGATTCATGGGGATATTTTCAAACCTTTTATCCTTGGGTACCTTAGAAAGGTTTTCAACCTTGGATACATCCTTTGTTTTTCCTATTTTTTGGTATGAAAGTGTCATATGGCAGTTTTCACCAAGGGACCTATTTATGAATTTTATATTTTTATGAAAAGAAGGTTTGAAATCCTCCCCAAGTATACCATTGTGTCAATATCAATGATAAAACAAAATCTATGATCTCCTAAGGCTCTCCCATCTCAAAGTCTCAAAAACTCAACGATAGCGTCATCATTTTGGAATGTGTCTATTCTAGGTGGATCTTGTAGGTCCCAATTAATGAGTTGGGGATAGACAAGCGAGAGGTTGTTGTCAAAGGATGAAGGATCAAAAGATAAATAAGGTATGGTGCAAATGTTATGATATTGGAATAGGTCGGTGATACACTTGAAAGAGTCATTAAAAGTATCCTCATTAGACAACTTAACAATAGAAGGAGTTTTATCTATTTCCACATGGATAATTTTAATATTTGAGGACACGGTATCTAGTTTCGCAAACCAAAGTCCTTTAAAGAGTGGTTTAACATTTATTGAGATATGATCCATAATCTCTTTTTTTTTGTGAACCAAGTCCACTATGAACATTATACCCCATGTTCCATAATTTTAAATCCTTTGGTATACTTTTGAACTACAAGTATGGCAATCTCTTCTTTGTCTTTGTAAATCCACTTCGATATGTCTTTTTCAATGGATTCCTTATCAAGTTCACCCCATCCATAATTTAATGTGATTATATCTCATTTGATTATCATGTTAGAAACTTCTTATGATTTGATCGATTTCCCATATGACCTAGGTGATGATGGAAGATGACCAAGATAGATAGACTATGTCATGTCATATTCCCCACACCACTTATCCTTGACCTAAATCTTGACTTCAAGAACAATTGTGGATTGAGTGAATGTCTTAGTTAGTGCTAGTGGATTAATGTAGGACTTAGAGGAGGATGCTTTGGCATTTTTAGGAACATGAAGCATGGTGTATCCCCTCAAGTTGCTATAGTATGGGAAAGTATTAAGATATTTTGGAATTATTACTTTGTTTCTATTATGATAGAACTTTAGAAACTTGTGAAAAGTTGATGGTATGACCTACATGACATGTACCATGGGTGACCAAGAAGTACATTGCACAAAATTTTGAGATCTATCACTTGGTACACTTTATCCTTAATTACTAGTCCTACTTAGATAGGAAGGATGATGGTCCTTTAGAAGGTCATTCAATATCATCATAAGCTTTGATCTCTATCTTCTTGTTTGGATATATAGCCTCCTCAAAGTCCTAATATTTTCACTAGTTTTAAGAGGTAGATGTTCAAACCTACACCATCATCTATTAGGACTCATTTTATTTTGTGCTTATAGAAAAATATTTCTAAGTAGAGGGAATTGTTATGTCTAGGAAAATGGGATGTCATATCTTTGTTAGAAAAGGTTAGATGATGGGTAGAGGCGAGATGCCCAACCATGGCTTGAAATTGGTCCACATTTAGATTTGTAGGTACTGATGATTCCCTAAGAGCTTTGTCTAAGATGTCTTTATAGATTGGAGATATGCACAAGATCTCTAGGATAGATATTTGTGCTAGTGTTTTACTTAATTGATCCATAATATTGTATTATGGCATAGCAGGGGTTCTAGATGTGACTCCTTGTAGAGTAATTTTTCCTCTACAAGTTGTAATGACACATTTTGGATCCATGTTCTTTGTAGTAATGGTGGATACATGGTTTTCATCCCAACTCCATTATCATTTATTCGGGAAAACTAGGTTATGCTACAGAATTTTTATACTTTCTTTGAAACAATGCTACAAAAATGCATTGTCTCAAAGAGGGGCAAAATGTAGACACTTAAATTTGACTAATGTATTTCTTCCAAAACATGTTAGTTTTGGTCATTTGACTTACCTAATTCATCTTCTATATTTAATTAAATTATTTCATTAATTTAATAAATTAATAATCATTTTCACTCCATTAAGATAATTAAATGATTTTTATAATTATTTAAATACTTTTTAATTTTAATTTCCTCTTAATTCCACTTTAATTAAATAATTTTGAACTATTTAATTAAATTATCTATTTCACCAATATTCATCTATATTGATTAAATAATTAACATTGTTTAATTAAATTGTACTACTTATTCTTCTTTCCTAAAGTTTAATTAAATAATTTATTATTATTTAATTATTTCATTATCCAATTCCTACTTCTCAAATTATATAATTACTTTTAATTATTTAATTTATCTAATTATTTCTCAACATTATCCAAAATAAATAAAGTCATTTATCTTATTTATTTATTCCCACCTTGCACATGTGATTAAATTCATTTAATTATTAACAACCCCTGTATTTCCACCTCATCAATTGACTGAGACTTACTCTTAGTCCAATCCTAAATTATATCCACTTCACTCCCACCCACTCCAAGTTTGTTGATAAGTCAATTCACTAAGAAATCAATTTTATCTACTGATTGGTTATCACTACAATCAGTTCTCTTAATTGATTCATATGATAATTTAGCTACAATCAAGAGATTAGTTAACTCCCTCTCAGTTCCTCTCATCAATTTTGAACCATTGATCTTTTTATTCTCCCCTTAGATCTTGACCATTGATCGGTGTCACTAAAAATCTATAAATTCAGCCTTCCTAACATCTCTCTCTCTCTCTCTCCTAAATCATTGTGAAGAAACAATACTCATATTATAAATGCTTTTATGATATTGTGTTACTAAAAATCTGAGAGAAAATACTATAAAACCATTCTCCAAGGTGAAGAGAGGAGAAAAATGGAGCAAAGCGAAGAATTCACACAAGTTTTATGGTTTTTGTTTTATGTGATTCTTTTACTCTTCATTAATATGATCTTTTGTTAAATTTGATTATGGATTTCAATTATTTACTGCTTGTTATTCTTTTCCCTAATCATTTTCCAGGTCATACAACTAGTACTAATAATAAAATTATGTTTTCTACTGTTAAAGAAACTAAATGGTTGCAACACATGCTTGCAAGCAAGCTGTGTGATAGATACATACTTTGTAATAGTATTCATATTAAGATTCATGGCTATTAAATTTTGATAGTTGGAGTGTTTTTTGTACCTAGAAATCTTTTTTTCCATGCTAAAAGTAAACATGTATATGTGCAAAATAATTTTTTGGGGAAATATTTGAGACAAGGTTTAGATGGAGAAAATTGAAAATCAAGTAATATTATTGAGTCCTTGAAAAATTATATAATTTCTACTAATTTTTTGGTACATGGATGGAATGTTTTTATTCCTTTCTCATGCATGAGGTTGTCTTCTCAATATATACTATGTTAAATATTAAGAGTGAGAATTTTGGAACTATGGTGTGTTGTTCACCTATAGATAATTATTGTGTGTGGGATGATGGTGTGCAAGTTAAGTTCATGTTGATTTTTTTATTTAAAAAAATTAAACTTATAGAGAATAAGATGTGAGTTGTAGTAGGTTTCAACGATTTTTAAATATTGTGTTTTAGCATGGATATTTGTCTAATTATAGTCTTTATATATTTGCAACCACAAGGAATTTGGTTGAGAATTCACTAACACATCTTTATTTGAATAGTTACTAAATTACATGTGATAAAGCACATGACTATGTAACATTCTTAGAATACATGTGGCGATGACTAAGAGAATGCATATGCTCTAGGGGATTCTCAAAGGTATTGCAAGAAGATAAAATAAATTGAGTGCATATTATATTATAAATTAATATGTCCTATGTTGTCTATAAATTAAGTGTCATGCCCAAAAAATTGCAATAAAATACAGTTAAGGGAAAAACATAAATTTCAAATTTCGATTACTACACATGACTAACTCGCAAAAAATTGTTTCCAAAGCACACATTTCTTTAAAAGAATAACAACATTTTCCCAAATACAAATTATAATAGTTAGTTAAGTAACTCATTTTCTTAGGTAATCCTAATAGGGTCTCAAGTAGAGACATGGAATCCACATCACCAAGGTAGGATTGATTAGCTCTACAACTCATAATTCATCACAACTTAATTCAAGTAACAAGATATGACAATACAATGTATCAATTTTAACTCAAAGAAAGGGAGAAGAGAAAACCCTAGGGGCTAGACCTAATTCCTCGGGGGCTCATCTCTAATGGCCTTTCCTACGTATATATTTCATAGAGGAACCATAGTTCAATACCTTGAGTTCACCTAACTCATATTTGATAGATCAACAATCACACATTTCACCTTGGTTTAAATAACCACAACTTGCAATGGTAGTAAGTACTAAGAATGAATAACAATGATAAATCTATAAGGGCTCCTTCTACTACAAGGAGTGATTAAAAATCTTGATTACAACGCCCCTTAAGGGCCACTTGCCAAAATAGATAATCAAGATTAGTTCTAGGATGAGGGTAACCAAAACATATCTTGAATACATAATTATAATTGAAGTTGTGGTCCTAATCCAACCATACAAAGGTCACCATATAACATCAATAATATTAAAGGGTGAAAGGTTAACAAAACAATCAACATAATGAATCTTTCTAGGAAGTTCAACCTTCATACACTTGGTTGACTAACACAAGGAGTATAATCCTTAGGTTCAAATACCACTCTACCTTGGTCACCCTCATAATCCAAAAACACATAAATACGCTAACCTCAATGCTTTACACAAAAATATCCTATACCTCCAATCCATTAATTAAAGAATATAAGAGTGGGTACGCAACCCTTTCTAGGGTCCTCTTACCCTAGATAGTTCCACAGTCAGCTGCGTTTTAAGGGAAATTTTATACATAACAAAGCACATCATGCTTACACGACCATTTAATGTCTGCACTTAATATCTACTGCACTTCATGGATACAATTATAGTTAAGTGAAAAGTTTGATGGCCATTTCTAACCACAAGATAATTTATAACAATAAGACAACCTAAAGAATCAAACTTGATCTCCTCTTGACCATATTGGCATCATGAAGCTTTGTGAGCTCTAGCCAAACCCTCGAGCAAGAAATATTTTAACCCTATGATGATGAAATCGGAGCTTCTATTTTGATAATATAAAATGGTATCACAATGCCATTTGTTTTATAAGCAACTATCATACAATGTCATGAGTGTGACACTTAAATCTCACAAAACGAAGCATTTTAACACCCATGATTCACACTAGTTATTATGTATCAAATACAAATATATATACATAGAAATTACAGTTGCTAGTGTTAAAGAATAAGAAGTAGGATTCTAGGTTCTATTCGTTTAGAAATAACATATAAATCACCATATAATGGATTTTGAAAAATGGGTTTTCACTTGAGACCAATGGTATGGTTGAAGGAGGCAAGAATTTCAAACATAGACCCAAACACCCAATGATCTAATTTGGGTATATGCAAAACTATCAACTATTACTCCTATCAACAACAATACACAAAAAGCACAACCAACACACAACTAACACTCTCCATACCCACAATATGGTCCAATATGAAAATGCATCTACCGACACAAATATTACAAGTGGGTATTCTTTAAAACTAGTTACAAGATAGACCCCCATACCTGCATAAATACTAAACAATGATTGAGATGGTGTTTCGAACTTGTTCTTCAGCTCCACAATTCTTAAATTACCTCCATGAAAAACACCCATCCCAAATTTCAGTCATTGCATACCCCTTGAATGGTTGTATGACTCCCTTCTTCCCCTTTTCCACTTGGAGAGAAGTGTTCTTTCTTGCCACCCCCCATTTCTTTTCTTTATCGACAAGCTTTCTCCTCCTCCTGACGTGCCCTCTCACCATATTCCTTCCACTTTCCATTCTTTGGCATCCCACCATCTAGGGTTTATTTTGCATTAAATGTCCTCCTTCATTGCCTGATCTCCTCAGTCTTACTTATCCAACCTTCCCATTAATGGTGGCATCTATTTCCTTCATTCCTTTGCAAGAATGTCGCCTAGAGCTAACATCACATTTTTTGTACCCTAGCTTGCTTTTCCAGTCTGTTGACACCATATCCCTTGGAAATAGACCATCGATCTTGCAACTTGTGCCTACAATAAGCACCACACAAATACCTACCTTTCTTTAAAGTACCATTGTCTAATTTGACCTAATTTAAATTTCAGTAGTAGATCACTATTGATTCATAACAATGGTGTGAATCAGGTGCAACACAATACTTTCCATGTGTCACTATCTCGCATGCCTGCATTGGTCAACCAAGTCAACACAAGCATACATGGGATTGCGGGACTACTCCTTTTTTCTGACCTTAAGCTTATCAACCTTTGAGGTTTAGTTGTCGGGTATCCTCCCCACCACATGCTTGGCATGCATAGAAGGGCCTTAAAAGCAATCCCAAACTACTAACTCTGAAGCTTCTTACACCTATCGGGGATCAGCCTTTGGCCTTACCCTCTACCTTCTACCTTATGACCAACATACTTTGAAGGTCTCAAGAAATAAGACCGAATCGTGATGTCCAATCCTCTTTATGCCTATCAACATCGGGGTGATCCCACAATACTGGTTTACACTTTTTGGCCAAACTTGACATTGAAATGAACATTTTGGACTTTTTCTTCACTTTCGAACACCTATAGCTGCTAAACTGTGAGGAATTTGAAGATGATGAAAATTAGTGATTTGTGACATTTTGTCTGTAGATTCTAAATATATATTTTTAAAAATTTGGAATCAAATTGCATTTCTTTTTCCATCTCCTTCGATAACTTTTTTTAACAGTAAACACCATTTTTAGAGAGTGATTTGTACTTAATAACACATAACTTTTTTTCTATGAAGGTTAAAATTCTAATTTTTTTGAATTTGGATTTGTAACTCCAATATCTAGTGCATGCAATTAGTTTCATAGTGTTTAATTAAATATTTTTTCTTAATTAAGTTTTGAAGTCAAACTAGTTACAATTTAGACAAGGTTTACTTGCTAACATAACTTTTTTTGCATGTATCAAAATTCTTTCTTTTTTTTGTTGGATCAAGGACATCAATATCAAGTGCATAGATATTTTCCAGTTTTTTTTGGTAATATACTATTTTTTCATGTGTAGAATAAAGAGCTTGATTTTCAATGAAAAACCTACATTCACAAGAAATTAAAAAAAAAGATAATAATAAAATTAAATATATTTAAAATTATAGTTTTTGGGAAGCTTATAATAAGGACTACATATAATTTTTTTTTTAAATGAATTCATTTGATCCCCCAAAAGGTAAACCAAAAGTGGTTTTTTATTAGCATTTTGATAGGTGTAAAGGATACTCCATTATAGGTATGGTTTAAAACTAGCAAGGTTCTATCTAAGGGGGTTTGATCAAAACCTCTTCAATTGGAATCCTTTAAATGAAACTTTTCAAGGCTGAAATCATTATATTTTCTCAAAATATGTGATTTCAACAAAAATCAAGATGTCCATATAAGTGTAAACCACTATAATCTCCAAACTTGTGATTGGAGTTCTACCACTGACCTTACCCTTTATTTTGCTTCTTGTGCACTGCCAAAATCCCAACACACTAACCCTTGAACACCAAAGTTCGAAACTCCAAACAATGCTTTAAGTTGTTGGGGGTCACTAACTCTTGCCTCATCGTTGAAGTGCATAGCCAAGCTTAACAAGTAGGTTCAAACACACATGTTTGATGCTCTTTGCACCTATCAAGGTTCAACCATTGGCCTTACCCCTTACTATTTAGCCTGCCTTTACTCCATTGCTACCCTCCCCACCAACCTCTAAAACATGCATGAGTTTGTTAGATGTTAGAGTTCTCTCTTCCACCTTATCGCTTTCATTCCTTTGTGTTAAGGTGTAAGCCAACCTATTGACTCGTGATGTCTAAAACAACCTTTTTGAGCATAAAAAAACTTAACTCTTTTGAGTTTCAACCTTCGAGTTTCCTTCTTACTGACTACTTGACAATCCGCTAAGGCATAATCCTCCAAGATTTCCTACGAACATCGATAACGTCTCAGATGTCGGGGTTCAAGGTTTCTTCCTATTGCAAACTTAACAAAGGGTTAAGTCATGAACCTTAAGGTCAAAACCACAACACTAAAGCCATTTGGGGTGTCATGGTTTGGGGTTACCTCATACTCCTTTCTTTATTACATGTTAGGGCATAAGCCTTAACGCCAACCCCCAAACTTTGAAACCTTTTCAGGTGTCAGGGTTTGACCTTACCTCTTACCACTTACCTTCCCTTCAATAAGGCATAAGCCTTCTTATAAAACTACGAAACCCAAACACTTAACTCACAAACCCTAACTCTTTCGAGTGTCAACCTTTGGGATTTCTTCATACTAATTGCTCGCCTTGCCAAATTGTTAAGGTATAAACCTCAAAGTTGACCTGTGATGTCGAAACCTTTTTTGGGGGTCGAGGTTCCTCCATACCACTTTCCTCACTTAGCATTTTGATAAGACAAGGTGTAAGCCTCCTTGTCAAAGTTCGATGTTCGAAACCTTTTTGGAATTAGTACACTCTTCCTTCCTTTTCTTGAGGGATTTAGTGTGGGGCATGGTCGAGGCCTGATGTCTGAAACCCTTTCTAACTTGACTCCAACTTACTTCATACTTAAAATTATGTTAAGGCGTAAACCTTAGGGTTATTCTTCGATGCTCAATAAGAAACTTAACCTCATTTTCCCTAGACATTTTGGACTTAACTCAATCCTTCTTCATACTTTGAGGCATTCGGTATAACATGTGACCAAAGCCTGAAGTCTGATACCTTTCAGCAGAGAGTAAGCCTCAAGGCGAAGTCCAAAGCCTGGTCATACTTAGCTGAAAAATGATTAACTCTTTCCTCTTTATAAAATGATATAGGTAAGCCCAAGGTCCAAAGTATGACTTTTGGAACACTCTAAGGCTTAATGTAATGACACTCGAAGGCCAACGAATCCTTCCTAACAATCATATGAAGTCCTTTTGTCCTCAAATGATAGCTCTTCAGCTGATATCACTCAAATCTCCTACTAACCTCAATGAGGTGCCTTTGTTGACCTCAATCAACTCATTCCTAGCAGCCTCTCCTCTAACATCATAAAATGCCCTTGTGAAAGAAATGACAATCATATTAACAACAAATTAATCTAACTATAGCTAGGTTCAATTATCCTCATCAAATTAACTCTCCATTAGCATCTCCCAACTATTAGTATGGGTATGATGTTCTAATCTATGAACAAATCATAATTCCATTATAATGAACAACCCAAGAGCAGAAAAGACTCTAAGACTCTTCATCTATCCTTATTTACTTGATAGCTTACTTTCCCTAAGTTAAGCAGTACCATAGGGATCAAATCTGCACCTTTTAAATTTACTAAAACCTCTAAGGCTCCTTTAGTGACTTGAGCCACAATACTTTCTATGAGGAATCTCAAGTAAATACTATAGGAGACATTCACAACCAACATGAATCAAATGATAAGAAAAGAGCTTTATTACTAGTGGACCTTAGCAACACCACATAGTATGAAAAATTATAGTATCTATCAATGTAGATTTAGTCACATACCTTAATAGAAGCATTCAAATAAGAATTTAACTAGTCTACTCTTAAAATAAAATGACTAAAAGTATAGTGGCACTCAAACACAACTAGGTCCTACATCATCTAAATGATGCACCCTAAATCTACACAACATAGTATTATAAGAGAGAAAAAAGGCTATGACACTGATATAAAGGGAGGGGCCTTACATCCTCCCCCCCTTGTATAGAATTACTCCTGGAAGTCTTTTAGGGTTGGAACTTAGTAGCATTATAGCAACACTTAAGAAAAGGATTAGCCATGCTAATTATCCTTCTTTCATGATAAAGGAAATTAAAACATAAAATTAAGAGCATTCCTTTTTTGTTTCGTATTGGACCAAAGAAATATTTACACAAATTCACACAACTCTATACAACAACATAAATCATAGAACAATAGTAATAGTGATCAATAATTGCTCAACAATGAGCCAAAGGGAAGCCTAAAAAGTGTAGGCACTTACAACTAATCATATAAATTGTACAAGGTATCAAAATTGATGAGGGCCACACTGCCCAAAAACCACATAAATCACAACAATAGATACCAACATAGAAGATGCGAGACAAAAAAATGGATTACTTTCAATTATTTTTAGTAAATGAAAATATAGATTCAAAGCTTACATGCTACAACCTCATGGGCCTGATTCATTACAACAAAATCAACTCTGAAAATAAATCCTACAATTCAGAGCCACAATCTGCACTATCAGGGCCACCTTCTACAACCCCCACTTCACCCTTTTTATTTTCCCTAATAACCACCCTAGAATGTTCTAGAAAGATCAAATTTCCCCTTTTTTGTTTTGGCGCCAAAAGTCTCACCGTTTGATTTTTGGCCTAGAAAGAATTTTTTATGAAATTCACTTTTTAGAGGAAAAACTTTGCGGGGCCATAACTTTTGATCTGGGTGTCTGATTTGCTATTATTGCATATTGTTGGAAAGCTCTTGACAAGCTCTACAACACAAGAGCCATTGTAGGTTAGTTCACCTAATTTTTGAACTGTTTCAGAGCCTCTAAAGTTTTATATATGAATTTGAAGCTACATTGGAGAAATTTCTTGGGACATAAACTTTAATTTCTCCCAAACCATGTAGGGTATTGAGGTGATTCTTTCGTGATCAGAATTTTTTTCAACTCTTCTCCTTGGGGTAAATTTTCACATCCATACAAGCCCATTTAGGCCAACATACTAAAACTAGTAATTTCTTGTTTTTTGCTATTTTTGATGCTTGGCAGTCTTATACCCCCTAAGTGCCATCATGGGACTCAAAACAACTAAAGAAAATAAAGAAAACATTTTTTTTGGGTGATGCAAGATTTCCCTACACCATTGGATGCTCCTGCATCAAAAATAGACAATAACTATTGTGCAGGATTGACAATAATAAAAGATCGAAAAAGATACATAAGAGACATATCTTTCATGCATAAGCAGGAATACATAAGATACCTTTCTTTCATGAGTTTAACATGCAATATTTAGAATAAATTCTTTCAAAATGAAACATTTAACCCATATAATCTCAATATATAAAACAATTACAAGGTTAATCACTATCCATGTAGCCATAAATTATTGCCTCTCTAACCATCTTTAATTGAATTATAATAGTATATCAAAAAATAAGCATCTTTTAATATATATTTTCACATGAGTAGTACCCATGCTATTAGAAAATATCTTATCACAAATGTTTAGTCATATCTCAAGAGTTATCAGCTTCACATTTTGTCCAAATACGTTCTTAAGAGAATAGCTTACCTTATAATTATGGTACTCATACCATATCTTAATCATGACACTCATACCATGTCTCATGGAATATTAACTTGCATCATTTGTTACTCTCACACATAGCTCACAAGTATGCCACATCATATTTACTTACAATTTCACATGTATACAAAAAAATAGCAAGGATGTGCTTACCAATTAGGTACGCATGTCCTCACACAAAGAATGCTCTTTCGAACGGGTGCACCTATCCTCATATAGTCACATAATTTACAACATAAGGCTCACACAATGGTGTTTACAAGGATGGATATTCTTGGATACTAGAGAAAATTAGGAAAGATGGTCTTTAGGCCCTTCTCTAAGGACTCCTCCATACAGATAAGAACAATCATAGAATGAAGGGAAGAATGGATTAATGACCATCCCATACCGATCCCATTTACAACCCCTTTAAAAATAATTCCCCAACGCATCTACTCCCTTATACGACCTTCCAGGGAACCCCTCGAGATATGGTTTACATATATCACATCACACCACACATGCCAACAATTTGCAAACAAGGAGAGAGCCTCAAGCGAAGTAACATAGGATCATAAACCAAAATTTAAATAAAATTTCTGAAAAGGAACTATAAATTCAAGAGAGGAGCAAAATAAAGATCAATTGTAGCTACATTGCAACATTTCAATCTTAATTCAAAAATGAAATTTAAGCAAGTCCTTGAGGAAAATCAAACTATAACAACCTTCAAATGGCTAAATAGCCTAATAAAATAATTGTAAAATTTCACATTGTTGGTGTGTAATAAATTAAAACATCAATCAGAAATACCAATAATTCATTTTTTAACAATAAAATATGCACATTACGAGTACCATGTGACTTGATAAGCCACCGAAGGGGAGGAGGGGAATGTTGGTTCTCTAACCACATGAATATGAATAATTGGTGGTCCCATACCACATGATTATGAATAACTAGTGGTCCCTAACCACATAAATATGAGTAACTAGTGGTCCTTGACCACATAAATATGAATGATTGGTGGTCCCTAACCACATAAATATGAATAAATGGTGGTCCATGACCACATAAATATGAATAAATGGTGGTCCCTGGGCACATAAATATGAATCACTATTGGTCCATGTAATTCCATCCTTTACCCATGGGTTATAAACATCAAGGATTGGGTTTGCACTATGAACCAACAAGTGTGGCTCTCATATGTGGAGGAGTAGGCCACAGTTAGCGTCCATAGGAGGATTACAATGACTCGACATTGATCCTTTATTAGGATTAGGGACAATGCCCTGAGCTCGTAATTTACTGATGGGTGAACATGTGCCTCTCAACTGCTTATTTACACTAGCTGGCATCTCACTCCCATAAGGGGGAACCATACACTAGGGGTACATATTTAACATACAAATAATACTAACACAAAGGAATACATCACATTTCATTTAATAGATACACATCCTCACATTTCATGCTTATACCATTTCACAAAAAATCAACTACACAAGATAATCATGAAGGGTACACATAGGGGATCATACTAGATGTCCACCACCCTTACCCCAAGTTGGATACTCTGTATCTTATACTTGGAGCACAACACATGTATTGGTTTCCACATGAAAAATCACATAACTATCAAGAATTATATCACTCCATTCCATATGAGTCAAAGATGCACAACATACACTTACTTTTACAATTGGGTATATCCACAACAATTGCCACAATACACAATATAATCACAATTACGTGGTATTCACATCCATCGTAGATAGAAAATAACTTCATTACTAATTTTCATCTTTTAGAGCCACAAAATCATTTCCTTACACATAAATAAAACCACAAATATTATATTCTACCAAGTGACATACACAATCATGATAAAGCACTTTTTTTAACAAAGTTTCCTGATACTCAACACATGATAAGGAAAACACGGTCTAGTTGGTTAGCACCACAAGAAAAACATTCTTTTTACTCAAAATTCACCTAATAATGCATTTAACATTTGTATCTCTAATGAGTTAACAATTATATGGCTTTCTATGATTAATAATGCAATTGGGGACCTTAAGTCTCACCAAAGTAGTGTTGTTATGACACACATGCCATTCTATATTCTAGACATGACATGTAATGAAAGAAAAAAATTAAATTCATAATTTAACAATGCAAGGTTTACTATTGCATTCATTCCCTCTCCACCATCATTATTTATTTACTTGCATATTGTATTCACTATTCTATTTTATCTCAATATTAACTGATTCCATGCACAAGATCACACATACATCCTAAGGTAGGAATTGTAGTTTTGGAACCAAGGAATTTTTCCCAACATACATATTTCCTCCATATCTACACGATAGCTTTATATAAAACATGCATTTAATTGATTTAAAGGAAACATACAATTTTAGGGAGTACTTCATTTATCTACACACAAGAAAGGAATTCCATTTTAAATCACTTTCAGGCACGTAGAGAAGGGTCTCACATCTCAAACATAGTTTAATCACTAATTTTTCTATCTAGATATTAGGGAGTAGAATATATGATTCCTTAAGAGAAATTAGTATTTCACTACTCTTTTTTCTACATAAATCATATGAACATAGCATCATTTGGCTCACCATCAATTGCGTCATTCACAATGGGGTATGTAGTACTTGATTAGATCTAACAACCATTATCAAAGAATAAGGAAAGGAAAGACATCATAGGTAATTCTATCCATGCCTCACAATTAGGAGATAAGCACCCAAAGTAAATTCACACAAGCACAACCCAAGGGAAACAACACTAACTTGAGATCCCAATGTTGCAATTGTGCTCTGATACCAAATTTCATTCCCAAAAATTTGTAATAAAATACAGTTAAGGGAAAAACACAAATTTGATTACTACACATGACTAACTCACAAAACTTTGTTTCCAAAGCACACATTTCATTAAAAGCATAACAACATTTTCCCAAATACAAATTATAATAGTTAGTTAAGTAATTAATTTGCTTAGGTAATCCTAATAGGGTCTCAAGTGGAGACATGGAATCCACATCACCAAGGTAGGCTTGATTAGCTCTACAACTCATTCATCACAACACAATTCAAGTCACAAGCTATGACAATACAATGTATCAATTTTAACTCAAAGAAAGGGAGAAGGGCAAACCCTAGGGGCTAGACCTAATTCCTTGAGGGCTCATCTTTGACGGCCTTTGCTACATATATATTTCATAGAGGAACTTTAGTTCAACAACTTGATTTCACCAAAATCATATTTGATTGACCGACAATCACACATTTCACCTAGGTTTAAATCACCACAACTCAAAATGGTAGTAAATACTAAGAATGAATAACAATGATAAATATATAAGGGCTAATTGTACTATAAGGAGTGATTAACAATCTTGATTATAACACCCCTCAAGGGCCACTTGCCAAAATAGATAATCAAGAATAGGTCTAGGATGAGGGTAACCAAAACATATCTTGAATATATAATTATAATTGAAGTCATGGTCCTAATCCAGCCATACAAAGGTCACCATAAAACATCAATAAGATTAAGGGGTGAAAGGTTAACAAAACAATCCACATAATAAATCTTTCTTGGTAATTCAATGTTCATACACTTGGTTGACTAACACAAGGAGCATAACCCTTAGGTTCAAAGACCAATCTACCTCGGTCACCCTCATAATCCAAAAACATAGAAATACACTAACCTCAATGCTTTACGCAAAAACATCTTGTGTATCCAATCCATTAATTAGAGAATATAAGAGTTGGTACACAACCCTTTCTAGGGCCCTCTTACCCTAGACAGTTCCATCGTCGGATGCCACCCACTTAGGTGAAGCTAGAAGTCAAAAACCTCAATATTGATAGGCACAATTTTAAGGGACAATTTATACATAACAAAGCACATCACATTTACATGATCATTTAATGTCTGCAATTAATATCTGTTGTACTTCATGGCTGCAATTCTAGTTAAGTCAAAAGTTTGATGGCCATCTTTGACCACCAGATAATTTACAGCAATAAGATAACCTAAAGAATCAAACTTGCTCTCCTCCTAACCATATTGACATCATGAAGCTTTTTGAGCTCTAGCCAGACCCCCAAGCAAGAAATATTTTAACCCCATGATGATGAAATGAGATATCCTATTCTAATAATATAAAATGGTATCACAAGTGCATTTTTTTTATAGAAAATTGTCATACAGTTCCATGAGTGCGATACTTAAATCTCGCTAAATAGAGCATTTTAACACCCATGATTCACACTAGCTATTCTCTATCAAATACAAATATATATAGAAATAGAAATTATGGTTGCTAGCATTGAAGAATAAGAAGGAAGTAGGATCTTCGGTTCTATTCATTTAGAAATAACATATAAATAACCATACGATGGATTTTGAAAAATGGGTTTTCACTTGAGACCAATGGTATGGTCGAAAGAGGCAAGAATTTCAAACACAAACCCAAACACCCAATGATCTGATCTAGGTATACATAAAACTCCTAGCTATTACTCCTATCAACAACAATACACAAAAAGCACAACCAACACACAACTAGCACTCTCAATACCCACGATACAATCCAATATGAAAATGCATGTACCCACACAAATATTACATCTGGGTATTCTTTAAAACTAGTTACAAGATAGACTCCCATACCTGCGTAAATAATAAAAAATGCTTGAGATGATGTCTTGAGGTTGTTCTTTGGCTCCACAATTCTTTTACCTCTATGAAAAACACCCATCCCTAATTTTACTCATTGCATCCCCTCGAATGGCCATTTGACTCCCTTCTTCCCGTTTTTCACTGGAGAGAAGTGTCCTTTCTCGCCACCCCATTTCTTTTCTTCTTCAGAAAGCTTTCTCCTCCTCTCACTGTGCCCTCTCACTGTATTCCTTCCACTTTCCATTCTTTGGTGTCCCGCCATCTAGGATTTGTTTTGCATTAAATTCCCTCCTTGATTGCTCGATCTCCTCAATCTTACTTAGTTGACCTTCCCATTAATGATGGTGTCTACTTCCTTCATTCCTTTGCAAGAATGTTGCCTAGAGTTGACATCACATTTTCCATGCCCTAGCTCACTTCGCTAGTCTACTGACACCATCAATATTGAAACTTGTGCCTACAATAAGCACCACACAAATACCTGCCTTTCTTTAAATTACCATCGTCTGATTTGACCTACTTTAAATTCTGGTCATATATCGCTATTGATTCACAACAATGATGTGAATTAGGTGCAACAATCAATACTTACCACGTGTTGCTATCCCACATGCCCGCATTGGTCAACCAAGTCAACACAAGCATACATAGGATGGTGGGATTACTCCTTCCTTTTTCTGACCTTAAGCTTATCAACCTTCAGGGTTCGGGTGTTGGCTATCCTCCCTACCACATGCTTGGCATGCATAGAATGGCCTTAGAAGCAAGCCCAAACCCCTAACTATGAAACTTCTTACACCTATCAGGGCTTGGCCTTCGACCTTACCCTCTACCTTCTACCTTATGATTGACATAGTTTGAAGGCCTCAAGAAACAAGACCAAACCACGATGTTCGATCCTCTTTATACCCGTCAAAGTTTGGCCACCGGCCATACCCTTTATTTTGATTCTTGTGCACGATCACAAGCCCAACACACTAACCCCTGAACACTAAAGTGTGAAATTTTGAATAGTGCTTTAAGTTATCAGGGGTCGCTAACTCCTTTTTCCTCATCCTTGAAGTGCATAAACGAGCATAACAAGAAGGTTCAAACACACATGTTCGATGTTGTTTGCACCTATTGGGGTTTGGCCATTGACCTTACCCCTTACCGTTTATCCTGGCTTTACTCCATTGCAACCCTCCCCACCAACCTCCAAAACATACATGAGTTTGTCGGATGGCAGGGTTCTCTCTTCCACCTTATCTCTTTCATGCCTTTTTGTTAAGGTGTAAGCCAACCTACTAACACATGATGCTTGAAACAACCTTTGTGAGCATCAATAAGCTTAACTCTTTTGGGTGTCAACCTTTGAGTTTCCTTCTTATTGACTACTTAACAATCCGCTAAGGAACAATCCTCCAAGCCATCCCACAAACACCGGTAACATCTTAGATGTCAGGGTTCGGGGTTTCTTCCTATTGCATCCTTAACAAATGGTTAAGTCATGAACCTTAGGTCAAAACCGCAACACTGAAGCCATTTTAGGTGCCATGGTTCAGGATTACCTCATACTCCTTCCTTTATTACATGTTAGGGCATAAGCCTTAATGCCAACCCACAAACTTTGAAACCTTTTCAGGTGTCGGGGTTTGACCTTACCTCTTATGAGTTACCTTCCCTTTAATAAGGCATAAGCCTTCTTACCAAACTATGACACCCGAAAACTTAACTCATAAACCCTAACCCTTTTGAGTGTCAGATTTCGAGCTTTATTCATACTAATTTCTCACCTTGCCAAACCGTTAAGGTATAAACCTCAAAGCCAACTGGAAATTCCAAAACCTTTTTTGGGAATCACGCTTCCTCCATACCACTTTCCTCACTTAGCATTTTGATAAGTCAAGGCATAAGCCTCCTTGTCAAAGTCTGATGTATGAAACCTTTTCAAACTTAGCACACTCTTCATTCCTTTGCTTGAGGGATTTGGTATGGGGCATGGCCAAGGATCGATGTCCAACACCCTTTCTAACTTGATTCCAACTTACTTCATACTTAAAATTATGTTAAGGTGTAAACCTTAGGATCGATCTCTAATGATCAATAGGAAACTTAACCTCACTGCCCCAAGCCATTTTGGAATTAACTCAATCCTTCTTCATACTTTGAGGCATTTGGTATAAGATGTGACTGGAGCCCAAAGTCTAATACCATTTAGTAGAGAGTAAGCCTCAAGCCGAAGTCCGAAGCTCGGTCAGACTTAGCTGAAAAAATGACTAACTCTTTGCTCTTTAGAATTTGGTATAAGATGTGATTGAAGCTCGAAGTTTGATATCTTTCAGTAGAGAGTAAGCCTTTTACCGAAGCTCGGTTGGACTTATTTGAAAAATGACTAACTCTTTCCTCTTTAGCAAATGATATAGGTAAGCTCGAGGTTCAAAGTTTTACTTTTGGAACACTCCAAGGCTTGCTATAATGACACCCTAATGCCAAAAAATCCTTCTTCCAAATAATCAAATGAATTCCTTTTGGCCTCAAACAATAGGTCTTCATTTGATATCACTCAGATCTCCTACTAACCTCAATGAGGTGCCTTTGTTGACCTGAATCAAATCATTCCCAACAACCTCTCCTCTAACATCATAAGATGCCCTTGTGACAAAAATGACAATCATATTAACAAAATATTAATCTAACTATAGTTGGGTTCAATTATCCTCATCATATTAACTCTCCATTATCATCTACCAACTATCAGTATGGGTATGATGTTCTAATATATGAGAAAATCATAATTCCTTGATAAGGAACAATCCAAGAGCAAAAAATACTCTAAGAATCTTCATCTATCCTTATTTACTTGATAGATTACTTTCCCTAAGTTAAGTAGTACTATAGGGATCAAATCTATGCTTGCTATTTTTACTAAAACCTCTAAGGCTCCTTTAGTAACTTGATCCACAATACTTGCTCTGAGGAACCTCAAGTGAATACTATACGAGACATTCACAATCAACATGAATCAAATGACAATAAATGAGCTTTATTACTAGTGGACCTTAGCAACACCACATAGCATGACAAATTGTAGTATCTATCAATGTAGATTTAGTCCCATACCTTAATAGAAGCATTCATATAAGAATTTAACTAGTCTATTCTTAGAATCAAACTGCTAAAAGTATAGTAGCACTCAAACACACCTAGGTCCTACATCATCTAAATGATGGACCCTAAATCTACACAACATAGTATCATAAGAGAAAAAAAGGTTATAAAACTGATATAAAGGGAGGGGACTTACATTAAGATACCCTATAAAAGGACTAATTATATTAAATATTTTATTTCCTAAATGATACAACTACTACTAGCATTTCAGGGTAGTGGGTTTTGAAAGGATATTTATATATATAATATGTTTTATGTTCATTTGGGGTGAATACATTTATTATTTCATGTTCTTCCTTATGTTGCTTAATGAATTGATAAAAGTCATAGCTCTATTTATGTCACATAAACTTAGTGTGTTCTAATATCCTTCTATTGTTAAATTTTAGTGGGGATTACATTCTCATAAATTATGTTGGTTCTCAACTCTATAATTATTGAATAAATCCACTTGAAAGTAATCCTAGGGAAACGATTCAAGCTTTATAATTAGTTAGGGTTCATGATTAAAATACTATTAATTTTAGCTAAATAAAAAGAGACAAAAATGTCCACTCTTTTGGTTGTACTAGGTTAGGGGGATGTACTTAGATATGTTGTAGGATAAACAAGATAACTTAGCCACATGGCTTATCTCTTCCATGTGCATAATGATATTAAAAAATAAATCATTTAATATCCTAAGTTATATTTGGCTTACCAATCTTTTAGACCATAGATCACTAAATTAGTGGATTAATGATAGGTTACAATACATCTCAAAATATAAAACTAGATTAAGATCCTCAAATGTAAAAACCTCTATAATTTCATACTCACGTGTAACCTAAAAGTATAGAATGTACATAAAGTTTTGAAGGATGTATAAAAAAGTGTAGGCTCTCGAATAATTTACCAAAAGTATGTGTTATTAAGCTAATAAAAACTTGCATGACATAATTATATATAAATTATAAAGGATAGTAGATATATCATTATATATATTTGATCAAATGGTCAAGAAGAGGATTGGTGCCTTAATCCATCGGTGACATAGTGTAAAATTATTGAAATAAGGAAACATTCATGTAAATATGAACCTAAAAGTTAAATATGAATTAAGAGTAGAGAACCAAAATTACATATAATATCTGATTAGCCTAGTTATGATTTCACTTAAATACAATTCAAAGGTGCAAGAAACTTTGTATTACTTGTAGACACCTAAAATTTGACCATACTTGACTGCACTTGATTTTACTTTATAGTAGACATTAATAAATAAATATTTATTATTTATTTAAGTAATTTTCTCATCACATTTATCCCACCTTGTCCGAGCCAATTAAACAAATAAATATTACTATTTATTAATTTATTTATCCATTACCCTTATCTCCCACCTTAATTAAATAAATTTATATTTATTTAATTAAGTCTAGCCTTATCCCAAAATCCTCCAACTAAATCAATTAAATAATTCATAATTAGTTAATTTATTTAGGTTAAATAATCCTCATTACTTTTTTCTATAATATTTAATTCAACTTTATCCCTTAATCCTCATTAATCCTAGCCATTGAATTCATTCACATGGATCACAATCTAAAACTCCCACCATGTGACACATGTATTCCTCATAACTTTTTTCTCTCAAATGTGAGGGGTTACAAAATTCAAACCTACCCTTTACACATGTATCCCTCATGTGATACTTGTCACACGACTACAACTTTGATCCACGACCTAATCCTCAATTAATCCTAGCCATCCATCAGCCAATCCATCTTGACCCTTGATTTCTCTTTTGGAAATTCTATAAATGAGAGGCCTCTCAACTCATTTGGGTAATCCACTTTCACGATAGACTTATGTTGCAAAACTTTCTATTGAATTCAATCTCATAATATTTTATGCTACTCCATTTTCTATCCAATCTTTTATCATCATAGCCTTATGCTCTTGAATTTTCTATCTAATATTCCATCATCATAGCATTATGCTATTGAATTTTATATCTAATCCTCCATCATCATAGCCTTATGTTGCTAAAGTTTCTATCTAATCTACTTCTTCCATAGCCTTATGGTACTCTATTTTCTATCTAATATTCCATGTTATCCTAGCCTCATGCTATCCATTTTATCTCTTGTCATCTCAATCATGCCATCATTTTATTGGTTTTATAAGAAACTACATTTCATAAATCAAAGGAGAAAATCAAGACAATATTGGGTACAACTCTTCTTCAACTCAATTAGAGGAGAAAGGAGTGAATAAGGTAAAATAATCCATATTGCTTTGAATCCTTACATTATTTCCCTTGTTCATTTTTCTTGTCTTCATTACCCAACATTAATTAACAATATATCAATGAAAAAATACTCATATGTAATTGTATACACCTAAAATCGGTCATCACCTTTAATTAATTAAATACTAGCTATTTAATTAATATTTCAACTACGTATAAATAAATTCTCAATTTATTTATATTGTTCATTTTCTAAATTCTCCAAATCTAAAACATATTCTTCTAATTTAATTAAATAAACAAGGTTCCCTAAACTTGTTTTATTTAATTAATTAATCTTCACTAAATGGCCAATTAGGAATTAGAGCACATTTCTACAACTTTTTGTGCCACCTCACCAAGGTCACATGAAAATAAATAACTCTAATTTTTAATTAGAATTATCTTCAACTCATTTTAAAAAGCACATGGCTCATTCCTCACACTTCCACCAATCTTGGAGCACATGGCTCATTCCTCACACACTTCCACCAATTTTGGAGCACATGACTTATTCCTCCCACACTTCCACCAATTTTGGAAGCACATGGTCTTCTCTTTCCACACTTGAATCTTCCATCCAAATGGCATGTTGTCTTTGGTCAAGGGGACAACATCTTGATTCTCTTCATCTTCACCATCCATTATTCTTGTTCGAATCTGGACCATTGATTATTGCCACCTCACTATATGCTTGGAAAAGGCTATAAATACAACCCTTGGGCATTGTATTTTGCATCCACATTTGAAGGAGTTATCATGGGTTTATCATTGGAGCTTGGGAGCATTTTGGAGTCTTATAATTGCATCTAACTTCATATTTTTCTTTGCATTTACATCTTAGCTTTAAATTATCTTGCTTCATAGTTGCATTTTATGTCCCATCTTGCATCATAGTTGCATTTTAGATTAGTTCATTTTTAAGTTTGCATTTAAGCATATGTAGAATCATGCATAGATCATTCTTAGTTCAATACCATAGCATCCACCTCCACTTGTTTATTTATCATAATCACCATCATCCCTTCATCATAGCATTCATCATCATTGTTTGCATATAGTTTCATGTAGGCATTTAGTTGGCTTGCATGTTGAATACTAATCTCGTTTCTTAAGTGTCATTCTAATAGCCTTTGTGCACATAGAAATCTGAGGGCCAAAAGGTTAAAAGAATCATTAAGAATAGAGGACAATGAGACGTTCTTGAAAGATTTAGTTTGTTGCAAATTAGAATAACTTGTTTGCTTTGAATCTTTAATGTAAATCGTTTCATTAAGGTTTGTGTTGATACTAACTTTACACATTTCACACGAGAGTTATAAATCAAAATATTTTACAATTATTATTATAAAATATTCACTAAAATCATTTACATGATAGTAAAATATAAATCATGATTTTTTTAATTTGTGAACACCTCCTCCAAATTCATAAAACAATTATTCAAGCATAACCTTAAACATTAAATTAAAATTTAATGTAGAGAACAAACTATACAAATTTGACCAAGAAATGTGTGTTTGAGCAAATGACCAATACTATTTCAAAAGATAACACTTACATAAATATTAACACTTACAGGAGATACTATCATGTAAATGATTTTAGTGAACATTTAATAATAACAGTTGAAAAATGAGTAAGGACCTATTTCTTATTTATCCAAAACAACTTTATTAGGTTCAAGTAGCTATCATTTTTTGAGTAGCTTAGTAAGAATTGTTAAATATTTGTGCACAAAACAATTATAGTTTTGTGAGAATCATCCTACACCATCCTTAGTGCTAAGATCAGTTGAAGCTTTAGGTTGATTGCATATGCCCAAATACATTGCCAAAGGAAATAGTTTGAAGATGTGAACAAAACCTATCTCATGGGTTCATGAATGTAACGAGGCAAGTGTCTACTACACCTATTTTGAATCTAGTGGTACTACATGTCATCAAAGCATTAAATATCTTCATGCTAGAAGAGGGTAGACTTAGTTGGGACATTTTTAATGATAGACATAAAACATCACAAATTGAAATATATTTTCTTATGTTAGATCAAACCATTTAATTATTATGATATTATGACAACACAACATAAATCCTCTTGAAGCTCATGGAAAAACATGGTTTTCTTCAAGATTATACATATTCTCCATAATCTTCATGACCAAAAAAATATTTGAAACACTTTACTTAAACATCACATGCTTTAATGGTTAAAAAGTCAATAACAATTTTACATCTCATCCTCACTAGAAAGTGATAAATTATTGTCCTACCTTTTTTTGATCGAAATTTACATTCTACTATTAAACTAAGCAATATTTAAAAATTGCTATTTTGAAAGTACATGTCATCTTCTATTTGAAAATTCTCCTACATTGATGAGGCTTTATGCCAACCTTCGAGTGATAAGGAATGGTGATTTCAAGAAAGGCATCGATGGATTAGGTTAGGAGGCATTTTCCTCATGTCTCAATCTATTCCATGTATCCATTCAAAGGCGTAGTATTATATTGAAGGGAAGGTGGAATGTTTTAATTAGTGGATTGTATAATGCAATTAAAATATCACCAACCATCGATTATGATAGATCAACTCAAAATCTACGGTCCACATAAATTATTATAGTATAAAATTACGTTATTAGTTTAATAAACCATATGGTGGGCCCAAAGTGACGTGTGTTTACCAAGACAATATTTTATTTTTAAAGGGCCAAACCATAAATTAAATGCTAGCTTAATGTTCTCTTGGGAAAGGGGATTACATATATTTTGGGCTATTTAGACACATGTTTTAATAGGCCAATATAGAAGCTATGAATGGGAAAATAATGTTTTGATTATTTTGGGGTTGCGTAATTTTTATTTTTTAATGTGGGAATTGAATTTAAGAATACAAATATTTTGTTTGGTTTTGAAATTTAAATGAGATAATTTTGTGTTATCACTAATTTGAATAAAATAAAAATCAAGTTATATATATATATATATAAAGTATTGATCAAATGTATGGTGTAAATGTGAATAGATGTCTTTTTTAATGAAATAATGCAATTAAAAATACATAGTATTAGGCAACCAATAAGCTCTGAGGAAAATACCAAATGACCAATCGCAAGTCTAAGGCAAGAAAGCAATTACCCTAAAGACATCATAAAAATATGAAGCAACAATATAAAGGATTTGTTTTAAACTCTGAACTTTAACATACATTGTAATTGTTTGGAAAACAAAGTATCATTTTCATGTTGTAGAATTTGAAACTTTATCTAGTCTAGGTGATTGTTGGTCTTCACCTATTCATTGGTAACCCCCTATAGCTAAAAACACAAGAAAAAAATTTGAAAAATGATATCTGAGTAAAACATTAGGATTCCAACTTTCTAGTGAATATTATGCTTTGCAAATATTGACAAGTATTTTACTTTCCATATATTAAGCAAAATAGTCTATCTCACAAAATTTGTTACAACATTGTTTTGAAGGCCAAAGCCCATAAAAACTCCTTTCTAACATAGAACATGGTCAAAAATAGAAGGAAGAGATTCAAAAATAGAATTCCACTTTTTTTCCCATGAACAATCCCAAAAAATGTGCTTCAAGCTCTCATTGTGCTAGCACAATAAACATTTAACTAGTTGGCCCATCATACATCACAACCTATCACCCGTGGACAATTTGAAATGTAAGAATTTCCAAGCTAGAATTTGTGCATTAGCCTCAACTTTAAATCTCTTCTCCAAGTTTTTTCTTTAAGGCTATATTTATATTTTTTATTTAACCTCGGATTTAGAGACGAAGATGGAAGAATACTTAGATAAACCTTTTCTAAAGGAAAGCAACAAACTAATACTTGGACAACCACCCCAAATCTCTAAGAAAACTACATTGAAGTGGGGTGCATAGCTTCATCATAGGGTCTATAGTAACCAAAGCTTTAACAAAAATAATAAACCTTTTTATAATTATTGTTTATACAAAAAATATTCTTAATATTTTTCTAATTAGATCAATCTAAATAATTAAAATCCCATAAATATCCAAACTATCAAATCCCTTTATTGAGAAGATACTAAGCATAGCTTGGAAAGGAAACAACAAGAGGTTGCCTAGTATTGCACCATTTTATTCCACCAAATAAACAATGACCCAAAATTGAAACCATGTTGCAAGGAGGAATTTATCCAATTAAGACATTTGCAAACTTGCTACCATGCCTTCCATATAGAAAGATGAGAGAATGGAGCTTTTAATTAAAAGAAAAGAGTCAATAGAATTTTCTCTATCCATTTAACAAATTTCTATTTCCTTTAGACAATGGCTTGTATGATCTAGTTGTGAACCACATTTTTCCATGGCTCTTCGTCATTAACAACTCTAGTTATCCATTTAATTGAGAAACAAACCCCTTGGGTTTTGGGTTCCAACAAATGCAAAGCACTTTTAGATTTAGGCTTGATGCAATGAAGCCGTGAAGTAGATTTAAAGCCAACATCACCATTCCAATTAGACCATAAAAAGTGGTAGATGATTCTATATAAAGCATCATAACCTTTTTTTGAAGGCATCTAGTAAGAGGAATAATAGACATGTGAAGTAAGATATATGCAGTTCACAACTTGAATCTTGCCAGGTAAAGAAAATAATTTATTCCTCCAAGTGTAAAGCTTATTTTTAGTCTATTTAGAAAGTAGTTCCACAATTTAGAAAGAGGAACACCTAGCCCAAAGGGGATGCCCAATTAATGAGAAATTTTCCCATGTTTATTTTTCTTCCAATCTTTCATAATCCAATGAGGAACTAGATTTGTATTCACTAAGAGAAATTTAGTTTTATGATGAGCTAGTTTTCAATTAGACACATAATAATAAATTTCAAGGACTCCATCGCATTATCAATCTCATTTTCAATTTTTTGAAGGAAGAGCATACTATCATCAATAATATGTGAGTTAATCAAAATATCACCATTAGGAATAGAAATACTCCTTATAAAGTCCATTTGGTTGTACTTTTGCAAAAGATACCCAAGAGCATCAACAACCAAAACATAGAGAAAATGAGACAATATATATTAAATGTTGTAAGGGAAATGTGTCTAAAAACTCTTTGTTTATTGCAGCATCGTAAATTGCACTCCCTTTTAGGTGATATTACAATTTCATGCTTAGTTTGGACCTACTTTAGTGACCCTTGCATTAATGCATTTCAAACACCCTTTAACTAGGCCCTAATTTCTAAAATTATGCATTTTGTGGCCCAATTTTAAATATTTTTTGACAATTTACAAGCATAAAATAAATGCTCTCATTTAATACTTTGTCCTTGACACTTAAATTTTCTAGAAATAGGGCTAGGAAACCAGTTCCTAGGGCACCTATGTCCCCCTATCTTGGCTCCAAATTCAAATATGTTAGTGTCGATATTATATTATTTAAAATTTAAATATTTGAAGTCAGCCATCGGGATCTAATTTTTGAGAAATTAGAGAAATTCCTATAAATACCTAGTCTCTTCACCATTTGAAACTAGAGGTCAAGAATTGAGAATTTTGGAGAAGCAAGAGAACATTGTATTTCATCAAGTACATCCATATTTGTAGGTTTTCAAGTTCATTTGTAGATTTGATCAAGTCTTATGCCATGATTAAAAATTGATTCCAATAGAAAAGCATAATGGATTCTAAGTTTGGGAGATGCATTTGGCTATTTCCTTCAACCTAATGACGTGTTTCCTAGTGTTCTCATCTTCAAGATTCATCTTTTTTGTGGCCTAAAGAAAGGTATCATTATGTTTCAGATTTGATAAAAGTGTTATGACTTTCTCTTAGTTAGATCTTGTCATTTTCATATAGGAATCTTTCTCTAATGCACTTGAGTAGGGTTTTATGCATTTTAGCTCATAACAACCTTAGACACACTTAAGGTTAGGGAACACACACTGTTATCAATCATTTCCATTGGCTATTGTGGAGGTAGAAATACCAAAATAAGGGTTTGACTGAGGCAAATTCCTATACAACGATCATCCACCATCTCTTTTTGTAGATTTATTGTAGGTCTAAATCTAAAAATAGGAATTTGTAGAGAAAATATTGAAGAGCAAACAAAGAGCTTTAGACCTAGATTTTCAGATCCGAAAAAAGTCTAGCAAGATAGTGGCACCCCTGGAGGAAACATCCTTGGATTTTTAGCTGAAATTTATATCATAGGTGCATAATGTCTTGCCCAGTCCATATTTGGTGTCAAAATTTCTATTATAGTTTCCCAATTTTTGAAATTTTACATTTTCAAATTAGGGCATGTAGTTTAATTAGGTTAATAAAATAAATTTAATTCCAATTCATTTCCTAGGCTCTAAATAATCAGATCCATGTCTAGTTGACTCACCTTCTTGGTTGAAAGTTAATCAAATTACCTTGATTTTCACTCTAATGTTCTCTTGAAAAATGAAGTGATCCTAGTGTTTTACGTGTTGGACCTAGGCTCCCTTTTTCATCAAATTTTTTTGGTCAACATGACATTTTTACATTAGAAACCGTCTAAAATTTGCAATAATTCATCCTACATATAGGTTTAATTTTTGCATCATAATAAACATTAAAAATAAAAAAATTTCATATAGTATTACATTATAGGTTGCAATAGGGTTAGTTTAAAAAATAATTCATAATTTTTTAGATTTTTTAGTGTCATTTACATCTTCATTATATTGCATTTTGTAAAATTTTAGAAAATTTAGTGTGGGTGCAAAAAGTTGGGGGCCAAAAAATAGCCAACTTTTTTAAAAAAATTGAAAAGCAATAATGTGAGCACATTATAATGCACTCGCATTATAACACGATCATGTTATGGCCTAGTGTGACTGAGCCTAAGGCTCGGTCACACTAAGCCTATAATGTGCTCACATTATAACATGAGCATGTTTTGAGTTATTATAAGAAAAAAAATCAAAACAAAATCATTTTTACTTTGTCATATTCCTTCATTCACGGCCTAAAAACCCTTCCAAGGTGTGCTTTCATTGTGGAGATCCCAAATTTGTTAATTTCTTCACTGAATCTTTGCTATTTCTCCACCAGAATGCTTCCACATTGATGGGGATCTCCAAGGAGTAACCTTTTTTTTTGTGAATTTGTTGTTAAATAGGTAGATTTAATATGTTTTTGATGTTAATTTCTTTAATTTATAGGAGTTTAAAATCCACCCAATTCTCTTCCTCAAAACCCTTCTCCTCCTCATGAACAACAACACGAACAAAATCTTGATGAACAACCACAACAACAAACTCCTCCAACAATTCCTTAACATCCTCTTGAAACTCAACAAAATTTAATGGGGGAAATTGAAAACAACAAAAAAACAAATTGAGGAGTTGATTTCAAGGTTGAACGATCCTGTAAGTTCAACCTAAGAAAGAACCACGCTTGCAAATTCACTTCAAGCTATGTTAACACATGTAGATGCAATTAGCAATGAATTAAGTGGTTGGGCGAATAAGAGGCGAGAGTTCAAAGATTTTTATGTAGATAAACTATCCTACAAATAAGTAAAAAATTACAAAATTACAAAATATGACTTGTGTTCACTATTCACTAACCCACGTACAAATCAAACTCTTGACCTTACAAGAAAGAGGTTTCCTATCCATTGGTGCAACCACCAAGGGATAAATGAAATTTTTTGGAAGAGGTGGTGGATGGTTTTTGACCATCCTCCATGCAATAATAAGGTCACCCAATATTTCTTGAGGAAAATCTATTACGAGTTCTTCCTCAATGAAATCCCCAACTATTTTGATATACAAGACTTTTAAGGGAGAGGTGGTGGATCGACACAGAATAGACTAGGTGCACGTCTCAATCCTCAATGACCAGTGATATGAGCACTCACTAGACCAACTTATGAGCACATTGCTATCCCTTTTGTCATGAAGGAGAGTGTTGAGGTGGATACTCTATAGTCTATTAGTTCTTTGACCCAAAGTTTCATCCAATGTGCGAGTCCTATAGTAAAATGTGAGCTAGGGGAGACTTTTAGGGGTAGGGTTCCACCCCTTAATTTCTTAGGCTTGTGTGTCCACCTATACATATGACCCCATAGATAGCCAAGAGGCTTGTGCATAGGCTATGTTTGCAGCTGACCAGTTGGAAATGACAAATGCCATTTTGAATGAGGATTTTGGCCTTGATGCTCAAGTAAATGTTAGTATGTTCATTGAATTTAATTTATTAAATTTTATTTTTGAAATGCAAGATTAACTAATTTAGTTTAATGATTGTCATAAAATTTTAGGGTCATAGTGTTCATACTATTTTCACCAGCCCTCCACTCACCTTTTACTCCACTACATCTATTGCCGAGGTATGTAACTAGTAAACAATTATAAATATTACATGTGAATAACGTTTTTATATGAATGATATTCTAATATTTGATTTTGGATGTTGAATAGGTTAATATTGGAGATTTCATGGAAACACCTCTGAGTGGCAGTGGAGTTCAAACCTTCATTGAGGTAATAGAATAAAGAGTTTAACTAATGAATTGTACTTAATATATTTGTGTAGTTTATATTCAAATCATTCATTACATTGCATTGGACATGTTTCAAACTCAAAGCATTACTTTACATTGCATAAGTAATAACTAGATGTTGATAGATGACAAAATTTCAATTACAATATAGTTTTTTAGAAAGTCAACATAAGTAGTGATGCAGTTACTTCACGTAGCATAACTAATAACTAGGAGCAACTGCCAATTGTATTTTCTTGTCATGGAATTCCATGAGACCACATTTTATTGAGGTTTTTTTTCAAATAGTTCACTTCCTTGTCTATGTTATGGATGCTTGGAATTTTTTTATCAAAGCATAATAGTAGGAAATATCATAGACAAGGAAATGAGTTGTTTGAAAAAATGCCTCAAAGAAGTGTGGTCTCATGGTGATTTCCATCACCATGAGACCACACTTCTTTGAGGCATTTTTTCAAACAACTCACCACCTTGCCCATGCTACCACATTTTCCATACATGTCTACCAAATCATTTTATCAAAAATCTCACTTCCTTGCTACTATGGCTAAAAGCCTAAAAGAGGTGCTTTCCAAAAAACTATGGATGCTTGGAAAAAATCAATCAAAGCATAATAGTAAGCAATAGCATAAACAAGGAAACAAGTTGTTTGAAAAAATTCCTCAAAGAAATATGGTCTCATGGTGATGGAATTCCATTCCATTGTTGAAAATGGAGATAATTACGTAGGTTTAAAACTTGTAAAACTATTATACTATATATCTAATTAAGTATTCTTTGTTACACTTTCTTTGTGGATGATTATTTGTTTAGATTCATTTTACCATTTGTAGAAGTAGACAGAAGATTATAGAAGAATAAGACCAAAAGATAGAAGTGACACAACATATACTGTGGAGAAACCCTTTCGGGAAAAAACTCCACCACTAGAATCAATAGTGCTTGTATTATTTAATCTTAGAACAAGATTACAATAATTCTTTATCGATCCTTGAGATGCTTCTTTTTCCTTCAAAAATTCTTCTTCACAACCTGCAATAAAATATGATTAAAATTCTCTTCAACTTGCTACAATTTATAGACAATAATGAGCCTTGTAAACTCCAAAGAGTTTACAATTACAAAGCATAAAGCTTATCTCACAAAACCTACACTTATTCTTTTCAAGTAGAGTTCTTCCGTGAAAAAAAATGTCAAACCAAGTCCTTCATCAATTTGGGCATCCCAAACTGAATTCCTAACTCAACATTGATTCTGAAAATATCTTGTAAGCTTCTCCTCAAAGTTGACGCCCAAGAATGGGCCCACTTAACTTAGCCTTATAAAATATCTTCTCATGCAAATTTTTTAACTCCAAGATGCCAACTTGGGCACCCACGGTGGGTCCAAGTCAATCTCTGTTAACTGAAACATATCTCTCCACCATTCATGCAAATATCATGCATGATCGATCATCCCCTGTTAACTAAAAGTACTCACCTGTTATCTGTCATGCAAATCAAGTCATTAGCATGCAATTCAAGTCAACTGAAGTCAAATAACATGCAACTCAAACTAACTACATGAAACTAAAGATAACTGAACCATAACTAAACTGAACTGAACTAAACTGAACTAAACTAAACTGAATTGAACTAAAGTGAACTGAAATGAACTGATATTGGGTGAACTAAGCTGGCCAGTTTAGTAGGCCCAGACTGAACTCCATGCATGTAAATTCAATCCCTAGCCTAGGATCTTTACATGCATTATTGAAGTGTTATCTTTTTCTCCAAATAGTTAACTTAGCTCCAAGGTGGGTTCCACCTTCCATGTGGAGCTCCCCATGTGCTCCTATTTTGTAGGAACTCTTCTTAGATGCCCTCACATGTTCCTATCATTTAGGAATAATTACAGATGTCAATTTACATGTTCATTTCATTTGAATTTAATCTCTTTCTAATCCTAGTGTTGGGGAACACTTTCCAAGGACTTAGGAGATACATGAAATATGTTTAGGATTGTAATTAAATGACATCATATTCCCAACATTCTCCCACTTGACATTATACATTGGGGAATTATTCTAAACAGGAATCATTATTATAAAATCAAGTGCAAGACTCCAAGGCCAATGGCTACCTCCAACTAATCAATCCATGCCAGCTTCAAATACCTTTGCATAACCATGAAGCTCAAGCAAATGATTAATACTCAAAACCAAGAGAACTTATCTATGGGCTGGTTCTTAAGATGTCTGCAACATTAATCAAGGGTCAACTTTCTCAATTAATACCTTCCCACTCTCATCCATTTTCTGCAAAGTATCTTGAACATCAACATGCTTAGTACAAACTATGATACATACCAGGATTTTGGCTAAACAAGTAGCATTACAGTTATCACATTTCAAGTTTAACACTTGCAATTAAAGAGCCAATACCTTTTCATTATCTATAGCAAACTGCCTCTTTAGTGGCATGTGGGGAATTGCGAGTGTGTTGAACTCATGTCCAACCAAGGTGTGAAACTGTGAGTCTTTACTATTGAAAATAATTTTTTCTTACAAAGTAACCATTCCAACATATATCTCTTTACCATAAGAGAACAGCCTCCACCTATTTCTCCAAGTATCCATGAGGGACTGTAACCTACCAATCCATGCCAAACTCCAAATGCAACATAGCACTATCATGATAATCAAGCAAATGATTAATGTACCCCAATACATGAGAGAACCACACAAGATCAGTAAGCTCAATCATGAACCATGAACATAAACATGACATCCATGATCCTAACCATCTCCTCCAAAGGGATCACATGCGCATAACATACATAAACATCCTAGTCCCAAGAGAACCAAGAAAAAACATATCCCCAATCACATGAAGATAACCTTACCAATGATGCATCCATGTCACTTCCAACAACTCCCACTGAACCATGGTACAAGCTACACATGGCATCATGACTAACATCCTCTTCATGAAGATCACTCTTTAACATCAAGCAAAGAGTCATCACTAAATTTTTTACATGAAATGATCAATGCATGATTACCGTCATCCGAGGATTCCTCTATAGAAGAATCATAACTCTTTTTCTTGTTCTTACAATCCTTCTTCACATGTCTTGGTTTCCCATAGTTCCAACATTTTACCTTACTCCACCCTTCAGAACTTACCCTTCCCTTCCTTGTCTCCCTTAGGTTCCTTTTTCTTAGGTCTACCTCTTACAAACAAGGCATCTTGGATTTCCATTTTAGACTTCCTCCTTTTCTCCTTTGATAAGAGAGTAGGAATTATATTATCTATCTTCGGATTTGCACCACTACCACTGATAGCAACAATTAGATTTTCCCAAGATTCTAGTAAAGAACAAAGTAACAAAATGCATTTATCTTCATCTTCTAGCTTTACATCTATAGATGATAATTGACTTAGAATAAAATTAAAAGAATTTAAAATGATTTGCATGGAATCACCATCTTTCATCTTTAAAATAATGCAAGTGTCTTTTAGGATACAACTTATTGGTAAGAATTTTGGTTTGATAGATATCTCGTTATTAAATCTCCCATTGTGGATAATCTCAATTATCCTTCGTCTCAATATCCTAGCGATAATTAGAACTCATTGTAACAAATTGTGCACTTTCCAAAATCCTTGATAACACAATGGTAAAAGCTCCACTATAGCCAAAACCTTCAAGATTTTAAAGAAAGGCGTGAAACTCTGCAACCATTAGCTCTGATGCGAATGTTGAAAATGGAGGTAATTATGTAGCTTTAAAACTTGTAAAACTATTATCTTGTAAGATCTAATTGGTATTCTTTGTTAAAAGATTTCTTTGTGGATGATTATCTATTTAGATTAATTTCCATTTGTAAGTAGACAGATTGTAGAAGAATAAGACCAAAAGATAGAGTAATGACATGTCTTGTGGAGAAACCCTTTCGGGGAAAAACTCCACCACCGGAATCAATAGTGTTTGTATTATTTAACCTTAGAACAAGATTACAATAATTCTTTATCAATCCTTGCTTGAGATGCTTCTTTTGCCTTAAAAAATTCTTCTTCACAACTTGCAATAAAATCTGATGAAACTTTCTTCAACTTACTGTAATTTATAGACAATAATGAGCCTTATAAACTCCAAAGAGTTTACAATTACAAAGCACAAAGCGTGTCTCAAAAAACCTATGCCTATTCTTTTAGTAGGAGTTCTTTAGAGCAATGTTAAACCATGTCGCCTTCTATCCAATTTGGGCATCCCAAGTGAAGTCCTAACTCAGCGTTGATTAAGAGATATCTTTAGCTTCTCCTCAAAGTTGGCCAGAATGGGCCCTTAACTCATGCAAAAGTGTTAGCTCAAGATGCTGCCAGCAGGCAAGGTGGGTCCAATTAAATCTTTGTTAACTGAAACATATCGCTCCACCATTCATGTAAATATCATGCATGATTGATCATCTCCTATTAACTAAAAGTAGTCACCTATTATTTGTCATGGAACTCAAGTCAACTAAAATTCGGCTAACATGCAACTCAAAGCTACCACATGCAACTAAAGATAACTAAACCATAAAATTGTTGGAGGCTTAAACTAAACTAAACTAAACTAAAAGTGAACAATTGATATTGAATTAGATTGAATTGAACTAAGCTGAATTGGACTCCATGCGTAGCAAACATCCAATCCCCTAACTTCTAGGATCTTTACATGCATTTACAAAGTCATTATCTTTTTCTCCAAACAGCTAACTTAACTCAAGGTGGGTTTCACCATCCATGTGGGTGCCCCATGTGCTCCTATTATTTAGGAACTCTTCTTGTATTCCCTCACATGTTCCTATCATTTAGAATTAATTACAAATGCCAATTAACATGTTCATTTCATTTGAATTCAATCTATTTCTAATCCTAGTGTTGGGGAACACTTTCCAAGGACTTAGGAGATACATGAAATATGTTTAGGATTACAATTAAATGACATCCTATTCCAACATCCATCACCATGAGACCATAATTCTTTGAGGCATTTTTTCAAAAAACTTGCTTCCTTTAGAATAGATAATCCTCTTTAATCAAATAAAATTATTTTAAGGTTTTGGTTTTGATCCCCAAATCTAATACCATCCTCCATCTTCATCCTTAGATCCTATTCTTCCAATCCCCAAGTTCATTTCTAATCCATCATCCTAATTTCCATCCTCATCCAAAATCAATACCAATCTTTCTTCCAATCAATCCTCCACCATGTCTAACCATCTAATCTATCCTCCATCCAACATAATATATTATAATCTAACTTCATCCATTCCAACCAACCCAACCATATCGATGATGATGAGGATAGCCTTTCTGTCCATTTCAAAGTACCTCTTCCACTCAATTGTATGATTGATCTCAAAATGTGGTCTAAAATAACACCTTCCACCCCATCTAATGATCCTCTTCCCCTCATGATCAAAACGCCCCTCCCTCTTCATGTCATGATCCCCCTCCATCTCATAACAAATGCCACACTATACCATCCACCCCATCCCAACATAATAGCATAAAGAAGGTAATGAACTATTTGAAAAAATGCCTCAAGGAAATGTTGTCTCATGTTGATGGAATTCCATGACAAATAAATTTGGCATGGCATTCCATCACCATGAGACCACATTTCTTTGAGGCATTTTTTTGAATAGTTCACTACCTTCTCTATGCTACCACATTTTTTGTACATGTCTTCCAAAGCATTAAATATCAAACAGTTCACTACCTTGCTGCTATGGATAAAAGCCTAAAATAGGTGCTTTTGAACAAGCTATGGATAGGGAAAATAGTAAGCATAATAGTAAGAAATATATAGTTCAATAAGTACTCAAAATTTTGTTGATTATCTCATACATTATAAGCCATGAACTGCATCACTATTCTACTTTTTGTGATTGAATAATTTGTTGTTTTATTTTTAGATGATGGAAGTGGAAACATCTCCAAATGTTTATAGGGTAATGGAGCAAGGTGTATCTTCTACAATAGACAACTCGATGCCTCTCACGGGGGTATGAAGAATATTAGTAAATTTCAAATTACATTTGTTGTTATAGTTTTTAGTTAGTGAAAAATCAAATGATTATTGATTCATAGTTTAATTTCTATTTGGATGGTTTCTATAGGACTTGGGCATGCCATAGCATGAGCATGCAAATATTTCACTTGAGGAGAGATATCATCTAGTGGCGGTAAGTGATTATTTTATTAAATATATCATTTTTATAATGTAATTTCTATATATTAATGTATCTACTTGTTATTGTAGCAGATAAAGCTTGATGAGGAACTAAACCCTAGGAAGAGAAACCCTTGAGTTTAGAGTAAATGAGTGTCATATGAATCTCCATTCACTTGACCAAAAAAGGCCACCCATTTGTTTCATTCACCTGGAGGGCAATGAATTTTGATTGGGGTCCTTTGTTGTATTCCTATATGTCATTTTTGGATATATTTTGTACTGTATATACTTGACATTGTATTCCTATATGGCATTCTTGTAAGCCTATATGGCTATTTTGTATATATTTTATACTTATATCGACATATATATTTATGTATGCCTACATGACTATTTGGTTAATATAGATTTTTTTATTGATGGTGTCCATATTTGCATTAAAAATCCACACTTAAATAGATATTTGTAGATGGTTTACTTCAACTATTTAAAATCCAAGTGTTTTCCATGCACTCTTCTTTTCTATAATTGTAAATATATAACAAAGTTTGAACATTATTCTCCTGTAATATTATTGAACATTAAATCAATCATATGAATATATAGTAATGCTTCATGCTTCATGTATTATGTAGATAAAGAAAAAATCATAAAACTATTGACAAAAGAAAATTCAAAGTAACAACTAAGTCTCACAAACAAAAAATCAAGGCATGTAAGTCTTATTAAAGATCACAAGGGCATTGGATTATTCAAGATTAAGAGACCACAAATCAACCTTCTCAACAAAAAACTCCATAGATATTCATCCTATTTCTAAACATGAATTCTAACCCAATAATTAGAAGAATGCAACTTTAAAAGTTAAAATTGCATGCTTACAATAGTCAATAAGCAACTTCAAGAGACATGCATGACATAAAAAAAACCAACTGAAAGTTCAAGAATTTCCTTTTCACCAAGCATATCTAAAAAGTTGCAAATAAATCAATTTAGATTCTGAAAAATAGTGATGATATGAATTTGGTTGCGACTTTTCAAAGGTGAAAAGTTGTGACCCTTCGAATAGGAAAGACTATGAACCTTTTATAATGAAGCGCGATGAACATGCATAGTGTAGATGTGCCCACCTAGATGTGTTGGTGCTAATTGTTTGGCCTCATGAAGAACAAAACAAAAAGTAGCCTACCTTGCAACTTTACACTACATGAAATTGGCCCATTTTTCATCAACTAAAATCTACTCACCATGGGAAAACAACTTGGAGCTATAGAAAACTAAGAGAGGTTATTGTAGAGGGGCCCTACATGATCATCTAGCCTTAAATGGAGAGTTTACAAGTGCCACGGTTTCTAAGTAATCGCTTGTCAAAGTTTGCTACCCTTTTGCACTTTGGTCTCTTAAGAGACTTCACTAGTAGAATGTTGCTCAGATTGTTTTGGCATGTTTGGGTGAAAAATAGGACCCTTCCTAACATAAACCCACCCATACAGATGTGTTGGAATAGTTGGTTTGATTGTATGATGAATAGAATGAAAGTTACACCACTTTCCAACTTGTCACTACATGTAATTGACCCATTTTCCATCAATTAGAATTTTTTCACCATGGGAAAATTACTTGGAGATATCAAAAAATAAGAGAGATAATTGTAGAGGGGCCCTATGTGATTGCATAGCCTCAAACAAAGTGTTTCCAAGTGCCATGGTTTCTGAGTAATTGCTCATCAAAATCTTCTGCCCTTTTACACTTTGGTCTCTTAAGAGACTTCGTTGGTAGAATGTGGCCTAGACCATTTCAACATGTTTTCTTGTGAAAGAGGACCTTTCCTAGCATAAAACCACCCATAAAGACATGTTGGAATAGTCGATTCGATCATATGGCGAACATAACAAAAGTTACACCACTTTCTAACTATACACTATATGCAACTGACCTATTTTTCATCAACTGAAATATGTTCACCACGGGAAAACGACTTGGAGCTATCAAAAATTGAGAGAGATTATTCTAGAAGGGCCCTATGTGATCCTATAGCCTATGATAGAGTTTTTCCAAGTGCCATGATTTCTGATTAATTACTTATTGAAGTTTGTTTCCCTTTTCCACTTTGGTCTCTTAAGAGACTTCATCCGCAGAATGTGGCTCAAAGAATTTTGGTGTGTTTGGGTGCAAAAGAGGACCTTTCCTAGCATAAAACCACCCATATAGACATGTTGGAATAGTCAGTTCAGTTGTATGGCAAACATAATGAAAGTTACACCACTTTCCAACTTTACACTACATGCAACTGACCCATTTTCCATCAACTAAAATATTTTCACCATGGGAGAACAACTTGGGGTTATCAAAAAATGAGATAGGTGATTATAGAGGAGCCCTACATGATCTCATAGCCTTAGATGAAGTGTTTGCAAGTGCCATGGTTTCCAAGTAATTGCTCGTCGAATTTTTCTACCCTTTTTCACTTTGGTCTCTTAAGAGACTTTGTCAATAGAATGTGGCTTAGACTATTTGGGTACGAAAGATGACCTTTCTTAGCATAAAACCACCTATACAAACATTTTGGAATAGTTAGTTCAGTTGTATGATGAACAAAATGAAAGTTACACCACTTTCCAACTTTACACTACATGCAACTGACCTATTTTCCATCAACTAAAATTTGTTCACTATGGGAAAATGACTTGGAGATATAAAAAACTGAGAGATTATTGTAGAGGGGCCCTATGTGATCCTATAGCCTCAAAAAAAGTGTTTCCAAGTGCCATGATTTTTGAGTAATCACTCGTTGAATTTTTCTATCCTTTTGCACTTTTATCTCTTAAGAGACTTCACTGGTAGAATGTGGCTCAGATTGTTTCGGTGTGTTTGGGTGTGAAATATTACCTTTCCTAGCATAAACCCACCCATAAAAATGTGTTAGAATAGTTGGTTTGGTCATATGATGAACATAACGAAAGTTACACCACTTTCCAACTTTACACTACATGCAATTGACCTGTTTTCCATCAATTGAAATTTGTTCACCATGGAAAAAAACTTGGAGCTATCAAAAAATGACAGAGGTTATTGTAGAGGGGCCCTATGTGATCCCATATCCTTATATGGAGTGTTTCCAAGTGCCACATTTTCTGAGTAATCGCTTGTCGAAGTTTGTTGAACTTTTGCACTTTGGTCTATTAAGAGACTTTATTGGTAGAATGTGGCTCAAATTGTTTCAACATGTTTGGGTGTGAAATAGGAAATTTCCTAGCATAAAACCACCCATACAGACATGTTGGAACAACTAGTTGGATTGTATGATGAACAAAATGAAAGTTACACCACTTTCCAACTTTACACTACATGTAACTGACCTGTTTTCCATCAACTAAAATCTCTTCACCGCAAGAAAATTATTTGGAGCTATCAAAAACTAAGAGAGGTTATTGTAGAGGGGCCCTACATGATCTTGTAGCCTTATACAGAGTGTTTCCAAGTGCCACAATTTCTAAGTAATCACTTGTCAAAGTTTGTTGTTGTTTGCACTTTGGTCTCTTAAGAGACTTCACCAGTAGAATGTGGCTCAGACTATTTCAGTGTGTTTGGGTGTGAAATAGGACCTTTCCTAGCATAAACCCACCCATACAGACATGTTCGAACATTTGGTTCGGTCCTATAATGAACATAGAAGAATCTACACATGCACCTTCTTCAACTTCTCAAGAGTAGGAAGAATATCTTCATTGAATACATTATGTATCTCATTCAATTTGGTTTTCTTCTTTTCCAAGTGTTTTTAGAAAAAAATAACTTCCTTTTCATTGATGATAAAATCTTCTTCTTGTCTTTTAATTCCTTTTGTAAGTGGTTAATTTTAGTCTTCAATTGTTTTTCTTCAATTTCAACACTTCCAACTATTGCCTTTGCATCTGCAACTATTGTTATCATCTTTGGAAGTGTCTTTCTAATTACTAAATGCAAATGTTTCTTTTAACAAGTTCTTTAAAGAACTTCTCTACCTTTATAGATAAGACTTTGAGGTTCCACTGCATCGATTCTCCTTTTTTTCACTTACATTTCATATTTCTTCTTCCTTCTCATCTATTTCCAATTGTGTTTTCTCCACGAAAGTCTTAAGTTCAAGAATCTTTGAATTCATTTGTTAATTTTTCAATCTATCCATAAAGATTGGAATGATTGTAGGATAATGACCAAAATGAAAAATTTATGGAAAATGTGGTAGCATAGACAAGGCAATGAGGTGTTTGAAAATATTCCTCAAAGAAATGTGGTCTCATGGTGATGGACATCACCAGACCACATTTCTTTGAGGCATTTTTCAAGCAAATCAATACCTTGTTTATGCCTTTTCCTACTATTATACTTTGATATATTTTTTCCATGCATTCATAGTTTGGTCGAAAACACATGTTTTAGGCTTTTAGCTATAACAACATTGGGACCTTGGAATGGGGTATGAAATCTATCAAAACATAAAAAAGGGGGATTTTCATGAGTGTTATAGTTTCAATTTCCTTAGTAGACACATGTGAAATATGAATACATAGTGAATTTACATGAACTATTTGACAAAATGCCTCAATGAGAGATGTCCTCATGGTCAATGTGGATGTATTGAAAAGGTAGTGAGCATTGTAAGAAAAATTCCTCAGTACATCATCATGAGACCTCATTTCTTTGAGGCATTTTTTCTTACAATTCTCACTACCTTTTCAATGCCTCCACATTGACAAGGTATTGTGCTCACTACCTTGCCAATGCTACCACATTGACAAGGTAGTGAGCTATTTGAAAAAAATGCCTCAAAGAAATGGGGTCTCATGGTGATATACATCACCATGACACCCAATTTCTTTGAGGAATTTTTTCTTACAATACTCACTACCT